>OY728119.1:486659379-487909379 GCA_963277665.1 Viscum album | reverse complement strand
AAACAATTGCTTTTATCGTTATAATTTATATGGTTAAATTATAATATGGAATGGTTTTAAAGTATAAATTGAATATATTTTTACCATTTAATATAATGTATGTCATTATCATTTATTTTACATTGAATTCATAGGTAAAATCATTTCAATCTTTTGCAACGTTTTATCTTTTAAAACATGTTTTCTCAACAGCGGGATTAATTTTAAATTAGACACTACCAATTATATGATTTTAATTTGGAAAAAAGGATTCCATATTTTTAATCAGTAAGTCAAAATTATGTTAATAGGATACTTTTTATTTTGGGGCACTATGAATAGTAGCTACGGTAAATTTTATTTACCATAGTTAAAGGTAAATCGGGTAATTAATGGTAAATATAATATTATAAAATTACCCAAAAAATTGTCTTAATTTAATTGGATGATTATATTTCATCCTAAGTCATATTTGGGTCGAAATGGAATCCATTGGAACCCACTTGAATGTGATTAAGACCTTTAATTTATTTTATTTTAATGAAAGTGAAATATGTCTCACTCAAACTTTAATAATTAAAGTATTTTTAAATAAAGTTAGAGAGAATATAAATTTGATTATAAATACTCATTTGAATTATAATTATTTTTATTTGTTATGGTAATTTATTTTTAATTTTTATTTGATATTTAATTACCTTAATAGCTTATACATTAATGATGTAGAAATTATTTATTTAGTGAAAAATTAATAATATAGTTTTTATTACAATAATAATTCCCATAAAAAGGACCCTAAACTTGACCAAAACTTATTGGTAGAGTATATATATACCCTAATCATCCAAGGGTCTAATTGTGGACAATTTAGATCCTTATAGAATAGATTAGAACATTTATATTATTTTATTTTAAATTATGTCAAAGTTTTCACCTTCATACTTAAATAAAGATAAAATTTTAAAACATGGGTGTTTCAGAAGATAAATTATACTAATAGAATTATTATGAAATATATTAGATTTATCTTAATCATAGTATTTTAGTTTTAATTCTTATGCAACAAAAATGTTGTAGTAATTATTTTATTAAGAGAAGTATAAAATAAATAGTTTAAAAAATATTAAAATAAATATTATATGAACTAATTAATGTGATACATGAATTTTATAGTTTAATATGACTTTTTATGAGTCTATTAAATATTTGTTTTCGAATATATCCTTTGTGTGGAGTTTAGTTAAATTCAAATAAATTAATAGTGTCAAAATTGATATTATTGTTATTTTATAAAACAAACATATTATAAAATTGTTTTAAAAATACTAAAATATTTAAAAATTATAAATTTAAATTTCTATGGTCTATAATGACATAAATTATCCAATTATGGACAATTAAAAACACACAAGTAATTATTTATAACAATTTAAAATTTATAATATTATTACCACAAATAAAATTTAATAGATTAAATAATGATAAATCAAGTTGATAAGGTTTAAAATACATTCCCAACATTTATAAATTTTATTGTTTGATGATATTACAACCCTATATCATATGAAATTCGTATTTGGGTCATTGTTGGTGGTTTTTATGTGGGTTTTGAATTTATTATAAATTAATATTTCTTATGTTTCCAAAGGTGCCCCTCTCCTCCCTTATAAAAGGGCACCTCCTCCCTCTCCTTCTCACACAACATTGAGCATTAAAGTTTGGAAAAACATTCCAATTTCTCTTCTACACTTCCCTAGAAACATACTAGAGGTATTTATCTACTTCAAATACCATCTTTAGTGCCCTAAGAGGAGGTTTATAAGAGGCGCGTCGAAGAAGAGGTAATATCCTTTACCGATTATTTCAAATTTATTTCTTCTTCTACATCCTATTCTTTGTTTTTTTATTATAAAGTAATAACATCATTATCACTAATATACTGATATGTTATTATAAATATCATACAACCCTATTTCACCTTATAACCATCCTATGGAAAATGAAATCACCGCGCGAGCGTACGTATGGAATACCGTCTCCACGCCGTGGTATAATATGTTTTTCCACCACCACCTAACTTGGATGGGTATAAGGGTATTGATATAAGCATGTAAATAATAACTATATATGATTATTATTACATGATACTAATCCTGAGATATTATATCATCCACTCCAATTCCATTCAATAATTATGGGAACAATATCATCGCTCGTGCGTACGTACGGATTACCGTCTCCACGACGCAATGACATTAATTCTCCATATTAATCATTTAAGAATGATTATAATGAATAATAATGAGATATATTACATAATAATGATACATTATTTATGTATATGTCATCTACTTACTTCCATTCAAGTCTATAAGTAAAGGAAAATAGCGTTCATGCGTACTTACGGCCTACCATCTCCATGAACGGTGTATTTCATTTCATCTATCTATATTATATATATATATATATACTGAATATATATGATATATAAATCATGTTTTACATTCTGGAATTACGTAAATCATGTTATACGTAATAATATCAAGAACAAAAAGTCCAAACACGTACAAAAAATGAAACAATTTTACCCAAAATGTTTCTTTAACATGGAATTGACAAAAGAATCGGTAATATAAAGTCGTAAGTGAATCATATATTGGATCATAAATATTATTATTGTTCTGTTACAATTTAATAATATGTTTAAACCCACTATATAGGATTCTTGGACACATACTGAAGAAATTGGACCTATGGTAAGGGATAATTATTTCAATCTCAATCTTATCAGAGATTGTTTATTCATAAGTATTTACTAGGGTTATGTTTATCATCCATGTCCATGTTTTCTCAAAATGTTTTCATAAAATATTGACTATTATTACATGTATTTTTAAAGTCATTTTTACCTTTTTTACATTTACCACAAGGTATGGAAGGAATCTTTCTTTTGTTTACCATATGAGGTACTTTTTGACTTTTCTGGAAAAAGTACAAGAAGAATGACTTTTTTTATCTTATACGGCATGAACGGATCTTTTTATGGTTTCATAATTCCGAATTTTGATGAAGCTTCCTCTAGAATGTTTCATGACTATTTTCTAAAAAATCATTTTCTTTTAAAATTGAATGGCATTTTGTGAAAAGAATATGATTTTGAAGAAGAAAGGATATTTTCCTCAAAAATTCATTTCAAGTGTTTTGTCAAAACTATTTTCCATCTAAGATGACATTATTTAGTATGATTATTTTTCATGTAAAATGTCTCTATTATTTAAATGGTTTGATTATTCTTATGATTAAATGATATACATTTGTTTTATATGGATTATGTTTTGATGGGATGATGTTTATAAAACCCATTTTGTTCTTTGGGTTATGATGAATGATTTATGTTTATTTTGTGGCATAAGTAAGAATGATTTCATTATGAGATGGATGGGACCTATATCTCCCTCCAATGCATTGGGTAAATATTTATATCTCATTAGATAGACATGGTTGGAATGGCAAGTAAATCTGGTTCAGTAATACAGGGCTGGAATTGCTTGTAAACCCGGTTCAGTAATGGACATTGTCCACTATGGTGGTCTTGGTAGAAATTCCATGGCTACTATGGAAATCATAACATGTGCTTAATGGTTTCCATAATTACATGTTTTATTCCCATGATATTTTATCATGATTAATGTTCCTTTATGATCTATGCCTTATGTACTGCCACGATTCATGTCCTTGATCAAGATTTTGATGTTTTATTTTCATGTTTTTACGTTCAAATGTTTATGGATTTCTTATATGTTCTCAATGTTTACCCTTACTGAGCATTTGAGCTCACCCTTTTTATGTTTTCTTTTCCCTAGGATATAAAGAAAGGATTTTGGTAAGAAAACAAAAGCAGAAGATCTTTATGGGAGATGTTTATGATCTTTCAACATGATTAGAAGTTTATGTTCCCAGTTTCCAAAGACACTAAACTAATACAGTCATTGGGCATTTGTTTTTTTTCAAGTATTAAGTATTCCGCAAAAGTAATGTAATATATATATGTATGTCAAGATATGGGTAGCTACAAGAATACTAATTATGAGTTAGTTCACCCTACAGATAGATTTTCTTGGAATTGTTTTGATGCTCAATATCCTGATTTTTCAACTGATGTGTGTAATGTGAGGCTGGGTCTTTCATGTGAAGATTGTGATATTTTTGGTTTGTTTCTTACTTCGTAAATCACATGGACCGTTTTTATACACATTTATAACCTTCTCTTATAGTTGTGTAAGAAAAAACCTTTCACTTTCATGATTATACTCATATTTGGTCCTTCTAATCTTGATAATGATATAGACGTATACATGAAACATTTAATAAAAGAGTTAAAAATTCTTTGGTATGTGTTTGTGTGCACATACGATGCATGTTCGAACAAAATATTTCAGATTTGTGTTATGCTTATGTGGATGATAAATTATTTTCCAATATATGAAATGATGTATAGATGGAGAACGATGGGAAAAAATCATTTCCTATTTGTATGAAGAATACATGATCCATAAGATAGAAACATCACTATAGTTTCAGTTTTATGGGACATCGATGATTCTTGCTGATGGAACATCCATATAGAATTAATCATCTAATATTTGAAAATAGCATGGAGACCGATGATCCTCCTTATCGTATGTCTTGAACTGATTTCTTAATGAATTGATAGATTTCAGTGTTTCATTCAGGAATGGTCAAATGAAATCTGGAAAGAAAAATAATGTTTCCACTGAAACCTGTTACAATTGGAAGAAGATGAGTATCTTCTTTGATTTGACTTATTGTTCATCCAATTTGTTATTTCTTTGTTTAGGTGTATTGAACATTGAAAAGAATATATGTGAAATGTTTCTTTCTATTATTCAAAATGTTAAGGGAAAGATAAAAGAAGATTTATGATCTCTGCGTGACTTAGTGGATTGGGGAATCAGACCATAATTGCATCCTGTGCGTATTAGAGAAAATAAATGGAAGATTCTATGTGCTTCTTATGTGATGATACCTATATAAAAAAAAGAAATTTCTGGAAGTACTAGAGACTATTAATGTTCCTGATGGATATTCAAGCAACGTATATAAATGGGTCAACAGAAGAAAGTTTAGCTAAAATCTTTGAAGACTCATAATTATCATGTTCTTCTACATCAATTTATTCCAATAGCAATTTGTCATGTTTTTTGCAATAATATAATGTTCGTTGTTATTTAGTTTTTCCATTTGTTTAGAGATCTTTTTGCAAATAAGATTTCAATGTCTTTCTTGAAAAAAATGTTGGCAGATGCCCCCATTAATTTTTTGTGAGTTAGAGAAAATATTTCCTCAATCGGTTTTCACATGCACATTGTATTTGACTTCCCATATTCCAACTAAAATACATCATAGAGGAACTATTTCTTTTTTTGGATGTATTCAACTAAAAGAAACATGTACACTTTGAAGTCTTATGTCCAAAATAGGAATCCACCCAAAGGTTCTATTGTGAATGGTTACATGGCTCAAGAATGTATGGATTTATGATCTATATATTTTTCTAATCTTACTAAAAAAATGAATGGACCAATGAGAAATGAAGAAGAATAGTTTGAGAAAATTGAACCCAGTTTTCCATCACTTCCTCAAATAGGAACAATTCATAGATCATATACATTGATTAAATTAAGTTTTAAAGAGCGAGAAATGACACATCACACAATTTTTTTCATTTGTGATTTGTTCAATGACTATATCAGGTATGTAAATTGAATATTTATATATTACATATCTATTAAACTATTCCTATTTTTATCTATAAGAAACATAAAGAAATGATAAATAGAAAGCATCATTCTTTATCTTTGAGAAGGAGAGAGACTTTGCATAGAAAAATTTTTCTACTAGTTTAAAATTGAAGGTAAAAATATTACTATTTAAAATAATTAAATCAATATTTAATAAATTTTAATATTCATTTATATTTCATGTATTTAGTTTTCCTACTAACTCGATTTCTAAGGAAATAAGATATTTGGCTTTTGGTCTTAATATCGTGGTCCGTGACTGTAAATCAATTGTTATCAATGGGTAAAGATTTATTATCATTGAATAAGAAACGAACAAGAGAACGCAACATGATAGTTTTATGGTTGTGGCCAAAATAGACCGTTATGCCAGTTTATCAAATAATAGGCCTCGATTTGAAAATGTAGGTTATTATGGAGTCATTGAAATAATAATAATATTGGATTATAACTCTCATAGATGAGTCGCTATGATGAAATTCCAATGGTTTAATTCGATAATGAGGCATGGTACATTTATTGATGATTGTGGATTTTGAGTAATTAATATGACTCGCACTCTTTCTACTAGAAAACCATATGTATTAGCATCAAGGGAGAAACAAGTTTTTTTTGTGAAAGACCATCTTCAGCCTGAATTTGGGGTCATTATTGATGTAATTCCATGACATATTTTTTTATTATGGTGATGATGGAATTGAAACCATCCCTATTTCCATTTAAATTGATCCATTTATTACTTTTGATGACTTTAAAGCTAAATTTTCAGAGTTGATTATGGACCTGAAGTTGGGGTGGGAAAAATATAGAATCATCTATCCATATTCTCAATTCTTTTGGTTTAGATCAACTTTGGTTGTTAAGGTTGGTACTATTAAAATTGATTTAATATATATTTCAAATATTTTGTATCTGACATCACCATAATGTGAATTTTCAATATTTGGTTATAATTTTATTTTAATTTCATTTTCTAATTTGGAATTGAATAGTATTTAAACCTACGAAACCAACAATTCTAACTTGGTGAAAATTTCATTGTTTTATTGAATATGGCTGCTTGACCCTAGAAACCATATATCCCCCTATACCATATATTATTTTTTTTGGGTTACACATTAGTTATCATTTTTATATTACTTCCATATTTGTTTTCAAATTCAATAAATGAAACCGATTGAAGAGATGCGACCGAAAAAGATGACGGACAACAATCATTGCATGGCTGAGATGGGAGTTCCTCCACTAGTTCATGTTGTGGGTATTTTATTTCAAATATATTTATTTCAATAACATAAAATCTCCTGTGATTAATTTTTAATTAAACGTTTTTGGAGGATCTACCCCTCATGTGATAGTTATTTGATGAGGAGTCTAGTAGTGGTCGCAATTCTCAGGTCGGTGGTATATGTGAGGGTGGTATGAGAGATAGATGATCTAGTTAGCATACATAATTAGACCTTTCCCCTCCCATTGACGTACCATATATCCCACATTCTGATCTCGATTTTTCATTAGGGACACATGTAGATCCTTTCTTGTCCTAAGAATATATATCCTTGCTTATCCTAAGAATATAGATCCTTTCTTGTCCTAATGAAATATTCTGAGAAGGATGGTGCTAATGAGGATAGATATGTGAGTATCATGTAGATCCTTGCTTGTCCTAAGAATATAGATAGTGGAATATTGACTACTGAGATTCTGATCTAGTCAGCATTGTTCATCCTTTGGGTGATTGTTTTAACAGTAGTAGGATTTAATTCCCTATCATGAGTTGTCGCAAAGACCAAACCCGGTCTTGAATGATTCATTACATCACTAGAGACAAGAATATCAGTATCTAATATGCCACTATATATATTCTTAGGACAAGAAAGGATCTACATGATACTCACATATCCATCCTCATTAGCACCATACTTCTCATAAGATTTCATTACAACATAATTTTATATTTCACTTCCATGGGTGAGTTCTGATACCAATACATGTTTCTAATGAGTCAAATCATCGCATCAAAGATGATTCATAGTGTTATACCCATTTCCCAAAGGATTTGGATAATCCAACATACTTAAATTAATCTTTATACCTTGAAATTGACCTACTGTATGATCCGAGTCACGTGGGGGGTTTTCCAGGGGGTGGGGGTCTACAGGGGGTGGGATTTGTCCATGGGGGGTCTTCAGGGGGGTTGTCTAGGGGGAAGATGGTTGTGTGGGTTATGTAGGTGGGGAGGGTTTGTGAAGGTTGGGAAGATGTGGGCTATCCCGGGAGGGGGGCTATCCATGTGGGGTGGGGGCTGTCCATGGGGGGTCTTCAGGGGGGGTTGTCTAGGGGCAGATGGTGGTGTGGGTTATGTAGGTGGGGAGGGGTTGTGAAGGTTGGGAGGAGTTGGGCTATCCCGGGAGGGGGGCTATCCATGTGGGGTGGGGGTGTGCAGGGGGTGGAGGCATTTCCAGTTTGGGTGGGGTGGTGGGCTTTCCTAGGGTGGGGGTCTTTCCACTGGGGGGGGGTTGTCTAGGGGTGGGGTGTGCAGGGGGTGTCTACAGGGGGGCTGTCCAGGGAGAGCTGGGGGCTGTCTAGGGGTGTGAGGTCTACAGGAAGGGTTTTCCAGGGGATGGGGCTCTAGAGGGGGGGGGGGGGCTATCCACGGGGTGGGTTGTGTGTAGTGAGAGGGGTGGGGCTATGCAATGGGAGGGGGTTGGTAGTAGAGGGGATATAGAGGGGGTTGTAGTTGGAGGGGTGTAGTGGGAGGGGTGTGAATTGCGATGATGGGGGTGGTTGTGGGGTTGTAGTGGGAGGGGTTGTAGGGGGTGTAGTGGGGGGGGGGGGTTGTAGGGGGAATCATTGTCCAAAAGACTAAAAACACCCTCAATAAACTTCTACCCAACGCACCTCACTTGCTAGACAGTTGGGGTCCATCGATTGGATGTTGATCCCTTCTAGGTAGCTAGAATTCATCCTACCCCATTGGTTAGACAATGATATTTTTTGGGTAACAAGTCTTTCTACCACCCTATATTTTAGTTGATGGATTCATAAGTAGCCATGGATGCTCCGGGCCTACTCCACTAAAAACCAGATCGTTGAGCCCCTTATGAGGTTTCATTAAAGTCTATAAAATCCTATTTAATATGTTAAGATAGGAAAAATCTTATTTCCATCCTCGATTATCTATATGATCCATCCACTAGATGAAAATTTTAGGTTCCCTTTGAAATTAAAAACCCATAACGATTCAGGTCATTATAATATCTTCATCATATTACTTTTAATCCATGATAAGTTATGGTATCATCTGAATCATTCATTATGATCCACATAAATATTTATAAGCATATATTTCTATATATTCCTTCATTGAAAACAAATACATCAACCCTAGGATACGATCACTCTCAATGGCCCATCACGCTCCCGCTAAATTACTTTAAGCACAAAACTCAAGAATTTGTGCCAAAAGATCACTATTCTCTAACATCAAGACCATGATCAGTGCATCATTTTAACTCAAAACACCATAGTTTCCTCAAACAATTTTTCCCAAATTATTAAGTTTATACCCTATATATGAATTTACATAAATAATAGGATTCTTATAGTCAAAATAAATTCTTGGTGTAGTTCAGTTCCATCACAGTTGATCAAAAAAATTAGGGCTTATAAGTCAATACCCAAACATCATTATTTATTCTGAGTCAAACCAATAAGTATTATTGGACAATTAAAACCTAAATATTCCTAAAATTTATATAAATTCCACAGTAAATTATTAAATTACTATTTCATACTTGATACGATAAGATAGATATGGTTTCTTCACATCGCATTTAGGTTCACATGGAAAACAACTGTCAGTACTTTTATATCCATATTTATACAAAGTTGACTAGCCCCATTAATCAACATTATATGAATCTAATAATAATGATTCCTTCAGCCTTAGAGTTATCATTAAATTGATCTAACATCCTTACCAAATTATGAACTTACATCAATGAAATTTCTCTTCTTGGTTCACCAAACACTTACACCATCCACAAGGCTTTGAACCTTACGCTAATTCACCAATGATATGAATCCATCATGGTATGAACTTATTTAAACCTGATTCTAAAAAAATAACTATTATCTATTCAATTCCACATATAAATAAAATAATATTAATTCATCATGAAACCAGATAATCTCAGGTCTTTTACACATCGATCTTCAAGAGTCACCACAGCCATTCAATAGTTAGTCTTACACAGTACCATGACCCTTCCCAAAAGAGGTTCATTAAATTCTAACCATATCAATGGATCCCACCATATAATTATCCTTATTTTATCCTTCCAGTGATTCTATATTTCTTCTTGACCCCAACTAGTCCATCTTTGAATGAAATGGCTATGTGCGAACATCTATTCATACCCAATTGTCAAGCACGACACTAATCACTATACAAAACTATAATAACCAGAATGAAATTAACCATATCCAATGACCCATTATTGTTGTTTATAATGTTTCCCAATATCCTAGGAATGGGTTATAAATTCATGCTAATATAGTTATTTTACCATCACATGAGTAACAATACCAAACCCTAACTTCTACACACACAAAATCATCGATTTATATCACAATGGTACACCAATCCATTATCAGTGATGTCTCCCACAAAAAAGACATATCTTCTCATAAAAACATCTATGTTTACAATACCTAAAAAATTATGGAGAAAAATATGAGTATTTACATTTTTTTTGTTATGGTTACCATTAAACTACTATGATATTGTTGCAAGAGGAAGAGGAAAACATGAGTCAAATTATCCATGTTATCTTTGTTGTGGTTACTATTAAACTACCATTATATTCACTACGTGAATATAATTTATTAGGATGTATTTGTTGAAAATATATATGAAATAATATGATTATCCTTTGGTGTGTTAATTATGTTTGTTTTTTGTTGGAGTTTTTGTCTGCATTGGGCATGCTGATTCTTATTTCTTGGAGGTTTTATTTTTTTTGTAGTGGGTAGGCTATTTGTTTATGCTATAGTGGGGAGGGGGTATTTACCAATGGTTTGATAACCATTGGGAAATATGGTGAATACCAGACCCTATCCCAATATTTCAAATTGAACTATTGGAATAGGTGTAGACCAACAGGTTGATAACCGTTAGAAAATTTGAAAACCAAGAGTCTATCCTAATGGTTCATGTCAAACTGTTTCCATAGCTGTATACCAATGGTTTGATAACCATTGGGAAATTTGAAAACTAGTTCTATTATAACAGTACAAAACCATTGGTAGAGACAATATCCAATGGTTAAAACTAAACTGTTGGTACTTTGAAAATACAAGAAACTAATCCAAAATGTTTTTGTTGAATCATTGGTATAGGTTTGTCCCCACGCCTCACACACTAATGGTTCATAAAACCTCTAGGATAGATTATGCCAATGGTTTTGAGGATTTTAACAATGGTTTGAAACCATTGGTAAAGGCTTAATTCATATTAGTCATAATTATCATACCTCATGTCATACCTAGAAAATTAGGGTCATAATCCTACATTTCCAATAGCTTGCCTCAAACCTAACCACCAACTCCTAGAGCCTTATGTGGACCATCGAGGGGTGGTTGTTGTAATGGGTCAAACTATAGTCCACCTCACGCTACCCTATCATCCCCTATTCCACAAATTTGGCTCTATATACCACCCTTATCCAACCTCTTTATTATTTTAGGTGGTCCCTCAAACATCTCCTGATCAAATGTATGATGGTTCGGACAATCCCATTTCAGATGTCCCCAACCATCGTAGGAGAAACACAACCACACCCTCAGCTGATTTGAGCCATCCTAAGATCACAACACCATTTATCCTCTATATTGGGATTGTATAATAAAGTTTATGACACTCTTAGATCCCTATAATTACCATCATAAACCTTCCACTAAGGTCTCAATGTTTGGTTCCCACTACTACATCCCACTATTGGCACTTACACTGCCAAGAATCTCTCCACCACCATGGATTTTTCTAACACTCTAGAATATGTGATAATGAAATCAGATACAATTGACAACAAGATATACAAAATTAATCCATTATAAAAAATTTATGTTATGAAGAACGTATCTCTCACCATACCTATTGAGTATCATGATAGATTAGTAAACCTCATTGAATACTCCACCACGGTAATACTTCTCGGGGGGTAGATACTAGAGATCCTACCTGCACACTGAACATTACATGGCTGAATAAAACTCCTTCTTAATGAGAAACCCGATGTGTGGACATGAGATAGTTGTATTATCATGTGATTGAGTCACTAACGTCTACAATATCCTATAAGGTCCATGAAGAAGGCTCAATGTGAGAATCTCCATTTGATCTACAGACATCCTCAAGAGAGTAAAACCTAGGTGACTACCTCTAGCCAATCCTCACCCAGCTGGAGGGTCTAGATCACCTTGAAACCTGAGAGGTCACTTCCTCTAGAGCTCTTGAAGTGCCCTCAGCCTCTATTCATCCACATCTAGAACTTTCAACTCCATATTCTATTCAATGGGTGGTGGTATAGCTGGTAAACCACTCGGAAGAACTATCTCTTGTATGGGCCCATGTGGGAAAGCCTCGCCACTCAATGGATCATCCTCATGGTCATGCAATAGAATCATGGATGGATTTATTCATTGAATAATCTTGATATAAATAAGATGTATAATGTTAAAATAGTATCTTTGGATATATTACTCAAACATTACACACAAACAACAACCAACTCCAATATGATGCATGTTCCAATGTTTACCCTACAAAAAATATCTACAAGTACCAAGATGGAAGGTAGGTAGTAGAGTCTGGGTGTCTAGACATGTTACCACCACCCCAAGACCTAATTCACTGGCCTGAAATCAGAACTCAAAACACATACATTGTTTTTATAAACCCAAAACAATATCATAGACTCTATTCCTAATGTGTATATACTTATCTTGTACCAATCTCTCGTGACTCAGTGCAATGGGGCTTGGACAGTGACTACCCAAATACCTTCTTCAATAGCCCAAGGTTGACAACCAGTGCAAGCTAGGCATATCACATACATTGGAATTTTTATCCTAATATACCTATATACACACAAATATATTCAAGCCCATAAAATGATGAAATATAATACAACTAAATCCAATTCATGAATCCATATATGATCCCACAACTCAGAATATAATAATAAAGTACTAAAAGTTATAAAAAGAGTCCAAATATAAGACCAACAAAAAAATATAGAGCATATAACCACGTCCAAGGGTGAGGAATACTATCTAATGCAACTACCTGAAACACACCATAGTCATTCAAGCTCAATATATGCTCCACCATCTCCATACCCTCCTAAGAAACCATTAAATGGGATGGTTGTCAATATAAGACATGACATGTGCAGAAACAACCCATGTAGGAGTGAGTATAAAAATACCCAGTATGACACCCCAAAATCACTAAACATATAAAATGAATATTATTAAACTCATAAAAAATATTGAAATCAATTTATAACAAAAACCTAGATATTCTCAGGAAGGACACCATGGATCTTTGTGGTTACAACCAAACTACCTACTATATGATTCTACTTGAGGAGATATTCATTAAAAGAGAATACACTACATGCGAAATTACATCACTGGTGATAGTCATTCTATATGTCTTGATCATTGGGCCCTACCCAAGAAATATCATTGTTCACTAAAGAACCTGATACACAGATAGGGGATTACACCTAAAACCGTTACGGGAACCACAAACCCAATATGGATTGAGTAGCTATGTAGGCTTTCACACTCAAAAAATACTAAAAACACCACTAAAATGTCTTGGTTTATGGAGGATAAACATCTTATTCAAGTAGGTTACAAAAATTCCACATATCCCACCTATGGTATAAAATGATGGAGGACCAGACTATAGTATCATGGAGGGACACTACAAACTCTATCTGAGACTCATCCCTAGATGGGATAATAATCTTGATATTTAGACATATTTTCACACATTACCCTATAGGGGATAGAAAAATAGAACATGATCAACCTATATATGTCCAAAATTAAGAAACAAAAGACTCAAAATTCCCTCAATGAGGGTACATGTCGTATACTTGGGTTACACAACAAGCCCATCCAAACCTCGATTTTCCCATGTTCTTATCCCTCACATGGAATTTAATTATTTATATACAAAATGTTTAGAGATTATTCATCACTCTACTCATGTTTCATGGTCGTTCCCATGTTCCGTGGACCATGTCCATGTACTATGGTCGTGTCCATATACATTGGAATACCAGTGCCCATGTATACTCTATGTTACAAGCCAATCCTCCTAGCTCGAGTAACATAGAATGTGATTGGTTCAAAAGATATTTGATATTTAAATCTTCATGGAAACCCTAGAATCATAGCTTTGGGGTCCCACATAGCATGTAATTCTTGATTACACATTGTGTAACCCATAATTTCTAGATGTTGTGGGTTCCTCTTATGCGGCAGCCTCCATGTTGTCATTGTTGCCAATATTTTCAAAAAAAATATTTTGGGTCATAAAACGTCCTATCATGGGATATTGGAATTTCATGAATCAAATATTCATTATAAATTCCCCCACATGTTTCCCTTAACTGCACTACTAAATCTAGGGTGAAATAGAATGACCAATCCATTTTGGTCCACTTCTGATTGTCCTTGGTTGTTGTAGAACCTCAATAACACACCTGATCATGAACTAAACTTGTGGTATTGATCTGTTGCACTAATGAATGGTTTTTCAATGATCTGGTACCCATTAATAATTGAACCATAATCCAAATAAAATTACCATTATGAAAATATAAAATATTGGGGGTAATCCATAAGAGACAATATATGAGGAACGATCTCCATCCTTTGATTATTCAGCCTTGATATGTTGTCATAGATTTGGGATAATGAAGATGTATTTTAAAATAATAGAAAAAATATTTTCAATAAACAAATAAACCATCAATTTTCAAATCAATCCTTTTTTATGGAATTTATTTTCATTTAACACATTATAAATAACAGGATGTAAAACACAAATCAAGCATTTTACCTAGAGTTTGAATCAATTGTTGATGAAGAATGTTTCCACATTTCCCTCATTAGAAAGATTGATAAAATCCATTGGAACATGATCCTAGGTCCAATAATATTCTATTTATTCTTCCATTGATCCCCAAATGTCTCATCTCATGTAGCATCCCTAAATTTTTTGGAATTATTTTTTTTCAAATTAATTTTTCATTTCACGCAACACTAAAAATAGTTTATTTTATATTAAAAATCTATGTTTGGATGGTATTATAAGAAAAAAAATAGTTAATCATACATTAAATGCAATATAAATATTATATTTATCTACATGTGTATCACCCCAAGCTTCCACGGTACGCTTCTCTTTGAATAATACAGTAGCGTGTGTTGTACGCAACTTCGAGTTCTAACACACACCACAACCAATCAAACTAACCGTTATAAAAAGTAATACCCAATTTTTGAAATTTTATACATTTTATATTTAAAAATGGACTTATTTTTTCTATTCTTAATATAAAAATTAGCTTAGGGTGAATGTTTGGTGTTTTTCTAAAAACTTTCAATTTTTGATGAATAGTGAAAATCACTAAATTTTAATTAAAAATAACTTTTTAAATCAAAATAATTAATAGTGATAAATTATTAATTTGAGTGGTTTTAAAGTATATTTAGAATATATTTTTATCATTTAATACAATTTTTGTCATTGTACATGATTTCACATTTAAACCAGACATAAACAAGTGTCAATCTTTTTATAGTTATTATTTCTTAAAAACATGCTTTTTGTTTTGACAGCGGTAATTAATTTTAAATTAATTTCTACCACTTTTGTGTTTTAAATTTATAAAAATGGATTCCATATTTATAATCATGAGGTCCAAATTGTGAAAATAGGTAACTTTTATTTTTAGACATTTTGAATAATTACTTCGTTAAATATTTTATTTACCATGGTTAAAAGGTAAATCCGGTAAATAAGGGTAAAAAATAATAGTATAATAATAATAATTTACCCAAAAACGTGTCCTAACCCTATTGGTAGATACTTTTCCGACCATGGGAATATTTGGGTCGATTTTGGGACCCCATGGTTCTACTTGTAAGTGATAATGACACTTTATTTTAATTAAATTAAAGTAAATACAAAAATGACATAAGCATATATCTTTTAGAAAAACAATTTTTACATGGGGTTATATATGTTATATTTTAAACTATAAATATTAATTAGAAATATAAAAATATTTCCTACATAATGGTATTTTATTTATAATTTTTAGACATTGAATAATTAAATTTATTTAAGTCACAATAACGATGCAGTATTTTTCCTTATTAATGAATGAATGAAATAATTGGTATTATAAATATTAAAATAAATATAATATAGAAGTTTTGATTCCATACAGGAATTTTATTGATTAATATTACATGATAGAATTTCTTAAATGAATTTGGTTCAAATTAATAAATTTTTTATGACTTTAAAAAAATCAATTATTAAATAGTGTCAAAATTGACATAAATGAGTTCTTAAAACAAATATTATATTATTAATTATTATTCTATTCATAAAAATCTATGGTTCAGCCAAAGGACTTATATCATGATAGTTGTATCATTAATGGACCACTTGGGGGACTCTTGGAAGTATATAGTAAGTTTGTTAACCATATATTTTAAAAATACAAAGTGACATGGTAAATGTCAAACTATTTAACTAAGAGTTAAATATAAATGATAAGGTTAATATAGTGACCCAAACTTGTCTAAAATCTATTGGCGGAAAGGATTTAGACCCATCCCCATATTAGACTTTGAATAATCCACTTTTTATCCATTAGAAACTGAATATAAATTTATTATAAATTAATACTTTAAGTTTTTTCCTAAAGAGCCCCTCCTCCCCCTTATAAAAGGACACCACTTCTAACCAATTCTTCATACCTTAAAAGCCTTTTGGTTCTCCCAAAATCTGCCCAAAAACCCTCTCAACTATCCTCCCTTAATCCTAGAGGCCTTCATTTAGTCAAAAATCTAACCTAAGGATCCCTTTTGATCAAATCAAAAGGAAGAACCCAAAGAATAGGTAATGTTTTCACCACCCTCTTTCAAGTTACTTTCTTCTTCAACTTCTTCTTTATTTGTTATTTCCATTCTAAAATAATAAATCCCATATATTCTATATATTTTGATGTTATTATAAATATGGTAAAACCAAATTCAGTATTCTATCCACCCTTTTAATGACATGTCACCATACGTGCATACGTACGGCCTACCCTCTCCACGTCGTGGTGTAATTGTTATTCAATACATTATTATTTGGATGGGTATAATAATGATGTGTAATTCATGTAAATAATAAATATAACATGATAATGAGTCTATATATATGATATACTATAAAATTATATATTATTTTAATATCAAAAGAATGATATTGTCACTCGTGTGTACGTACGGACTACCGTCTCCACGAACGTAATTAGATTCATTCCCTATTGTATCCATTCAAGAATAATTTTCATTTGATGGTTAAAAATAATGTTTATGGACTTGATAAAATTCTGGATATGAATAATATAAAACCTATCCATAAAAAAACATGTCTTATGTAGCAAGACATATAAAATAAAACGAGTAAGTTAACACCCGAAACGATGATAATACTAAGATACTATTAACAAAGAAATGTTAAAAGATCATATATGATATCATATTAATTTATATGATTCTTGTATAATTTAATAAAAATAATTTCACCATTATAAAGGAGGTTAACCTACCCTCAACCAAGTAAAAGTAAATTTTTAGGGTTTATTTCACAATCTCTTCATTATCCGGGGTTTTTTATACATAATTATCTATTAGGGCCTCTTTATCATCCATATCCATGTTTCTTAAAAATTTATTTCAAAACATTCTTAATATTTTACAAGATATGGGTTAAAGTCATTTATACCACTGTTTTAATTTTTATAACATGTTTATAAATTAATCTTTCTGTCGTTTTCCAAACAAGGTCTTTCTTAACCTTTTCGACAAAATTAAGGTAAGAATATCCTTTTTTAACTTATACGGAGGGTGCAGATATTTTCTACCATTATAAACTTGTTGAAGCTTCCCTTACAAGATTATAAGAATATTTTCAACGTAAATGTTTTATTTTATAATTATGTGACTCTTAAATTATTTCAAAATAGAAAGATATATTTATCTAAAAAGAGTTTTGATTTCATCTACGTCAAAATCCTTTGATGGATTTTATGTTTATTTGGAGTTGATTTATTAGGATACAAAACTTCCATATTGTATTGAAGGTTTTGTGATATGTTTGACTGTGGATGTGCTATTTTTATACCATTCATGATTTATGGTTAAAGTATTGACTTTTCATATGCTAGTTTTAATAAGAATGTTTATGATATGTTTAAACCTTTTCATATGTAATGGACTTAGTAAGTGACGGGTGGATCCTGCTATATCTCCTTGATGCATCGGTAGGTCTCATGAGACAAATAGACATGTAATTGGCCAAGGCACTTTTCCAATTTGATTTATGGTTTCGGCCGAGGCCTTAATCATTTTTAGACGTCTTGGCTGAGGCCTTAACAAAATGTTTCAGAATGTCCAGCATTATACATTTCCTCATTTTGGAAATAATATTGATGGTCCAGGTGGTCATTCGACTAGTAGAATACCCATGATTATGTTTTATTATGGAATTATTTACTCATCTCATATTCTTTCCATAAAAGTATGTATTTTTATTATTGGTAAAGGCATGTGGTTTCAATTATTTACCATGCTAAATATTTATGTCATTTTCCACTGTATTACTTACCCTTACTGAGCATTTGAGCTCACCCCTTTCTTAGGTTTAATTTTCCTAAGATATGAAGAAGTTATTTATGAGTGACCAGTAGGCATAATCTAGGAGGCTTTGATGTTTCTAATTAAATATATTTGTGTTGTATTTCTTTTCAAGTTGTAAAGTTAAACTTATGTATGAAACTTGTTTCCAATAATACTAAACTGGTCGGTCTTTCAAGACATGATTTCCTTATGATCATGAAAATGTTATGTAATAATGCACTAACTCTGGGTAACTGGGGTTGGGGCATTACAGTTGGTATCAAAGGAATTTTATTACAAACCTTGGAAACTAGATTTAGATAAACTCTGATTAGAGCACATAGACCTAAGATGGACTTTGAGGATTAGTATAGAAGAACTTCCTAGAATTTTTTTATTGTATAAATTTTGTGAGTTTTACAAGAAATACATCCCTGTTTGGATTCGAGCTGGTATAGGCGACTCTGGAACAGATGTACCTAGGGGTAAAACCCAAAAACACCGCTTTGAGTTAGACTGCAACGACAACTGGTGCACGACAATGGGGCTTGTTGCACTCTTGGTTACGACACTCCTGGGGTATATTCTTAGGATAATTCTCATTTTATTTACAAACCATTATGAAGGGTTTATGATTATATACTTCCTCAAAGAAAACATTTTTATGATTATGGATTATATCCATAAACTGTTCAATTTATGTAAAGTTTTTCACAAGTTTGGATTTATGTATTGCGATTCATAAAATAATCTAGTGTATTCCATTGTTTATAAATGGTGCCTAGTAGAAGAAATGGAAACTGTATCAATGAACGCACTCCATGTAGGATTTCCCTCCTACTCAAGATAATTATAGTGGAGCTAGTGATGCAACTGGTGTTGATCAGCTAATAAAAATACTGGGACAACTCACTCAGGTTATAAATAATAACCTTACCTGTATCGATCACCCTGATCCACAACTTAAGGATCAATGTTAGATCTCTTCATGAGGAAACAACAACCAACATTCAATGGGAGTACAAATCCATTGGTAGCTGAGCAATGGATAAGTTCCTTAGAGAAAATATTCCATGCCTTGGGGAGTAGTGAAAGGGAAAAAGTTATCATGGCAGTTTACAACCTCACTGGAGATGCTGATCAATGGTGGTCATTGATTCAAAACATGAAGGAAGATGATGAAGTATAAAATATGGAATGGAGGGATTTCAAAGATCTATTTTTAGAAAAATACTTTCCTCATGACCATCGAGCAGATATGGGAAGGAAATTTCTGAGTCTGAGAGAAAAGGAGGATGAGAATATCAAAAAGTATAAGGATAACTTTACAAGGTTAGAAAGGCATGATGTAGATTATATACGTAACCCAAGAAGTAATATTGATCATTTATTTGATGGGTTAAAACTATTTCTTCGTCGAGAATTGGTCTCACAATCCTTCTCGTCATACGATGATATTATCTCATATGCTATCAAGACAGAAAATGAATTATCTAGGTCTTATGAATTTAATAAAATTCAAGATAAGAAGAGATCTAATGAACACTCTAGGAAAGGAAATAAGGAAACATGGAAGAAGGAAGAATTAAATTTCCACCTTCTGATAATTGCAGAAGGAAGCACCCTGGTTCCTGTCTAAAAGGAAAAGGAGTATGCTACAAGTGTGGACAGAAAGGCCATCTAGATGGTGATTGTAAAGGAATGAAAGATGCAACCCATGTTCAATAATACAAATGAAGGGAGATGGGACATTATTCAAATGAATGTCCAAAGCGTCAGGGAAACATACCTCAGAAAATGCCAAGGGATCAAGACCAAGCTTATACAATCACTACCGCTGAGGTTGAAGCCCTAAAAGACGTGGTGGAAGGTAATTTAATGGTTTCCTCAAGTTTAGAAAATGATTTATTTGATTATGGATCATTTCATTGTTTCATATCATCCCAGTTTGTTAAGAAAATTAGATATTTACAATTTTATTTAACAAGGGAGTTTTCAGTTAAAACTCCTAATGGAAGTATCATTACTACAAAGTTCTGTGGATCCGTTTCCCATTAGGGAATATAAATGTTCTTTATCTGATGATCTCATCATCATACCCATGACTGAATTTGATATAATCCTCGGTATGGATTGTATTTTAGACCATGATGCGAAAATTTATTGTAAGAAAAAGGAGGTTATAATTTTTGATGATGATGATAAAGAACACCTTATCTTTAGAGCAGAATCTTCACCGCCTGATTCTTATCTAGATCTTCCCCCAATAGCTCAACTAAATTCAATTATCGAGGAGGAAGTGAATGAAATAACTGTTTGTGAGGAAAGGAATTTTTAAATAGAGGATGTACCTATTGTGAGAGAACATGTTGATGTGTTTCCAAAAGATTTACCTAGACGTCCTCCAGAATGAAAAATTGAGTTTTCCATTGATTTAATTCCTTGTTCAAGGCCTATATCAAAGACCCCTTATATAATGGCCACTGTGGAATTATTTCAACTAAAAAACAAATAGAGGAATTGAGTAATCAGGTATTTATTCACCCTATTGTTTCTCCATGGGGGATCCCCTATCTTTTTTGTTAAGAAGAAAGATGGATCTACGAGGTTATATATCGACTATAGGGAAACCAATGCTATAACAATAAAGACCAAGTATCCCTTACCTTGCATTGATGATTTATTTGATCAACTGCATGGAGCTCAATACATTTCAAAGATTGACCTTCGATCTGGATACCATCAGTTGTGTGTGAAGAAAGAAGACATTCTGAAGACATCATTTCGAACCAGTTACAGGCATTACGAGTTTACAGTAATGCCTTTTGGATTGACTAATGCACCCTCTGTATTCATGGATATAATGAATAGAGTTTTCAAGGAATATCTCGATGATTTTGTGGTGGTATTTATTTATGATATGTTGGTATACTACAAAACCTATAAGGATCATGAAAATCACTTGCGCATTATCCTGAAGACTCTTAAAAGACATGAATTATATGGGAAGTTTAGCAAGTGTGAATTCTGGCTTCAGGAGATTTATTTTCTTGGCCATATTGTCTCTATGGATGGAATCTCTATTAATCCTTCTAAGAAAAGAGAAATCCAAGAATGGCTAGCACCGACATGTATAATCGAGGTACGTAGTTTTATTGGACTAGCAGGTTATTGTCGGCGTTTCACCCAGAACATTGCCTGATTGACTAACCCATTAACAAAGCTCACATATAAAGGGGCTAAATTTGTTTGGACAAAAGTGTGTGAAGAATATTTTGAATAATTGAAGAGAATATTAGTCAATTCTACTATATTTACTCTATCATTGGGGAATGACAGGTTCATTATTTATAGTCATGCATCGAAGAAAGGACTTGGTTGTGTCCTTATGCAGAATGATAGAGTTATTGCCTATGCATCACGACAGCTGAAATTTCATGAGAAAAACAATACTACTCATGATATTGACTTAGATGCTATAATATTTGCTTTGAATATTTGGAGACACTATCTCTATGGTGAAAATTTTGATATTTATACTGATCACAAGAGTTTGAAGTATATTTTCTCACAGAAAGAACCCAACATGAGGCAAAGGAGATGGCTTGAACTACTCAAGGATTGTGATTGTACGATACACTACCACTCAGGGAAGTAAAGTAAGGTGGAAGATGCTTTGAACAGAAAGGATCATGGAGTTTTGAACAAGATGAGAGTTGAAAAGGATACTATATACATGGATCTAGTAAAGATGGATATGGGAATCACCATGGAAGGTGAAACCTCAATACTTTTTCAACTGGTTTCTAAACCATCTTTACTAGAAAAGATAAATAGTTCTCAGACTGGAGATGAAGAGTTTCAAAAGAAGATTAAGGCTGTGAATGATGGGAGATAAAGTGACTTTGTGTATGAAGATATAATTTTGAAATTTTGGAAGAGAAATTATGTTCCCAATATACCTGATCTAAAAAGAGAGTTGTTGGATGATTCTCATAGTTCCAATTTCTCTATACACCATGGGAGCACAAAAATGTATAGATACTTGAAGGAACATTTTTGGTGCGACAGCATGAAGAGGGAGATTTCTGATTTTGTGTCAAGATGTATGGTTTTTCAACAAGTGAAAGCTGGAAGGGAACAACCTGGAAGAGTATTTCAACCTATTCCCATACCTGAGTGGAAATGGGATGTTATTATAATGGACTTTGTCATGGGAATACCAAAGAATACAAGAAGGAACGATGAAATATGGGTCATTATTGATCAACTTACCAATTCATCACATTTTCTTTCTATAAGGGAGGATTTACCACTTGAACGTCTAGGAAGAATATATATTAATGAAGTTGTGAGACGTTATGGAGTACCCCTATCGATTGTTTCTGATCGTGATCCCCGTTTACTTCAAGATTCTGGAAGAGTCTTTAGAAGTCCTTGGATACTGAAATTTGTTTGAGCACTGCCGACCACCCTCAAATTGATGGACAATGAGAACGGACTATTCAAACCTTAGAAGACATGTTGAGATAATGCTCACTTGACTTTCAGGGTATGTGGGATCAATATTTACATCTGGTGGAATTTTCCTATAACAATAGCTTCCATTCAAGTATTCAGATGGAACCATATGAAGTTTTGTATGGAAAGAGATGTCGCACACCAACCTGTTGGGATGATGTTGGTGAAAGAAAACTTGTAGGCCCATAAATTGTTGAAGAAATGATAGAAATGGTGAAGGTAATCCAACACCACATCAAATCAGTTCAAAGTAGACAGAAGAGATATGTCGACAACCAAAGGAAGGATTTGGAATTTCAGGTAGGAGATCATGTTTTCTTGAAGGTATCTCTATGGAAGAGAGTTATACGTTTCGGTAAGAAAGGTAAATTGAGTCACAGGTACATCGGAACTTTCGAAATTCTAGAAAGAATTGGGGTTGTAGCCTACTGTTTGGAAATGTCTCCAAGTCTCTCCAAAGTTCTTGATGTGTTCCATATATCATTGTTGAGAAAATACATGCCTGACCCAACACATGTACTCACTTATAAGGAATTAGAACTGGAACCTGATCTGTCTTATTGCGAGGAGACCGTCAGGATTCTTGATACAATAGAACAAGTGATGAGAAACCAGACGACTCTTCTAGTAAAAGTTCTATGGAGAAACTATAAGATGGAAGAGGTAACGTGGGAACCCGATGAACAAATGATGAAGAACCACCAAAGTATTTTTAGGCAATAATATTATTGAAATTTTGAGGACTAAATTATTTAAAGTATGGGAGAATGTAACACCCCAATCTTCCACGGTATGCTTCTCTTTGAATAATACAGTAGCGTGTGTTGTACGCAACTTCGAGTTCTAACACAGACCACAACCAATCAAACTAGCCGTTATGAATAGTAATACCCAATTTTTGAAATTTTATAAATTTTCTCTTTCAAAATGGACTTATTTTTTGTATTCAGAATATCTAAATTATCTTAGGGTGAATTTTTGGTGTTTTTCTGAAAACTGTCAATTTTTGATGAATAGTGAAAATCAATAAATTTTAATTAAAAACAACTTTTTTAATCAAATTAACTAATATTGATAAAATATTAATTTGATTGGTTTTAAAGTGTATTTAGAATATATTTTTACCATTTAATACAATTCTGATCATTTGATGTAATTTCACATTTAAACCGGACATAAACAAGTGTCAATCTTTTGATTGTTATTATTTCTTAAAAACACGCTTTTTGTTTTGACAGTGGTGATTAATTTTAAATTAATTTCTGCCACTTTTATGTTTTGAATTTAGAAAAATGGATTCCATATTTAGAATCAAGAGGTCCAAATTGTGTAAATAGGTAACTTTTGTATTTATACATTTTGAATAATTACTTCGGTAAATATTTTATTTACCATGGTTAAACGGTAAATCCAGTAAATAAGGGTAAAAAATAATATTATAATAATAATAAATCATCCTAAAACATGTCCTAACCCTATTGGTTGATACCTATCCGACCATGGGCATATTTGGGTTTATTTTGGGACCCCATGGATCCACTTGTATGTGATAATGACACTTTATATAAATTAAATTAAAGTAAATACAAAAATCCCATAAGGATATATCTTTTAGAAAAACAATTTTTATATAGGGTTATATATATTATATTTTAGACTATAAATATTAATTAGAAAGATAAAAATATTTCATACATAATTTTATTTGATTTATAATTTTTAGACATTGAATAATTAAATTTATTTATGACACAATAACGATGCAATATTTTTCCTTATTAATGAATGAATCAAATAATTGGTATTATAAATATTAAAATAACTTTAATTTGAATGTTTTGATTCCATAAAAGAATTTTATTGATTAATATGACATTTTAGGATTGCGTAAATTAATTTTTTTCGAATTAATAAAGTTTTTAAGACTTTAACAAAAATAAATTATTAAATAGTGTCCAAATTGACATAAATGAGTTCTTAAAAAAATATTATATTATTAATTAATATTCTATTCCAAAAAATATAAGGTTCATCCAAAGTACTTATATCATGATAGGTGTATCATTAATGGACCACTTGTGGGTATCTTGGAAGTATATAGTATGTTTATTAACAATATATTATAAAAATACAAAGTGACATGGTAAATGTCAAACTATTTAACTAAGAGTTAAATATAAATGATAAGGTTAATATAGTGAACCAAACCTATCTAAAATCTATTGGATGAAGTAATTTCAACCCATACCCACCTTAGACTTTTAATAATCAAATTTTGAGCCATTAGAAACCGAATATGAATTTATTATAAATTAATTCTTTAAGTTTTTTCTAAAGAGCCCCTCCTCCCCCTTATAAAAGGACACCACTTCTAACCAATTACTCATACCTTCAAAGCCTTTTGGTTCGTCCAAACTCTGCCCAAATACCATATAAACTATCCTCCTTTAATCCTATAGGCCTTAAATTATTCAAAAATCCAACCTAAAGATCCCTTTTGATCAAATCAAAAGGAAGAACCCGAAGAAGAGGTAATGTTTTCACCACCATCTTTCAAGTTCCTTTATTATTCAACTTCTACTTTCTTTTTTATTTCCATTATAAAATAATAAATCATGTATATTATATATACTATGATGTTATTATAAATATGGTAAAATCATATTCAGTATTCTATCCACCCTTTGAATGACATGTCACCATATGTGCGTACGTACGACCTACCCTCTCCACGTCGTGGTGTAATTGTTATTCAATACATTATTATTTGGATGGGTATAATAATGATGTGTAATTCATGTAAATAATAAATATAACATGATAATGATTCTGTATATATGATATACCATCAAATTATATATTATTTTAATATCAAACGAATGATATTGTCACTCGTGTATACGTACGGACTACTGTCTCCACGAACGCGATGAGATTCATTCCCCATTGTATCCATTCAAGAATAATTTTCATTTTATGGTTAAAAATAATGTTTAAAGAATTGATATCATTATAGATATTAATAAGATACAACCTATCCATAACAAACATGTCTTATGTAAAAAAACATATAAAATAAAACGAGTAAGTTAACACCCGAAATGACGATAATACTAAGATACTATTAACAAAGCAATGTTAAAAGATCATATATGATTTCATATTAATTTATATGATCATTTTATAATTTAATAACAATTATTTCACCATTATACAGAAGGTTAACCTACCCTCAACCAAGGAAAAGTACAAGTTAAGGGCTTATTTCACAATCTCTTCATTATCCGAGTTTGTTTATACATAATTATCTATTGGGGCCCCTTTATCATCCATATCCAGGTTTCTTAAAAATGTATTTCAAAACATTCTTAATATTTTACAAGATATGGGTTAAATACATTTATACCCTTGTTTGACTTTTTATAAGATTTTTATAAAGGAATCTTTCCGTTGTATTCCAAACAAGGTCTTTTTTAACCTTTTAGACAAAATTAAGGTAAGAATGTCTTTTTATAACTTATACGATGGGTGCGGCTATTTTCTACAGTTATAAACCTATCGAAGCTTACTTTACAAGCTTATAAGAATATTTTTAAAGTAAATGTTTTATTTTATAATTATGTGACTCTTAAATGATTTCAAAATAGAAATAGATATTTCTCTAAAAAGAGTTTTGATTTCATCTACGTCAACATCCATTGATGGATTTTAAGTATATTTGGAGTTTATTTATTACAATACAAAACATCCATATTGAATTGAAGGTTATGTGATATGTTTGAATATGGATGTGATATTTTTATACCATTCATGATTTATGGTTAATGTATTGACATTTCGTATGCTAGTTTTAATACGAATGTTTATGATATGTTTAAACCTTTTCATATGAGGAATGTATTGGACTTAGTAAGTGATGGGTGGAGCCCGAAATAGCTTTTTGATGCATCGGTAGGTATCATGAGACAACTAGATGTGTAATTGTCCGAGGCCCTTTCCCAATTTGATTTGTGGTTTTTGCCGAGGCCTTAATCATTTTTAGACGTCTTTGTTGAGGCCTTGACAAAATGTTCCAGAATGTCCGGCATTATAAATTCCCTCATTACGGAAATAATATTGATGGTCCATGTGGTCATTCAACTAGTATAATACACATGATTATGTTTTATTATGGAATTATTTATTCATCTCATATTATTTCCATAAAAGTATTCATGTTTATTATTTGTAAAGGCATGTGGTTTCAATTATTTACCATGCTTAATATTTATGTCATTTTCTGTTGTATTACTTACCCTTACTGAGCATTTGAGCTCACCCCTTTCTTATGTTTCATTTTACAAGGATATTAAGAAGTTAGTTATGAGTGAACAATAGGCATAATCTAGGAGGATTGGATTTTTCTAATGAAATATATTTGTGTTGTATTTCTTTTCAAGTTTTAAAGTTGAACTTATGTATGAATCTTGTTTCCAATAATACTAAACTGATCAGTATTTCAAGACATGATTTTCTTAGGATCATGCCAATGTTATGTAATAATTCAATGACTCTGGGTAACTTGGGTCAGGGCGTTACAACATGGAACACTGAGGTTATCTTGTGTTACATGAAACAATGACTTTCTTTAATGTCTTGTGTAACATGTAAGACTGGGTTTTACTGAATAACGATATATTATTTAATATAGCCATGTTATTAAATTAGTAGTTATGAAAATGGTTAATGAACTTGTCAAAATATATTATTTTCAAATATATATAATGATTTCATTGGTTACAAATTAATTTTAAATGAATATGAAAACCGTCAGAATATAAAGGAAAATATTATTACACCCACAAATATGTTTGACCCTAATAAATTAAATTAAATACAATTAGTGTGTTATATTAATGTGATATATATATATAATATTTATTTAATAAAACTATTTTTGATATTCAACCAACATATTTTATTGGATTAGGATAATAACAAACCCAATTTTATTTTTAAAACCCTTTATTTTTGTAAAGGTAGTTTTACCGCCATTTAATGGAGAACCCTTTTTAATCCAATTTTAGGATGTTTTATAGATTAAATATACCAAAATAAACACCATATTTTATATAAAAAGATAAAAATTAGGTTAGGATGCATTTTTTGAATTTTTTAAGGGTTCATTTTTTAATGAATAGTTAAAAATAATGAATTTTAATTCAAAACTAATTTTTCATATAGTTTGTTTATAAGGATAAATTATGTATTAAATTGATTTAAAAATTTTATTAAAAAATAATTTTATCTCTCAATCCAATTTAGGTCATTATAAAAAATTTCACTTTGAAATTGGGCAAAAAGCATAGAAAACTTTTGGATGTTTATACTTTAAAAATCCAATGTGTCATCCCATCAATGGGATTAAATTTAAAATAATTTCTTCCAATTATGTTATTTGAATTAAAAAAATAGATTAAACCTTTGGAATAATAATAATTTATAATTTCTTATAAGTTCAAATTAGTTTTTGACCAAAAATATTAGTGAAGGTAACAAAAATTAATAATAGTGATTAAATCGAAATTAAGCTTACCAAAGTAAGAATCCTTAAACATATGGGCCCAAATGACCTGTAAACTTTTCCAAACCCCATTTTCTGGAAATATTTCGTCCATAAAAATTACATTATTTATTTTTTTTTGGTTTTTTATGACTTTTGTTATATAAAAACGTGGGTATAACTAACTTATTTTCAAAAATTCCAAGTGTGTCATTTCCCTTCTCTATAAAGACCACCACCAATCCCTCTTCTTTACATCACTCAAACCACTTCAGTTTAGAAAAAATCTACCCAATAAACTCCCCAAATCCCCCCATTCCTCCCAGAATACTCTCATTGGGAATATACACTTCCAAGGAATCCCTTTGGTGAAAATAAAAAGGAGTTACCCGATTTAAAGGTCACACCAACCCTCAAGATCCTTTCTTTTATTTCCATTCTATGCCCACTAAACTCTTCTTATTACATGATTTTATAAAATCACAAGTATCCTCAATAATATATTATGTTTTTATGATAATTGGTCCACCTAAACATACACACACTTCCATATAATGGGTAACTAATATATTGTCTACATGTACAGTGAACAATCGCCTCACGAAACAATGATTGTTCATTTTTCCTTTACCGCCGCTAATGGTGTATATTGTGATGTAAAAAATTATATATTATATATATTATATTTATAATGTATTTATTGTTCTTTAATTTTTATTTATAACATAACCTTATGATTTCTATCTTGTATAAATATGATAATTTCGTTTGGGGAAGTATGGACTATCGCCCCATCAAAGTGATGTGATTCATTCACACACTACATGGAATATATTAAATATATTATTAATGAAAATATATTATATAAATGAAATAATAATTCTACTATAATGAAATTATATAAATATATGTCATTTTATTTCTATCTTTTAATATGTCAATAAAACATAACCAGGGTTCATGTGTATGTACAACCTACCACATATATGAACAATGTATTCCATTTCATATTTATATATTATGTAGATTATTGAAATAAAAATATAATGAATATTAATTTTACATATATCAGGGTTTACTCTTTGAAAATCATGATATAATTATAATCACCATTGATATAACAAGTTAAGACACATGCGAAAAACAAAGAAAATATTACCCAAAGCGTAACCTTAACATAGAATTGTTAACAAGAGGGTAATATAAAGTCATAATCAAACCATATATGGAATTACATATAAGAATATTGTTCTTTAAAATATGTATAAAAACTTATATTTATTATACAAGAGGTTCCTATGAGCATGAATATATTCAAGAGACAAGGTAAATAAATTATATTTCACTTTTTATTTCTCTAAGATACATGCTTTATTCACCACCTGTTATTTTTTTGTGGTGTTTATACTTCCCATAGATGTATTATATGATTATTATACTTATATTTATGGTTATTTAGATATCCATTTTGTGTTATTTCTATCATAGGGTATATGTTTCAAATGTTTCCAAACTGGTAAAGTAATTTTCTCTCAAGTTTCCTTCTTTGAGACAAATGTCATGTTACATACCTATATTTTTTCAGGTGGTGTATATAATTTCTTTGAGAAGTTATGTATTTTATAAACATATTTTAATTATATTTTAATCTTCATGTAATTTCAATTTTTTAAATAGGTTTTGTGGTTCAATGTTACTATGTGGTAACAGTTTTTTGAAACAATCTCATTTCTTTTCGAGATTTTTTTATGATTATTCTATATTTGATGAAATATTATGATACATCTCTCATGAACACTCATATATTTTATTCTATAATTTTTATTAATTATATATTCATGTATTGGAACAATTTTTACACTCTTTGGTATATAATATTGTAATGTTTTTTTAAGAAAGCACATACTTTACCCTCTCTTCGATATGATGTATATATTCCTTAAAACCCATGTTTTCTAAAAGTTTTACCAAAATATTTTATTATTCTCCTAATATCATGAAGATAAAATTTAACCTAGTTCTACCATAAAAAATATATTTTTTTAAAAAATATTCTTAAAATTCGAGAAATTTCATTTTTAACGTGGATTTCAAGAAAAAATTTTCCAATTGTTATCTAGATTATTTTAAATGTTTTAAAGGGAAAAAGGTTTTCAAAATTCTTTCTATCTTATATTAATATTTCAAGGGGAAATGGTTTTCAAAATTTTTTCAAACCTCATTCATAATTTTTTGAGTAAATTGTTTTTCAAAACTTTTTCAAACTTTATTTATAAGTTTTTAAAGTATTTTCATTTAAATTTCTTTCAAAACAAGGTCGAGATTCTTTTATATGTATTCAAGGAAAATGGTTTTAAAAACAACTTCAAGATATCGTTAGATGTTTTCAAAGAAAAAGGTTTCTAAATTTTTTTTAATGCTTTACTTATAAGTATTTGAGTTTATTTTCAAGAAATGGTTTCCAAAGTGTTTTAGGTTTTAAAGAACCTTTTCCAAAGAAGAAAGGATATTTTACTCAAGATATGTTTTTAAAACAAATTTCAAAATTGTTTTCTATAGAAGATGACATCCATTGATGTTACTATTTCCCTTATGGGAAATGATTCAAATATACCATTCATATTATTTTTATAAATGGTGTCTATTTTGATGGAATGATTATTATAAAACTCATTATTTTTCCACTTGTTTTATTCTTGTGAAACCAACTTCTTTTCATGGGTTAGTATTTGATGAAATAATTATGGAACCTATCTTTTTCCAAAGGTTAATATATAATTACCTGTTTATGAAACCCATTTCATTTCATGGTATTTCAATAGTATGTTTATAAAACCTATCTCAATCTATGGTTAATGATATGATGAATGTTTTTGGAAGATGTATGAATGATTTTATTATGATATGGATGGGACCTATATATCCCTCCAATGAATTGGGTAAATATTTATATATTATGATATAATTATGTGAATCATGTCAATGGGATTGATCCACTATGGGAAGATAGTGAAATATGACCCCTTACAAGGAAAAGAATATGATTGGAGATGGTGGGGTGTCCTTCCTAGTAGGTGTTGTCATCATGATGTTAGAAGATGGGGAAATTAAATACACTATGGGATGATTTGGAAACAAAATACATTATAAGTAAAGGACTAAGACTATAGATGATGGTTTTTCCCACCTAGTAAGTATATCCACTTTGATGTTGGAAGATGGGGTAACGAGATCCATGATGGGAAGATGGGGAAACCCAATCCCTTATAAGGAAAGGACTTTAACTAGGAATTTTATTATGTCCCATCCAGTAGACGTAGTCACCATGATGTTGGAAGATGAGTAAATATGATCCACTATGGGAAGATGGAAAACCCGATCCCTTATAAGGAAAATACTGTTACTGGGGATGGTGGTGTGTCATGCTTGGTAGGTGTTGTTCCCATGAAGTTCCCTGATAATTTCTAACAATTATTATTGAATTATATTGAATGATATTATATCTCTATGTATTAAAAATGTATATTTCTTATTTCTATGACATTATATCATGACTTATGATCTTTATTTCCTTATGATTCTTGTATTATTAAATGTGAAGAAATATTCCATTATTGATGTTTATTATATTTGATATGAACGATATGATCTTATAATATTATTATCATGTCCTCACAAATTCATGCTCTTGTTTATGCTTACATTTATCCCTTCTTTACCCTTACTCAACATCTTATTTCACACTTTTATATTTTTCCTTCCAAAGGTTATGAATATATGTTTCATGTATGTTGTGTCTAAGAAGGATTTTATCCTTGAAAATACTAGTAGGAGATACTATAGCTCTCTTATGTACCAGTTTTTATGTTTCCATGTTTCCAAAGGCAGTAGATTAATACAGTCTTTGGGAGTCCTTTTTTGTAATGTTTTACATATTAAATAAAACTAATCTAATGTTTATGTATGTTAAGAATAGTTTTTTGTATCTCTAGTGGTCACTCTTAATATGTCAATTATTTGAATAACTCTATGGTTGAGGCATAACCATGTTTTAATTGGGGAAGTAGGTCACTACATCAAATAAAATAAAATAAATCAATTTATTTATTTATTTTATTAATTTTTTGCTAGTGAAATGTTTTCTAGACATGCCTGACAATGATAAAGGTTATGTTGTGCTTTGGGTAAAACCCATATTCAAAATTCAACATTTTATTGAATTTTTTATATAGGGACCTTTTTGGGAGTTATTTTATTTTCTTGGAAAAATGAACAAGTGTGATGTTAATTTATTTAATATATTTCAAAAAATAATTCCAGGTACATTGGGCCTAAGAATATCCCACCATCTCAGTACCATGCTCCAAAAATAATCCATATAATATTCTAATAAAATACATGTAAAATTCAGAGTCATGGTTGGTTTAAATTTATGACTAAAATATGTATACAATAGTCGTTCCTTTTCCACGGGTTATGCAATAGTGAAATGATAAAATGTTTTTTGGACCCTTTTATTTTCCACTTGTTATGATATAATGAAATGTTCATGAAACGCATTTATTTTCATTGGTTCAGATATGATGAATGTTTTGTGATATTTTAGTGCATAAATGAATGGATTATGTGATGGGTGGGACATATATCTCCCTCTAATTCATTAGTTATATATTAATATCTCATTAGATAGACATGACTATAATGGAGAGGGAAGCCAATTAAATAAGGGTCTCATTCCACTCTAATTATTTGGGGTACTGATCCTTTACTACTAAGATGTTTTAGGGAGTTGACCCATTTCACTATGATTGTTTTGGAAATTATACTTGACTAATAAGTAAATGATTTTCTATGAGTATGTGTATGCCACAATTCCATGTCTTATGACAATGTTAGGCTTCTATGACTTATGTTCCTTGACTTCTTTATGATTCATGTCTTATAAAATACCATGATTTATGCCAGGACTCATGTTTATGATCTATGATATAAATGGTAAAGTTTTTCAAATGTATTCTCATGTTCACTAACCTTATTCTCATGTTATTCATATATGATTATTGATATCTCCCTTGTTAACCCTTACTGGGCATATAATCTCACCCTTTCTTGTATTTTATTTTCTTGGGTTGTGAATAAAGGTATTATATATGATATGTCTAAAAAGGGTTCTAGTTATGAAAAAAAATGTGGGATAAAATGTAGATAGCTTATGAAACAATTGTTTATCTTCCCAAGTTTCTAGTTATACAAGACCAATACAATTATGGCATGGGTTGTTATGTTATGTATTGAATGTCCATCTATTAAGATGGGAAATCTAGGTATTAGTAGTTTTGATTTATATATCCATGAAATTACTATTCATATCTAGTAAACGAACACCATGTTCTTGTGACAAATTTTGGTTAAGAAATAAATAAAATTACTATAATGGAATAATAAATAAGAACTATCAATCATAGGGTACTAACTTGACACATAGGATCAAATGAACCCTATTTCAGCTAGTATCAGAGCATCTCAGATAATGTTATATAATTATTCCAACCAATATCAATCCAAAATATTATATAGTGGTTTTTATAATCCTCAAATCATTTTGATTATCAAAATAAATCTATATGTACCAGGCATAAATTTTGATCCATAAAATGTAATTTTAGAAAAATCAATAGTAATTAATCTCTGAGTCAATATTTTGTAGTAAATAAAATGACATCATGTAAAAAAAAATTATTGAATCCTAATGGATTGGGAATTCCATATTTATCAAGAATCATCATAGGATCCATGTACTATGTTTAAGGAATCCATCATTATCAAGAATATCTACATATCCCTCAAGGATTACCCTTAGCAATAAAAGTATAGGGAATATATACTAGATACAATGAGTGTGTTCTTGTCATTTATATAGTATCTAGATCAATATCCAAATCCTAGTTGTATAGCCCAAGTGATTACATTGAAGTCTTGATGGTAGTCTATCTCTCCTATAATATCACATACAAATATTACTAAAATGTGGTTTGTACATCTATTCCACCCATCTCACATAACCAAGGTTAACCACTCATGTGTATGACATATCACTCTCCAAGTAGACATATAAGGCTAACATCACTTATTTCGTTTCTATGTTAACACCCATAATTTCCTATACACATCTCTACATGCACCTTCATAGAGTTCAACATCGTAGTAGGAACTCATTGGGGTCCCTTTGGTTACATATCCTCCAAAACACCCTCCCAAGTATCATTTATCCCATTTATATCACTAAATTCTAATTCCATTGCATAGTTGATATATTGTCCCACTAAACTCATTATACTCGGTGGTAAAGCCTCACTGGCACCAATCTCAATAGATGGAACACCACCCTTCTCGCATTCCAAGTCACTGGTCACTCCTCAAATAGCCTACCTATCAAAAATCAACCCATGAAATTCCCTCCTGAGTAATCACAACCAATATTGAGAGGATTGCTCATCTCATGATCATCTCAACTAGCTTAATGGCTCTAATGAATCTCAAGGAACTTACATGGACTTTACGAGGAAAACTCCCTAGTCCAACACCCTCCTCTACTTTGAGGTCACTAATGGAACTAATCACTATCTCTCATCCATATATTCCACTTATAGTATTTTATCTATAGACATAATATTCTATGTTTTATAGGTGATATATTTGTAGTCAAACCCTCACCCATTAGCAGTTATGTCATGAAACTAATTTACTAAGATCCATCATAGCCCATTGAACATTATTTAGTTCTGAGGAATTTCACATTACCTTAAAAAAATTTCAAATAAAGTTTATTGTCCCTCGGTGGTGAGACCACATGTCACATGAAATAAAAAGATATAATAAACCAAGAGGTAATTATCAAGGTACCACATACCTCAGATATAGAGTTTTCATCATTAAAAACCACTCATCCATCCCACTAACTCTCTTCCAAGTCAAACCGACCATTGAAAACTCATTCAAGGTCCAATCTAATTCCAAAAACTCCAAAATATATAATTATAATCAATTATAGTTAATGAAAAATTTTACTATTATATTTAAATTTACATCCAGTTAGAATAAATCCTAATAACTTAATAGGTTCCCTTGCACATAAAAACAATGATCTTATGTCAAGCCGCAATGATATCACATCCAAAATCACCAAAAATTAAGGGTTGAAGAGGAATAAGGGTGGAGGAGTTTGGATTGACCTATGTGTGTAAGGTAGATGAATTGAATGGCTCAGAGTTAAAATATCATTGGTAAAAATGGAAAATTTACAATTTTTAACAAAAACCATAAGGTCATACACTTTCAATACATTGTTGGCCAAACCATACACCAACCATGTCACCTCCATTATCAAAGGCTACAAACCTTTTATAGTGTGTCCATATAGTTTAAAAAACCACGATCCAACCATGAAAATTCAATCTACAATAATATTTGAGGTCATGTATGGTTTTTATGCAACTTTGTTCTTCTCCCCAAATCTAAATTAATACTCAATGTTACCCATATAATCCACATAGTTTCCTCTAGATATTTTTATACCTATTCATATCAACTATGAGATTTATAAAATGAACTAAAAACATCTATATGCTCATATTTTCAATTATTTCCCCTAATAATGTACACCAAACCATTAATCAATTTAAAAAATCTCCAAAATATCCAAAATTAATACCAATGCTCTTGAAACTCATTTGAGAACCCGAGGCACCACTCGGGCCTCAATCCATATCTAGAACACTAAGCTAGGATATTTCAACTCTTATATTTCCAATCTGAATCCAAACATTCAGAATGGTTGTTTCTCTAATAATGCATTATTCAAATTATCTTTTAATCTCATAACTCATAAATTAATTAGGTTTTATAGTTAAACACAATAAATATTGAATCAAATACTTATTATGATATTTAAAAAAAAATCAACTTAGTTCAAGAATCTTTGAAATTAAGATATATCATTTAATGAAATTTCTTAGTCGAAGCATTATTTTTCAAATTCCATAGTTTCTTATGAAACATAATCTTCTTCATGAATAAATTAAAATTTTATTTGTGATATTTTAATATGTTAGTATTGGTATAAGAATCATCTTAATAGATAATTAATTAGAATAACATTTTTTTAAATCTCATATTCTAAAATATATTGACCTTTATATATCTTTGGATTCTTTAATGTAACATTTACATAGGTCCCCATTTACCATTATGAAGCTAGTAAAAACATGGGTAATCCTTTACTTGGAGTAAAGTTATATTTTACATTGCCAAAAAAATTACAGGTTTACCATTACATAATGCCTAAAATTATGGTGTTCCTACTAAGTAAGCCATGTTATACCTTTATTCATGGTCAAATTACTTTTACATAACCTTATGAAATATTATATGACCTTTGTATAGAACTATTATAACTTTATGTAGGTATTTAATTTCATAGATGACCATTATGTAGCTCTTATTACCATTAAATGGATTTTGAAATTCTTATTTCCCTTTATGTATATTACTGTATTGTTGAGTCACCTATATGTAGGAAATGGTTTCACCTCAGTGCCTCTTGAAACAATATCCATCCACTCTGAATCACTAACAAACAAGTAAAATTTCTTTTAGTAATTTAAAAAACCTTCCTAAAATATTCAACAATAATCTCATGGTCTTGTAGCATATTAATCACTCAAGTGAGAATGTTTCTAGTACTTCTAATACTTATACTATTCTAGAATTAGTTTATACATGATAAACTATCATCCAAGTGACGTAAAAAATGATTTCAGAAGTAAACATTACCTACTGACCTTTTCTATTTACTCTAACATATTTTCTTTATAATTATACCTTAAGGATAATTTTCAAAAACATATTATCACATCCCTTCATTATATTTAGTTTTTACAAATTGGTTTCCATATTCAATAAATTATTCTATAACATCATTCTATTTTTTAATAATACTGATTCAATCAAAAAATAAAATTAGTACACAAGAATGACTCATCCAATATATTTCCACATTAACTCTCTAAATAATACAACTTTAATCATTGAAAATAACATCTCTTTGAAATTGTTTACTATACAAAATATTACTTCTTGTCCAAAATATTATTGAATGTGTTCTCACATGTATCAACAACTACCATAGATATGTGGTCCAACTCAACAAATATATGATTTATGGGATTCCCATTGAACAATTCTATCCATATCTTCCAAGGTAGCCAGAAACATCTCCTTTTTATTGAAAATATATTATTTTATCATTTGAAACTGTAATGTAAAATCATCCTATTATTATTTAAACATAATTCATGGGAAACTTATACTTCATGTATTGGTTGAATACACTAATCCATTACCAATTCTCCAAGAATAAATTGTCATTCACATCATACATTAAAAACGAACACAATAATAGAATCACACAATCCATAACGGATATTCAGAAAATATATTTTCTAATAGGATAGTGTGTTAATTTTTATATTTATAGAAGTTATGAGTGTACAAAATATAATATAATATTATTCTAATTCAATTGGAAAATAATTTTATATCCTAAAATTATTTAGTTTCAATTAGGAAAGAAATTGTTTGACGTAAATAGTTATATTTAATTTTGTTATGAAATTATCTAAAATAAGATCTTGAATGATATGATATTGAATATGTGGATCTTAGAATAATTTTTATATAGAGAACAAAAGTTATTAACATCATAAAATTTCATGTTGTGATATAAAGATGGTTGAATATTTTTTCAAGTAGTTGTACATGAGGATTATAATTCTAGTATCACTTTTATTCCAAAAAAACATTCTTCACAGATTTAACACATTATTGTTTAGTGTTCGTATTTATAAAACATTAACATAGATACATGTTAGGAAATACGTTATATTGTATTGATTTTAACAAAAACCCAAAAATTATCACAAAAATAAGGTCAACATATAGGTATATCATGTGGTATGTGATTACCTGAGTTCATATTTTTAGTTTTGAAAGTATTATAAAAGGTGTTATGGAATATAAAATATGTCATGTTATATAAAAGGAAGAATATATATTATCATTCATTCCTGTTAGTGATGTATAAAATAAAGTATATATATTATGATTCTCTCTACATTGCCATTCTGAAGTTTTTAAGTTTATTCAGGGGACCAAAGTTTTTGTTTAAATTGTGGGAAAGATTTCAAGTCTCGTAAAATTATTTCACCATTTCAAACATAAAAAATTATCTTTTGATCCAATTGGAATGAAATTTTTTTACATCTATAATTGGGAGTATAAAGTAAAATGTTTCTATTATATAAACTTTCCAAATCCGTCCTAGTAATATCCTGATATTTTATGAAATATTTTCTTTTAAATATTAATTTAAAATTTAAGATATACTATGTTATATGAAACACTGAGTTTGGCATATATTACATGCAATAATGAATTTGTTTGATAGCGTGCATGGAAAACAACACTAAGCTTCAAAACCCATGGAATTAGATTATTTTAAATATGATCATTATAACATATCCATTATATAGGTTCATATAAAAATTTTTTATTACATAATGAAATATAGATAAAAATTTCTGAAAAAATATAAATTTATTTATAATTTCTTAGTAAAAACTCAATCAATTTTTGGTAATGTGATTATATTCCTGAATAATTTATTTTCTTCAAAAATGATTTTTATTGGTTTTCATGCAAAAATATTAATATTAATTTATAGATATTATAAAAAAAATATTTGATAAAATTAACTTAATTTTGGAAATCATCATATCAAAATTAAATTATGGTGAAATTTTTGGTTTTTTTAAAAAATATTGTTTTTTAGTGAATATCGAAAAATATTGTTTTTTTAATATAATATATTTTCAATAAATTAAGTAATATAAATACCCATTAAATTTGTAATTAACATAATAATTATTTAGTAATATTTAATCTAATTAATTACTTTTTAATCATATTTATATTATATTTTTTATAAGTTTATTTTTTGATTTAAAAATATATTTTTATGAAAACTCTTTTAATGTGAATAATGTTTCACCATTTAAAATAATTAAAATAATCTATAACGAATAATTTTTCAAAATATATTTATATATAATATATAAATAAATTTTAATTTATATTCATAAAATTACTATAATTAAAATAGATTTAATATAAAATCATCTTCTGCTTGAAAAATACACTTCTTAAAAACATTCATTTTGTTCATGTTTTCGAGTTTCTTTTTAAATATAAATTTTGAAAATTTTAGAAATTATATTTCAAATAATGAAAATAATTTTATAAACCATTATTTAAAATTAATATTTAGTGATTTTTGGGAAATTTTTGAAAAGATAAATGTTTTGTTGAATAGTTAATAATACTAGTTTTTATTAAGAATTCTCCATTCTTTTAAAGCATTCAAAAACATCAAAAATTTTATAATATGGTTTTAAAAGTAAAATGAGTTCAATTATATATCTATTATTCCAATTTAGTTCATTTTAATCAATTTCATATTTAATTTTGATATAAAAACTTTTAAAACTTTTAAACATTTTCTCTTTGAAAACCCAATTTATCATTATGTACGTGAGATTAATTTTAAATTAAAATTTTCAGATTTTTTGAATGTATTCTAGAAAAAATGAATTAAAATTTTTTAATTAGAATAATTTATATCCTCTAATAATTTCAACCTAATTTTTTCCTGACTAAATTGTGAAAATAATAAAAATTATTTACCAGTGTAAAGGTAAAATGTTTTTTACCGGTGGCTAAATTAAGAAGATAAGGGTTAAAATGAGAATAAAAATTTTCAAATTCATATTTTATATCCATATTTTAATATTATACTTTCCATGTTACAATATATGGTCATTTGGAAGCTTTTTTCTAAAGAATTAATTTCTTGTTGTGGATTCTTTAAGAAATTTCTATAAAGTTTTCAAGGGGGTTTCTTTCCGCCACTTATAAAAGGTCACCAACACCCTTAAATATTTTCAATCCTCTTAAGTAATATAGTTCATCCAAAAACATCCCAAATACCTCCCAAAAATCCTTACACATGTTTTATATATTTGGTCCTCCCAAAATACCGACACTAGGGTCCTTAATAAGATATCTAAAGGATGTGCTTCTAAGTAAATGTAATTTTATTAATTATGATTATTATTTTTCATTATTCCCTTTACACCATAAGTTAAGTATTAATACTTAAAATATAATATAAATAGTATCTTCTTTATACTTAAATGTTATTATGTTAATTTAATAACCTAAAACCGTCTAAAATTCCATCACTCGTATATAAGGTGGACTACCGCCTCACGAACCGATGTTATTCATTTTCCATCCCCACATCCCATGGATGGATTTAATGATCGGTTTATTTTTTATATAATATTCTTATGATATTATTATTATTCTATAATAATTATATCACATGTTACTTCTTACTTAAAATCACATGGGAATAAGATGACGTCGTTTGCGTGTACGAAACACTACCACCTCACAAAGAAATGTGACATGTTCATACTTTACATTGAAATCAATAAAGATAGGTTTAATAAAATTATGTCATATATATGTAAAAAAATATTCTTAAATTTAAATATATAATTCAACATTATTTATTTAAATCTATCAATAAAATCCAATAATATTTCACGCATACATACATACATACAATTTTTTAAGGTTATTTTGAACGAAAATAATTTAAATAAAATATTATTTTTTAAAAAGTTAATGTCAATGAAATGTTATTTTCCTCAGGACATTTTCCATGTTATATTTGAAAATAGTTTTTTATCTGAGATGGAATCCTTTTATGCTATTTATCCTTTACTTGGGATATGATCTAAGCATACCATTATTATTCATTCTCAATGATTTTCGGTTATAATTAAAATATGTTTATGAAACCTATTTCTATTCTATGGGGTATACCATGAAAAAATCCATATGTAACCAGCTTCTTTTTCCATGGGTCTTACTATCATGAATCAACTCGGGCTTCCACAAGACCAAACACCCATCCCATCCCGTTGCATGGCCAAAAAAAGTCATTCATGATCCCTATGTGATATAAATAAGTGCTTAGTCATTGAGTAAAACCTTTAGGAACATTTTATCCAATGAAAAATTAATAAAAAATAAGCCATAATTACATCACATCAAACCAGTTAACAAAAACTTATGAAACTAAGGAAATCACCACATGCATTAGTTAAAAATTTATACATTACAACCATAAACCAAAATACAAAAAAGGGTAGGGGAACAAATAGACTAATAAAACCTCCTTGAATAATGTGGGGACACACCCCATTCCACCACCATTAGAACATAACCAAAAATCAAACTACTAGCACAAATAACATCCATTACCACCATAGATGGAATTTCCTTTACAAGGGTCAAACAAAACAAGGTTTACATACACCATAGGGTGTACGTAGGGTGTGATCCAAAACTTCCAGTAAGATACCACCAATAGATTCCATGAAATGAAATTAACAAGAAATTTTTTAAATTAATTCATTTGAAATAATTTGGAATTCAAATAGGTTTTTGTTTCCAAAAAAGGGGAATATTATGTAAATGCAATTAAAATGGTTAAAAACTGTTTCTCTATGTTAAAATCCCTAAGAAGCTAGGTTGTTATTGACCTAATATCCTCATACCTCAATTATGGAATGAATTAAAAATTCTCATGAATGAGATGATATATATTCCACATCCCATGTTCTATTATTCCTAAATTCAACATCAATTATTCAGTTAGTGTTATAGTGTTAACATGATGAAGGGGACAATTCATTTTAAAGCTGACCCAAATGGAGTAGTAGTTCACTGAAACCCACCTAGAAAACCCGAGGTTCCCATATTCTATATTCTAAATCCCATATCAAGTGAAGTACATTTCATACAAAAACAATTTTAATAGTTGGAATGACACTTTAGAAACAACCACATACAGATGACCAATTCACCATTAAACCAAGAAATCCCATGAAAACCCATGAAAAAAAACATTTTTTAACACCCAAATATTTAAAACCCCTATTTGGAAACCAATGAAAGTATAGAAATGTCATAAAATAATATCAAGTCATGAAAACACCTACCTGTTGATTGAAATTACACAGAACTAGTTGGAAATCACAAGTCGCACCATATTAAAACCTTAAGGAAGAAAGAGAACAGAATAACCATCAAGATACAACCCAAAGAAACAATATGGAACCCACTTTGGATCATCATATCCTCTTTATAAATGAGAACATAAGTATGTAGGGAGAATAGGCCAATAAGGGAGAATAAGATTGGAGAGGAGAATCTTATTTGAGGATTCCTTCAAGATTCCAATCAATGAAATACAAATATTATTGCTAAAGGAGGGGAAGAAGTAAAAATATGTATGAATAGGATATAGGTGGTTGAAAGGGAGAAGAATATTTGGTTTGGGTAATAGAATTTATGAGGTAAAAGTTTCTAAATTTCATAATTTTTGAATATTGGGAAGGCCGCATGGTATTATAGCAAGGTTTGGCCACATGGTCTGATGCACCATCCACTAACCTCTTTGAAAATCTGTCCAATAGGAAAACTTTCCAATTATTTTTTCTAGAGGGGTTTCACTCCCATGGGATAAGTCATGTGACCAGGATAGTGCCACTTTTCAAGCCACACATTTTCCATTGAGATATCCCATTATTTCTACTAATTGTGTGCCACTTGTGCGTCTCCATCTATCCAGCCTAAAAGCCATCATTTTTTCTCAAAAAAACAAGGTAAATCCATGTAATAATTATAATACTGAAATTTAAGTATAAAATACCTCAAAATAGAACCAATATTGTAAAAATTCTCCCCCCCCCCTAATGAAAACTTTCCACCCTAGAAGATCAATCCAAATTGATATATGAGAATTAATGAGGATATTGCTCCTATACCCAATACATTTGTTCCCATGTCTCCTTCTCATCATATTAATTATTCCAAATGACTAAAACTAATGTTTTGGATCTTATTTAATTCACTTCATGAGGTAATACACAATCTATAGTTTAACTTGACCATTGACAAATCAGATTTCATCTCTAGCTCTTTCGAGATCAGTACATGAAACGAGTCTGAGTTATAACTCTTTGATTATGAGACATGTAACATGTCATGGATCAATAATAACATGGATGATAATTATAACTACTATTCTATCATTCTAACACCTTAAATAATCTCAAAATTTCTAGCTTAACTTAGTGTGAGCTTCCCCACGTACCAAGATGATAGTGACCCAAGAGTGGTTCCACCTTTAGAAATCCCCAATCACCCACTAAGAGTTGTAATTATTTTTTTCATGTCCAGTATAATATTAGTGGTAGATCTATGCTATCAACAACCAAAAACTAATAAATAGAACTTTATCAGATGTATCTTCTACATATATCAGTTCTAGTAAGGAATTATCACCCAATTTTATCCTTCATTGGGCGACTGACATGACCGGACATAAATCTCTTCAAAGGGATCTATTATAATTAAGGGTTTGTATCTATTATTATACACAAATTCCAAAAATGACAAATGATTATCCCAAAATACCTCAAGATCTAGAAACCATTCTCATAGCATTTCATCTAATATTTTATTTACCCGATCCATATAACCATCCATTTGAGGATGATATGTCATACTGAGTTTGACCTAAGACACCATTGAATTATGATGTTTTTCCCTAAAATAATATGTAATGTGAGGGTACTGATATAAAATTATAAATATTGGCACATAATAAATCCTCAAAAACTCCACAATATATATCTATACATACTCATCCACCTTCATGTAATCCTTGATCAAGATGAAATGTGCTAATTTGGTTAGAAAATCAATAACCAAACAAATTGTGTTCCTTTCCCAGGTTGTAAAATGAAATCAAATAATAAATTCCATGGGAACCTCATCCCACTTACAGGTAGGAATGGGGAGTGGCTGAAGGAATCCCAAAGGCCTCTAATGCTTACCCTTGACCTTCTAACATGTATTGAACCTGAATATAAAATTTTCAATATCAATTCTCAACATGGCCACTCGAAAAGGTGATACACGTTTTAGAAAATCATGTGGGTCCCAGGATGAACATCCCCATGGGATTATTTTTTTTAATTCATAAACACCTTTAACAATGATAATCGAACAAAAAAATGACCCTTCAGACATATGATTCTCACTATAGATAATGACCACTAGTTGAGAACCTCCCTGACATTTATAAGTTTCATATAATTTTTAATTAATTCATCAATATGATTATCTTAACAAATTAAAACTAGAAGAGATGGTTTCAATGGAATTATCTCCATGAATGTGCCTAGATTATTCTCCTTAGTCTCCAGATCTATCTGAAAAAATTGCATCAATCTCCACTCATCACTTCGATTCTTTAGATCTTGCATCGTTATCTTCCTTCTTAGGGAGTTAGCTACCACATTATCTTTTCATAAGATATAGAAAATATAAAATTGAAACCCCTAAAAGTAGTTTCCCATTGTAGCTTGCTCAAATTCAGATATTTTTGGGAGAAAATTTAAAACAAACTCTTTTGGATTGAGTAGAATATAAATTTATCCCCAAAGAGATAGTGAAACAACATCTTCAAAACATTCATCGCTACCTCTAGTTCTAGGTCAAGTGTTGGATATTTCCAATCATGTGGTGAAAGTTGGATAAAACTATACACCACCACATGTTCATCCTATATCAACACACACCAAATACCTGCACCTAAAGAATCTACGTAAACCACATATCAATTTTATGATTCATGTAGTATCAAAAAAGGTGTATTATTAAATATCCTTTGAAACTCTTAAAAAAGATTCCTGACGTAGTGGATCTATTCAAACCTTACCCCTTTCTAAAAAATTGAGGTCATTAGTGAGGCGATCCAATATTAGTCTCTATGAAACAACTTATAATACCTTGTTATCCTAATAAGTTCCTTGTATTTAATACATTTCTTAGATTCTCCCATGAAATAAATGATCTAATTTTAATAGGTTCCACCAAAATCCTATGTTATGAGATCACTTGGATAGAAACTTGACTTATCAGATACAAATTTTGCACTTATAAAGCATATAATAATGAAAATTATCTCAAAGAGTGCTTATTGAGGTCTTCATGTTGTTTCTATGCTCTTACTCTATCTCGGAGCAGTCTAGGATGTTGTACAAAAGAACTATAACAAAATAGTCAAGATATTGACGAAACACCCAGTTCATAAGGGTCATGAAAACTACCTGAGAATTTATCAACCATGATGGAATATCAAAATTCTCAAAGTATCCATACATGTTTCAGATAGCTAGTTTGGTAACATCTTCCCTCCTACCCTTCCCTAATGATACATAGAGTACAATTAAATCTAATAAAACCACCTTACCCCATTGAGATGACCAAAGAGTTCTCAAATGAGGTAAAAGGGATATTTATTCTTGGTTTTGACCCTATTTAACTATAGGTAATTAATGTACAAATGGAGTGATTCATTGTCATTTTTATAAAATAACATTGGGGTGGCCCAAGATGAGATGCTGATGTGAATTAATCCTTTGGATTCCAAATTTTCTAGCAATAAATTTAATTCCCATAACATGGTGGGGGAAATGACATGAGGAAAGAGATGTTGGTGATGTTATCAGTGCTAGATCAATGGTAAACTCCCCAGCAAACTCTAGAGGTAATCCTAAGAAATCATCTGAAAATACCTCTGTAAAATCACCCACCACTAGAGGAAATCCATTCTCAAAACCTCTACCACAATCCTTAAGTATAAGAAAATAAACCTAGAATGAAGCATTTTCAAGATTGATATTTTAGGTCTATCTTTCCCTAATTGGGGATCCCAATCACCTTGGAAAATACGATTATTCCCATAGGGTTCCACAAAAGTTACTCTCTGAAGTCAACAGTCTATGTGTATCTTGAAACAAATCATCTAGTCAAAGCCTAGGATCACATCCAAAATACCCATTTAAAAACCCATGAAGTACCACTCTAATTTCACCCCTGACAAAGTGAGAGAATATTACAGACACATGAAACCCTATTCACTTTTCTTACCATGTGGCATATCCAACTCTATGGAATACAACGTAAGATTAGTTTTCAATTTCAGTAGTTCTATCATAATTGAATAAATTGAATATTTTCCATCATTTTTTTCAAATAAAATAATAAATATAGAAAATGAAATAAAAATAGTTACATGAATATTTGTAGGGACTTTATCCAATTCCATTGGTGCATGATCTATAGTACGAAGGTTCTTTGTCTCTATCTAAGCATGGGAATGGCTACAATCCTATGACTCTGGATTAAGATGACTCTTCCCAGTAGTATATCTATCCTTTTTACGATGACCATCATACTTGGGACCCATAGTTATAGATGGATAAAAATTATATGTAAGTCCCCTGGAGGTCAAGGGAAATGAACCACCCTAGTATGGGAGTGAAATTTTAAAAAATCATTGTATGTTCCCTATAACCCCACACAGGTGACATCGTCTAGGTGGAGTTGAACAGATGATGATTATGTTTCTGGTGGTTCCACACTGATGTAAGATGACTAACCCACCACCAATGGTTTCTGAAAAAGGTTGGTGGGATGGGTAACAAATGGTACCAACTCTTTTCTTCTCTTGGTCATCATGCTTACTTCTCTTTTCATACATGTCATGAATACCCTATAACACAATTGAAATTAACCTAGAAAAACTATATTTACTAATGCTATCAATATCCACCATCAAGGCTCAATCCACTTCCTTAGCGTATATATTTTTCTTGAATAAAAGGACCTAGGATAGGGTATCTAGCTGCACCCCCATTTCAAAATTTTGAACCTTTATCTTGTCATTGGAAACAATTTTGGGAGAAAAATGGATACAATCCTACAAAGAGGTTATCATACTCTAACATGGTATGATCCATCTATTTAAGATCAAGAAACACTCTAAACTTAGAAAGGTACAAGGTCTCAGAGAAATATTTCTCATTTAAAATGACCTCAAAATCATTCGAGCCCATTTTATCATGTTTCCTATCATGTAGCACTGAGTCCCACCACCTACGACCGAGGCCTTCCAACATGAACAAATAGTATTTCGCATTAACTACTTTAGTAGTATCAAAACACCCAAATAAAACCCTATCAATATTTTATACCCAATCCTTATATTCTTGGTGGAATGTACTACCCCAAAAGGGAGGAGATTTTTTCTTGGGGAACACCTAGCCTTTTCTATTTCTTGACCAGGTTCAGTTTATTTAATATGAGTACCACCATAACCCACTCCATGGCACAATGTTCAAACATCCTGAACCACTAATTCCATTAATCTATGATCAACTTGTGAGGGATAATTCTCTCTATCTTTTTCATGTGGTTTCATGGGTGTTCACCTGGGAGGCATACTACTACACCATTTAACAAATTCAAGGGAAACCATCAATTAATCAACTATGAACATTTTTGAAATGAAAAGTTTTAAACATTCCCATAAATAATATTGAAGCCATAAATTGAACAACAATAAATTAATCCAATACACCCCATATGAGTGTCCAATCCCATTTTATAACATGATCATCAAACTTGGAGGATGAGTAAATAAGATCCTCAAACATCCCATGGTGACCCATGGCCCATCACGACATGTGTTGGTCAGTCACCCCACTAGTAATCAGAACCCCAAGCCCAGAAATCCCTATGTCTTATATATCTAGACTCTCCTAAATAACATTACCAAAGAAAGGGAAAAACTTTGATATAATTCCATTTTTCATAAACTGTCTTGGGCTACCACCCAACCTGACACTCAAACTATCCTGTGGAACTTCCCGAAGGGTATTTTCAATCCCCAAGGACTGGAAACTAGTCCCCAAGAATTGAGTAACACTTTGGGTATGATTTTTCCATTAAAAAATTAACTAACTATAATCCTAATTAACACACATCATAACCATTAACCACGACATAAGAAACCATGGAAATATCTATAAAAATGACTGAAACATTTGTCCATGACAACTGACAACCAAAAATCCAAAAAGTAGAGAGGAACAGATAGACTGAAAAAACTCAATCTATCATGTGGTCCAACACCCCATTCCACCACCATCAAGACCTAACAAAAAAATGGAACTACAAGCACATAAAACCAAAATTGCCACCATGGAAGAAGGTCTGCATAATCCTAAGGGTGTGTGCAGTGTGTGATCCAAAATGGAAATTAGTATACCAAAATATTCCATTTAATTACATTAAATGAAAAATTAACATTCTGGACATTAAAATAATTAATTTAAAATAATTTTGGAATAAAAAAAATTTATTTTAAAAAAAGGGTTATAAAATGTAAATTCATTTTAAATGGTTAAAATAAAATCAAAGCACCGGGAGAAAACCACTAAGCAATTAGGTTTTTAGGGTCCTATAAACTTTGTACATTGGTGATTGAAAAAAATTCATCATTCTCATCCAAGATCCACTAGATATATCACAATAAATGTTCTAGTAGTCCCTAAATGATCATTTATTATTTAGTTAGGGTTGTATAGCTTACTTGCTGAAGAGCCAGGGTCATTTCCCAACTGATCCAAATGACGTGCTATGCCATAGAAACCCACCTAGAATACCCAATGTTCCTATATTCTCTATTCAAAATTCCATAACATTTGGTATCCATTTCATAAAATCTCAATTTCAATAATTGAAACCATACATGAAAAACAACCACTTACAAAGGACCAATTCTCTATTGAACCCTGATTACACAAAAAACTCCATGGAAAAAATATTTTTCACTACCCACACAATTTATCAAACTCATTTAGAAACCAAATAAAGAATAATAAGATCATCAAATAATTTCAAGGTATTGAACTCTCAACCTATTTATTGAAATCAGCTGGAACCAGTTGGAAACCACCAGTCGCACCACAGGAAAACCCTATAGAATAAAGAGAACACCAAAACCATCAAGTTTTAACCCAAAGAAACATTATTGTCCACAATTTAGGTCAATGTATCCACCATTTAATGATAACATAAGTAATATGGGATAGAAGACCAAGAATATGGAATAACAGAGGATAAGAGAAGATTTTTTGATGATTCCTTCAATATTTAAAGTAAAGACACCCACAAATTGAGGCCAAATGAGGGTAATTAGGAGAGGTAGGTAGGCCTAGGGTAGAGGGGTATAATGGGGGAATAATGATGGTTTTGGGTATTAAAATCGGGGTGTGGTTGTTGATGAATTTCATAATTTTTAATTACCTAGAATGCAGAATGGTTTGGATGTATGGTATGTCAGACCATGCACAAATCATGCAGCACCTTTGTCTATGAGGAAAAATGGCTGCATGATTTTCTTAGAGTGGGTGCACACCCATGAACCTAACTGTATAGAAATGTTAGTGCCACTATCCTCATCAAACAACATTCAATGGGAGGGTCACACACTTGTGAACTAGGCCATGGGACCTAGATAGTCCCACTATCATTTCCACACAGTTTTCAATGGTCTAGAACATGGTTTCTACTAACCATGAACCAACCATGTGCCTTCTTACTTCCTGATCCAGAACCACTATATTTTCTCAAAAACTCTCATTAAATCCATATAATAAATAAATGACCAAAACTTATAAAGAAAATACTTCAAAAGAACACCATGGATGTGACATATATAATTATAAAATTCTTATAAAACCCTATTATTTTTTCATTAGTTATTCTTTGATAAAATAGTGAAAATATTATAAAGCCTATCACCTTTACAAAAGTTATGAAATAATGAAATTTTTCTGAATCCCATTTCATTTCATGGGTTATGACATGATGAATGTTTTATGATTTTATGTCACACATACATATTATTTTTATTATGTGATTAGTGGCACCTATATCTCCCTCTAATGAATTGGGTAAAGATTTATATCTCCTATGATATATTGGATTGGTATGGGTATTAAACCTAGTTTAGTAAGGTAATTTTTCCATTATGATAGTCTTTGCAGTGAAACATTTTTATTATGATGGTATGAGAAGTGAACCCATTACACTATGATATATTTAGTAGTGAGCCTTGAGTTATACAGAAATGATTTTCTATGCTTATGTTTATACCACAATCCCATTTATTATGCTAATTTTATTCTCTAATCACTCGTGTTATTTGATTCCTTTTTTATTCATTTCTTAAGAACATATAATATTTATTCCATGTCTTATGATTATGATATCTGATATGAAGGGTATGGTTTTAAAATATTATTCTCATGTTCTCATTATCATATTCTCATATTATATGTATATATCTCCATTATTTACCCTTACCGAGCATCTCATCTCACACTTTCTTATGTTTCCTTTCCCAGGTTATGAATAATGGTTTTATGTAGGCTAAGTTTATGAATAGTATTAACGGGGAAGACATTTGTGGGAGATGTTGAAGATCTTTCAAAAAATAAAAATATATTTTTTTCTATTCTCCAAATACAAAAAACAATTATTGTCCTCAGGTATGTACTTTTTTAATGTTTTGAATATTCTTCTAAAAAGATACACTATTTATAAATAAAAATCCTAGAATTATATTATTGGGATTAGAGGATAGGATTATTTAACCTTTTTAAAGTATGTTGTAAAAAATTTATTGAGATCCCTAAGGACATGTCTAAGGATAAGTCTAAAGATTAGAAAAAGTATAGTAAAATGTCATGAAATTTTTTTAAGGGATAGAGTGAGTAGTTTACAAGAAATTTCATCCTTTTCTGGATACTATAAGTGGATATGGATCTAGTTAAAAGATACCTACGTGTAATAACATAAAAAGTGAACATTTTTCTAGACTCAATCATCACTGTGTGCACAAAAACAGTCTTTATTCCACCCTGTTTTGGCAATCCTGGGGGATTTGATTTATAAATTTACAAACTTTTAACAAACCATCATGAAGGATTTAAATATATTATTAATATGAATGACATAAGATAAAACAAATTTTTTATATATTAAAAATAATATTTCATGATTTATACATCCTATAAGTGATTTTTCTTACTTTTTTTTTACCACTATAAATATTGTTACTCACACTATTTTTTTTGATTTACCTAATGTATTGAACTAGGAAGAATCAAGTTATCATTGATTGTGATATAAATTGTGTTTATGAGAAAAAATGGAGTGATGACTATAACGAAGGATAATATGATTATGCCTAATCAGTTATCATGATGCATGATTACCATCATCCCCATTAACCAACTCTAGTACTAAAAAAAGATAAGGATGGAGTTTGATGAGAGAGAAAGTGGTTGAGACCAAAGAGAAAATAAGTCTTAGTTTTTTATATGTCAAGAATATGGGAAGAAGAACCAAAGTAAATGTCTTAGGGAAATGGGAATATGTTTTAAGTATGTAATAGAATGACACAAAGCAAGGGATTATATAAGAAAAGAAAAATGGATTGTAATATTGGTCTCCCTAAAGTATTATCAATCAATGAATCTTTTAAATGTAGAATATTAGAAAATTATATGGATCCAAGGACTAGGGGAAGGTTTGTGAAGATAATTAGCATGGTGGAACATCTAACAATTATATAGATGATGATGAAGATAGAACAAACAAAATATAAATGAAAATATGTATTAAGGGATAAGATAATGAATCCTAGTTAAAGGTTTAGAAATTAAGAAAAATAATTTAGGTGTTAATATAATGGAATTCAATAATTATGACATATATAAGTATTTTTTTGGGGAAAGTTTTTGTTAAGTATTTTAAAAAATTTGATGAATTCTACTGATGACCTAGAAAAGTGATTTAAGGGAAGGGAGATATTTCATGGAAACACATGATTAAGGGAACATAACCCAGAATACATTCCAGATGTTGATTAAATGCTATTTTTCTTGAATAAAGTGATTATTTATATTGAAAAGTTAAATAAGATAGTATTGACGACCTTCAAACTGATAAATTATTTGTTTATAAAGTTTTTTATTTTATTATTGAGGTATTTTACAACATTATCATATTTGTGGATTATATTTAATAATGTGAGGATTTTTTCAAGGAATGAGGATTCAGGCATGTTTCCATTGAGGTCTCATTGCAATTCAGCTTATTATCATGTTTCAAGGGAATACGTGATAAAGGTATTCACATGTTTGGCATGTTAAAATTAAGAGCTAATTCATGTCGTTTTGGGTATTAATGATAAATTTATTTTTAAAATTTGGTTATATTTTTTCTAAAGATTTGGGTTTTAATATTTTGTAAGGTTTAAAAGGTTAACTATTTATGAAATGGTTTAATTTGAACTCTAGTTGAGTTTATATATACTAATGAATTATTTAATCATTTGAATAATCATCCATATTGGATAACATATGCTAACCATTTTTATAGAAACTAAAGATATAAGGGATTATTTATCATTCTTTTATGGATATTAAAATATTATAGTACTTTAGGAAATAAAAAATCATCTTCATTTCTTATATTAAGTGATGAAGTGGAAATTGATCAAGGAAGAATATAAGGATAAGATTGTTCTTATGTAATGGAATGAAAATGGGTATATATATATTCCTGTTAAAGTTTAGCAACATTAGGAATAGGATCTTGAAATAACATTTCTTCCTATTAACATAAATTCTAATGATATAAATGTCATTTTTTAGACTACATTAGTAAATGGTCTTGTGTTTATTTTTTTCACATGATCATTATATTTCTGGTGATCAGTGATTTGTGTCACTCTCTATCTTTATTTGGACATTACATATTTCTTCTATATCCATGTCTTCACCTCCCGCCAATGATCACCTATTTGGAAATGTATTGTGTTTTATTATAGATGACCTTCACACATCCCTTTCTCTATTTTCCGTAGGATGACTTATTAATCTTTTTACGATGTGGGTTTCTATGAATAAATTTCAAATGATAAAACTTTGATAACCGAGAGGAATTTCAAGGGAGAAATTCATTTTATGGGTGTAGAATGTAACATATCAAGATTTTGTGAATTTGTTTCAAATTAATTTTAAATTATATATATTATGTTATATGAAACATCGATTTTATCTTTTGTTACATGCAATAATTATTTTCTTCTATATCAAGAAAGACACACAACATTGAGCTTCATGAACCATGAAATAATATAATTTAAAATATGACTGTTATAATTGAGATGTTAAATAAGAGGATATTCATGGTATTAACTACTTTGTGAAATATATATAAAAATTTCGTACTCAAAATATATTTTTTAAAAATTATTAGTAAATAATCAATCATTTTTTAGTAAACTATTTATATTCATAAAAAATGTGTTTTTTCAATAATGATTTTTATTTAATTTTATGAGAAAATATTATCATTAGTTTTTAATATTTTAGAAAATTAATTTTAGAAAATTAATTTCATTTTTCATATCTTTATATATAACTTATCTTCAGTTTAAATTTTGGTATTTTTTAGAAAATAATGACATTTTAGTGAATAGTGTAAAATACCATTTTTTGTAAAATTATCATTTATTTTCAATAAATTAAGTAATTTAAATGACTAATTATGTTTTAAATTATAATAATTAATTTTTATTTATATTTATTTTACTTAATTACTATTTAAATAACATTTTATTTGATTTTAGTAAAAAAAATTGGGTTTAAAAAACTTGTTTTTTCTAAATACTTTTTTAAAGTGCCCAATATTTCTCCATTTTAGTTAATTAAATTTATACCTAATGGGTTATTTTTAAAATAAAATTAATACATTATATTAAAAAAATTATATTAATATTCATAAAATTACTGTTATTATAAATAAAGATAATAGAAATTCAACTTGTTCTTGAATAATGAACTTCTTGAAAACCTTCTTCTCCATTACGTTAGAGGGGTTTATTTTAAATTTAATTTTTATAAAATTTTATAGAATTTATATGAAAAAGTAAAATTATTTTTAAAAAAATAATTTCCAACTTAACTTTGCGGCAGTGTTTTATATAATTTTTAGAAAAGATAAATCTTTCTATGAATAGTGAAAAATTATGGTTTTAGTAAGAATTATCAGTTCTTTTAATGATTTAAAAAACATCCCAATTGTTTTAATATGGTTTAAAAGAATATTTATATATATATATATATATATATTAAAAATCATTATAATAATTTTCATAATGAATTGAGATATAAAATCTTTGAAAACATTAAATCATTTTCTCTTTGAAAACCTGCTTTCTCGTCGGGTTTGGGGAATAATTTTAAATTAAAAATTTCAAATTTATTGAATAGAATTTTGAAAAATGTATTGAGTATTTTAAATAATAATAATTTATAATATATAATAGTTTTAACTTAATTTTTTCCATAATTAATAGTGAAAATAGTAAAAATTACTTACCATAGTTAGGGTACAAAAGGGTTTATCGAGGGTTAAACTAGGAGGATAGAGGTTTAAATGATTATAATGCCTGTTAAATTAATATTTTATGGTGATATTAATATATTATCCTTAAAAATATAAAATATCTGGTAATTTTTAATATTTTTTATTAGGAATGACTTTATTTGTTTTGTAAATTTCCATATAGTTTCCATGTGGGTTCCTTTCCCCCACATATAAAAGGCCATAACAACCCATCACTTATTCACATATATCAAGACATCTAGCTCCTATAAATAATAAAAATCTATTCCCAAAATCCTTATCCAAGTTATATAGTTTATTGTCCTCCCAAAAGACCAACACAAGGGTCCTTAATAAGAGATCCAAACGAGGTGATTCTAAGGCAGGGTAATAGTCTTCACCAAGCTCCTTCTTTTTCATTCTTATTTTTGCACCTCTAGTTACATATTAAAAATTAAAATGTAATTAAACCAACATCTCCAATATAAATATATTTTATTATGCTAATGTAATAACCTACAAGCATCTCTACTTCCATCAAATGAGTTTTGAAATATTTATTCGTATGTACGGAGGACGACTGCCTCAAGAACGTGTGTTATTCATCTTCTATAACCGCCTATCAAGGATATATTTAATGATGTATTTATTTATTTTATTATAATTATGATCTTATTATTAATATTTATTAATTATACCACCTATTCCTTTTTACTTACAATTATATGGGAATATGATAACATCGTTCAGGTGTGTGGTTGACTACCACCTCACAAACCGATTCTATTCATTAACATTTTACATTGAATGTAATAAATTTGTGTCCAATGAAATTATGTGATATATATGACACAATTTTTTTTAAAGTGTAACATATTATTTACCTTACCGTCTTTCAATCCATCGATAAAATAAAAACAATGTTCATGTGTATACACAGTATATCGTCTCTATGAACATTGTATTTCATTTTCTATCTCTAAATATTATGGACTATAATAAAAAAATATATATTATATTTATATCATTTTTAACATTCTGGTGATATTTTAACCATGATCAAATTAGGATGAACAAAATAACAAATTAAAATATACACAAAAAACATAGTAGTAATTTCTTGAAACATTACTTAAACATGGAATTATAAATAAAAGGGTAATAAAAGGTTATAATAAAATCATATACGGAATTAAATATATAATTAATATACCATATTATATGTATAATAAACATATATATATATATATATATATTATTTTAGGTTTGAAAATATATGAAGTAATTCAAAGATTGAGGAGGGGGATTTTTGCCTCACTTTTAACTTATGTGAGAGACAAGCCATATTAACCATCTGTTTCATTTATGTTTGTGTATATAAATCATGTGGATGTACTTTATGATGATTATCCTTAAAAAGTTTATTTACCAATCTATTTAAGTGTCTCCATTTCATGGTTTTTAAGGTTCAAAATTTTCCAAATTAGTAAGGGATTTTTTTCTCAATTTCCTTACCTTGATTCATATGTTATGCACCTATCTTATTTTAAGAGGTTTATATAGAAGTCGTTTGACATATAATAACTTGACTTTATTTATTATCATGATACTTTAAGTTTTATTTAATTTTATTCCTTCATGGGTCTTATAATTTAATGCCACCCAAACATTGAATATTTTTTTTGTTACAATCACATCATTTATCATAATTGTTTAGGATTATTTTTACAATCAAAAAAGGATATGATACATCTCTCAAGAAACAATCAAATTTTATTCTCCACTAGTTATTTCATGTGAATAAATTTTTCTCTTAATTTTCTTCTCTTTATTTAATCAAAAGTTTAAAATAATTTTGTTAATAAAAATCTTCTTTATTAATCCCTTCAACTGAAAACTAGTTTTTCAATCAAAACCATGTTTTTTAAAAATATTATCAAAAAAATTATCATTAATAAAATTATTTGTTGAAATAATTTTTACAAATTTTACTTTTTACAATATAAATTTAAAATAAATTTCAGGTCATTATCTAAACAATGATATTTCTACTATTACCAAAAAATTAAATGGAAAATTTGTTTTAATGTGTACAACTTGAATGACATTTCATTCCATCATGAATATTATTTGATTTGAAACCTCCTTTATAATATTCCAAGGATGTATTCAAATAAAAAAAATTTGAAAATGTTTAATATTTTTAAAACTTTTTTCAAGAGGAAATGATTTTTTCATCATGAAATGTTTTAAGTAATTTTTAAATAATCCTTTGAAAGATTTCAATGTTATTTTTAAAGAAACTAAAATCCATTTTTAAAAAAAATTACTTTCAAATTAAATTTATTTTCCTCACAAAATCCTCCAAGTGATCATTAAAATTAATTTTACATATAATATGTAATACTTTAATGCTACTTATTCATTACTAGGGATATGATCCATGGATACCATTCTTATTCATTATATGGATTTTTTATATTTAAGATTAAGAGATGTTTACGAAACCCATTTCACTTCCACGAGTTATTTATTTTTTAAGATTATTATGAAACCCACTTATTTTTTCATACTTTTTTATATGATGAAATAAGGTAATAATTTAAAACCTATATTCTTTCCATAGGTGATGATATGATTAATTGTTTTTTGGAACACATTTTAATTCATGGGTTATGATATGAGAAATATTTTATGATATTTTTGCACATATACTTATGGTTTTTATTAACTAATGGGTTGGACCTATACCTCATGAGATAAATAGGATTGGAATAGGGAGTGTACCTTTTTTAGTAAGAGACATTGTCCTCAATGATTGTCTTTGGAATTTACCCTGAATACATTGATTGGTTGGGGACTAAACCAATTCCTCTATGATATCCTTGGACATGATCATTAACTACTATGGAAATGATATTCTATGATTATTTGTATTACACAATTCTTTGTCTCGTGGAAATGTTATTCTCTCATTTCTCATATTCTTTTAATCCTTTATGATTTATTTCTTATGAACCGACAATCATATTACAATGTATCAAAATTTTGATCATTAAAATGTAGGGTATCATTTTAAAATATAATGTTTATGTTCTCATATCATTATGATCATTTTATATTTATGTATGTACCTTGTTTAACCCCACTAGGCATCTAATCTGACCATTTCTTATGTATCCTTTCCCATGTTATGAATAAGGTTTTTATGTAATGTATTTTTATAAGGAGTACTAAAGGATAATATCATTGTATGTCATGAACCAATCTGGGGTTCCATCCAATCTAACACTTTTCCCAACCTATGGCATGGCCTAATGGGAGTTCTTAGTCCTGATGAGCTTGAAAATGGTTTTGGGGTATCAATTATACACATTGGGAATGATTTAAACCATTTATATAATAATAAACAACCAAAAAGAATTAAACATTACGTAACTGATAGTCATAAACAACCGAGACACAAAAAAATTCAGATTCAAATATTTACAACTTTAACTGATGCCAATAGTACAAAAAGGGATAGGGAACAAAAAAATATCCCAAAAACCTCCAAGAAACAAGATAAAAATCACCCTAAGGACACCACCACCAACACTTCAAGAAGTGGAACACTAGAAAAAATATCCACCATTACCACCATGATACATCTTTCTTTTACATAGGTCATAAATAACAAATTTTACATACACCCAAAGGTGTATATAGTTTTTGAACCAAAGATTGGTAAGATTCCACCCAAAGAAAAGACAACATACTATAATAGAAGAAGATAAATTAAAATACACAATCATAAAAGAACATTGATAACATTTTCATGGAACATTTCAAGGAGAACATTTTTGGGAAAACGCTTTTAAAGAAAATATTTTCTCGAAGGAATCATGCTTTGAAATTAAACTTAATCAGGGTGCACATTATACAAACGATTAGAACCCCATATCAGAATCATCATTTCAGAAGAGAGCACCATGGGAAATCCATAGGGGTAATAAGAACAAGTGGGACCCAACAAACCTCGTACCTCGGTGATCAAAATCCTCCAACCAAAACCAACAGTGTTCCTATGAACAAGTAACTAGAGGGGATCCCATCCCAAAGTCTAGTGATATCCATATCAAAATCCAATACCAATAGAGTTCCCATTCACAATCCACCAGAGTGGGTCCTATCCCAATGTATAGTTCTCTCTAATCATATCACATAGTTATTTAGTGTTTTAGCATCAATCCTACTAAAAGAATATGGGACTCTTCCTCTTCTTATTCAACTAGCGTACTAGATTTAGTTCACCCATTTAGATACATGGGATTTTATTTTCATCAAATACCATTTCACATATAATATAAATCCTCACTTTCATATTCACATTACAAGAATCATTAACACACATGACAATCCATCTTTTTTCACAAACACGTCAACCAAACAATCAAGGATCACATGGAAACCATATTTTTTCATAAACAAACACTCTTTCATTTCACTTGTACACCAAAACCATTTGGAAACACATTTTCCACCACTTTCATAATTCATAAAATATATTTGTAAATAAAAAAAAATAGATATTAAATACATCCATATATAAGGGAAAATCCTGTTCAAATCCACAAAAAACAAAATATGTCTTTAAAACGTTCATCACGTCGGTTTCAGAATTCTCAAACCACATTTAATGTACAAAAACCAAGAATCCAACATGAAACAAAAATTAATTTCCTTTATAAAACCAAATTATAACACATCCTCACCTCTAATATCTTCAAAAACACATTTTTAACCTTTCACACAAAGTATAAAACACATTAAATAAACATCACAGTGATGAACACATGAAACATAGACATTTTACTTTATAAACCAAACATTATTCACATATGAATCTGAAAAAAAAATTAAACATGTTTCACACCACAAAAATAATCCATATAACACATTTAGGAAACCAAGAAATAAATAAAAAATCATCTAATAATGGAAAATCATAGAACCAACTACCACACATATGGAAAATTTCAAAAACTAGTGGAAAACTACCACTGAAGAATAAAGTGACCCTATAAAGGAATGATTGAACAAAAACCATCAATATTTAACCCAAAAACACAAGATCAAACCCTATTTATGTCAAACAACCCACTGGAAAATGAAACCTGAGGAAATATGAGAGAATAACCCTAAAAATAGATAAAACAAAGGAAATGAGACTTACTTAATGATTTCATAAAGAACTAGGGCCAAAACCACCAAAAATATTAATACTCAAAGGCTCCATGAAGGTTTGGAGGAAAAATTTGATAGATTAATATCCAATAGCATTAAGATTAGATGAGTTTTAGGGTGTAATCCAGTCTGGGAAATGAGGTAAATTTTCACTTTTTAATGTCTTTGATAGGTCACATGGTTAGGCCTCACAGTTTCCCAAATTATGTGGAAATCATGAATCTCTCTATGTCCAGAAGGAATGAGGCCACATGGTTTCCTGGGGAATGCAGACAACTATGCAACAATATGTGTAGCCTATACAGTGCCATTGTCTAAGGCATAGAGGTTTCTCTAGGCTAACACATAGTTTCCCCTAACTGTGCACCAACCATGTGCCGCCAATTGTCTGGCCCCAAAACCCCTTTTTTCTCCAAAAATAATCTAGGGAAAAAGGTAAGAAACATAATAAAAAAATTAATGAATACCTCAAAATAAAATCTAATATGTGATAATTCTCCCCACTGTGAAAAATTTACATCCCTAAAAATTCATCCTAATGTCTGATCAAAGAAAAAAAATAGGTACACCTACTCAACCAAAGACTTTTTCTTCCTAGTCTCATGCTTATCACTATCGTGATTCTAAATAACTCAGAACAACATAATAGACTTCCCAAGAAGCACTTTCTCTTGATAATCCACCATCCAAATTGGTTGCTCAAACACAGATAGATTAGGCTCCAAATCCTACTCCTCCCAATTCAGTGCATGGGATGAATCTATATTATACTTTTTAAAATGAGAGACATGGAACACTTCATGAAATGACACCAACTAATAAAGGAAAGGTAACTGGTATACCACTTTACAAACTCTCTAATAAATCTCAAAAGCTCAAAAAAACCTCAACATTAGCTTCCCTTTCTTACCCATACAATAGTTCCCCAGGTTAGGTGTCAGTTTCAAGAACACCCGATCACTAATAGAAAACTCAAAAGATCATCTCCTATGATTGGCATAAGAATTGTGGAGGCTCTTTTCTATCAAAAAAATTATCTAATCAAATTGATTTTGTTACATGTATCCTGAAAAAGGCTTAGTCCTAACAATGAGGTCACACCCACCTCAACCCAACATAAAGGAGACCAACAGGGACAACCATAAAGAACCTCAAAGGGATTCATTCAAATTGATGACTGGTAACTATTATTGTATGAAAACTCTAACATCCCCAAATGGTTATCCCATGATCTTCCAAAATCCAACACACATTCCCAGAGCACATATTCCAAGATCTAACTTTCTCCCACCATTTAAACATATGTTTGAGGGTGGTATACCATACTCAACATGACCTATGACCCCATCACTACTTCTAGAACAATTTTTGAGGGTATAAAATGAATCCTAACTACTTATAGAACATACAATCATCCCAACTCATCCACTTTGGATGAGTCTTTAATTGAAATTAAATCTGATGATTTAGTCATATTGTCAATAACTACCCAAATAGAATTCCTCCCCTTTGTTTTATGATGTAATATGGAAAAACAATCTATGGCGATCAAGTCCTATTTCCGTATAGGAATATGTAGTGGGTGAAGAAAACTAGGGGGTCTTTGGTGCTATTCTTTATCTTGTTGGAATGTATAACATCATGATACAAAGTCAGCTACATCCTGAATCATCCCAAGACACCAAAAATATTGACACACATCATAAAACATCTTGGTAGTACCAGGATGAATAACCCATGGAGATCGGTGGAAATCCTACATCACCACCTTGTAAAACGACAACAAAAACCTGAAAAGATCTCTAGAGAATAAATCTCTCTCAAAAGACAACAACCACTCACAAAGCACATCTCCACCTTTTCTAAACATCATAGAATGTTGGCACAACTCAACGCTCAACTAATCTTTCTGGATCAACTCCATAACTAAAGGTGTATACTAAAAATTGGACAACAAAGCACCTCCATTATGCTTCTCGGAGCCCAAGTGCATCTAGGAAAAATGACCCATCATATTCTACTCGTCACTAGACTCATTTAATTTCAACACTAGAATTTTCCTACTCAAAGAATATGCAATGACATTTCCATTGTTTGGGGTATAGAAAAAGATGAAATCAAACCCCTGAAAGTAATCAATCCAATTACACGTCGTTTAATTCATATCTTTATTGAATAATATATAATCCAAAATCTTAATATATGAATAAACCACAAATTTATCCACCAAAAAGATAATGTAATCGTATCTTCATGACAAGCATCACTTCTACTACCTCTAGGTCATGGGTTGGGTAATTTTCTTCATGTTCTCGATGCTGAAATGAACCATACACCACCACATGGTCATCCTATATCATCCCACACACAATACCCATACCTAAATCATCATAATAGACTACATAACCCTTTCTAAACTCTGAAAAGTTCAAAACGGGAGTTGTGGTCAAACATATCTTAATCATCTCATAGGATTATTGACATTCTCAGATGCATTCAAACTTCACCCCCCCCCCCTTTAGAGTAACCATAGTCATGGATGATAAAATATGAGAGAAATCCCAAACAAACCACATGTAATTCACTGCTAGGTTTAAAAATATATTGATTTTATAAACATTATTCAGTTGTTCCCATGACATCACTACATTGATCTTTTTAGGGTCCATTGAAACCCCTCATTATGAGATCACATAACCAAAACAATTAACCTCCCTGATCTATAAGGTCCACTTAGAAACCTTTTGATAGAATAAATAATCCCCAAGGGTTCCTAGCATAATCATAAAATTCCACTAATTCTCCTCATAATTCCCATAATAGATGAAGATTTCATCCTCAAACACCATGAAAAAACAAGTCAAGATATTGATGGAACACCTGCTTATACGCCCCATGAAGACCACAAGAGCATTCTTTAATCTGAAAGGAATGAAAATGTACTAAAAATTACAATACCTTATTTGTAAATCTATTTTTAGAACATCTATCACTCTAACTATGACATGGTGATACCCAAAATGAAAATCGATAATAAAAAATCACATCTCCACCTCAAGATGATAAAAAAGGTCATCAATATGAGGAAATGGGTATATATTATCGATAATTAACTTATTCAACTTTTGGAAATCAATACATACTCAGAGAGATCTGTTAGCCTTTTTCACAAATAGCACTAGGGTGGCTAAAGGAGAGAAACTAGGACAATTTTATCCTTTATATTCCTAATCATCTATCTCTAAATTTAGTTCCCTCAACTAAGTGGGGGACATATAGTACAAGGGAAGAGATATTTCTTTTGTTTTTAATGCCAAATCAATGGTGAATTCTATATCCTGTATGGGGGGGAACCTGAAAAACTATATGGAAATACCTTTAGGAACTGATCCACGACAAGAGGTAGTCTAACCTATAGATAACCATTATCATCCTCCAATGTGTGTGAAGAGATCTAAAAAATGAGGTTTCCCAATTCTATAAGTGGAGTTTCAAAACATCCCAACCAAGGATCCCATTCACCATGAAAACCTATGTACTTCCATCAAGTGCCACAAAACATAATCACTAATGAAATTAATCAATGTGTTCTTGAAAAGAAACCATCCAATCCATACTGATAATCACACCAAAGAGGTCAATTTATTGAACGAGTAAATCCCATTACACCTCAACCCGTGATACAGTGTGTGTACGAGATGGTCACTTGAAATCCTGATCTCAATTCTTACCAAGTGGCATCAATAACTCCATCACATAAGGCATAATCTTAGTTGACAACTTTAACACATAGAAAAGATGTAGAGAAATAATAAAAACCAAGGTACTTGTATCAAAAAGAATAACAAATAATGATGATGTAATAGAAATGGAACCACAAAATATCATATACCCTACATCTGATTCCACTATATCTCGATACCCAATATGAAGATATATTTTCTCAGCATGACCTTGAGAATGACCACTGACCTATGGCACTTCCCTAAACTAAACTTTCCCAGAATAAGATCCAGAACTTCCTCCAGGACCTCTGAATTGAGAACCCACATTCCTAGAGGGTTCTGATTGAGATGTCATCCCTTTTAAGGCACAACATTATACAACACACTAATATGGTTTTTCCATCTTGTAAAACTATTTCATGTTCCCATAGTTCCATATTGATGAAAAAGTCTCAATGGAGAAGAAAATTCTGATTTCATGTGAAATGCCTTCCCACAATAACATCACATGACTGGCCCAACACCTGAATCTATAAAGGAAGAATTTCAGAGAGAATAGCCTGAACAAACACCACCCTACTTTTACTTTTCATCCCGCTTCTTCTAATTCTTAGAGGAACCACCACTTCCCACTACTGACACTTTGCTATAGAAACTAAACATGCCTATATGATCAATAACTACCATCATAACAAGATAAACCTCCTTTAAATACATCTTCAACTAGAATAAGGAGACATGAGATTAGATTTCCTGTCACATTCCCATCTAAAACTTTTTATCCTTCAGGTGCTCATTACAAACAACCTTAGGTGAAAGTTGAACTAAATCATAAAAATAGTTGCACACTCCATCATAGTCTAATTCCCCGAATAGAGTTCTAAAAATCTTGTGACTTGATAAAGTCCAAAATATCACAATAATACTATTCATTGAAGAAAACTATGAAATCCTTCCAAATCATCTTCTCATGCATTTCATCTTGCGCCACTAAGTCCAACCACTTATGACTAGGAGACTCCAACATGAATAAATCACACTTTACCCTAACTACCTAAGGAGTTCCAAGAAAATAAAACATCCTATTAACTTTATCCATCCAATCCTCAGCTTATTAGGGATCTATTCTATCCCAAAAAGAAAGCGACTAATTCTTGAGGAACACCTAATATTTATCCTTTCCGGAACTTGGTTAGGACTCTCTAACCTAATAAATACTTGATCACACACCCTGTCCTAAATCATGGATATCCTGAATCACGTCTTCCATAATTCTCTGATCAATTTGTTAGGGATAACTCTCTATGGATTCTTCTCATGGTCAAACATGAATTATATAGGAGGCATCTTTCCAAAACTAGCAATAATCACAAGGAAACCCCATAAACACAAACTTTTGAAAATTTATAGAAAAAATAACATAACCTGAACACATATAGAAATCATAAAAATCCAAATTCATCATGATAATTTGTCAATAAAACTACTCCATCCCCACCCAGTGTCTATATACAGTCTATAACTTGTACGTCTCACCTAGGGAAGATGTCGAACCAAATTCCCAATATCCCATGGTGACTCAAGATCTAACATGAGGTGTCTTGGCCAGACACCCCACTCACAACAAAAACATAAATCCCAAAAAATCCTATATCCTTTTTATCTAAACACTTCCCAACCAACATTATGAAAAAAAATTGAAACTTAATGGAGATGCAATTTTATCATGAACCAAGTTGGGTGTTACCCAAAATAACACATGACCTGGCCTATGGCATCACCCAAAGGGTGTTATCCTTCCCCATGGGCTGGAAACTAGTTCCTGGGTATTTAAAATTCCATTTGGGAATGATTTAACCCATGTATATAATAGTAAACAACCCATGAGAATAAAACATAACATAACTAATAATCATAACCAAATAAGATACAAGAATTTTTAGATTCAAAGATTGAAAATTTTAAGTGATTCCAAAAGTAAAAAAATGGAAAAGGAATAGATAAAACATCACAAAGAATCTGTTTAACAAGAGGATAATCACCGTCAAGCCACCACCAACCACATCTACAAGAAGTAGAACACTAGTAACCAGATTCACCATCACAACCATGATACATCATGACTTTACCTAGGTCATACATAAAAAATTCTACACAAACCAAAAGGTGTGTGTAGGGTGTGAGCCAAAGATCAATAGGATTCAATCCAAAAGAAAGATTCCATTCTATAACATTAGAAGATAAATCAACATGCACAATTTTATAATAACATTGAAAAAAAATCAATGAGCATTTCAAGGAGAATATTTATTTGGAAAACACTTTTAAATAAAAAAAATATCTCGAAACAATAATTCTTTGAAATTTAACAAACACAAGGTCCATAATATACCAATAATTACCATAAAATCACATAAGTATCATGTCATAAGAGGGAACAATGAGAAATCCCTAGGGGTAACTTGCACATGTGTGACACTATGAGCTTCATACCTTAGTGATAAAAATCCTCTAAAAAACAAACAGTGGTCCCATGCATAAGATGCTAGAGGGGATCCTATCCCAAGTTCAACTAGTCTCTATATCATAAGACAAAACCAGCAGTTTTCCCATGAATGATCCACTAGAGGTGATATAATACCATGGTCTAGTGTTCTTTGATCATATCACATGTTTAGTTAGTATTGTAGCATCAATCCTACTTGAATAATTTAGGCCTCAGCCTCTTCTGAATCAACTCTAGTACTGATTATAATTCTCCAACATATATAACTACGATTCCCTTTATGCTAAAATCTCATTTAACACATCATATAAATCAACACATTCACATATACATTCCAACAATCATGAGAACACATGAAAATCCATATCCTTTCCACAAAAAAATACACCAAAAAATCAATGATCACTTGGAAAACCATCATTTTCCATAAACAATATGGATTTAATTTCACACACACACCAAACCATTTGGAACAAAAAATTTCACCACATTAACAATTCATGAAATCTATTTGGAAATTAAACAATAAGGTTAAAAATTAAATTCAACCATTTACCAAGGTAAATCCCATTCAAATCCACACACAAAAAATATTTTTTTATAACATAATTCATATCACCTTCACAACTACTAAATAAAATTTGGGGTTAACAAGAAAGAAGAAAACATGTAATAAAAATCCATTTATTTTTTAAAAAAAACTTCCAAAAAAGTCTCACATAAAATCCCTTTGAAAACGTATTTCTCACATTACACAGAAATCATTAAACGCTTTCCTGAAACCCCATAATGAAGCACACTTGAAACATATCCATTTTTCTTTAGAAACGCAAATTTATTCACATATACAACTCAAAACCATTTAAAACATGTTTCACATGAAAAAAATAATCCATATAACACATTTAATAAACCAATAAATAAAACCAAAATCAACTAATAATCTAAAATCATGGAACCACCAACCCCATACTTGGAAAAACCCGTAACCCGGTAGAAAATAATAACTTCACCACCAAGAGTCCCTATAAAGGAAAGATCAAATAAAAAAACATCAATATTTTACCCAAAATACTAACGATATAACCCTATTTAGGTAAAAACCCAATTTTAATAGGAAAACCCAACCAAGAGGGGAGAATAATGCTAGAAGAAGTGAAAAACCAAAGGAAATAAGACTTAATTGATGATTTATTCAAGAATTGTGGCCAAAAACACCCAAAAAATGATGATAAAACATGCCATGAAGGTTTGTAATAAGATCCCATGGATGAAAATCTATTAGGGTTTACATTAGTGGTGTTTTAGGGTTATATCTATAGAGGTCAAGAAGGTAATTTTTTCACTTTTTAGTGACCTAAACATGTCTCACAATTAACCCACATGGTTTTCCAAACTATAAAAAATCATGTTTCCCTCTCTGTCATAGAGGAATGAGGCAAAAATATTCTATAGGGAATGGCACACAGTCATGTGAAAATAAATGTGGCTCAGAAAGTGACACTATCCAAGGCACATGGTTTTCTTCAGCCTGTGCAAGGTTTCCCCTAACCATGTTCCAAATGTCTTCCACCTTCTATTTGTCTAAGAAAATCCATTTATCTACATAAAATCCTCTAGAAAACAAGTAAACAAGATAAGAAAAAAAATGATAGAATACCTCAAAATAAAATACAAAATGTGACATTATGGGATATCTTGAAGATCATTCACTAAAAAAGAATATTTTGTCTCTAGTCTTAAAAGACACTAATCTATTATAGTATGTAGTAATTTAATTTTGTAATTTATTGAATATTCATATAATAGTTGAAATATTAATGTATAAATAGTATGGTTCTCTATAATCTTTTTCAAATAAAAATGTGCACATTAATCAGGGAGATGAATCTAGTCTTATTTTTGTGGTCAATCTTCAAAAGTATACTTTCATTTTTCCCCACCTACCTTTTACTATCTGTAAGAACCGAGACTTTCTTTTTAGGTATGTTTTTCCTTTTTTGGTTGATTTTAGGAAAAAGGGGAGAATCTAGAAATTTTCTAAGTACACGTCATATACTTTATAAGTACACACCACGTACATTGATCCTACATGAGTCCATATGGTGGCCGTGTCTGAGCCACACACACAGTGTGTAGGGGCGATGTGGTGGCCGACTAATGCGGAGTACAGAAAAGGTGAGTACACACCATGTAATCAAGAAGTACACGCCGCATAATTTTGTTTTTATTTTATTAAATGGACCGGGGTCATGTTTAATCCCTATTTTCATCTTCTTCTTCGCCTAATTACATACAGAGCGTTTGAGGAGTCCAAATCTTCTCTGAGCCGCTGATCCGTCACCGATTATCTGAGGTTGAACATTTTAGAAGTTTTTGCAGATCTAATCCATTCTAGGATTATTCACGGGACGAAGTTCAAGTATATCGATCACCTAGGATCGAGGTAGGTGGTTTGTTTCCTTACATTGAATGTCTTTGAGCTTTTATGCAAAAGTGATGGATTCTTATGTAACAGGTATCTTGGGTTAGGGTTTTGATCTTGTATTATTATATTCATTATATTGATTTTAAGCTTAAGGTTATTAGATGATTAATAATTTCTTTTTAGCATGTTTAAGAATCACACCATGGGTGTTTCCCTTGGTTTGGCTTTTTACTACCATTTGGCTTAGGCTTCCTATGAGGTATACCTTGTCGAACTGATCTCCTGCCTTGAGATAATTGTTTGCATGTATTTCCTGCTGTTTATATGCTTTTGATTCATTGTATCTATTATCCAAGTAGTTTTTGAACTTACTTAGGGTTGCTGATAATCAATTACGCACGACTAGACTGCTCAGGGCTGTGTGAACCTGGTGCAGTAGACTAAAGAGGGAATTGATGATTAAGGGATTCCCTATAGATTCTATTATAAATTTTTATCGTTCGCAGGACCTATGGGAATGGGACTTTCTGCTTCCTCATAGTTTCCTTAGTTACGTATCGAGACTACATGGGGAATTAGATGTAAGTTCTTCCTCAGAGAGTCCATAGATATCGTTGCAAGACCGTAGGGGAATCGATGGTGAGTGCTTCCTAGAGTGTATGTTTCTTTGTATGATTACTTGACTAGAGGGGTCTGCCAGTACGAGCCACACAGAGAGTCAGTGTGAATATTGTATGGTTGGTTGTGACGAGTCCACCAAGCCAAAGAAAAATCTTGGGTTTTGTATTGCTTGTTGTTTAGGTAGTCTGCTGAGTTACATGTTGTGTTACTTATTATGCCTTGGGAATATATAGTTGTTTTCTAGATTACTTGGTTGATAATTAAATGATTGAATTATTGTAATAAATAAATTTAAATGGAGTTTTGTAGGATTTTTTGCTTTAGTGTACTCTTGTTTCTCTGCTGCATTTATTTTCTTTACTTTTTCTATATTGCTCACTGACAGTAGGGCATAGATCTTATGGTGGTTTCCTACAAAGATTATTCTCACACCATTTTTGGGTCCTTCTTTTCAGCCTAAACAGGTTATATGGTTGCAGTTGTGGATAGGGATTTTGGACATTCTACTTCAGGTACATGATTGCTGGTTGGGGCAGGAGGGCATGGGACCGATCATTGGATTTTGATGTTGCTGGAGTTGATGTTTACTTTTAGGCCTTATTTCCCTATTGTATTTCAGCATTTTGTTTTGTTTTCTTCTTTCCTTAGATACTTGTACCTGCTTCATCATTATCATCATTACTATATATTCATTACATCCGATGTTTAGTTTTAGTTGTTGTATGTTATTTACTGCTTCTGTTATTGACTGTTATTTCTCTTCCCTTGTATACTTTACCAAATGAGGGAATAGTTTCCCCAATGACTCACCAAGGCCCTCGATGCTAGTTGGCTGCCTCTGTAATTTTGGGAAATGTGCTTTAGTTCATGTGGCGAACTGGGTACAGGGTACGAGTTGAGAGGCTTTGGAATTCGAGTCATTATAAAGTGGTATCAGAGGAGGTTATTTCTTTTTCTATTGGCTTACTGTTTAGTGACATTAGATGGGGATAGGATAGAATAGGTAAATGGTAAATAGCTATGCCCATTATTTCTAGAACCCGTGTACAGGGAAAAAGCCATATTACCTCGAATGTTGAAATTTTCGAGTTTTGTAGATGTTACAGTTTACTTGATTTCACTGTTGGGTGGTGCAATTGTTTTGTGTTGTTACTATTTATATGATTGTGGTTCTATTTTGTTGAAACCCAATGAGATGAGGGTATGGAATCTCATGCATCATATAGGCACTTGTTATAAAATCACATGTCATGCATTTTTCCATGCCATCTAGATTGCATTCGAAATTTTATTTCTGTTGTGATAGAACTTGTGATAGATGATGCATGCTATTGTGATAGCTACTGTGATAGAATACATTTCATGTTGATAGGGTATCATTTTTTTGAGCTTCTTTATGATGGATTCCAAACTTTGGTCTTAGAGGTGTTATGGGCCCTCGAGGATCAGAATTTTGTGGGTCGTGAGTTGTTATATTGTGTACTTGTTATATGCATTGTTATGATGCCAAGATTTGATTCGTGGGGAGTATGGGCCCCCACGGATCAAAATTTGGCACCTTAACGCTTGATTTTCTGTGTTTTTTAGGCTCTAGTGCAGTTCTGAGGCTACTGTTCGGAAAACCCCATAATACATGGTGTGTACTTTATAAACACACTTCGTGTAGTTTTTATCCGTGTCACTGACTCTGTGGAAAAGGACACGGGTTTGTGAAATTTCTTGTAGGAACACACCGTGTACAAGTTTACACATCGTGTAGTATGACTTAGGTGCCCGGGTGTGTCACGAACAACACGGGTCGATGTTATCCTTTCCCTAACATGTTGTGTGCTTTTGAAACACGTCGTGTAGTGTCAGCCGTGTGGCTAACCAACATGGTCTGTTAGGACTTCATTGTACAGGACATGTCTTTATGTAACACGTTGTGTAATGTGACCTAGGCACACAGGTCGTGCCACTAATAACACATGCCAAGTGAAGCTTGTTAAGTACACACTGTGTAGTTTTGTCTTAGGATATTTGTGTGGCTTAACCATTTATAAGGACTCGGGATGGTAAGAGAGTTAGAGTACACACTATTTGTTAGGACAACACGCCGTGTATTTGGGGTGTTACATGACCAGTTAGGTAAGAGTACATGCCCATGTAAATGACATAAGGGAACATGTCATGTAGTCTTTATAAACGTCGTGTAGTCATGTATTGTTTTCTTTTGAATGCTTTTTTACCCTATTCCATTCGTACACTCATAGTTTTCTATTCCTGGTAATGTGATCTAAGGTGTGATTTTGGACTTGCAGAGTCATGGCACCGAGAAGTCCTCATGTTGCATGTCAGGAACCAGGAAGTGACCGTACGCCTGATACAGCTGATCAGGGACTACCAGTAGTTCCACCTATCATTCCGGATATGGAACCTGTAGTGATTCCAGACACTGGTGTTGATGCTCTTTTCAGAGAGGGTTTCATGAGATTCATGCAGACCTTCTAGGGAGCTCAATATCCTGCCCCGTCTATGGCAGAGCTGACATGGGTTTTTCAGTAGCAGCATCCTCCCACGTTCATAGGGGATGGAGGACCGCAGGCTGCAGAGTCATGGATAGAATCCATGCTATCCATCTTCAAGAACCTAGAGATGCGTCCGAAAAGTATAGTGAATCTCTCGACTTATATACTACGATATTCTGCCAAAATATGGTGGGATGTGGTTTCGAAGGCAGGTCACCAACATGATATGGATTGGGATGAGTTTCAGCGTACGTTCTACGACTACTTCTACCCAGCGACGCTGAGGGCTAACAGAGCCAGAGAGTTCATGAACCTGCAGCAGGGTACTCTCATAGTTATGGAGTGTTCCTCCCACTTAACAGAGTTATGCCGTTTCACTCCCGTTCTGGGGAATGACGGGCTTTTTTTAGCAATGAAGTTTGAGGAAGGCCTCAGACCGGACATCAGATCGCAAGTGAATGTATTTCAGTTGACATTTATTACTCTAATAGTCAACCAGCCGCTTATCACAAAGAGAAAACTGAGGATGACTGGAGCTGTAGACTAGGGTGGTTCAGCTTCCAAGGCTGATTATTTTTAGGTAGATAGCAGGAAGCGCCACCGAGAGTCTATACGAGGTGACCCAAGAAATCGAGGTATTCCTTCTAGTAGACGAGAGCTTCCTTCTAGCAACTAAGTGGTGTGATATCAGTGTGGGAAAAATGGGCATAAGAAGCCTGAGTGCCCGAGAGACCCAATAGAGTGTCGATCATACGGCAAGATGGGCCCTCTGTAGCGTTTCTGCAAGGTTCTTCTTCCAAAAGTTAGTGAAGGAGGATCAATTTCGACTCCGCGCACAGGAGCAGGATTACCAGTTCCATAGCAGACTGGGAGATGGAGTTCTTCAGATCATCTATGCTAGGGTATAGGCTATGGATGTAGTGGTCTGGCTCAGGGAGGGTCAACTCAGGGATTTCAGGCTGCTACATAGGGTCGTGATGCACGCCAGACTTTTGCGCTAGATCAGATTCATTAGGAGAAGGATCTTGGACCTTCTACAGTTCAAGGTACGGTTTTAGTAGCCTCGATTTTATCCTCTACACTTTTCGATATAAGATCTTCTCATAGATTTATTTCTATAAATATTGTTGAAAACCTTAGACTTACTTTTTATGCTTCTGAGGATATGATAACACTAGAAACTCCCTTGGGAATTTGAACTGCTAGTGTGTGTCAGTGCTTAGGATGCCCCTTGAGGTTGGTGGGTGTCATTTTTCATTGAATCTCTGTGTTTTGTAGATGAAAGGATATGATTTCATTCTCAGGATGGTCTGGTTAGTTTCCTTCGAGGCCTTTATCGATTGTTATCGTCGTAGAGTGAGTTTCATATGACCAGAGTGTGGATCATTTCTTCACAAGGGCGAATGAGATGTCTAGGCGAGCAGAGCTGGACCAGAACATCATGGGTTAGGCAGTGTTACGTCCCAGATTTCTAGCTTATATTTTGATGACCAGGGGACTTCTCAGATAGATTTTCCTACAGTGGTTGATCGCTTTCCAGATGACTTTCCAGAAGACTTTTCAGGTTTTCCTCTGGAGAGAGAGGTATACTTCTCTATTGAGCTTGTTCTAGGAGCAGAACCAGTATCCATACCTCCTTATAGGCTGGATAAACCTGAGTTATATGTGCTCAAGAAGCAGTTGGAGGAGTTACAGGAAAAGGGTTTTATCCGACCCAGTACATCTCCTTGGGGTTTTCCCGTTCTGTTTGCAAAGAAGGTGGATGGTACATTACGGCTTTGTGTAGATTATTGGAAGATAAACCATTTGACGTTAAAGAACAGATATCCATTTCCATGCATAAATGATCTCTTTGATCAGCTTTGAGGAGCCATAGTGTTCTCGAAGATCGACTTGAGATCCGGCTACCATCAGTTGCGTGTTAGACCATCTGATATACCTCTTACAGCCTTCCAGAGCAGGTATGGTCTGTATGGGTATTTGGTTATGTCATCCGTTCTAATGAACGCACAATCAGTTTTCATGGTGTTGATGAAAAGAGTTTTTCATCCTTACATGGATTTTTTTTTGGTGGTTTTCATGGACGACATCTTGGTGTACTCTCACACTCGACACGACCATTCTGCCCATCTTGAGATCATTTTGAGTACACTGAGGGAGCATCAGTTGTATTCTAATCTCTCAAAGTGCCACTTTTGGATGGATTAGATTCACTTACTGGGTCATATCATCTTAGAGACAGAAGTATCAATAGACCCAGATAAGGTGAGAGTAGTAGTTACCTGGGAGCAGGAGAAGAATGTCTTCGAGGTACGAAGTTTCTTAGGGATGGCTGGTTACTACAGGTGGTTTATATAGGAATTCACATTCTTATTAGTGTCGTTGAAGGTCTTGACTAAGAAAGGGGTGAAGTATGTTTGGTCTGAAGCCTATGATTCAGTCTTTTAGGAGCTAAAGGGGAGATTGACATCAGCACCGATTCTAGTTCTGTCAGAGCTGGGAAAGAGTTATACATTTTTCTGTGATGCATCCGACATCGGGCTTGGAGCAGTGCTTATACAAGAGGATCATGTTGTTGCATATAGATCTCAGCAGTTGAGGACACATGAGAGTAATTATCCTACACACTACCTTGAGTTGGATGCAGTTGTTCATGCATTGCGTTTTTGGAGACATTATCTTCTAGGTGATCATTTTGTGGTATATACTAACCACAAGAGCCCCAAGTATATCTTCACGCAGCGTGACTTGAATCTGAGACAGTGGAGGTGGGTTGAGTACTTATATTATTTTGATTTTGAGCTTTCTTATACTCCTGGGAAAGGAAACGTTATGGTAGATGCACTAAGCAGTAGGACACAGATATAGCCAGTTCGGGAGGCTAGCAGCGAGTGGCAGCTTATGGCTCTGTTCTCTAAAATGCATTTGGAGGTGCATGACAGACGAGGTCAGAACATCCTTTCTTATGTAGCTATTACCACTACCCTTCTTGACAGAGTTCAAATGAGGCAGCAATCAGATTCTGAAGGCCTAGTCCTATGGGAATGCGTGTCAGGAGAGGACCCTCTTCCTAGATGGACCATAGGCGATGATGAGATCTTGCATTTCTAGGGACACATATGGGTTCCAGTAGATATACGTGAGGAGCTGATGTGAGACTTTCATTCCTCGTCTTGGAAAGTTCATTCGGGAATCACCAATATGTATTGTGATCTACATCACCAGTATTGGTGGCCAGGTATGAAGATAGATGTTTCTGGTTTTGTCATGAGATGTTCCACCTATCAACAGGTGAAGGTAGAGCACCAGTGACCAGCAGGGATTTTATAGAAGCTCCCCATTCCTGAGTGGAAGTGGAATGATGTCGCTATGGACTTCGTGATAGGGTTACCGAGATCGCATAAATGGAATGATGTGGTATGGTTTGTCATTGACAGGCTCATGAAGGTTCCTCACTTCTTACCAATTAAGGAGACCTTCGCTGTTGATGAGCTTAGATGGTTGTACATCCGTGAGATTGTATGCTTGCATCGGGTTCTGAGTACCATCCTTTCAGATAGGGACGCTCGCTTTACCTCACATTTCTGGAAAGGGCTATAGAGGGCTTTGGTTACATAGTTACTTCTGAGTACAGCTTACCATCCCCAGATAGATGGCCAGTCAGAGCACATGATTCAGGTGCTAGAGGACATACTACGAGCATGCGTCCTTGATTTTGTACATTCTTGGGAGAAATATATACCTCTAGTAGAGTTTTCCTACAATATTAGTTTTCAAGAAACTATTCATATGGAACCTTATGAAGATTTATACGGCAGGTCACGCCGATCACCCTTTTGTTCACTGGAGGTAGGAAAGACAGCTATACTGGGACCTCGTCTTGTTTAAGAGACCACAAAACATGTGGGGTTGATTCGAAAAATGATGGATACTACAAAGTATTGACCGAAATCTTATGCTGATCAGTGGAGATGACCTTTGGAGTTTAAGGTCGGAGATCAAGTTTTCCTACATGTTACCCCGAGGTTGGGACACAAGAGGATCAGGAGACAGGGTAATCTTTCACAAAGATATGTCAGGACGTTTGAGGTTATGTAGAGAGTTGGGATGGTTTCTTATAGGTTGCAGTTACCTCAAAGGTACCAAGCTATGCACGACGTCTTCCATGTTTCTCAGCTCCGACAATATTTCTCAAACTCGTCTCATGTTTTTCAACCTGAGGAAGTTGAGCTAGAGTAGGATGCATTGTTCGAGGAGCATCATATCAAGATTGTTGATCGTAGTGTAAAGGTAATCTATGGCCTATCTGTTTCTCTAGTGCGGGTGCTATGGCAGCACGGCCGTGTACAAGACGAGACTTGGGAGAGGGAGGCCGACATGGGATCATAGTGGCCAGAGTTGTTTGAGGTTTCTTCATCCCCACCTTTTTAGGGAAATTTGAGGATGCATTTCTTTAAGAGGGGAAGTTTGTAAGAACCCAGACTTTCTTTTCAGGTATGTTTTTCCTTTTTATGGTCATTTTTGGGAAAAAGAGAAGAATCTGGAAATTTTCTAAGTACACGCCGTGTACTTTATAAGTACACGCCATGTACTTTGATCCTGTGTGCGGCCGTGTGCTATAAATGTCTGGGCCACACACATGGTGTGTAGGGGCGATGTGGAGGCCGCCTAATGCGGAGTATGGAAAAGGAGAGTACACATCGTTTACTCAAGAAGTTCACGTTGTGTACTTAAGAAGTACACGCCGTGTACTTTTGTTTTTATTTCCTTAAACGGACCGAGGTAACGTCTAATCCCTATTTTTGTCTTCTTCTTCACCTAATTACGTCTAGAGTGTTTGAGGAGGCAGAATCATCTCTGAGCCGTTGATCCATCACTAGTGATCCGAATCAAACACCGTCGGTTGCAATATAATCACATCGGTGAGTTCTTGGTTCCTATTAGGCCACATTTCATGATTCCTTCTCCTATGAGGGTTATCTGAGGGTGACCGTTTTAGACATTTTTGTAGATCTTATCCGTTCTAGGCTTATTCACGGGCTGAGGTTCAAGTATATCAATCTCCTAGTATCGAGGTAGGTGGTTTGTTGCCTTATGTTGAATGTCTTTGATTTTTTGGGAAAAAGTGTCGGATTCCCATGTTACAGGTATCTCGGGTTTGGGTTTTGATATGTTATTATTATCTTCCTTATATTTCTTGTATGCTTAAGGTTATTAGATGATTAATAATTTCTTATTAGAATGTTTAATGATCACCCCATGGGTGTTTCCCTTGTTTTGGATATTTACCGCCATTTGGATTAGGTTGCCTGTGAGGCATACATTGTTGCACTGATCGCCTGCCTTGAGATAATTGTTTGCATGTATTTCCTGCTGTTTATATGCTTTTGATGCATTGTAGCTATTAACCAAGTAGTTTTTTGAACTTACAAAGGGCTACTGATAGTAAATTACGCACGACTAGACTGCTCAGGGCTGTGTGAACCTGGTACGGTAGAATAAAGAAGGAATTAATGATTAAGGGATTCCCTAGAGAGTTTGTTTTAAATTTGAATCATTTTCAGGACCTATGGGAATGGTAATTTTTGCTTCCTAAGAGTTTAATTAGTTATGTATCGAGACTACTGGGGGGAATTAGACATAAGTGCTTCCTTAGAGAGTCCATAACTATCATTGCAAGACCACATGGGAATCGACGGTGAGTGCTTCCCAGAGTGTCTGTGCCTTGGGATGATTAAATGACTAGAGGGTCTGCCAGTATTATCCATCTAGAGAGTCAGTGTGAATATTTTATGGTTGGTTGTGACAAGTCCACCAAGCCAAAGAACAATCTTGGGTTTTGTACTGCTTGTTGTTTAGGTAGTCTGGTGAGTTACCTGTTTTGTTACTTGCTATGCCTTGGGAATATATGGTTGTTTTCTAGATTCCTTGGTTGTTAATTAAATGATTGAATTAAATTAATAAATAAATGTAAATGGAGTTTTGTAGTATTGATTACTTTGGTGTACTCTTGTTTCTCTGTTGCATTTATTTCCTTTACTTTTTCTATATTTCTCAATGACAGTAGGTCATAGATCATCTGGTGGTTGCCTACTGGGATTAGTATCACACCCTTTTTGGGTCCTGCTTTTCGGGCCAAAAAGGTTATATGGTTGTAGGTGTGGATAGGGATTTTTTCCATTCTACTTCAGGTACATAATTGCCGGTTGGGCTTGGAGAGCATGGGACCGAGCGTAGGCTTGCGATACTGTTTGAGTTGTTGTTTACTTTTAGTCATTATTTCTTAGTTGTATTTCAGCATATTATTGTGTTTTCTTCTTTCCTTGGATACTTGTACCTGCTGCATCATTATCATCATTACAATATATTCAATGCTTCTTCTGTTTAGTTTTAGTTGTTGTATGCTATTTACTACTTCCATTATTGACTATTATTTCTCTTCCCTTGTATACTTTACCAAATGGGGGAATAGTTTCCCTAATGACTCACCAAGGCCCTCGCTGCTAGTTGGAAGCCTCTGGCATTTGGGGAAATGCACTTTAGGTCATTTGGTGAATCGGGTACGGGGCACCAGTTCAGTGGCCCTGGAATTCAGGTCGTTACACTATCCCAATTAGTTAGGATGAAATTAGTTGATTAGAGATTGACCAAATACTCCTTAAATTATTATTTAACTTATTGGTAGTGTAGTAATTAGGGATGTAAATGTTTTCATATAATTTTAATTTTACGTTGTTATTTTGTAATATAATGTTTAGTTCCCCTCATGTAAGTTTTTAGGACAACTATAATTTATAAATAAAAATTATTATATTCTCATATGATATTTTCCCAATAAACGTGTTGATATTTTTTCATAAGGTGAGAATTTATTCTCACTAAAGTTTTTTTAATTATTCACACTAAGGATGAGTGTTTTTTATTTCAATGTATTCACTTCTTTAATCCCTCTTATTTAAGACTACTTCCACATTATGTTGAGATATTTTCATCAATATAAGGACAACCCTTTTGTATTTTTATTCTAGTTAATTTCATAGGGATGTATTAGACGTTATTTTATGTGATTAAATTTTAAAATTAGTTCTATGGTTTGATAGTTTATTTCAGTGACTTATTTTCTTCTTCATCTTCACTGACATTAATGACTACACATTATGAATGATATTTCGATCAAATTAATTTCAATGATCGTAAAAGTAATCCTCTAAGTGAATTAGTTTTTAGACTTAGAATTATATATTAATTAAATCAAGTAATTATGTTGCAGATTCATCTCATTTATTGGATAGCTCATGAACTAGGGTGTGGAAATTTGATAGGAAAATAATTATATCCATTTTATCCTTAAAAACAACCTAGGATCAACCCATTTTCATTAATTGATTTAGTTATAGTATTTTTTTATTTTTTTTCATTTTATTTAAATTAAATCCTTTATTCATTTAATTATGTCCATTAAATTATTTATCCACATCATATCCAATCCCCCATAAACTTTTATTGTCCCAAGGTTACATCTTTAGACTCTATGGTTTCAAACCTTGCATGTAATACAATGAATGAATCTACTTTTAGGGTATATTTGGGTTAAAACAAACTTTGGAACATTTTTGGGAACCTAAATAAGTAATCATAGACACTCATATAATATTATAACCCCACATATCTATTACCACATTGATTTCAATCCTATGTAATACCCTTTAGAAAAAAAAAATCCATACATGGGAACTTCTCCCTACCTTGACTACGAAACACCAACCATGATGTACAATGACCATAATAGACTCTATATGTGGGATAATTATCAACTGAACCGACCGATTTTTTTGAATTCCTATGGTATTTTAAATATTTCAAACTATAATGATTTCAAATAATAATAAGGCCAATCTGAACATCTTCCTCTCCACTTCCAATAACTTAATTATCCTATTGAAATTGACCCCTTGGATCAATCCCTTTTCCAACTTAAAAAAAACTCTCCAATTAAATGTTTCAAAAAATATAGATAATGAATTATAATGTTTCATCATTAATATTATAACAACAAAGAATTTAAATGGTTATAGAACCCATTCCCACACAAGTTATTTACCCCTCATCGCCGATAGAAAAGTCTTGTTACACACAAAATTCATATAAAAAAATTCCAATAGTGACTATTACTATGACTAAGAAAATTAATGAAATACCTAAACCATAGATTCTAAAACCATAAAATGCTTAAAATCATTGGAAAATATTAAAGAAAAAATTTTACAATTTGATAAGTCAGAGCTTCATAATGAGGTGAATTGGTTAGGGAATGTTGATGGTCAGCTTAAGGAAAAATAAGTAACTATTAGTGATTTTTTAAATTAAGAATAAATTGATTTTATATATACAAAATTTGGGAATTGGACACCATATATTGAGTGTCCTTATTAGAGCTACATTAATGATTTTTTAGAACCACCAGTGACTGAACCATTTGAAAATATCATGAACATTGAGTCTATACAAATCCCAAACATTGATCCAAAAAAATTTGAGGTTTGAAACTTCTTTTATAAAGGAATAAACTATTTATAAAAATTTTTGATAAGAAATTAATACTGATTCAAATTTCTAGTCTTCTTTAAGAAATTTCAATCAACCCAAAATCAAACTTATGGTCCCTCATTAACCTCTCATGTACCCCTTAATATGTGATAATAGGGACTTTACAATGGCCGATAATTCTTCTCTTGAAACCAATAGGTTGTAATAATCCTTTGTGTTATAAGGCGTATAAATGCAATTGCATAAATAATTTCTAATATTCCTTCAATTATCCCACTCATTGAAACACATACAATTGTACAGAATTTTAATTTTAAATGATATTACAATAGAAATATAATGGAAGGGGTGTTGAAGAAACTCCAAAGGATATTGTATGTAGGTATTGGGTATGATGGGGGGTCTATGTCGAGCTAATTATTTTAAATTAATTACTTTACAGAAGAAAACCCTTCATATTTTTTTCATTTTCTCCCATAACCAAAAAAATAAAAAAAATGTTTTTTTCTATCATTTTGTTTTTTATAGTTTTTATGTTAAGGTAATGCCTTGAGGATTTCATGGTTCTCTAATGGTATTTTTGTATTATATTTTAGAGTTGAAAAATTTAACGATTAACAATTGAATCTCATATGTCAACTAGTATTCAAATCATATTCATCAATCAACCATGAGGATTTTTAATACAACATGTATATATAATGATCAATTACTTATTTATGGTAATCATCTTGAAAAACATGATTTTGTTCCATGATTTCATTTCACATCGCATTCTCTCCCTCTTTTTTCCCAATTATGAACTCTCTCATCTCTTTACTTTAAATACTAAGGGAAGTGAAATTCTTTGCTGGGGAGTGAAAATATAAAATATACAATTACAAAATTTTGGTTAATTTATTCCAAAAAATAAAATTTTATTTTACAGAAAATTTCATTCCATTATCATTTCAAGCAATAATTTTATATTTGAAACAAGAAAAATGAATGTCAAATGATTTTGAATTACTTAAATTAGGTCTTTATATAACAATGATGCTTTCCATTACAAACTTAAAAAAGATTAATTACATAAAATATTTACTTTATACAACATAGTGGATCGAGAGGTCTAGTGTCTTTGTGGCTTAAGAATATTACATAATGACTTAAAACATTAAACACAACATCTTTATTAAAAACTTCCATTACATGACCACTACATTCCCTCAAACTTAGCATTGTATGGGATAACCTGAGGACATGTATAAGAAAAGGGTGATATATAAAGCATATTAAGGGAGAAAACAAGGCATAAGATAAAGAATACAATACATTTTAGGCAATAGAAATATCAATGGATCATAAAATAAACATGAACATAAAGGCATGATATAACATGATTATCATAACATAGAAATGTAGCGATAACACTTAACATGGTATAAGCATGATCCAAGGATCATTGCACATGGAGCATGAGTAAACCCTCATTTAAATTGAATTATCATGAGAAAACCCTCATTGAAATTGACATATCATGACACTAATCTTTACCCAAATCATTGGAGCGCTATCAGGGTGCACCCTTCTTAATCATTTCATTTCATGCATAAGTGTGCCACATTGATCATATAACATGGAATCATTCAACATCATAATTTATTCCACAATAAAGTAATTTTAAATACATACATGAAACTCTATAATCAATAAGTAAATGTACATAAAGTTTAATACCCTTGATAGATAATTGGGCATGGTATTCACTACATAATGACATTGGCATGGAAAATCACGATGCAATTTCAGTAGCATAATGGCAAGACATAAGAATTCATAAAAATATTTGATGAGAGATAAATGGGTGTCTAATCATATTTACATGAAATTGAACGTAATTGGGTCATATTGATACATGTATCAAAAGATTTCATGGAGTTTAGATTCAAAATACAAAAGAATTTCTTGAATGTAAACGAGAAGAGAGAAATTCCTTACGGGATTTTGGCATAGTAATGGGTGTACATGCAACTCATTAATGACAGAGAAAGAGTTATCCCATCATTAAAATATAAGTAGGGAAGTATTTGGGAGGTTATAAATCATACCCCATCATTTATAATTGTATATAAAATGGTATCACAATATTAAGAAACTTGGATAAAATGAGAAAGGAAGGAATCCCTAACTTGGAAGTGTGATCCCAAAGGCTTGAGAGGGGATTGAGAGAGGCTTATTGGGATATTGGGGAACCTTGGGTGGATTCTAGAGATAGAAGGGTAGAGTTTTTATGAAATAAAAGGCTTTGAGTGATGAGGATGCGGGATCTTTTGTGGGTTTATATAGGAAAGGAGAGGGAATTATTTATTATTTAGGTTTTGGGCACCACACATTAAACTAATAAAAACAAAAAACCAGTCCACGGTATTAGCCCATGGTTTTCGAATAAGGGGATTGGAAAAAATTATTTTATAATTCCAACGGTAGAATTTCTTAAAATATTAGGTTTTCTTATGTGGAGGTGAGTCACACTCTCAAGGAAATCATTTTAAAATGGTAAAATATTTTATAAGTTTTAGAGGGTCCACTAAGGATTTGTAAAATAAATACAATAAAACTAAACTCACTTTATTTTAATTATAAAACATATATCCTATGGAAATAATGTTTACAGTATTTTATTACATCACTATTGGGTCATTATGATGTCATTAAAAACATTATATATTTAAACGGTATTTAATTTTTACCCAAAAAATCAACTCTCAGAAAATTATGAAAAATACACCATTGGATAATTTTTATTTCCTTATTCCAAAAATAATATTCATTTTATCTAAATAATTTCCTAAATATTTGAATTTTTACTTTTAAAATAAAAATTTACATTTATCAAAAATTCCTGGGTTTTGACAAAAACAGATTTCAAAACTTATAAGAATTACAATTGTATTCATAAAAAGTATATTATCATTCATATATAATATAAATTAATTTAGTAATAATAATTTATTAAAATATTATTTAATTAAAAACTAATTTAATTCATCAAAATAGATTTCTTAATTGAATATTAACTAAAATTACTATTTGTGCTTTAAAAACTACTTTCAAAGTAACAATAATAAAATGAATGTACACTATTTATTCTATAACAAAATTTACAAAACCATAGTACTAGGGTCTCATTACATAAAAACTTATAAACCCCACATAAGACTGAAGTGTTAGGTGTATGATGGTGACAGACTCTTGGGGTGGCTCTGATAACATCGCTCGGGTAGTAATCTCTATCAACGTCCACTTCTCCCGTAGGCGGTTTTGTTTGAGCTTAACGTGTTGAAGCTCAGCTTTGGCTTGGTTAAGAGAGAATCCCAATGATGCCACCTCTTTTTTGAGCTCTAACAAATGGGATTTGTATGGATAAATTCTATTAGATGATGTCATCACTTCCTTTGTCTGAACAAATTTGATTTGTTAAAGCCCAATATTTATATTGATCATGTGATTAACGTTCAACAACTATAATAGAAACAATCACAATTCTTAATGATATTTTAAAATTCAAAAGCATAAAACCATGTAAGTGCATGTTTTATATAACCATTTTACGTAATAATACATTTAATTAGATCAAGAGTAATTTTCATTAATGAATGTTTGGGTCATTACAACATTCCCCCCCTAAGAAATTTCACCCTAGATATTTCATTTTCCCACACAAAAACAGATGCTTGTAACTCTGATTTATCACTTCCTCTGATTCCCACATTTTTTTCTTCAAACTTGTGGTTTCTCAACAACACTTTCACGAGGGGAATTATCTTATTTTGTATAACTTTTTCCTTACGATCTAAGATCTTCACTGGCTTCTCCTTGTAAGAAAGATCATCTTCTCACTATAATACCTCTAAAGAGAGTATGTGTGAAGGGTCTGGTATGTACTTACTTAAGAGGGATACATGAAATCCATCATGTACTTTGGCCACTGTATGTGGAAGTGATAGTCGATAGGCCATAGCCCTGACACGATCAAGAATCCTAAAGGGGACCATGTACCTAGGACTTAACTTCCCTTTCTTTCCAAACCTCATGACCTTATTCCGTAGAGATATGAATAGAAATACCATGTCTCCATCTTTGAACACAAGGTCTCATTGATGGTTATCTGCATAACTATTCTATCGACTTTGGGCTGCCTTGATATGCTACGGAATGGTTTTCACCTTCTCCACCGTTTTTTGACAATTTTAGGTCATATAAGCTTACGATCACTGACTTCATCTCAACACACTGAAGTTCTTCCCCATTTTCATTAAATGGCTTCATATGGTTTCATTTGGATGCTCGAGTGAAAACTGTTATTGTAGGAGAATTCAACTAGTAGAAGATGTTGGTCAAATCCTCCTTTGATGTCTATAGAACATGATCTTAACATATCTTCCAATGTCTGAATAGTTCACTCATATTGGCCATCAGTTTGAGGATGATAGGCCATACTGAAGTTCAGTTCAATGCTTCGAACATGTTTGAGACTTTTCCGGAACTTCTAGGCAAATCTCAGATCACGGTTGAATAAAATATATAGTGGTACTCCATGCAGCCTAACAACTTATTTGACGTAAATTCATGCAATTTGATGTAATGGGAAGTCCTCCCTGATAGTAATCAAGTGTGTGGTATTTGTAAGATGGTCCACAAAAACACAGATAGTATTTTTTCCTTTAGATGTCTTCAGAAGTCCGATGACAATGTCCATGGTGATGTTCTCCTATTTCCATGCTGGTATGGGTAATATTTTCATCGTCCCCTTAGACTTCTTCTTCTCGACCTCCACTTGCTGACATACTAGGCACTTTTATATATAATCAACAGTATCCTTCTTCATTTTATCCCACTAATAATGCTCTCAGGGATCTAGATGAATCTTTTTTTTTCCTGAGTGAATGGAGAAATTTGAACTTTCTGCATCATCCAAAAGTTCCTTCTTTAACTATGGATTTGATGGAACACATTGTCTTTACCCAAATCTCATAATTAATTCTTCATTGACATTGAACTCCAAGTATTTCCCTTTTCAAATAGTTTCCACATTCTTTTGAATTCCCATATCATCCTTTTGATCATCCTTTAACCTTTCCAAAAGTGATTGTTGAATAATAATTTGTGAAATGATTGATGTTATTCCCTTCTTTATGATTCTCATGTCTATACTCATCAAATATAAGAAGATTGGATCCTTTTAGATTCTCATCAATGATAGAATTGCTAGGTCCTTTCTACTTAGAGAATCCACCACCTTGTTCTCTTTCCCCAGGTGGTAATGGATTGAGCATTCATTGTCCTTGATTATCTCTAACCATCTTCGTTGGTGCATATTCAACTCTCTCTATGTGAATATATACTTGAGTCTTTTGTGGTCCATCTATATTTCAAACTTCTCCCTAAAGAGGTAATTTTACAAAAAAAAATTGAATATCACTGCAGCCAACTCTAGATCATGGGTTAGATATTTTTTCTCATTAACTTTCAATTGCCTTAAATCATAGGAAATTACTTTGTAATTTTGCATCAACACACAGCCCAGGCCCTAATTCAAAGAATCGCTAAATACCACAAAAATTTATCCACTTGTGAGTAGTGTGAAACGGGCGCAGTGATAAGCCTCCTTTTTTAACTCCTTGAAGCACTCTTCGCATTCATCACTCCAAGAAAACTTTCCTCCCTTCTGATTTAGGATGGAAAGAGGGTTGGACAATTGTGAGAAATTTCTCACGAATCGATGATAATATCCAGCTAACCCAAGGAAGCTACAGATATCCATTAACGATGTTGTCCTTGTATATCCCTCAATTATAGTTTTCATGGAGGGATCCATAAATATCCTATTTATTGTGATTATATGGCTCAAGAATGAGACATCCATTAACCAAAACTCAAACTTTCTATACTTTTCATAGAGGTTCTCCTTTTTCAAGGTCTCTAGTATAATACTTATATGCTTCTTATGATCCTCCTTTGTTTTGGATTATTTTAGAATATAATCTATAAATACTACCACAAATTTGTCGAGGTAATCTCTAAAGACACTATCCATCAAGTCCATGTATATTTTTGGAGCATTAATGAGTCTTAAAGGCATTACTATGAATTCATTATGCACATAACCTGTACAAAAAAATAGTATTGGGGATATCCTCCTTCTTTACCCTTACTTGGTAATATCCCAACTGAAAATACACCTTGGAAAAGTATTGTGCTCCACGTAGCTGATTAAACAAGTCATCAATTTGTGGCAGAGGATTCTTATTCACTATCATGATTTTGTTGATCTCACGATAATTAATGGAAAGATGCACTGACCCATCCTTATTCTTAATGAAGAGGACTGGTTCACCCCATGGTCATGCTCTAGGGCATATAACACCTTTATCTGGATTCCCTTGTAGTTATTTCTTCGGCTTCCAGAGCTCCACAACAGTCATTCTATATGGAGTCCTGGATACTGGAATCTCCCAAAGTATAAGGTAAATTGAGAATTAAACATCTCTTCTAGGAGGAATACCATATAATTCCTCAAGAAACACTTGAGAAAATTCCCTCACAATAGGCTTGTCTTCAAGGATTGTTTCTTTCTTTGACTCAATCATTTGATCCAGATACATGTTCTCATTGGGTAGTAATATCCACACATGAGATGATGGTTCTAAAGAAGATTCATTTTCCTCCTTTCACTTGTATAGAATCGGGGGTCGATTAATTATTTGGAGAGTTATTTACCTCTCATGGAAATTTATGTTGGATCTATATAAGGAAAGTTAATCCATGCCTAGAATTCCATCAAATTCTACCAGAGGGAGTATGACGAGTTTTTCTAGGAAGTTAATCCACAAATTATGATTGGAGAGGAGTTATATTCATGGGATGCAATTATTTCCCCATTTTTTGTAATCACCGTCATCTTTACTTCCATGATTTGTGGTGGTGCTGAGATTGTTCTACTAAACTTTCGGGATACCAAATAATGCATAGAACCAGAATCAAAAAGTATGTTCTCTATTCTTGAATGAATAACTAGTGTACCTATCGCCACTTCATTTTTGGGGTTCACTTTGGAAATAGTGATAGAAAAAAGCATTCCCTTGTTTCCTAGGAGGTAGTTGTTTGCCTCCAAAAATCCTTGGCTTCGGGAACTAATTTTCAAGGTGCCCGGGTTCTTTGTAGTTGAAGAAATGAACAGTGCGTTGAGGGTTGAATGAAGTGTTCTTATCCTCTTTTGTAGCAATGGGTTTTTCTTTTCTACTATTAATTGCTAGGTTACCTTTTCTTCCACACCTAAATAATTTCCTCATCCCCTTTAATAAATTTTTGGGGAGCTTCCTTCCACACCATTGGCAAGTGGGGTGAAAAATCTTCTTAGAAATGTTGGATTAATCCATCAGACCACCAGAATTAAAGTCCACCTTCTACTTCTTATCCCCATGATACCCATGATATTTGTTGATCTCTATTTTGACCTTTAGGGAAAATCGGAAAATTTCCTCATAGCTTTCGAAGTCACAGATCTCTAGGGATTTATGTAGGCTACGGTTTAGCCTACCAAAGAACCGGTCAACCTTGCATTCGAGGGTAACGACAAATCTGGAGTCATATCATGAAATCCTTGTGAGGTTTTCCTTGTATGCTCTGACAAATTAATGGTCTTTTTGCTTGAGGTAAATGAAGTCCCTTTCCATCTTAATTCAGAGGGTATAGGTAACATATTTGTTGAAAAAAAATTTCTAGATATCCTTCCATTACAATGCCTCGATATCCTCTTCAGGATTCGTATTTTTGATCAATCTCCAATATTGATCGGCTTCACCCTCCATAAGATAATCCATCCAGAAGAACCTTCTCTTTTTCAATATGTGGATGGATGGATAAGATCTTTTCAATGGAGTTGATCCATTGTTTGGCAACTGAGGGATTATATTATCAATTAAAAGTAGGACACATTTGTTTCATGAAGCTCTCGATTAAGACTTGTTCTTTCGTAGGTGGGGCTTAAACATTCCTCTTGACCAATGTTTCTATTCAAATCTTCATTTAACTAATAGATTGTCCTGAAAAATTTTGCAATTCTCGCTCCCATTGGATTGTGCATCTCATTAGAATAGTCATCACATTGATCTTCGCATCGGTTTTTGGCTCGGGTCCTTCTATTACCATCCATTGGTTGGAATGAAAGGAATGTTAGGGGTAACACATAAAGTGTAATCCAAGAAAAAAAACAGATGACTTATAAATAACTTTTATTTTCTTAACTTATGAATCTATTGGCTTCAATCTATGTTATCCATGATCTACATCCCAACATTTATTCTTAGGGTAATGTTTTTCCATAACCATGGTTCATACTAACCTAGTGAATTTACCAAAGAATATCCCTGAAGAGTGTCGTGACCAAGAGTGCAGCAAGGCCCATTATCGTGTACCAAGATACCCCGGGTCAAGCCCAAAACTACTTGTTGGAGTTTTCACTCCTTGGCACATCTATGCAAAATCCTCCTCTACCTGATCATATATAGATATGAATGTATTTTCTTGATAAACCACTTACTTAAAACTCACCAAAATTTAGGGTCATTTTTATTATACTTAGTCTTATCCTTAAGGCTTTTACTAGGGTTTTCTAATCCTAATCCCAAAAATAACTAAACCTCCCTCTGATACCAACTATAACAACCCTTCTTTTTATTACACACTTAATCATGACTTATTACATAAAATATTAACTTGATATAACATATAATATTCATAGTTCTAGTGACTTTGGGGCTTATGAATATTACATAATGACTTAAAACATGAAACAAAACATCTTTATTGAAAAATTCTTTTATATGACCACTACATTCCCTCGTACTTAGCACTGCATGAGATAACCTGAGGATAAGAATAAAAAAGGGTGATCTATAAGGCCCTATAAAGGAGTAAACAAGGAATAACATAAATAATACAATACATGTTAGGAAATAGACATATCAATGGATCATAAAATAATCATGAACATAAAGGAATTATATATCATGATTATCATAACATGGAAATGTGGTGAGAACACTTAACATGGTATTAGCATGAACCAAGGATCATTGCACATGGAGCATGAATAAACTCTCATTTCACTTGAATTAAAATGAGTAAACCATTATTGCACTTGACGTATCATGAGACTAATATTTACCCAATTCATTGCAGCGCTATCAGGGCACACCCTTCTTAATCATTTCATTTAATTCATTAGTGTTCCACATGGATCATATAACATGGAATCACTCAAAATCATAATTTATTCCATGATAAAGTAATGCAGAATAAATACATGAAACTCTATAATCAATAATTAAATGTGCATAAATTTTAGTACCCTTGATAGAGAATTGGGAATGGTATTCACTACACAATGACTTTGGCTTATAAAATCACAGTGCAATTTCAACAGCATAACGACATGACATTAGAATTCATAAAAATGTTTCATGAGATAGAAATGAGTGTATCCTCATATGTGCATTAAATGGACAATAAGGGATCATATATATACATATCCAAACATATTTAATGGAATTTACATTCATAATACAAAATAATTTCATGAATGTAAATGAGAAGATAGAAATTCCTTATGGAAATTCAGCACAGTAACGGAGTACATGGAAGGAAACAATGAGAGAGAAAGGGGACTCTCATCATTCAAAAATAAGGAGGTAAGTATGGGGATGTGAAAAAACATAACCCAATATTTATATTTAGAAATAAAAGGGCATCAAAAAGTTAATAAATTTGGATAAAATGAGAAAATAAAGAATCCCTAACTTGGAAGTGTGATCCCAAAGGCTTGGGAGGGGCTTGAGAGAGGATATTTGGGATATTTGGGTTCTTTGGGAGGATTATATAGAGAGTAGATCAATGGTTGGACGAACTCCAAGGCTTTGAGTGAAGATCAAGTGAGAGCTTGGGTGGGTTTGTATAAGAAAAGGAGAGGGAATTATTTATTATTTAGGTTTTGGGCACCACACATTAAACTAATCAAAACCAAAATCCAGAAAATGGTTTTATCCCATAGTTTTTGCAAAATTGGAGTGAGAAACATTATTTTATAATTCCAATGGCCTAACATATTAAAATATAAGGCCTTCTTATGTGGAGGTGATTCACACTCTCAAGTAAATCATTTTAAAATGTTAAAATATTTTAGTTGTCTTGGAGGGTCCAATAAGGATTTATAAAATAAATAAAATAAACCTAAAATCACATTATTTTAATGGTAAAACATATATTGGCCAAAAATTGTGTTTATAGTATTTTATTACATCACTATTGGGTCATTATGATTCCATAAAACACATTATATTTTTAAATGGGATTTAATTTTTACCCAAAAATTGAACTATCTCAAAAAATTATGAAAAATTCACCGTTGGATAATTTTGACATCCTGATTCCAAAAATAATATTCATTTTACTTTAATAATTTCTTAAATATATTAATTTTTACTTTTAAAATAAAAAAAAGACATTTATCAAAAATTTATGGGTTTTTGAAGAAAACAGCTTTCAAACCTTTTAAAAATTACAATTGTATTCATAAAATTTTTATGATCATTCATATTTAATAAAAATTAATTTAGTAATAATAATTTATTAAAATATTATTTAATTAAAAATACATTAATATATAAAAAAAATTCATAATTTAATATTAACTAAAAATACTATTTGTGCATTAAAAACTATTTACAAAGTAACAATAATAAAATGAATATAGACTTTTATTCTATAAAAAAATAATGTACATAACCATAGTAAAAGGGTCTCATTACACAACCCATTATAACACCTGCATAAGACTAAAGGGTAAGGTGTGTGATGGTGATAGACTCTTGGTGTAGCTCAGATAACATTTCTCGGGTGGTAATCTCTATCAACTTACACTTCTCTCGTAGGAAGTTCTGTTTGAGCTTAATGTGTTGAAGTTTGTATTGGGCTTGGTCAAGAGTGATGCCCAATGATGTCACCTATTTCTGAGCTCTGAAAAATGGAATTTTTATGGAGAAATTCTATTATATGAGACCATCACTTCCTTTTTCTGAGTAAATTGGATTTGTTAAAGCCCTATATTTATATTAATCTTGTGATCACTGCTCAAAAGCAATAATAGAAATGGTCACAATTCTTTACGGTATTTTAAAATACAAAAACCTAAAACCAACGATGTATATATTTTACATAAAAATTTTACATAATAAGACATTTAATCAGATCAATATGAATTATAATTAATGAGTTTATTGTAATTTAAACTTTATACATGTTTAGGTTCATTAGTATGATTTTGGATGGCATTGGTTTCCAATGTCATTTTTCAAAAAAAATCATTTTTACCCCTCTAATAAAAATTTCACAATGTATTTCCATTGTAATTTGGATGTAATTGTGAGTTATTGGTTCCCTTTCAACAAAACCTAGGGTTTAGGGTCACATTAATTTTAATTTATATATCCAACAAAATTTGAAAACAGAATGGAATAGAGTAATGTTTTCTCAAACTATGTGGCATAAGAAACATAGGTATCATGAATCCATATTATTTTTTCTAAAATATAGTCTTTATATCTCTATTTTAGTGTATGGAATTTACATAATGTATAGTTCTTGGAACTTCAAGATTGTGACTCCATAGTTTCCCTATATGGAGTTGGTCTTTCTCTATCGTGGTTCATAAAAAAATAAAGAAGAAAAGAAATAAATTAGATACCCATATTATGGTTGAGTGTGATTAAAACCCTATTCTTTCATTTTTCCCCTAATGAACAAAAAATGAACACCCATGTATTGTTTTATTGGAAAAAAAAATTCTGCTTAATTAGATTTGGATGAAGGGTGGAGGTTAATTTAATAAAATAAAAGTTCATATACTTGGGATATTATTTTAGACAAGAAATTTTTTAAAATTTTATGATGGAGTTCAGGATTGTTTTATATGCGTTTATTATTTCAAACACTTTATATTAACACATGATTGAATAATTGGATTGAATTATGATCCTTACCAGTTTGATAGAGACCACAAAATATGAATTTGGGTATATGATTGGACATTGAATGTACATAATTTACATTATATTTTTATGAATTTTCTTGTGCTTCATTGTTCGTAAAATATCTTGTAAATTAATTTTATAATTTTAACATAATTTCTCAATACATGTGTAATTCATGTATCATTTTTATCAATTTTTTTCCAATTTGCAAGGACCCTGACCCTAGCTGCCTGGAGTCAGTGCCTTATATTAATACATTGATAAATTTACAAGGACTTCACATCCAGAAGGACTAAATAATTTTGTAGTTTTGTCAAACCAGATTCAAACATAATATTTATATTATAACTTTATATCAAAAAAACAACATTATAACTCCATTGGAAACACCCATAACCTCTTAGATTATTCCAGCTAGTCATGCATAGTAATATTCATATTTTCATATTAGGGGAAAATAAAGCATAATAAGGGGTGAGCATAGATGCTTAGTAATAGTATCTAATATAGTGGATTTTATCATAAACATAAAAATTACGCATGGTTAATAACTAAAGACACTTGACTTTAAAAAAACCCAAGCACAATAGGACGGGAATGAAAGCTGATTACATAAATACAAATAAATGATCACAAGAGAATGAAACATAACCATGGATGTTATACTAGTCTAATAATCACATGGTTTATAAATTACTATTACCATAATTATGGAATACATAATTTTGGGCATATGAAAAATATTGTCAAGGCCTCGGATAAGATGCCTGAAAATACTAGGTTAAGGCATCGTCCAAAACCCAATTCTATTTTGCCTCATGAGACCTACCGATGCATAGAGGGGCTATAGAGGGACCCACACGTCACTTTCTAAGTCTAAATTATTACTAATATTAATGGGGGTAAACATAAAAAATTTAAAAAAATTAAATTTAAATATCTTTCCCCAATTTTTAAACATTATCATTAGCCATTTTGAGTAGTATGATGAATAGTATCAAGATAAAACATCTATATTCAAACTGATCATAAACCATTTAATAAAATATAATGGATAAAAAAATAATAGATAAAAATCGATAAGGAATAAAATTAAATATAAGTGTTTAAATATATTAAAATAATCTAATAAAATCATATAGAAATTCTTGAGAGAAATACTCTTTTTTTACTTGCAAAGGAAGAGTTATTTTGGAAAAATAATTTGTATTTGTCATGATTTTATTTATATAAACATAGAAATGAACAAATATATTTTATCATGACAACAATATTTATTATATAAATATAATGTAATCTTAAAAACTAATATGGATGTTACATTAAAATGGGTGTGAAATCAAGATGTTCTCTTTAATTGGGCTTGCATGTCAGGAAGAAATGGGAAGTGAAACTTATAAAACATTTATTCTCCCATAAAATAATAGTGAAATGATTTGTATATATTATTTTTTAACACATATATATATATATAATTTTTAATATATATTATAAAAGTAATGAAGAATTACATTTTCGTATATAGAATGAAATCATAACCCGATTGCAAATTGAGGTTTGGGAAGAAAACCCTTACCTTATATTCAGATGAGTTCTTCAGTTAAACTTAACATTCTGGATAATCAAATTAAATAAATAATTTAATTAATTAATAACCATTTCAATATGTATTTGTTTCATTATATTTTTATTTAGTTCATTTATGGCCTTATTGATGAGTTTTAGAGTTTAATTTCATCATTTGGGAGCATTTGTTTTTTTGGTTTTCATGATCAGTTCACTTGTTTATAAGTGATGGAGTCCATGTAAAATGGGTATAATTATCCAGAGATAGAATTACATGTTATTAATGAGCATACATAAGTATAAATGGTTATATATATCATATGGTTATATGGTATTAGGATGAATCATTAGATAATAAATTTATTGATAATCATTTAGATTATTAAAGTGGTATTTCTATCACCTCAAAATATTTTTGTAATATGAATTAGTATTATGTATATATAATGGTTCTAGAACATTAAATAGTATATAATAAATATATTATATTCTATTGTATCCATAAAAATGGAATCATAACCCACCTTGAAAAATAAATTGAAGAATGAAAGTTTATCGTCCACAAAGGTTGTAAATCGGCACCTCCCAGATGATGATTTCATTTTTAAAATAAAATAGGGAGATTAAGGAGATTGATTATGGTTCCCAAATTAAAATGATATAATATCAGTATATAAATGATAATATAATTATCAAGATCATTTGGACTGAATATATTAGTATAAAATAATAATAAAAAGAACTTGAAAAGAAAATAAATGGAAAATGAAGAGGATTTTACCTTGTAGATACTCCTCCTTTTGAATCTCCTTAAAGGGATTTATTTGGGTCTTTTGATGAGACCATAAGATTATATATGTGAGGGAGGATCTAAGGAGAACAATTTAAAGGGATCAAATCTTGTAAGGTGGGAAGAGAAGAGTGGTGAGAGGTGGCTTTTATAGTGGAAGAGAGGGGTAATTTCTGATTATTTTATTCCTTATTTTATTATTCTTCTCAAGACAAGAAATAGAATTGATTCTTAAGAAAAAATACATTAATATGTTCATTTGAGATCGAAACAAGGTTGATTAAAAAATTAATGACTCTAGGAATAGTTTATTTATCTTATAATGAATTTATACTTTAATTTACCATATTTTACTATTCACTAAAAATTCAAGTATTTTAGAAAAATTCCAAAAATATACTCTAAACATTTGTCGATATTTAAAATTAAAAAATGAAAATAATTTTATGAAAATAATTTTATAAATATAAGGAATTCAATTTTTTATTAAAATAATCTTTTACTGGAAAAATATAGTTTTTAAAGTTATAACTAATTTTATAACACAAGAGTGGAAAAATTAAGTTTAATGGATATGTTATAACTATCTTATTTAAATAACTATAATAAAAAAGTGTTGTTTTGTAGAGACTAAGTGTTGTGTGAATTTAATTATATATTAAATTTATTTTTAAATCTTTTGGGTGTTACATTCTCCCATCCATAAAAATATTTCATCGTCAAAATTACCGAAATATTACCTCAAAAAATGATTTAGTTATATATTCATCATATGTTCCTCACACTCCCATGTCGCCTCTTAAATTTTATGATTTTTACAAAATACTTTTACAATCCAATTAGTTCTATTCCTCAACACATGTTCTTAAGTTTCTAGAATCTGGATAGGCTCTTCACATTAAGATAAGTTGGGTTCTAATTATATTCCTACAGAATTGAGGATATGCTTTCGGTCTGGCATGTACTTCCTTAACAAAGAGATGTGGAACACATTTTTTATCTTTGAAATTATAGGAATCATATCCAGACTATAAGCCACAACTCTGATTATCTCCAATATTTCAAAAGGACCAATGTACCTAGGGATCAGTTCCCCTTTATTCCGAAATATTATAACACCCTTCCATAGAGATACATTCGAAAAAACCTGATCTCCCAATTGAAATTCCATATCAGCATAGCTCTTTTTCCTACTTTTATTTACTTTTATATAGACTTTAATAGTAACTAGATTTGTTGTTGTTTCTTTCACAAGATCTTAGGCCACAATATTTAATTTTACAACTTCATGCTAATAAGTTTGTGTAAAAAATCTATTTCCATACTATGCTTCATATGGTTCCATTTGAATACTTGAATGTAAAATATTGTTATAGGAAAAATCTACCAAAGGAAAATACTGAACCCACATACCATGAAGGTCGATAGAGCATGATCTCAAAATTCTTTCTATTATTTTAATAGTAATTTTACACTACCCAACAGTCTGAGGGAGATAATCAATAATCAAGCAAAGCTCAGAATCTAAAGCTTTCTAAAGACTTTTCCAGAATTTCGATGTCAATCATGGATCATGATCAGAAAAAATTGAGAGAGGTGCTCCGTGAATTTGGTCAAATAAATCATCAATGTGGGGAAGAGGATACTTGTTCTTTATCATAATAGGATTAATCTCCCTGTAGTTAATGAAAATCCTTATATATCCATCTTTTTTCTTAAAAAAAATAATATGACCTCCCCATGGTGAAACACTTGTTCAAATAAACCCCATACTAATCAAATCTTCTAGTTTTTTCTTCAGCTCCACTAGTTTCATTTTAGAAATTATATAAATGATAATTGATATATGCCTTTAAGTAGAAATTAAATCAACAGAAAACTCCATTTCCCTCTCTAGAGGATATCCAGGTAAATCCTTTGGAAACACATCAATGTATTATTACACAATAGGTACATCATAAATTGGAATATTTCTTTCATCACCCATAGATAATGAATTCCCTTTCTCTCCAAGAATTGAATTCAATAGAGTTACTCATGGTTGATCTAGATAACAATCATATGGTGATGTTTCTACTCTAAAGATAAGGGATTCTACACCTTCCTCACAAATCATAATTTTCTTCTTCTTGTTACAGATTTTCACATAATATTTTTAAATCCAATTCATAAAGAGTATTATATAAAAATCAATCATAGTTATGATGATATGTTCAGAAAGTAAATCATGTTAATGTGTAATAAGGGGGATTAATTGACATATCTTTATTACATTGATGCTTCCTTTAATAGTTTCAACTGAAAAATCCTTTATTAAATCTTATTAAAAGAAACCTAATTTTCTTGGAAAACTGGGAAGATATAAAATAATATAATGATCTAGAATCAAATTCAACATTGGATATGTATGAGGAAATGATTAAAGTACCTACCACCACATCATTAGGAACTTCAACCTCCTCCATTATGATCACATAAGCTTATCCTTTCTCCCATGTCATTTTCGGGGGAATGTTTCCTTGATTCTTAAAAAAATCATTTCCATAATGCCTCATCTATTTAAAATTATAGTATTGATCATTGGTATCTTATTTCATTACCTTATAATGATAATATTGGTGGAAAATTTATCCAAATTTGTAACAGATTCATTTTCCTTTTAAGCAGTGTCTAGGTTGTTTCCTTATATAAGTATCACATGTTGGAAAAATATCTTTTTTATTCTTCCCTTTATTGATTCTTTCCACTGACACCCTCTACTTCTCTTTTCTTTCCCTTAAAGTAATAAGACATAAAAAATTAATTCTCTATCTAGAAATAGCATGATAACATATATTCATATGATGACAATTTTTGGGAGACCAGTTCCCTTGGGAAGAGTGGTTTTAAACCTTCAAATAATCGATCAATATTTCCCTTTGGATTACGTATGTAATCCACAACATGCCTTGCTAACTTTTTAAAATTGGTTTCAAACTGTACAATGTTTTCATCCTCTTTTTGTCATAGACTCATTAATTGTTTCTCCATATCCTCTCATTGTTCATAAGGAAAATATTTTTCTAAGAATATTTCCTTAAAATACATCCATTTTATTTATTCTATTTTTCCTCCTCCTCATGTTTTGGATTAACAACCATTTCTGATTTTCATATCGCAAGATATGATAAAATTCCATGATAAACAGCTCCCTTTCATTACTTCCCAAAGTGAGAAATATATTCTACAAATAACTAATACACTACTTTTCTATAAATGGGTTTATAGTCTCATTTAATTATGGAGAATGATTTTGCATAAAGTGATCGAACATTGATCCTCCATGTTATTGATCATGATGCTCCATATGGGTAAGTTTTTGGTTTATAACCTATGTCATTTGCCCCGGTATAGTTATAATTTTCTCTGAACCAATATCAACTCTAGAACCAACATCATTATCATTCATTGGTTGGAAATACCTACATGGGATACATGAGTTCATGTGGTTACCATTACTTCCACTAGGAACCAATTCTTAATAATGGCATATTATAAATTAGGCTATGAATCATAATGTATAATGTCAAACTAGAAAACACATAACATAAATTGTAATTTTATGCATGTCTGCTCTCATAATAATAAGAATGGATTCTTTGAGGACATATGTATAATTAAATCCTTCTTAATGGTTTTTTAAAAAATGTGAATTATCTTTAGAATATCCCATAGTAATGTCAAACCAGGTGCACAATCATGCCCATTGTCATGTACCAGGTTACTATGAGTCAGACTCGAAACACCTTATCTAATTTTTTACTCCTAGGTACATCTATTCCAAAACCGCATCCACTTGTAGTATTTATACATGGATATATTTTCTAGAAACATCCACATAATCTATACCTTAACAAAATTATAGTATGTTCTTGTTTTCTCATTGTAAAAAAATGTATTGGATTTTTGTTGCCTAATCTATGTTTTTTATATCAACTTTCCATAATTTCTACTAATATTCATCTGATTCCAACTGTAAGGACCCAAAACCTAGCTTCCAAAAGTTAGTGACTTATATTAATAAATTATAATTTTTACAATGATGTTGCATCCTAAAGTACTAAATAGTTTTTTAGTTTTTGAAAACAAGATACAAACATAATATTTCCATTAAAATTTGATAGAAAAAAACAACATTTCATCTCTACTGGAAACGACCATAAACTCCAATATTATTCATGTAAGTCATTCATAGTAATATTTATCTTTGTATCCTAGGGAAAAACATATGAAGGGGTGAACTCAAATGCCCAGTAAGGGTAAGTAATACAGTGGAAGTTATTATAAACATAAACATTAATCATGGTGAATAACTAAAAACACATGCCTTTAAAAATAAACTTCAGTATAATATGGAAGGAATGAATGCTGGTTATATAATTCTATATAAATTATCGTAAGTGAATGAAACTTTACCGTGGGTATTATACTAGTATAATAATCACATGTTTTAACAATTATTATTATCATAATGATGGAATGCAAAATTTCAGACATCTGAATCATATTGTCAAAGCCTCAACCAAGATGTTGGAAAATGCTATGGCAAGGCCTTAGCCAAAACCTAATTATGTTTTGTCTCATGAGACCTACTGATACATTTAAAGACTATAGTGGGACACAACCATCACTTTCTATGTTTGATTCAATCCTCATATGAATAGTGATAAACATAAACAACATATACAAATGGAATGTAAATAACATTTCTAAATATGTAAACATAATCACTAACCATTCTGAGTAGTATAGGGAATGGTATCAAGATAAAACATTCTTAGTAAAACTGATCATAAATTATTTAATAAAATATGGTGGATGAAAAACATGAGAGATAAACCTCGTTAAATACTAAAATTCAATAGAGTTTTTGAAAAAGATTAAAATACTTTAATAAAACCATTGATAAATTCTTGAGAAAAATACCTTTTTAGATGGCATAGAAGAATTCTTCTAGAAAAATCATCTGTATTTGTCATGATATTTTTGTATAAAACCAGAAATTAAAAAATATAGTTTTTCATGAATACATTATTTATTTTATAAAAATAATGGTTTCTTAAAAAATAATATGGATGGTACTTGAAAATGGGTAAGAAATCAAGATATTCCCTTTAATTGGGAATGCATATCGAGAAGAAATGAGAAGTGAGCCTCGTAAAACATTTATTCTCCCATAAAATAATGTTTAAATGATATTGATATATGATTTTGGAATATATATATATAATTTAGGATAATTATATAAAAATAATGATTAATTTCATCAGGGTATAGAGTAATAAATCATAACTTGAATGAAAATGGAGGTTCTGGAAGAAAACCTTCACCTTGTGTCTGAATAAGTTATGCACCTGACCTTAACATCCTAGAGAGTGAAATTAAAGCTATTAATTAATAAATTAATAATATTTTCTATAATTATTTTTTTCATTGTAATTTTATTTAATTCATTCATGGTATTATTTATGAGTTATAGATTATAATTTCATCATTCAGTGGCATTCATTTTCATGGTTTTCATAATCGGTTCACTTGTTTATAAGTAATGGAGTTCATATAAAATGGGTATAATTATATAGAAATGTAATTACATGTTATTAATGATCATATATAATTTTAAAGGGTTATATATATCACATGGTTATATGGTATGAGGATTAATCATTAGATAATAAATTTAGTGATAATTGTTTAGATTACTACAGCAGTATTTCGATCACCATGAACTATTTTTATCATATAAATTAGAATTATTTATATATGTTGTTTCCAAAACATTAAATAGGTTATAATAAATATATTATAGTATTCCTAAACCATAAAAATTTTATCATGATCATCCTTGAAGAATAAATTGACGAACGAATGTTCGTTGTCCACAAAGCTTGTAAATCGACACCCCCAAACGATGATTTCCTTTTTAAAATTAAAGTGATAGAGTAAGGATATGGAAGATTGTTATTCATTTAAACATGATTTAATTCTAATATATATATTATATTGAAGTTATCATTCCCATTTCTATCGATTATGTCAGTATAAAATAATTAAAGAAAGAACTTGAAAATAAAATAAAATGAAAAGGATGAGGATTTTACATCTTGAATACCACTCCTTGAGAATCTTCTTAAGACGATTGATTTTGGAAATTTGATGAGAACAAGAGATTTTGGATTTTAGGTGGGGATCTTTTGAATATTTTTGGTAAGATATTTTAAACGGAACAAACCTTGGAAGGAGTGAGGATAAGAGGGGGTGAGGGGTGGTTTTTATAGTAGAAGAGAGGGGTAATTTCTCAATATTTTATTCATTATTTTATTATTCAGCTCAAGAAAAAAAATAGCATTTATTATTATTTCAAAATGAAATAATAAGTTCATGTGGGTTCTAACCAAGTGTTCCTGTATCATCACTTACTCATGTAATAGTTTATTTAGCTTATAATGTATTTATACTATAATTACCATATTTTACTATTCACTAAAAATTCATGTATTTCAAAAATATCCCAAAAATTCACCCTAAGAATTTTTCAATGCATATATTTTAAAAATTAAATCCATTTTCTAAATTTTTTTCTAAATATGAGAAATTTAATTTTCAATTATAATCATCTTTTACTCAAAAAATACAGTTGTTAAAGATAAAACAGATTTTATAACACCCTGAAAAATTAACAAAGGTCTTATTAGATAATCCTAAAATCATAATACAATAAAATATTTCTATATGAATAAATTTTATGAAAATTAATTTTCTTTTAAATAAATTTATTAATTAAAAAATTTAATTAAAAATTTATTACTCACAAAAATACACACTTAATTATTAATTTTTATAATATTAACTTATATGTAGTATAATATATGTACATCATAATTTCAATTATAAGGTTCCTAAATTTTATTTTTAATCTCATGGATGAGGTTATTATTCATTTTTCGAATTTACTATTCATAAGGGTCATATTACTATTAATAAGGTTACATTACTATTCCAAAGGGTCAAGTTACTCTTCACCAAAAACTATGTTAATCCTATAAGAATATAAATATCTTAGTGATCAAAACCATATATGTAAGTTTTTTGAAATTAAAAACACAAAATTGGAAACATTATGTTTAATGGATAGGTTATAACTATATTGTTTAAATAACAATAATAACAATTTGTTGTTTCGCAGATACTCAGTGTTTTGTGAATTACATTTTATATTAAATTTATTTGTAAATACTTGGACTGTTACACAATTAAGAATTAAATTTTGGAATAAATTGTTTTAATTATTTTAATTTGATTTTTTAGTTAATTAATGATTACTTTTTGCAGAAATGTTTTCTTTTTGGATCAATGAATGAGTCAGAAGTGGAGATGGAAATTTTTGTCCATGGATGCACAAATTTATCCATAATGAAGATTGGGCCTTATTCCCATTGATTAGATGTGGAAACCACAATTAAATCCTAAAGAATATAAAATTTGAACTATTTATATATGTAATTATGTGGAAATTTTCATTAATTAAGGATAAAAATAACTCTAAATTTTTTACGTTGATATAGGAAGCTAAATTTGAATTTTAAATTTTTGACAAGATTTCAAGGCCCATAAAGTCATCTCACCATTTTGATCATAATATCCAAATGGTTGATAAAATATTCGTGAAATATTTACATATATTATATCGAATTTGGAGGAACATTTTTCTCTTCTATGAAATTCTAAAAAAATTCTTCATTAATGTTTAATATGCACATAAATCAAGGAGATGAATCTTGTCATATTTTTTGTAGCCAAAGTTAAAAACTATTCTTCCTTTTTTCCCCAATTGTTTTTTATTATCCAAATTAATTGGGATTAAATTAAATTTTAGGGTTTTGAATCTAGAATCCTAAAATTACTATTTATTGTTGTGGAGTTGAAGGAATTGGATGTGCATGTTTTGTTCTTTTAATTATAATGTCATGTTATTATATTTTAATTTCATGTTCAATTTCTCTCAAGTAAGTTGTCTACATGACTTTAGTTTCTTAATAAAAATAATTTTCCATCTAATATTATATTTTTATAATTAAAAAATTGAATCTATTTTCATAATATATGAATTTATTCACACCAACTATTTTGAAATTCTTCACATAATGACGTAGTTTTTGTTTTTTGATTCTTTTCACTTCTTCAATCCTTCTTCTTTATGTCATCATCTTCAATCCATTGAGATATCTACATTAATATAATAATAACCCTTTTTGGGTAGATTACAGGGAGTTTCTTATGTCTAGATGATATTTTATTTTATTTTCTCATATTCTTAAATTATTTCTGTGGTTTTAGTGTTAATTTCATTGACTAATTTTCTTCTTCATCTTCACCTACTATAGATACTACACATTTTTAGTGCAAGAATAATCGAATTACTTGGAGTTATCCTAAACATGATCCTATTAGTGAAAGAGTAACTATAATTTCAATTTTGTAAGGATTAAATTGGTCGATGATTTTGGGAAATTGTCTCATTAATTGGATACTTCTTGAACTAGAGAGATGAAATTTCAAAAGAAAACAATTACATCCATTCTAGAACAAGAAACAACCTAGGATAAAATGATCCTCATTAAGTTTTATAATTTAATTTTTTTTAATTAATTCTTTAGTTCATTATATTAAATGAATCTATTTTTCTACCACTTCATATCCAAAATCCAAATATCTTTGAGTGTCTCACAGTTACTTATTAGGTCTATGTGGAATAAACCCTTTAACATTACAACAATGAACACTTTTACATGTAGGTTAAATTTGTATGAAACCATGTATTGTAGGTTTCTGTAAAATTTTAAGATTTTTGTGGTATGAGTTTTATATTGAGATTCATAATTCACTCATATGATATAATAGTAGGTTTCTCTGACTGATGACCAACTAATTATACCTCGTATATTTCTATATACTCTTTCTATTTTCTAATAGGGGTGTGTGTTTTATTTTGAATCCATTTACGTAAGGTTCAGATGATACCCATATTGAAAACCTTTATATTTTGATACCCTTTATGTTTCAGCCTAAATTTAAATCTATCATGGATGGTTGGGTATATTTTTTATCATGTCATTTTTGGAGGTTTAACCAATATAAGATTTGTCCTTTTGTATAATGAGTATAAAATATGGGCCATATATTGAGTTATATTGAGAATTGTACATCCAAGCATAGATAACTGAAATCTAAAATTTTTATCTATTTTCATATGGTACATGATATGTGCTCTACCATCTAGGTGAATGACATCTGATGTGTTAATCCATATGGTAATCCTATACATGGATAATTGATAATGTGTGAGTAGGTTTTTAACTATTTATATGTTATGTGCTTAATATTCTCATAATGTATTATAATAATAAATTATAGTATTATATATATTCTCATGTGCTATAGCTGGGGGAAAAGTATGGAGATTCCTGTGTTAAATAGAAATCACCCTAAATACATTTTTATCTTGAGTAACATTGAAGTTTAGAAAGACCCCTCTATAAAGGCTAGTTGGGACACATTGTGGTTGTGTGAATGAGGATTATGTTTTTTGAAAAAAAAATTCCAAATCTTTTCATGATACCTAAACTTTTTTTGGATGATCTCTAAAATAATGTTTTTCTAGACTATCAGTTTTATTTATATATGATGTAATATAAGGTGAAAATAAATTATATATTTTTTCAAAAGTAATTCATGAAGAAATATAAAATGAGTTTTATATATGGTTTTACATGGTATTATATATGATTTCATATTAGGTGAAATTCTTCAAGGTCAAATAACATTCTATGTAATTGGGAGATTGGTGGAAATCTGCCTGAAATGAAAAACCATGACATAGTGGTACATACCACATCATGGTTTAAGCTATTGTAATGCATGATCTTGTAACATGTGATATTTTTTTAATAAAAATAAATATTGGAAAATAGTGTATTAATAATCAATGATATATATTTAATAATCCCGTTATAGCTAATAAATTACAATAGACAAAAAAACTATGAGTACAATGTAGATGGATCCAAGATTTGTTTCTATAATAAACTTCATGGTAATAAAAATTATAGTCTAAACAAAAAAATAGAATTTATATATATATATATTGAAAAAAATTAGATGTATTATTCGACATATTGGTATAAATTAATTTATTATAGGTAAGTAGAAATATGATTGGTATAAAACCATTGGGAATTACTAAAGGAATTAGGTGTTGTGTAATCTAGTTGAGCTAATTCCCAATAATAGTTTTACATAGAATTAAATATATATATCATAATAACATGATGAAAATTAAAATTTCTCATGATTATATTTAAAAACCTTAATTAAATAATGTCAAAACTCTACATATGTTCACCTCACATTAAATTTATAATTAATTTAATAATAAGAAATTAAATTGGTATTAAGTTCTCTCTTAGATATAGGTGTTGATTTTCTATAAATCCAATTAGTAATACCATTGTTCCATCAAGAGGATCCAATGTATAATCCCAATAGTGATGATCCCCACACGATTCTTTGATCTCAAAGTGTCATGGATAGAACTCATGGTGAAATCACAACTGTACCAATTATCTTATATCACTCCCTTTTGATTACAACAAAATACATAAAAATGAATGATTGGTTATTTTTCTCTCATTCATGAATGGATGGAGTGAGGTTTATGAATTCTACCAACCTTCGGAGACTCAAAAGAGAAGTACATCATAGAGATATTTATCTTGAATTTAGAATGATGTGTTCAATTTTCAAATAATAATTGGACATTATATAATCTAGTATTTATAAATCCTAGTTAAAGAATAGGAAATTACATATAGTCCAATGAAATTATCTTAATCTTTATCAAAACCTAGAAATTATTGTTGTTGTTGTTTTTGTTGTTGTCATTGTTGTTGTTGTTGTTGTTGTTGTTGTTGTTTTCTTGATGTGTGCCTAACTCATGGATAAAATAAATATTAAAAATATAAATTAAACTGTCATTAAATGATATTTAATATATCACAACTACCATACCAATTAACATGGACCACATTTCATCCTCCATATTTATTAAAGCTTAAATAGTACATATTGTTAACTTGAAAAAATATCTAAATAAATATAATATTCATGATCGAGTGAATAAGTATTTATATTTATATTTAACTCACATAAAATAATGAATGAATATATGTGATCAATAAATCATGAATAAATACTATTCCTCGGTCTAAAAAATAATATTTATTTAAATAATTAATTTAAAATAGAATTTAATTGAGATCAATGTAAACACTAAGTGTGTGATCTTCTAATATTGTTCATTAGTGGCATTGATAGTTTTTGTAAAAGCCAAATATTGTTATATAGATACACATAATGTCACCCAAGGAAGAAGAAGTTAATATAAAAACATCAATAACCACACATGAATTATCATTGTATAATATAATCCCATATACCCTATATCTCATCAAATAGTTTTCATTATCAATTCATCAACCTAGTTACTTGATACATATTTCTTTGACTTCCTAAAATTAACCCATCCATACACCATGGCCATATAATTTAGTTTTATAGTTATATTATAATAGATAGGATAAGATATTTACTTTCATAATGATATAAGGGAAAAATCATACCTCAGTATATTCATTAATAAAAAATCATTCATAACACAACCAACATAACCAACTTCACTATGAACATATTTCCCAATACTTTACTAAAATAAATCTAAGAAAATGACACTTGATATATATTAATAATATTATTAATTTTTGATGATCATTACACATTTTCATAGATATGAATATCCAATGACATATATGATAAGTGGAATTCCAATAGGTTGTTTTATCCTTATAAATTTCCTTCTTTAATAATACCAAGTATAAAATTCATTAGATGAAATTAAATCCCCTTAGGAGTACTTGTGCCTAAAAATATTCATCATCTATGTTTAATTAGGTGATTTCATATGACCATAGCACATATAGTTCATGAATATCATCATATCACTTTAAGGTTATCATCAGAGTACATGATAGGTGTGTCCATTCCAATTTGATAGATAGTCTATGACATTATCACATTACAGTTTTACATTATAATAATAAATATATAATAAGTTATTCATTGAATCTAAAGTCTGTGAATATATAGGAAATATAAAGTAAAAAGTATTTGGCTTTAGGGAACCAACTCTAATAGAAAACCAATTACATTATAGCCAACTACTATTTGAATAGTTACTTATCACATGTGAAACATACTTCTTTTGAGTATGGCTATAACTGTGGTCCTACCATGTATCCATGGATAGTGTTGGTTCAATAATATATCTTTCTTCTAATTCTTTTATTGTTACATATTTAACTTAATAAAATACCCTAATAGATAATACAACCAAGTATCCATTTAGTTCCCTTATCATAAGTCTGATATCATAGATAATACCTTATTTAATGTTTATCGTAAAATTATTATACTTATATTATTTTGATATAAGCAAAAATCGAACTAATAATTTATAAACTTTATATTATGTAAAAATGGAATCCATAAGGTTCCTAGTTATTATAAATATAGAAAATATTATATGTAATAAGCCTATCATTCATGTTAAATTATCCTATATATGATCTTGGATAAAAAATGATCTAAATAAAAATCGGTGTTATATCCTCTTAAACACTAAATTTATCATTTATCCTTTTACAGGGAACTCAACTAGATATACTTTTTCATGAACTATCATATATTTCTATCAAATTGTTTGTGTAGTTCCATTAGTTATTTTTTGACACTTTAAAATCATGAAACATGCATATGTAATATCAAGAATATGTACATATAAAGGAATATTAAATAGATTCCTAGAACCTGAGCTTGTGAAATTCTATTTATAGTATCCTCTTATTCCCACCCATGTTTTTTCATGGATGTATTTTATACCATGTGACTTAAGTAATAATTCAATATTAAGTTTTTTCAGTTTTTTATTTTAAATGAATGATCAACATAAGTACTATTACTAGATTAACCAACCTCATAGATCCTAATATGTAGATATTTTCCCTAGAATTTTGTTTCTGTTTTAATTCATTCATAGTGAAATTTCACTCATTTCCTTAATATGGTGGTAAGATTAACTATCAGTTTTCATATTTTATGATTATATATGTCCTAGAAAATAGTAGTGTTTTCCTTACCCTTTGGTATAAATATGGAACTATCTCATTCCAAATGGCCATTTTATGATCAAAATGATTTCCAATATCCAAAAAAAAGATATATGAATTTTTCATATCTTATTTTAATCCGTCTCTACAATATACCCAATTTTTTATGTCATAAATACATGTTCTATAGGATTTCTATTAAGGGAATTATATTGACATCCTACCACCTAAACAAATGATCAAATTAAACTACTATGAAAAGTTGAAATCAAATATATTTTATCAATATAAGTTTAGTAAAGGTTTTACCATAGTATATGTATTATACATCCTTTTAATAATAAATAATAAAATATTGGTACAAACTTGTACCATCCATGTATTGTTTCTCTTGAATACTCACTAATAATATCAATTCTAGAAATATCCAAAATATGATTCCCCAAAATTTTGGTACGTGGATTCCATTACTGAATAAAAAATTTCCAATATTAATGTTTTTCTAATGATTGATTACTTGTAGGATTCATTATTCATATAGAATAATATTTAACTGAAAACCATATGGTGTTGTCTTCTAACATAGTATGTGTCTCTTGGAACAACACCTCCAACTGAGAATACTAAATTTTATGTTACAATTCTAAACAACAAGCATCCATATCCTATGATTCATCGAAGTCTAACCAAATCTGACTACATAAAAACTTCACGTGCTTCCCACTAAAATATAGTCCATATGGACTGATAATGGATTTTAATATTCCTAGTGGTTTTAGAATAATTTACTAAGATTCAACTACTGTTTTCTTTTATATTAAATTCTATATAAAGCCATATATTATAAAATGGACATATTAACACACAATAATACATTCCAAATTGAATTATTAGCATATTGAAATTAATATTATACCCATTAATAAAAAATGGAAAATATTTTGCAATTATATTTCTATTTTTGAAATGTTTTTCAGAAGATATTGCCCTGATTTTCAACACATATAGGTCATTTAATTGATCCCCTTTTACTATTGTTCTAATATTTTTGTATAAGGTAATGTGATTTTGGGATTACCTTTACACCACATGTTAATTATTGATGAATTATTGGTTTTTATTCAATCTAACAATCCAAAATAGAGGATCATGTATCCTTTACCATTTTTTATCTCTTTATTAAGGATTCCTAAAAATTCATAAATTAATCTCATAATGTATAAGAGCTTACATTATAGCTACACATTTACAGTAGTTGAAAAAATTCTTATTAATTGAATCTATTAACTTAGTGTTTTACCTATATTTTTAATGGTTTATTTTCTAAAAACATGACAGTGAATTAGTTATTATACCTACTATCTTAACTCAAAAGATACTGAAATTCCTTTTTAGATATAAAATTTCAACCACTATCTATTTTAATTAACAAAGAATTAACTTTCCACAAAGAAGAATTATATGTATTATATTTATATTCCCCATTCATTATTGATCTATGATTAAATAAATATCAAAGTATTAGTTGAGTATGAAATATCATAACAACATCTATTTCAAATATGAAACAATTCTTTTTGTGCCTAATTAGACACTTTGAGGCATTTTTTGGAAATAGTAAATATAAAATAATTATTTAAAACGAATATATTGGAAAATAAAGAATTTTTTAAATTATTTATACTATTATTGGAATCACCCTACATTAAGCTATTTTAATAATGAATAAGACATCCAATAACTTCCCTATGTTTGTTTGATTTTTGTGTTTGGATACACATGGGGAAACATATTGTATTTCATTTCCAAGAAGTAAGATAAACTACTAATATTTATGAATATACCTGAAGTAGAAGACTCTGCTTGATTTTGTTTCATTTTATCTTCCAATGACCATTCCATACATATGATTAGAAAATAGATTATTGATTGTTTTTTACCCATTGAACTTCCCCTTCGTGGATGTGTTTTTGAAAGAATTCATATACTTATAATCAATATTAGATATTTTCTCATTTTCCTTCATTTTTATCACTATAATTATAGAATAATTGTCATTTCTTATGTCACCTTAAACTAGGATATAATGAGTATGAATATCTAGGAGAGACTTATCAATGTTATTCACAATAAAATTCACCACATATACAGGGAAGCTCTGAGAAAATAAATAAATAATGATATCAGTGTGAAATTCATCATGATGATTAAATAATATAATTTTTACACACTAAATTTCCCCAATAATCAAGAATACTTTAGGTCCAACTGAACCTCCATCTCTAATTTTTCACATAAATAGTTCCTTGTATATCTGATATAATACCTTAGGTATGAAAAATTCTTGAAATTCAAAAGGAATTTCATGTTTCAATTTAGTGGATAGTTGTTTTCTAAATTGGGACTCATAATAACGGTATGAGGGTTTTTTCAACCCAAAAGGATGTTTTAGGATGAGGAAATAGGCTCGGGTGGAATCAAGGAAGTTTGTATGAGTATCATAGTACACTTTGAGTTAGTCAAGATGATGTAATAGCCACCATTCAACCGAAAAAATGTGTAGTAGCCTAGTAGGATACCTGGTCTCACCCGCTAGCTTGTGAGCCCAGAATGGAAAACCAGGGAGCACAAAATAGATATCTTGTGGTTCCTAGCGGATTTTTTGCGTGGAATTTTTGTCTTTTTTCTTTCATGGTCCCCTTTGGATATAGGAGGCGTGGGAAATGTGAGGAGGGACATTTGGCCAACCCATTCCCCTCTACTTCCTCCATTCTTTCCCCTTCATCCAAAGTGATTTTGATATTGATTTCATAGATACTTAATTGTTTGATTAATGTTTTTCATCCTTTATTCCTTCCTTTTATTTCATAATAACTTCTCTTCTATGTCATCTATGGATTTGATGATGATTTCATTAGAGCATATTGAAATAATCTGATATAAATGGTGAATTGCCTCGTATTGTCTAGAGTGTGTCCCAAAGGATTATTTCATGTTATCACAATTCAAATTTATTGATTTGTGTTTCAAAATATTTTTTCTTAGGTTTTTTGATGAAATTAGGTTAAATTTACTACCTAAATGGTTGTTTAAATTGAGGATGTTGCTCAGCTTTTGTTGAGGAGGACCTGAGTTGTTTTCTAAGAATCATTATTTATTATTTTAATGGATGTAATTTGATTCCATAATTTTTTAATGGGATTATATTAAATTAGATAAAATTGAAAATTGTTTTAGTTTCATGTGTTTGGCATATTTCATGTATTGATGTTGGGGATTTGTTGAGGAGCTTTCGTGGGTGCTTAATCATGGTTCTTGTGAATGGATGTTTCTTAGTGAGATTTTGTGCACTTTTACTGGTTAAATTAAATTATTTTTTCAATTTTAAATTTTTATAATTAATTGTTTAGTGATTCTAGGAGTGATATAGGATCTCAAGTGGATGGATGATGGTTGGTTGAGTCAAGATATATTTTGACGATCTTGGGCTATAAGCTATTGGGATTTGATATAAATGGAAATTTTAGGTATTTATTTTAGTGGTCCCAATTCATGTTCATGTGGTTTCTATAGTTTTATTTAATAATTTAATATGAAATTAAATATGTGGTCTTACCACGATGATGATTGACCATCCTTAATTAAAGAGAACAATTTGGTAAATACTAAATGAATGGTTTTTGTTTAAAATTAAATGTCTTATAATTATATGAGTATGATGTTAAGGAACCATAGTGACCCATGAGAACTGACTAGATTTCTTAATCGCTAAATGTTGGGAGTATAATTTTAATAATATACTATTTGAGATGAGAACCCATTGAGTGTTTCTCAATAAATATTTAAGATAATTTTGTAGAATCGATGGGTTTCCCATAGACCCCTTAAGTAGGGATGAGTTATGAATTGGAATAATTGTCCCATGTATTCTATATAGAATAGATATATTCCTAAGATCCATTCTTCGAGATGAGAGGATGACTAGATTAATGAACATTGAGGACCTAGATGGACACCTTATGAATTTTCATTTGGTTGGGACTGACTAAGGGATAGTTAGGGTCTGCCTTGGGTGACATATTAGACCTAAGGATTTGACAAGTTAAGATTTGAGTGGCCAAAGTGGACGTGTTGAGCTATAATGAGACTAAGGTGCATATAACCTCTTATTGGTATGAATAAGCCAAAGGAAAAATATGTGTTAGTTATTTATTGATTGTATAAGGATTCCTCAGACATATCCTATAATCCTAACAATGTGTTATATGTTTGACTTTTATTTAATTAAACCTATCAAATATGGGGATTATTTTTAAATATTTAAGAGACCATTGATGTAGTTCCAGAGATCTAGTGTGTTCCTTAGTTATATATTTTTTGGGGACCCTGAATGTATTTCTGCGGATCTAGTGTTCCTATTGTGATAATATTAGAGAATGTTGGACATAGTTCCTTTGATCAGGTGTTACCATTATTATAATTTTTGGGGGACCTTGGTGTAATGTCTCAGATCTGGGTACCACTCCACAGGTGCCCCTAACCCGGTTCTCCATGTAACCTCAAGCGTATTTCCCCAAACACCAGAGGCTGCCGACTAGCAGCGAGGACCCAGGTCTGATAGTGGGTAAACTATGCCATCATTTGTCAAAGTGTAGCGCATCGGAATACAAGATAAAACATACAACAACAGTGGAAGCAATAAACCATACACTTTTAAGATAAAAAACTGATGTAAAAACAACCAACAGTCATATATAATGTTGATGCAACATCCCTCAAGTTATAATAAAATAGCTAGAACATGTTACACAACAATACAGTACAGTGCAATATAGAGTACAACAAAGCAAAAAAAATAACTAGTAGCATCGTGAGCCTAAGCTCGGTCCCATGCTCCCCTACTCCTCAGCAGTAATCAAATACCTGTAAAGGGACCTTTTCCCTTATCCATACCTGCATAAATGTAATCTATTTGAGCCGAAAATCATGACCCAAACAGGGTGTGAGAAATAATCTTAGTAGGCACCCACCAAACGCTCGTGCTCAACTTTGTGTAGACATACAATAGCAGTGTACAAAAGTAAATGCAATAAACTAAGTAGTACTCAAAGGAAACTAACTTTACCATTTATATTGCCATTTAACATTCATTTCACTATTCATTATTAAGAAACCACCACAGTGGATTTCTATGTAAACAGTCAGTGTCCTCAGACACGTAATCCCTTACCCTTAGGTAAGAGAATCCAAACATAGGAATCTTCCCACAGGTATATCGAATATTTCCCGCAGGCATACAAGGTGTCTCCCACAGGCACAGAATCAACTGCCCACAGGCACGGAAGAAGTTACCCACAGGCTAAGTGGTAAACTGCCCACAGGCTAATCACAACACTACCCTCAGGCTAAACAAGTAACTGGGCCATGCCCACCATATAAACAAGTAATACACATGCAATGAAAAATCAATTCCTCTCAAGGCAATTCTATAATCATCATTATAAAGGCATACCCTCGGGTATCTGGGCCAAACAGCTAAACTGAGGAACACACCCCCGGGGTGGTCCTGGATCCAAGCGGTGATCCCAAATAGTAGTTTATTATCACATTTAATTACCTATAAAATTAGAGGTAATTAATTCAACAAGGCCTCATCCATACGACACCCCATTCATGGGCGTGTATCTCAAAAATCCACACAAATGTACAACAGTTGGAAAATAAACACCAATCCACCTACCTCAAACGCCCCTGATCAGTATACTCGAACGATGTTCCAGGAATCGTCCCAGAACGAGGTAGATCTGAGGTGAAAGAAAACTCTCTTGAACCCAAATAACTTCCATTAGAGGAATAATTGGCAAGAACTACGCCAGGAGATGAGAGGGCTTACCCGCGCGATTCTAACGAGATCGTCTGAGGCAGAAACAGATTCCAGACACTCGATCTAGAGATCCTCGAAGATCCGACCATCCCCTCTCATGCTCCCATATGGTTCTAAGCCTTCCCTGTGAACAGGGTTGGCTACTACCCATTTCAAGCAAAAAAAAAGTACACGGCGTGTACATCTGAGTACACGGCGTGTACTTCCTTCATTTAACTATTCCTCTGGAGGCATCGCCGCATTGTTCATCCATCGACATGAGTACACGCAATGTATTCCTGACTATACGGCATGTACTGTCACCCAGCTAGCGGCTGCTTCCACCGCCTTTCTATTTCGTATGACGACTGACTAGACGGCGTGTAAAGGACCACTACACAACATGTAGTCATTTCTTACACCCTTAGTTGTCAGCATGGCTACACGCCCTGTGTACTCATCCCACATAACCAAAAGTACACAACGTGTGGAAAAGTACACGGCGTGTAGTCCCAAAATTTAAGATTTTCCCCCTTCTCCTTATTTTCTCAAAAACAATTAAGGAAAGTAGAAAAGAATAAACTCATACATCAATAATAGGAACCGAGTTCTTACAAACATCCCCCTTAAAGAAATTTGTCCCCGAATTTCCCTTCCAAGGGTGGAGAAGATAAAGCCGTAAACCGTTCCTGCCATTGAGCATGTACGTCAGTCTCCCACTCCCAGGTTTTGTCCTGCACTTGGTCATGCTGCCACAGCACCTGTAAGAGAGGAACTGACCGGCCTCGGAGAACCTTCGTGCTCCTATCAACAATACGAATCAGATGCTCCTAAAAGGACGCATCTACATGAAGCTCAACCTCCTAGGTCTGAAAAATGGGATACGAGTCTGAATGATAGCGGTGCAACTGAGATACGTGGAAGACGTCGTGCAGGGCTCAGTACCTCTGCGGTAACTGCAACTGATAGGCAACCAGCCCGACTCTCTCCAGAACATCAAATGGCCCCACATACCTTGGTGAAATTTTACCCTGTCTTCTGATCCGCCTGTGTCCCAACCTCGTTGAAACACGCAAGAAAACCTGATCCCCGACCACGAACTCCAAGGGTCATCTGCGGTGATCAGCATAAGATTTCTGACGAGACTGTGCGGTAGCCATCCACTTATGAATCAACTGGACCTTCTCAGAAGTCTCATGCATGAGATGTGGTCCCAGTAAAGTTGTCTCACCTGCCTCTAAACAGCACAAAGGTGATCGGAATGGCCTACTATATAAATCCTCGTAATGTTCCATCTAAATAGTTTCTTGAAAACTATTATTATAGGCAAACTCGACTAGGGGTATATGATTCTCCCAAGAGCCCCCAAATTCTAGTATGCATGCATGGAGCATGTCCTCAAGCACCTGTATTGTACGCTCTGACTGACCATCGGTCTGAGGGTGGTAAGTTGTGCTTAGAAGCACCTATATACCTAGTGCCCTCTGAAAACTCTTCCAGAAACGAGATGTAAAATGGGTGTCCCTATCTGAAACGATAGAACGAGGTATGACATGAAGACGTATGACCTCTCGGATATAAAACTTCCAAAGATCATCAACTCTGAAGGTCTCCTTGATTGGAAAAAGTTGAGATACCTCTGTGAGTCTGTCCACAACAACCCACACGGCATCATTACCACGAGGTGACCTCGGAAACCCCGTCACGAAGTCCATCGCGACATCATCCCATTTCCACTCTAGAATAGGTAACTAATGTAATAGTTCGGCTGGCCTCTGATGCTCCGCCTTCACCTGCTGATTGGTGGAACACCTCATAACAAAACTAGCTACATCCCTCTTCATACCCAGCCACCAATACTGATGTCTCAAGTCATGGTACATCATGGTAACTCTAGGATGAACTGCCCAAGCTGAAGCATGAAACTCCCACATCATCTCCTCGTGTATATCCCTTGGAACCCACACTTGTCCATGGAAATGCAATACTTCATCATCGCTGATTTTCCACCCAGGAGGAGGGTCCTCACTAGCCACCGACTCCCATAGAACTAGGCCTTCGGAATCAAATAGTTGTCTCATCCTCACTCTATCCAGGAGGGTAGAGGTCACATCTAAAGATGAAAGATAGGTCTGCCCCTGACTATTGTGCACCTCCAAATGAATCTCAGAGAACAAACCCATAAGCTGTCATTCACCACTGGCCTCCTGCACTGCATGTATCTGAGTCTTTCTGCTTAGTGCATCAGCTACTGTGTTACCTTTAACAGGTGTATAGGAATGATCAAAAGAAAAGGACTGAAGGTATTCAACCCATCTTCGTTGTTTCGGGTTCAATTCACACTAGGTAAAGATGTACTTGATGATTTTTTGGTCCGTGAACACCACAAAATGTTCTCCCAAGAGATAGTGTCTCCAACAGCACAACACATGAACAACTGCAGCCAACTCGAGATCATGTGTCAGGTAATTTCTCTCATATGGCCTCAACTACCAAGACCTGTATACAACTACTCGATCACCCTACATCAACACAGATCCTAGTTCAATACCTGATGCGTCAGAGTAAACTGTATAGCTCTTTCCCTACTCTGAGAGTATCAGGATCGGTGCTAATGTTAACTTTCCCTTCAGCTCCTAGAAGGTTGTCTCGCAAGATTCTGACCAAAAAAAACTTCACTCCACTCTTAGTCAAACTTTTCAACGGTGCTGCTAAGTAGGAGAAGTCATGTATGAAGCGCCTGTAGTAACCATCTAGCCCTAATAAACTCTGTATCTCAAATACATTCTTAGGATTCTCCCAGAAAACTATTGCTCTCACCTTTTCTGGGTCTACTGCAACTCCTGCCTCTGAGATGATATGACCCAGGAAGTGTATCTGGTCCATCCAAAAGTGGAACTTTGAGAGATTAGCATATAGATTATTCTCTCTCAATGTACTCAATACGATCTCTATATGGGTGGCATGGTCGTGTCGAGTGTGAGAGTACACCAAGATAACATCCATGAATAATACCACAAAAGAATCCAAATTGGGATGGAACAGACAATTCATCAGATCCATAAAAACTGTTGGCGCGTTCGTGAGTCCGAATGGCATAACGGAATACTCGTATAGACCATACCTGCTCTTGAAAGCTATTAGAGGTAAATCTGATGGTCTCACGGATAGCTGATGATATCCTGATCTCAAGTCAATCTTCGAGAACACTCGTGCTCCATGAAGTTGATCAAAAATAACATCAATCCTTGGAAAGAGATATCGGTTTTTAACCGTCAACTGGTTCATCTTCCGATAATCCACACATAGTCTGAGGGTACCATCCGCCTTTTTCGCAAAAAGGACAGGAGAACCCCAAGGAGAAGTACTGGGTCGGATAAAACCTTTTTCCTATAACTCCTCTAGATGCCTTTTGAGCTCCTGTAACTTAGGCGTAGTCAGCCTATAAGGAGGAATGGACACCGGTGCTACTCCTAGAATAAGCTCAATAGAGAAATCCACCTCACGCTCCGAAGGAATACCTGAAAAGTCTTCCGGGAAGACATCCCTGAAACAATCAACAACCGAAGGGAAATCCTTCTGACAAGTCCCCTGGTCGTCTAGATATAAGCTCGCAATCTGGGTTGTGACTCCACCTTGCCCATGATGCTCTAGTCCAGCTCGACTCACCTGAACATCCCTCTCTCCCTTGTATAGAAACTCTCCGCCCTCTGGTGACGTGAAACTCACCCTCCGACAATAGCAATCCACAAAGGCTCTAAAGGGAACCAACCAGTCCAACCCGAGAATGACATCATATCTCTTAATATCTATGACATAGAGGTCCTAAAAGAAGTTACACCCACCAACCTCAAGGGGGAACTCCTTGAACTGATGCACACTAGCCGTTCTAGTCCCCAACGGAGTGTCTAGCGTCATAACAACAGAAGAAGTAGAAACACGTAGCCCAAGGATCTCCAAAACGGGTATAGATATAAAGCTATGTGTAGCTCCCATATCAAAAAGCAATGAAGATAAGATAGAAGATACTAGAATAGTACCTCTGATAGTAGAAGGTCCAAGATCCTGCTCCTGCTGGGTCTGTTGCACTGCATATGTCTGCCCAGTGCCGCAGCCCTGCGACACAGCATGGCTACACTAAGTTGCCCCGCCCTGCTGCCTCTAAGATCCTGGTGTCTAGCTACCACAGCTACGACCACCATCTCTGCTCGCATGCCCTGATGTATTCCAGTTCCCTGATTTGTAATAAGATGCTGGTCCTTCCCCTTCACACAGAGTCTGCACAGAACCCCTCTCACTAGCCACTGGTGGAAACTCCCTGCAAAAGCGTTGTAGATGACCCATCCTTCCACAAGCTCAGCACTCCACTGGGTCCCGTGGACACTAAGGTCTCTTGTTCCCCTCCTTACCACACTGGTAGCACCTGACCTGGCCACCTGAAACATTCTTCTGGCTGGTACTGCCACCCTGATAGAATTCCATCTATATCTTCCTCTTACCAGTAGAAGTAGTACCAAAAACTGGTGCTGAACCGCCCTGGCCCACACCACTAGCTTCCCACATATTCCTTTCTGTAATCAGTGTTCGGTTCACAATATCGTGTACTGAAGGCAACCTGAAAACATTTACCAGTGCTCATATTTCATATCGAAGACCATCCTCAAAGAGTATGGCTCTCAGCGTCTCATCACCCACCAGAACGGGTGCAAAATACTAAATCTCGGTGAAATGAGTAGAATAATCCATCACCGACATAGCTCCCTACTACAGATTCATGAACTCTCGAGCTCGATTTGCCCTCAGCGTCTCTGGGAAGAAGAAGTCCTAGAAGGATGTCTGGAAACAATCCCACGCCATGTCTCTATGATTCCCTGACTGGGTGGTAACATCCCACCACCTATTGGAAGAATCACACAGCATATACGTCATGAGATTGACCCTCCGCCCAGGAGGTGTCTCAAGATGCTCGAAAATATTCTGCATCGACCCCAACCAAGACTCCGCAGCCTGTGGTCCGGAATCCCCTAAAAACATAGGTGGATAATACTGGTGGAAGATACATGTCAGCTCAGCCATAGATGTGGAAGCCGGCGATGCTCCCTGAAAGGTCTGCATGAACCGCATAAAGCCTTCACAAAACTGTGCCTTCGTGCCTGTGTCTGGTATAACGTCTGGCGCCACATCTGACTCTGCTGGAGGATCCACTGGTAGCCCATGGCCCTCTATTTCTGAAGTATATTCATTGTCGCTCTCTTGGTGAACAATGTGTGGTCATCTTGGAGGCATTCCAATACAAGGTCAACCACACACCTTAGATAAATATTATCATAGTCTGAAAATGAAAAAACCAAAAAGGGGAATAGAAGGAAGAAGAAATTTAAAATTGCACAACATGACTACACGGTGTGTATACTTACTATACGGCTTGTACCTAACTTCTCTTCCCCTACCTGGGTCCTTCTACATGGCTAATCCACATGGTTCCCATTGAACAAAACTACACGGCGTGTATATAATCTACATGGCGTGTATGGTGTAATTTTACAACTTCTTGTGTCGTTTGGGACATGGCCGACTACTCGTCTTGATACTACACGACGTGTTACAGCCACACACGGCATGTACACTACCCGTTTCCCAGCCACATAGCTATGTCCACATGGTATGTCCCTGGTCAAGACTACAGGGTGTGTCCCATGGGTACACGGCGTGTACTAAATGAGCTTCACCGACCCGTGTTTTTCGTTACACAGTTGGATACACGACTCCAACTACACAGCATGTTCAATATACACACGGCGTGTACATGAAAGGATTGCACAAACCCATGCTGTGAGTCACATGGTCGGATCCCAGGTCTGACTACATGGTGTCTTCCATTGTGGAAATGACGTGTATGTATTATAGTCTCCTCTATCCATGTTGTTTGTTACATGGGCGGACTCTAGGTCAACACTACACGACGTGTACATCCGGTACATGGCCTGTGTGCCCCCAAGCACTTCCCTTCCCCGTGTCCCCACCCACACGGTCTATGACACGGGAAGGACAACATGGTATGTACTCAAAAAGTTTTCTTTTCTTCCCGAACAGAAGAACATACACGACGTGTTTAAGGTACTACACGGTGTGTATACTGGGTTTCTAGACAGTATGCCTCAGAAACTTCCCCGGAACCCAGAAAATACTGAAAAACAACACCTAAGTGCCAAATTCCGATCCATGAGGGCCCATACTCCCCGCGAATCAATGTTTGGCATCTTCTTTGTGCTATAGCTGGATAAAGAGCCAATGATCCACCAAATTTCAGTCAATGAGGGCTCATACTCCCCAAAAACAAAATTTTGGTGTCCATTACATAAACAGACTCACACAATACTACCCTATCAAACAACAAGTATCTATCCAAGCAGTTATCACAATAGCATGATTTTACTAGCACAAAATCTATCACAACAATATGCAATTTCTAATGCACCTACATAGCATGGAAACTATGTATGGCATGTGATTTATAGCATGTGCCTAAATGATGAATGAGATGTAATACCCTAATCTCAACGGGTTGCAACTAAATAGAACCCATGAATAAAATATAAACAATACAATACAAGTGTGTCACCCTTCGGTGAAAATCAATTTAACTGTCAAATTGCAAAATCAGAAAAATTGCAACATGAGGTAAATTGGATTTTCCCTGTACACGGGTTAGCTACGCCCGAGCATAGCTTATTACCAACTTCTGTTCTCATCTTATCCCTGACTAAGGATCTAAATAGTATGTCAAAGAAAAGAACCCCTCTGATACCACTTTGTAACGTCCCGGATCCGGGTACCACTCCACCGGTGCCCCGAACCCGGTTCGCCACATGGCCTCAAGTGCATTTCCTCAAACACCAGAGGTTGCTGACTAGCATTGAGGGCCCAGGTCTTATAGTGGAGAAACCATGCCCTCATTTTTCAAAGTGTAGCGCAGCAGAATACAAGATAAAACATACAAAAACAATGGAATTAATAAACCATACACTTTTAAGATAAACAACTACAGTAAAAACAAACAACAGTCATATATAATGTTGATGCAACATCCCTCAAGTTCTAAGAAAACATCCAGAACATGTTACACTATAATACAATACATTAAAATACGGAGTACAACAAAGCAAAAAAAAGCCATTAGCATCGGGAGCCTAATCCCGATCCCATGCTCCCCTACTCCTCGGCAAAAATTAAGTACCCGTAAAGGGACCTTTTCCCTTATCCATACCTGCAGAAACATAATCAGTTTGGGCTGAAAAGCCTGACCCAAATAGGGTGTGAGAAATAATCTCAGTAGGCACCAACCAAAGGCTCGTGCTCAACTGTGTGTGGACATGAAACAACAGTGTGAAAAATTAAATTCAATAAATTAATCAGAACTAAAAGGTAACTAACTTTACCTATTATATTTCCATTTAACATTCATTTCATTATTTATTATTATGAAACCACCACAGTGAATTTCTATGTAAACAGTCAGTGTCCTAAGACGCAAAATCCCTTACCCTCATGTAAGAGAATCCAAACACATGAATCTACCCACATGAATATTGAATATTTCCCATAGGCGTATGAGGTGTCACCCACAGGCACAGAATCAACTGCCCACAGGCACGGAAGAAGTTTCCCACAGGCTAAGTGGTACACTGCCTGCAGGCTAATCACAACACTTCCCTCAGGCTAAACAAATAACCGGTCCATGACCAATATGTAAACAAGAAATACACATTCAATTAAAATGCAATTACTCTCAAGGAAATTCTACAATCATCATTATAAAGGCATACCCTCGGGTATCCTGGCTGAATAGCTAAACAGAAGAACGCACCCCTGGGGTGGTCCTGGATCCAAGAGGCGATCCTAAACAGCAGTTTATTATCACATTTAATTACCTATACAATTCTGGGTATTTAATTCAACAAGGCCTCCGCCATAAGACACCCCATTCATGGGAGCGTATCTAAAAAATACACACAAACGTACAATAGTTGGAAAAAAACACCAAGCCACCTACCTCAAATGCCACTGGTCAGTATACTCGAATGATGTTCCATGAATTGTCCCAGAACGAGGTATATCTGAGGTGAAAGAAAACTCACTTAAACTGTAATAACTTTTATTAGAGGAATAATTGGCAAGAACTACGCCAGGAGATGAGAGGGCTTACCTGTACAATTCCAACGAGATCGTCCGAGGTGGAAACGGATTCCCGACGCTCGATCTGGAGATCCTTGAAGATCCGGCAATCCCCTGCCGTGCTCCCGTCTAGTTCTAAGCCTTCCCTGTTAACAGGGTTGGCTAATTCCCATTTTAAGCGAAAAAAAACAAAGTACATGGTGTGTACTTTCGAGTACATAGCGTGTACTTCATTCATTTAACGGTTCCCCTGGCGGCACCGCCACACTGTTCATCCGTCGACATGAGTACACGGGGTGTATTCCTGACTACACGGCGTGTACTGTCGCCCAGCTGGCGGCTGCTTCCACCGCCTTACTATTTTGTCTGCTGACTGACTACACAGCGTGTAAAGGACCACTACACAGTGTGTAGTTGGTTCTTACACCCTTAGTCATCCACATGGATACACGCCCTGTGTACTCATCCCATGCGGCCAAAAGTACACGGTGTGTGGAAAAGTACATGGCGTGTAGTCCCAAAATTTAGTATTTTCCCACTTTTCCTTATTTTCTCAAAAACACTTAAGGAAAGAAGAAAAGAAGAAACTTGTACCTCAAGAATAAGAACCGGGTTCTTACACTTGGATGTTGTTCCTTGGATATAGTGTGCCCATTAATTATATATTATTGGGGGTACATGGAAATTGTTCATTGGATTTTTTGTTCCCATTATTATATTATTGTGAGACCTTGGATTTATTTCCTTGTATTGGGTATGCCCATTATCTTAATATAGTTATCGGACCTTAGATGTATTTCTTTGGATCTCGTGTACACATTATTATATTATTAGAGGAACATGGATATAGTTTCACGGGTCTCATGTTCCCATTATCTATATATATTTTGAGGACCTAGACTAAGATCCATGGATATATATACATATATTCATATATATGAGATTATGATTCCCTAGACAGAGCCATCCGTAACTAGATGAAACATGTGTGGTCTGTCACAAGAGTCAACTTAAACTCTAAGGATTGATAATTGTATTTATTTAGTCTTTTATAGTTTTTTAATTATTTATTTTATTAAGAATGTCACATTCTAATATCACTAACTTTACTAGTTATTTATAGGACCACTATATTGGTGTCTTATAGATTTATGTACTCACACTCTTCCAAACAAAACATTTTACATTGTTACCAAATTAGCCTTCACTATTCATGGGTTTTGGTTGGGAAGAAGCTTGTAATAGCTTTATCAAGAAAGATAACTTATATGGAACTAGAAACTAAGATGAGTTGAGGCTCGGGTATGTAGTTGAGCCTCAATTTATTTTATTTTATTATTTAAAAATTTATATATAATATCATACCTATGGATTCTAGTTGATCGGTTTTTATTAATTATTATATTAATTTTTTATTAATGGTTTCTATTTAATTATTTTTTATACCATGATTGATGTTTATTTTTTCCCATTATATTTGGATTATTTCCACTGTTATTGCAATCCTGATATGACGTTATAGTCTCTCCACTATTACATCACACAATCTCAATTATATTTAGTAGTCTATGGAATATGTGGAGGTGGGCCTGAGGTCACTTAACTCTCACCCATTAATTGTTCAGATTAAACCATGGTGAGACTTTACATTTGAGACCTCTCATATCTATCTTTTTATTGATAAATACTAGGGAGATTATTAAGACATAAATTTGAATCTATTCTATCATGAGACATAATGAGTTCATGATACATTGAAGAAATTGTTATACACTAAACAAACAGTGCATCATCAAATTATTTTTTATAGATAGTGAGCTCTTCAAAACTCACTTCTTTAGTATACAAATTATAAACTGAGGATTATAGTAAGTAGTTATTTATTAATATCCTAATAAAAATTTCAAGTTATTAATACATTTCTATAATTTAATACCCATGAATAGATCTAGTTTATCTGTTATTAATCATATAGATAATGTGTTTGATGAAATTTAAAATTTAATATTACAATATATAATCTGAGCTAAGTATTTTATCATTATTACCCAAATATGTGTGATGAAAAAAATTTAATTTATTTATTATTCTCCCACTTAATTATCATGTCCCACAAGACCTCAACATTGGAATTGAAATATATTATTACATGGATATTATAGTGTAAATTATCCATATTTATCACTCCACAAGCTAGAATTTGTCCATGAAAATCATAAAAAGGTATTTAGGTAGGTATCCGTTCAAAATTTTAATTTGTAGATGCTTGGTCCTTTGATTGGATTGCCTAATCCTAAAATCCTAATTTGGTTATCTTACCTAAAAATTTATTATTTAAAATACTATATCCATTACATCCAAAAAAAATATGGTTATGTTTACCAATCACAGTTTTATAAACTCTATGGAAATTAAAATGTCCCCTGATATGAACTTAACCGACACATTAACTATAGGTTTATCTTAACTCATACAATGGATATTTTTTTTACTTACTATTTTATTGAGGGGTTTTTATTATATATAAATATATACTATTAATATTATATTTATTTTATTTAATTAATTAAACATGCCTTTGATAAAATCAATTTATTCATAATTTAACTTATTTTTATTCCATATTGTGTTCTTGTTATTTCATTAATTTATGTGATCATGAAAAATAATCTATAAAATCAGCAATGTAATTAAAAAATTAAAATAAATAAAATGACATGTTAATGAGTAATATAATGGTATATTCATTGAGAATGAAATAAATCATCCCATGAACCCAGTCGAATAAACTCATTGAACACGTCTTAGCTCAAGTTGTAGTATTCCACAATAAACTATTATATCTTTCAAATAGATTTCACCTCATCCTATTTCGTGTACCAAATACTCTCCTTAGAGACTCATTATTCACATATCTTTATTCTCATCTAGGTATGGGGAACCAATGGAATGGTTATGGAATTTACAAAAAAAAAAGTTATCATGGATACCTTTTAAATTAAAAATAATAAAACCCATGAAACTAAGTCTAAATAATCCCTACACATACTATGGTTTTTCTAATCTCATAACCTGTCAAAAAATATTTAATGGAATCACTTTCATACAAGATAAATCTCATTTCAAATAACTTAATTAATTTATATATGATTCTTTTGAACTAATAATGAATTGTTTATGTATTAAATTAATATTAATATTGTTTATTAATCTAAGATATCCTAATGTTATATGAGATACCCATAAACTATGATTCCCAAATAAATTAACTTAAATTATTTTAGTGAAAATAACATAAGTACATAGAATGAATTCACCTTAACTACCTTTTATGGTTATCATTGTGTATTATAAAATAATACAACATTTAGTGTAAATGGTATGTCATGTACTTAAATAGATTGTACTATGAAATAATGACAACCTAACACTTTTTAATTTACATGGAATGTACCTTTTTTAATGAATGTTTATTACAAAATGTGTAATGATGACTGTACAAGTTGTCTAGTTTTAAATTTACCAAAGAAATTAATTAATATTTTAATCTTCATAAAAAATAGCACATGGTGTGTACTGTCAATTAATGACACTTAGATAAGTGTTAATGAGGCTTAATTAATTAATTGATTTTCTTTCCATGTAAATAAATTTATATAGTGTAAAACATGAATGGGCATGTACTTCTTGTTAATGGGTATGAAATAACTAGTATATTAATTACACAATGAATGTATATTAATTAATTATACTCTAAAATTGTTTTAATTATACACTATATGTGTATAAACTAAGCACACACCATGTATGTATTAATTACGCATAATGTTTTGTATTAATTATACATTGCATTTGTATATATTAGTGACACATTGTGTGTGTATTATTTATAAATATTGAGTGTTCTAATTAATTACACACCTCATGTTTGTTAATTACACATCATGTGTGTGTTAATTATAAACCCTTTTTGTATTAATTATATACCACATGTGTATTAATTAATTATATAATGTATATGAATTTATTAAAACCATAATATTTACTAATTAATTTCACAAATTATAATGACCCATACTTTACATACATTGTTATTACTTCAAAATTGAAGCACACTTATTAGAAAATATAACAAAACCAGGAAAGGACCGTATAGGTATATTGTCTTTAGAAACTGGGAAACATAAACAACTGGTTCATAAAGCATCTACACTATCTCTGATTTATTTCATCATATCTATAGTCCCTTTTGGAATATCTTAATTAATAACCTTATTCCTGGCCTGGGGAAAGAAAACATACAAAAGGGTGAGCTCAAATGCTCAGTAAGGGTAAACAAAAGAAATATCAATCACATCATATTCATAAGAACATAACTTTTGGAAATCTTAACCTGCAAAAGAGATCATAATTTCATAACATGGGATAAATCATAGTAGTGAAATGTAATCCCAATAATCATAACTTAAAACATGAAACTTTGTGGAATACACACATAATCATAGATAATCATTTCTTATTAGTCAAGACTCATTTCCAAGACTATCTCAGTGGACAAAGTCCATTTCTGAACCGAGTTCACTCCTCATTTCATTCCTGTTTCACAGAACCAGTTTAACCTGCCGTTCCAGCCATGTCTATCTCATGAGATATAAAATATTTACCCAATTCATTAGAGTGAGATATAGGTCCCACCCATCTCATAATGATACCATTCTTATGTGTGCCACAAAATCATAAATCACACATCATTGCATAACCCATGTAATAAAAAATGGGATTCTTAAACAACATGACATCATAAAACAATTCATATAAGATAAAGGAATTCATAAAAATAATTCCATCACAACATAATAAAATCAATGTAATAATAGGGATAGAAACAGAACCCTTTATTATCTTAGATGGAAAATAATTTTGATAAAACACTTGAACTCCATTCTTGAGGAAAATATCCTTTCTACTTCAAAAACACTTTTCCTTTCCAAACATGTCATACAATTCTAAACTAAAAGAATTTGATTAAAAATAAACTTTATAACTTGTAAAGGAAGCTTCTTGGAAATAATTTTATAAAAATCCATTCATTCCGTATAAGTTAAAAAAACATTCTTCTCGTACTTTTGTCAGAAAATTCAAAAAGTACCTCGTACAAAAAACGACAAAAGATTCCTTTCATATCTTTTACTAAAAACTCACCGAAGGGTAAAATTGGATTTAAAAAATTGTAGGTGGATGGAAACAATATTACATATTTATTTAACATTAATGTGGATGATAAAATACACACCAGTAAATACCAAAGTATAAACAATCTCGGATAAAAATGAGATTATGATATTTTCCATTACCTTAGGTCCGATTTGCTTCGTAAGTGTCCAAAACTCCTGTATAATGATTTGAATAATGTCATTGACTTATTCCAGAATCATACTCATTGTTATGATATCATATATTGTCATATTCTTATCTTATTATTAGTAATATTTCATTGCTACTTGTTATTCGGGTGTTTATTACTTTTTGTTATTATGCGTGTTTTGTCGAATAAATTATTATTCTTAATTTTAGGTTATAGATACCTCATTTACAGAATGGTATTAGTGTATTATATATCATATTCATTCATTAAATTCATTTATATAATCATTATGCATTGAAGATCATGTAGAAAGAGTCGCATCACATCGTGGAGACAGTATTCCGTACGTACGAACGAGCGATGATATCATTCCCATGATCGTGGAATTTTATTGGAGTGTGTGTATACTATTTCAGAATCAATATCAATTTACAATAATCATATATATTCATTATTTACACCATTATACCCATCCAAGTAAGGTGGTGGTGGAAAATAGATTACACCACGGCGTGGAGACGGTATTCCGTACGTACGCATGCGCGGTGATTTCATTTTTTGTAGGATGGATAGATGGTGAAATAGAGATGTTTCATACTTATAATAACATATCAGTATATGATTTATACTTATGTTATTACTTCATAATGGAACAACTAAAGAAGAAGGAGTGGAAGAAGAAATAAAGATGAAAGAATCGGTAACAGACATTACCTCTTCTTTGAAGCGCTTTTTTGAGACCTCCTTTTAGGGCACTAAAATTTGTCTTTGAAGAAGACCAGAACATCTAGGATGTATCTAGGGAAGTGGAGAGAATAAATTGGAAGGTTTTGGCCGAGCTTTAAGGCTCAATGTGGTGTGAGGAAGAGGGGGAGGAGGTGCCCTTTTATAAGGGAGGAGAGGGGAACCTTTGGAATAACTAAATATTTTATTTTATTATAAAGTCAAATTTGGTTTCTAATAGCTAAAAATTGATATATTTCGAAGATAAGAATGTTATGGGTCAAAATACTCTCTTCCAATATAATTTAGACAAGTTTAGGTTCCTATTTTAACCTTATCATTTAGATTTAACATTAAGTTAAATAATTTAAGGTTTACTGTGTCTTCTTGTTTTCTTACACTATAAGGTTAATAAACATACTATATCAAGCCAAAAGAACCCCAAGTTGTTTATTATTAATATATATGACCTTATATAAATCATTTGGACGAAGAATATATTTTTAAGAATATAATAACAATTAATAATATAATATTTGTTTTAAAAACTATTTTATGTCAATTTTGACAATATTTGGTAATTGATTTTTGTGAAAATTATAACAGAATGATTAGTTCGAAAAAAATTAATTAAATAAATATTAACATGTCATATTAACGTATAAAATTATTTTAATTCATAAAAAGTCTCAAATTACATTTATTTGGGTATTTATAACATCAATTATGTCAATATTTCATTAATAAGATAATTACTACATCATCATTGTGTCATAAATAAATTAAACTATTTAATGTCTAAAAATTATAAATAAAATACCATTATGTTTGAAATATTTATATCTTTCTAATGAATATTTATAGTCTAATTTATCTTATGTATAACTCTATATTAAAAATGATTTACTTATTAAACTTTGATTTTACCTATTTTAACCCTTCTTTAAATAAATTGATAATAAATGTCCTAATATAATACAAGTGGGCCTAAATGGTCATATTTTATTCCTAAAGTTGTTTTTGGTCGAATTACACTTATACAATAGAATTAGGACATGTGTTAGGGTAATAATAATATCATTTTTACCCTTAATTACCCTATTTACTTTTAACCGTGGTATTTAAAAGTAAAAAGTTATTATTCACCAAAAATTATTTTCATCTCATTGAACCACATTTTAGTCCTTGATATTAACCGTGTCTCTCAAATTTTCGAAATTCTAATCATAGAAGCGGTAAAATTAAGTTTTATGAAAAATTCAGTTTTTTTAACTACCACATAGTGGTTTCACTATTCATCAAAAAATGATAGTTTCCAGAAAAATACCAAAATTTCACCCTAGGCTAATTTCAATATTCGGAATCCAAAAAGGAAGTCCATTTTGAAAAATAAAATTTACCAAATTTCAAAAGGTGGTTATTACTATTCATAGCGACTAGTTTTAATAATATTTTAATAGCATATCGTTGTTTAGTGAAACTCGGTATTGCGTAAAACACAAGCTATCAAGGAAGGACACATCTACGTGTAAAGAAAGCCAAGCTAGTGTTGTGTGTAGTGAAAGATTCCTTTGATGATTTATAAAAACAAAATATTTCTCATAAAAGTCTCGGGTGTTACATTTTACCCCCCTTAAAATGAATTTCGCCCTCGAAATTCATCACTTTGTAACAAAAAGATGAGGATACCACGCCCTCATCATATCCTAAAGCTACCATGTAGCTTCTTCTAATTGGTGGTTCCTCCATAAAACTTTCACCAAGTGAGTGGTCTTGTTTCGTAGGACTTTTTCGCTACGATCCAGAATCTCTATCGGTTGTTCTTCATAAGAAAGATCTTGTTCCAGCGGTACAACTTCTGAGCTGAGTACATGTGAAGGATCAGGTATGTACTTTCTCATGATAGATACATGGAACACATAGTGAACTTGAGAGATATTCGGTGGAAGCGCCAATCGGTAAGCTACCTTTCCAACACGATCCAGTATTTCAAAAGGACCGATATATCTAGGGCTCAACCTCCCCTTATTTCCAAATCTCATTACCCTCTTCTAGGGAGATATTCGTAAGAACACTTTATCACCCACTTCAAACTCTAGGTCTTTTCTTCGGTTGTCGGCATAACTTTTCTATCGACTCTGAGCTGATCTTATGTGTTGTTGAATAGATCAGACCTTTTTTTCCATCTCATCAACAAGATCAGGTCCTAATAGATTTCTTTTCCCAACATCATCCCAGCAAGTTAGAGTCCTGTATTTCTTTCCATAGAGAGCTTAATAAGGAGCCATATGTATAATGGAGTGAAATCTATTATTATAAGAAAATTCCACCAAAGGTAGGTGTTGATCCCAACCACCTTTAAAATCCATAGAGAAAGCTCTCAACATATCTTCTAGAGTTTGAATAGTTCTATCAGACTGACCGTCTGTCTGAGGATGATAAGCAGTGCTGAAACTCAACTCTGTATCCAGAGTATGCTGAAGACTTCTCTAGAACATTGAGGTAAATCTCGGATCCCGATCAGATATAATAGAAAGTGGTACTCCATGCAATCTTACCACTTCCTTCACATATATCCTGGAAAGATGATCCAGAGAGAAATCCTCTCTAATAGCGATGAAGTGTGCGGACTTTGTAAGACGATCAACTATGACCCAGATAGCATTATTTCCTTTGGATGTTTTAGGAAGTCCTGTGACAAAGTCCATAGTGATGTTTTACCATTTCCATTCGGGTATGGGTAATGGTTGTAACATCCCCTTGGACTTCTGTCTCTCAGCTTTAACTTGTTGACAAACCAAGCATCGAGAGACATATTCAGCAACATCTCTTTTCATGCCATCCCACCAGAAGTACTCTTTCAGGTCCTTATACATCTTTGTGCTTCCAGGATGAATAGATAATGAAGAACTATGAGCCTCATCTAGCAGCTCCTTCTTTAATTCGGGGGTGGGAGGAACACAAACCTGATTCCTGAACTTTATCATCCCATCACAATCAAGGTTGAATTCAGGAACATTTCTCACCTTCTTTTGTAACTCTACATCTTCTTTCTGTGCCTCTTTAATCTTCACATGTATAGATGGTTGAACATTCATTTGAGAAAGATAAGATTTTTCCCTTTCCATTATAATTCCAAGATCTATCCTTTGTAAATCCATAAATATTGGATCTTTTGTGATCCTCATCATGGATAAACTGGCATGGTCTTGTCGACTTAATGCATATGCCACCTTGTTTGCTTTCCCAGGGTGGTAATGGATTGAGCAGTCATAATCCTTAATCAGCTCCAACCATCTTCTTTGGTGCATATTTAGCTCCTTTTGTGTGAAAATATACTTTAAACTTTTATGATCAGTATAAATATCACACCTTTCACCATAAAGGTAACGCCTCCAAATCTTTAATGAAAATATTACCGCAGCTAACTCCAAATCATGAGTTGGGTAATTTTGCTCATGGATTTTCAACTGTCGTGAGGCATAAGCTATCACCATATCATTTTGCATAATAACACACCTGAATCCCTTATTGGATGCATCACTATAGATCACAAACCTTTCTCCACTACAAGGCAGTGTGAGCATAGGTGCACTGGATAACCTTCATTTCAACTCCTTGAAATTCTCTTCACATTCCTCCTTCCAAACAAATTTAACACCTTTCCGAGTCAACCTGGTGAGTGGATTAGATAATCTTGAAAAATATTTCACAAAACGTCGATAATATCCAGCCAAACCAAGAAAAATTCGGATTTCAGTTACTGTTGTTGGTCTCGACCATCTTTCGATAACCTCTGTTTTTGATGGATCCATAGATATCCCCTCTTTTGAGATTATGTGACCCAAAAATGAAACTCTTTGAAGCCAAAATTCACACTTGGTAAATTTGGAATTTATCTTCTCCTTTCTTAGGGTCTTCAATATAATTTTCAAGTGATCTTCATGTTCTTCCTTGCTCTTTGAATATACCAGAATATCGTCTATAAAGACTACCAAAAACTGATCAAGATGGTTTCTAAAGACTCTATTCATCATATCCATGAAGATAGCATGGGCATTAGTAAGACCAAATGGCATCACTATAAATTCATAGTGTCCATACCTTGTACGGAAAGTCGTCTTTGGTATATCCTCCCTTTTGACCCTTAATTGATGATACCCTGAACGAAGATCAATCGTGGAAAAGTATTGAGCTCCGCGTAGTTGGTCAAATAAGTCATCAATGTGTGGGAGAGGATATTTGTTCTTGATAGTGATCTTGTTAAGTTCTAGATAATCAATGCAGAGTCTCATTGATCCATCTTTCTTCTTAACAAACAGAACAGATGCTCCCCAAGGTGACGCACTAGGGCATATGAACCCCTTATCAAGATTCTCTTGGAGTTGCTTCTTCAATTCTTTCAACTCAATTGGGGCCATTCTATAAGGTGTATTTGAAATAGGTAAAGCACCCGGCACGAGTTCTATTGAAAACTCAACTTCACGATTTGGTGGAAGACCCGGCAATTCCTCCAGAAAGACATCGTCAATCTCTCGTACAATGGGAATATTCTTAATCGTGAGTTTCTCACCAACCATTTGAGATAAATAACCTTCATTTAGTGGAATCAAGACCCATAAGATGGAATAAATTTCCACTGGATGGTTATGTTCATCCTTGCATCGATAGACGATCATAGATTGATCTAGAATATGAAATGTGACTTTCCTTCTTTGGAAATTGATATGAGATCCATATAAAGAAAGCCAATCCACGCCAAGAATCACATCAAATTCCACTATAGGAAGGATCACAAGATTTACAGGAAGAACTTTCCCACAAACTTCAATCGGAGAAGAATTATAAACTTTTGATGCGACTGTTGTGCCATTAGGGGTTGTCACAGCTAACTCAACATCTAATTGTTGAATTAATACGGTGATATCCTTAGAAAAATCTTCAGAAATAAAAGAGTGGGTGGATCCAGAATCAAATAAAACATATACTACTTTAGAGTGGATGGTAAGTGTAACTTTCACTACATCGTTATCATACTCCACATCGCTGATAGAAATTGCATGTGACTTTCCTTTTTCTTTATCCTTAAGAGTTTTTTGACGTCTACCATCATCATCAACCCATGGATTAGGTCATTTATTGGCATAATTCCCCATCTCCTTGAACTTGAATCATTGAAGTGTAGTAGGTTCATTCTGTGTATCCCTTCCTTTGTTTGCATCATTCGACATCTTCTTCCCATCATTGCAGCATTCAAATGTCTGATGACCTTCCTTTCCACATTTGAAAAATTTACTTGTCCCTTTAAGACAACTCCCTCTATGTTTCTTTCCACACTTTGAGCATAAGGGAAAACTAATCTTCTCTTCAGTGTGCTCTTTAGATTTTCCTTTGAATTCCATTTTCCTCTTCTTATCAAACCCATATGACTGATGGGTTACTCCAATCTCTATCTCAACATTGAGAGCACATCGAAAGATTTCGTCATAGCTATTGAAGTCCCTTATGGCTAAGGCCCTTCGAATACTTGGTTTCAAGCCACTAAAGAATCGATCGATCTTACTCTCAGGTAGGATAATAATACCAGAAGCGTACCTTGCAAGTCTTGTAAAATTTGGTTCATAGGTACCAACAGATTCATCATCCTTTTGCTTCAGTTCAAGAAACTCTTTCTCCATCTTTGTTTGGAGAATATGAGGGAAGTACTTATTGAAAAATAAGTTCTTGAACTCTTCCCATTCCATGGACTCAATTTCATCTCTTTTCCTCGTATTCTTGATAATATTCCACCATTGATCAGCATCTCCTTCCAAACGATACACTACGACGATGACTTTATCATTTTGAGAACATTGAAGAACTGAAAATATCTTTTCAGTAGTACTAATCCATTTTTCAGCAACTGATGGATCAGTAGACCCGTTGAATGAAGGTGGACGCTGCCTCATGAAGGATTAAATAGAATGTTGCTCCATACTTTACTCGTTTGGAAGTCCTACATAATTCATAGCTTGAGAAAGTTGTGTGAGCATGGTTACAATATTTTTCATTCCAGCTCCCATAACATTTGGTTGCTTAGGGGGACAATCATTGCATTGCCCGTCGCATTCCGCATTAACACGGTTCCTTTGGGTTCCAGCCATTGACTAAAACCAAGAAGAATAGTGTGAGCAACACTAATTATAATAGGAAAACCACATAATCAAGAATAAAATTTCACACTTAAGGTCTTATCCTAGGTTATTCATTTCCATTTCTAAAACACTAAGATTGTGTTCTATGCTTAGACTTATCCTTAGGGTTCTTACTAAGGCTTTCACATCCTAGTTTCCAAAGGTTGACTATACCTTTCCTCTGATACCAACTATAATGACCCATACTTTATATACATTGTTATTACTTCAAAATTGATGCACACTTATTACAACATATAACAAAACCAGGAAAGGACCGTATAGGTATAGTGTCTTTAGAAACTGGGAGACATAAACAACTGGTTCATAAATCATCTACACTGTCACCCATTTATTTTATCATATCTATAGTCCCTTTTGGCATATCTTACTTAATAACCTTCTTCTTGACCTGGGGAAAGAAAACATACAAAATGGTGAGCTCAAATTCTCAGTAATGGTAAACAAAAGAAATATCAATCACATCATATTCATAAGAACATAACTTTTGGAAGTCTTAACCTGCAAAAGAGATCATAATTTCATAACATGGGATAAATCATAGTAGTGAAATGTAATCCCAATAATCATAACTTAAAACATGAAACTTTTTGGCATACACACATAATCATAGAAAATCATTTCTTATTAGTCAAGACTCATTTCCAAGACTATCTTAGTGGAGAAAGACCATTTCTGAACCGAGTTCACTCCTCATATCAGTCCTGTTTCACTGAACCGGTTTAACCTATCGTTCCAGCCATGTCTATCTCATGAGATATAAAATCTTTACCCAATGAATTGGAGGGAGATATAGGTCCCACCCATCTCATAATGATACCATTCTTATCTGTGCCACAAAATCATAAATCACACATCATTGCATAACCCATGTAATAAAAAATGGGATTCTTAAACATCATGAAATCATAAAACAATTCATATAATATAAAGGAATTCATAAAAATAATTCCATCACAACATAATAAAATCAATGTAATAATAGGGAAAGAAACAGAACCCTTTATTATCTTAGATGGAAAATAATTTTGATAAAACACTTGAACTCCATTCTTGAGGAAAATATCCTTTCTACTTCAAAAACACTTTTCCTTTCCTAACATGTCATACAATTATAAACTAAAAGAATTTGATTAAAAATAAACTTGAAAAATTGTAAAGTAAGCTTCTTGGAAATAATTTTATAAAAATCCATTCATCTCGTATAAGTTAAAAAAACATTCTTCTCGTACTTTTGTCGGAAAAGTCAAAAAGTACCTCGTACGAAAAATGACAAAAGATTCCTTTAATATCTTTTACTAAAAACTCACCGAAGGGTAAAATTGGATATAAAAAATTATAGGTGGATGGAAAAAATATTAAATATTGAGGGAACGTGGATTTGGATGATAAAATACACCCCAGTAAATACCAAAGTATAAACAATCTCGGATAAAAATGAGATTGTGATATTTTCCCTTACCTTAAGTCCGATTTGCTTCGTAAGTGTCCAAAACTCCTGTATAATGATTTAAATAATGTCATTGACTTATTCCAGAATCATAATCATTGTTATGATATCATATATGGTCATATTCTTAGCTTATTATTAGTAATATTTCATTGCTACTTGTTATTCGGGTGTTTATTACTTTTTATTCTTATGCATGTTTTGTCGAATAGTTTCTTATTCTTCTTTTTAGGTTATAGATACCTAATTTCCAGAAAGGTATTAGTGTAATATATATCATATTCATTCATTAAATTCATTTATATAATCATTATGCAATGAAGATCATGTAGAACAAGTCGCATCACATCGTGGAGACGGTATTACGTACGTACGCACGAGCGATGATATTGTTCCCATGATGGTGGAATTGTATTGGAGTGTATGTATACTATTTCAGAATCAATAGCAATTTAAAATAATCATATATATTTATTATATACACCTTTATACCCATCCAAGTAAGGTGGTGGTGGAAAATAGATTACACCACGGCGTGGAGACAGTATTCCGTACGTACGCACGCGCGGTGATTTCATTTTCCGTAGGATGGATAGATGGTGAAATAGGGTTGTTTAATAATTATAATAACATATAATTATATGAGTGATACTTATGTTATTACTTCATAATGAAACAACTAATTAAGAATAAGTGGAAGAAGAAATAAAGATGAAATAATTGGTAACGGACATTACCTCTTCTTTGAAGCGCTTCTTTGAGACCTCCTTTTTTGGCACTAAAATTGGTCATTGAAGAAGACCAGGACCACTAGGATGTCTCTAGGGAATTGGAGAGAAAAAATTGGCAGGGGTTGGCCGAGATTTAAGGGTCAAAGTGGTGTGAAGAAGAGGGGGAGGAGGTGCCCTTTTATAAGGGAGGAGAGGGACACCTTTGGAATAACTAAAACTATTATTTTATTATAAAGTCAAATTCGGTTTTTAATAGCTCCAAATTGATATATTTCGATGATAAGGTGGGTATGGGTCGAAATAATCTCATACAATTGAATTTAGACAAGTTTAGGTTCCTATTTTAACCTTATCATTTAGATTTAACATTAAGTTAAATAATTTAACTTTTACCATGTCTTCTTGTTTTCTTACCCTATAAGGTTAATAAACTTAGAATATCAAGCCAAACGAACCCCAAGTTGTTTATTATTAATATATATAACTTTATCTAATTAATTTGGAAGAAAATTATATTTTTATTAATATAATAACAATTAATAATATAATATTTGTTTTAAAAACTATTTTATGTCAATTTTGACACTATTTGGTAATTTATTTTTGTGAAAATCATAACAGAGTGATTAGTTCGAGAAAAATTAATTAAATAAATACTAACATGTCATATTAACATAGAAAATTATTGTAATTCATAAAACGTCTCAAATTACATTTATTTGGGTATTTATAACATCAATTATGTCAATATTTCATTAATAAGATAATTACTGCATCATCGTTGTGTCATAAATAAATTAACTTATTTAATGTCTAAAAATTATAAATAAAATACCATTATGTTGGAAATCGTTTTATCTTTCTAATGAATATTTATAGTCTAATTTATCTTATGTATATCCCTATATTAAAAATGATTTAGTTATTAAACTTCGATTTTAACTATTTTAACCCTTCTTTAAATAAATTGATAATAAATGTCCTAATCTAATCCAAGTGGGTCTAAATGGTCATATTTTATTCCTAAGGTTGTTTTTGGTCGAATTACACTTATCCAATAGAATTAGGACATGTGTTAGGGTAATAACAATATCATTTTTACCCTTAATTGCCCTATTTACTGTTAACCGTGGTAAATAAAAGTAAAAAGTTACTATTCACCAAAAATTATTTTCATCTCATTGAACCACATTTTAGTCCTTGATATTAACCGTGTCTCTCGGGTTTTCGAAATTCTACTCATAGAAGTGGTAAAATTATGTTTTATGAAAAAGTCAGTTTTTTTAACTACCACATAGTGGTTTCACTATTCATCAAAAAATGAAAGTTTCCAGGAAAATACCAAAATTTCACCCTAGGATAATTTAGATATTCCGAATACAAAAATGAAGTCCATTTTGAAAAATAAAATTTACCAAATTTCAAAAAGTGGTTATTACTATTCATAACGGCTAGTTTTAATAATATTTTAATAGCATATCGTTGTTTAGTGAAACTCGGTATTGCGTAAAACGCAAGCTATCGAGGAAGGCCTCATTTGTGTGTAAATCAAGCCAATCTAGTGTTGTGTGTAGTGAAAGATTCCTTCGATGATTTATAAAAACAAAATATTTCTCATAAAAGTCTCGGGTGTTACACACATGATGTATTAATTTCACACTACATCAATTAACTACATGGAAACTATGTCATATGGGGTTACACAGTGTGTATCCATGAAAACTAAGTTCCACCTCTAAATTTTTTTTCCTTGTGTTACTCATTAGTTAATTTTTAGAAGAATGTATCCAATGAATATATTCTTACATTTAGATTTAATGATTGATAAGTAAAATGAATATTTAACAAATAATTATGAGACTAAATAAAAAATAATTACATAATTAAACGTTTAAAAATTACCACTCTAACTCCGCTATAAGGTTTTTATCACAATAAAGGTTGGTCAAGCCTATGAATGATGATGGTTTTTACTGAATTAAATATATAAATCATAATAAAATGATTAAAATAAATCTTTCTTATGAATATATTTGAACAACCATAACAAAATAATCTTGGAAATCTATGTAATTCTAGGACCCAAACCACTTGGTATCTGATGGAGAGTCGCATGAACTCAACTGTGCCTCCCAATACCCAAGAGGCTATTTACTAGTACTTCATGACTAAATTAAATCTATGGGGAGACTATACCCTCGGTGTCATGTCCCATAAAAAATAATTATAATAATTATGAAAATATATCACGTGTTATACTAAATATCAAAATACACATTTTTTAAAGATAAATAAATATTATACTGAAGTGGAAATCCAAACTAGAGTATAACGTGTAAGAAGATAAATCATTAAAGTAACATTGTGGGAATCCTCCAAAGTCTATCTTGTATCTACTACCATCCCCATTCTCATAATCTAAAATTTTTTCCATCATAAAATTTCCATTTATTAGATCCTTATACATGATGTATACACACACATCAAGTTTATTAGGTAGTTTTTGGGTAATAAAACCTAATAGGACACCACCAATACATCCTTAGCAATTGTACTCATATATAGAAGTCTTATTCATTAATAACAATAAATTTTTAAACAAAAATATAACTATATATTGAGAAAATGTGTCCTAACCAAGACTCCATTATCCCACAACATACCTCCTTTAACTCCATGATGAATGTAATATCACGATATCATAAATAACCAAGAACTATCCCAAAGGCTAGTAACCATAAATCTCATATTCATGTGACTTTACTGCTTTGATTCACATGGTAGTGAAGTGAATCATGTTACTCATCATACACTAGGAATCAAATGATCATGATACTAAGAATCTACTAGGACTCAATTAAATATGCTAATTTTTATCCACAATGCATCAGATGAATCATAAAACATTCATGATGCATCATTTTATCCCTACCATATGATCAGGTCCATCATTGGAATCATCTCCAATCATGTGCACTCCCCTATAAGGGATAAGCATGTTAGGAAATTACACCATTTTTAAGCATCAATAATAGTACATCTAATAGAATTATAACAAACATCACACGGTAAAACATATAAATCCTAGAATTATATATCATTAAGGGAAAAATATTAGCAATATAAAATACATGCAATTAAAATCAAACATTAACAAACATGTTATGAGAATACTCATGGATTCAGTTATCCTAAATATTCCTCGAAGGCTACACACACCCACATTTGATAAAAATAAATAACATACATTAAATCATGCCACCACAATCAAAATATAATGAGTAAAAAATTATATAAAAGAGAAAAAAGGGTAGGTAACTTCCTACATAATTGTTATTGATAAAGAAATCCATTTTTACTAAAAATATTTTATTCTAACCATTTATCAAACCTATGGGGAACTTGATTGAACATTAAGGATGTAAATTTTAGTTTGGTTTCATCAGTTAAATAGGTTTATAATGGAGGCTAAAGAGTATTCCAAGTAAAGAATATTGGTTCTAGAATCACATAGGTTAAGGATTTCCCCAACTAAACCAATTTTAAGGTATGTTAATGGAGATGCCTCCAATTAACTATATCTATTACTAATTGAGGAATGGATTATTGATTCCTCTTATATTAATGAATAGAACCTCATGTGCATCCAATAAAAATCTATTCATCACAAATATTTCAATAGAAAGTTATTCAAAATGAGAATCATTACTCAGAGTCTCTCAATATGATTTATCTATGATTAATTATATAGAAACATCCACCATTCATGATAATTCTATCTCTATTCATGGGGGGTTTAATGAAATTTTATTACCACAAAAATATACCAAATAATCATAAAAAAGTTAGGATTGATAACCAATATACCATCATGAATAGGTCTATGGATATTATCCAAAAAGACTTACATGTATAGAATTTGTGTTCGATGGTAGATCTTTATTTGATCAATGAATGATGTAAATTTTCTAGATCATCCATCATTATATGATGAGATAAATAAAATATCACTAGATATTCAAGGATTTATAGATCTGATATAGATCTATTCATATCTTTCAAGGTGAAAGAGGAAGCCGGTGTGGATCTAGAAGAATATTACTATTCCAGTGTTTATAAATCATTTCAACAATGAACTATTAGGGACATATGAATGAGATAATCCAATAGTTGTGGGGAGAGGTTTAAAATTAAAAATAGGTTCATTTGGTTAAGATCTAGGTGTTAAAGTGGGTCAAGAATAGTGAGTTTAAAATCACACTAGGTGCATTTAATGCACCCCAAAATTGGGTGAACAAGTGAGATTGTAGCTCTCACCGGCTGGCTGGTGTGACTGGTAGAACCACTTGAGCTCTTCTATAACCACTTCCTGGATACTGGCAGCCCAAATTGTATATAGTAGGGTCTTCAAAATTCTGCATACCTTCTTGAACCCCACTAACTAGGTCATAGGTCTTACCAGCAAGCCAGTGGTTTCATTCCATACACAAGTATGTCGAACCTCATACCACTATTCAAACCTTCAGTTCCAAGACCCTTGCTACTAAAAAACAAACCTATTAACCAACCAAAATAGTGAATATCCAAAAATTAGATTTATAATTAATTAAATATAATCATTTCATACATATAAAAAAACTGAAATGTAATAATCTTTTCCCTCCAATTATTAATCATCCTAAAAAAGTACCTTCAAAAGGTATGCTTAAACAACTAAACCCATTGAACATGAACATCATCCTATGTATCCCAAGTATTATCATGGATCCATATATGAATCCATTTAATCTATACTAGTGGCATCATCTTCCATTGAAGTACTATCTCACTCTAGTCTACAATCTTCATCAGACACACCATGTACAATGTGTCCAGATCTAGCTCAACATCCTCACAATCAATGGTATGTGTAATATTAGTCATGGAACTATAGAGCTGAGACACCTGAAACACATCGTTTTAAAGATACCATATTTTTCTAGGTATATTCCTTTTTTATTTTTGGTTGAACCTCCTTATGTTGGGATTTCCTTCTTTAAAACTGGATGGTTGAGTCCCTTTTTGGTTCCGGAGGGAATTTTAAGGGGAAAATTACCTAAATATTGATGAGGTGTGTTTGTATGAATTAAAAGAGTTTGGGTATATTGTTTTCAAGGGATTTTGAGGGGTTTATTTGAGTTTGGATGGGTTCTGAGGTGGTTCAGGTTCCTTCTATAGAAGAAGGGTTGAAAGTTGTCTGTTAGACACTTTTATGTTGTGAACAACTTACACAACATGAAATTATTTTCAAAAAGGCGTCATGAAATGGATCATATCATGAAATTTTACACATTTTGAATCTGACTCACATTTTGAAAAGGTTGACTAGGGTTATTTTAAATTGTGGAGATGCATTTTATGGGGTATTTTGTGAATCCAAAAATTCACATTGTGGAAGATTTTCTCATCATAATTCCCTTTAGATCATTAGTTTTAAGCTAAGATATGGATATGAATTTATTTCAACCACTATTAATTATCCACTCTCAAACCCTATGAAGACTCTATGATATTTTTGAGTGATAATTTTTCTTCTACACATCTTAATCAAGAATTTCCTCTTTAGTGAGTTTCTTACTTTGGTTTCACCCATTATTCCTCTTATTATTCATTATCATGGTGTGATCTCATGACCACCTTTGTTTCAGGTTTTTATCTTTATTTTCATGTGATCGAGGTTTAAATGTGATCACCAACACTTTTTTTATTTTTTGGTGTTATATTTTGGAAACATTTCATTGATCTTCCGATAATGGTAGGTGGTCTAGAACAATTCCAAATTTTTTGTTTCTAATTATTTATGTATGTGTAATATTATGAGATTACCCTGACTCAATGTGAATATTAATTAATAGATTAATGAGTTAAAACAATCATGTGTTTAGATAAATCCTTGGATTTATTTGGATAGAATAGTGTTGAGTCCTAGTTTGCAGCTACTCATAGGATGATAATACCCTTGAAAAATATATAACAGGAAAATGGTTTAAAATATGTTTTAGCATGACATGAGACCTCAAGTAATTTATTGTGACTGATTGATCTTTGAAAATGGATTAATTTACTATTTAAATGGCTCATGATAATTAGTATGAATTAGGTGTTTACACTAGACTGATAACGACTTCTGATTAAATTGATAATTGAAACACAATTAGTTATTAGATAAATTGGCCATTATGGATCATGATATTATGTTGTGTCATTCATTCCATTATGACTTATTTTTTGATTCGTGCTAAAATTATTATATAAAGGGCTTAGACCAATTATACTAAAATTCTTATATAAGGGGTTTGGCCTGTTTATTCCAAAAAACATAGATAAATGTCTTGACTCGATTATATGGGAATTAAAATATAAATGGCTTGTCCTAGTTACACTTAAATGATTATATAAAGGGATTGGACCAGTTATGCAGTAATGATTATATAAATTTCTTGGCTTGATTATGCTGAAATTCTTATATAAAGGGGATGACCTATTTATTCTGAAATTATTATATAGAGTACCTGTTCTAGTTATGATGAAATTCTTATATAATGGTCTTGGACCAATTACGTTGAAATTATTTTATAGAGGAATTGGTCTAGTTATGCTGAAAATATTATACATGGTCCTTTTCCCTTGTTATGTGATTATGAAATGTTCTTTTGGTTATAGTTGTAATGGTCATGCTACTTAACTAGATATATTCTGGCATGGTTATGAAACATGATGATTATTGTATCATATTAATTGATTAATTAATACTTCTGATTATTTATTTTTTGAAAGAAATTATTATAATAATAATTTTTTTATACATGGTGGTGATGAAATAACAATTTTTACTCACAACATATTTTTTCATCCATTTGTTACATGAGAAGATTATATGGTTTCAATTTTGGACAAGGTAAAGGGACCTTGTTGTTTATTTTTCTTTATTGGATGTGTTCGAGCTTAGATATGGGACTGATGCGAGGTTTGAGATTTGGGTATTTTAAGTTAATTTTTATTTGTTTATTATTATCTATATATGAAGTATAATTTTTCATTTAGTTAAATTCTAGTCAGATATTACATGGTTTTTATATTTGATTTACTTGGTTCATCCATTAACTTCTAATTATATAATGTATTATTTACTCTATTTTTGTTACATTGATATTCATTTATTTATTCTTTGATGAAACTCTATAACTTGGGATACAGTCTCCTCACTATGTTCATTATACCCTTGATTCTAGATGGTAGCCTCTAGTATATGAGGAGGAATTCTTATGGTCCTATAACCAACCTGATTTGGCCACATGATAGAGTGTCAGATTGGGGGATTTTATGTAGTTATATCATAGATGATATGTTTTGATTTTATATTTATTTACTATTTTTTTAATTTTTAAATTAGATTAGGATCTGTCAAGAAATTGTAATGATATTTTCAGGGGAGTAGCTAACCCATATACGAGATAAAATCCATGTACACGGGGATGTGATTGTTGTTTATAATGATCCCTTGTTCCGGTTGATGTTATTCCACCTGGGGTGATTCATATAAATTTTGTTTTTGTTTTTTATTAAGATTTATAATAATGGCCTGGAATAACATGATATGAGTATGAATACATCATGATAGGAACATAGGGATATATCAAGATGTTTATTGTTCATCGTATGCACATGTTTTTTTCCTGTGACATATTTTCCTTTATGAACTGTGAAATGAGAGATGAGTTATATTTGATAAATTAAGATCAATGAACTATTATGTTATGATAATTCACTTTCTATGACAAGTTTAGAGAGACCATGATATATATTTTCTCAATTGTTGTCACCTGTTGAGGTTGAAAATTTTGTTATATAGTGTTATAAGAAGTGTATTTTTATTATATAAGAAATGAATCCTTGTCATTTTCAAATTGAGAATAAAGAGAGAGACAATCATAATGCTCCTAACATGTCTGAATAAGATTTTCCTATACCTACTAAGGATGAAATAAAAATTCATGATAGAGTTTTAGATATATCATCTACATACGATCACTGGGGAGGGAGGCCCCTTGGAAGCCAAGTTCTAGATCAATTCAGTCCATGTGATCTTCAATAACCTCAATAAAACATCATATAGGAGTTTGAATCTTGATACATCCATGATTTATTTACCTACTAATTGTTGGTGGGACACAGTAGAGAAAGCTGGAAACAAGAGGAGTTATCCAGGAAGTACTGTAAAAAAAGGTTTCAGAGCCACTTCTATTATGAAATGTTGAGGGATGGTAAAGATCATGAGTACATGCACATAATTTAGGAGGGATTATAAGTGATGTTATATATTGTAAATGTTCCACACATACAATTCTTTTTTCATATTTAGCAGTTGACAAGATTGTAAGGGTGAGGCATTTTGAGGATGGGCTTCACTATGAGATCGGGTCATAGGTGAAATTTTTTTTCTTGAGTGTCATATTAAATTTATTAAATTAATATCTCATCATGTAATGAAATCTAAGGGTGTCCCCAAGCAATGGATAGGATCTTTCAGTAGAGAGAACTAGGATCCCTTCTTCTAGTGGGAAGAAATTCCACTATGATTGTTATCACTAAGGAAACAGTAGGAAAATAAGTCCTTGAAGTGGGAATCCACCTCATGATCATAGTATATTGAAGTTCAATTGGAGTGTAGAGATTTTTCAAAAGTTACCTTAGTATCTATACCATAATTTGGAGTGCCATTCTTATGGTAGGCTAGGCCATATGTGGACATTTTATAGGGGAATCCTATAGTAGAGCAGTGGAAGGGGATCAGGATGGGTACTAGAGTCTAGGAAGGAATAAGCTACCCCTCAGTAGACTGGTAGCCAGATTTCTACTAGAAGTTAAGGTTGATTAAGGGCACATGGTGCTCTATTGAAGGACAGTCAGTATTAGAAAGATGTACCATTCCAAGTTAGTCATACTTCATCCCATAACAAAGGGTTGGGTTATCTTCACACTATATATTCTACTCAGGCTCATTTTGGATGTAGGTATTTCTACATTTAGAGGTATGATTATTATATAATCTAACCTTGCTTTCATTTTTTTTGGAAAAAATCATTGAATTCCAATATATCTTATCTTTGTTTTCAATTTTTTCCCACTTAATTGTGGAAATATTGGATGGTATCTTAACCATAAATAAACCATTGGATGTACGGTCTGTGATTATCTAATATTTTATGGAGTGTTCTCATGAATTTTTTAACCATTTCTTTTGGGAAACATTTGTATAAGAAATAATAGTTTTCAATTTGTTTCTTGGTATGGATTGGAAAATTTTGTACCATTATAATTCATATATTATTTTTGTAGATTTAACATTCAATATACATAATGATTCATCTATTTTCCCCAAGGTGAATGGGATCATTAGGATTTTTATATAGAACCAATTCAGTGAATATTGAGTTGTCACGTAGTTCAGATACTAGGACTTAGTCTAAAATATTATGGAATATAACATGCTACATTTCCTCCAATGGTTAACCATTTTTTAGTATTTCTTTCCTAACAAGTTCTATGGATTACCACTCAATTAACATAGTTAGTTCAGAATTGAGTTAATGATTGGAGTATATTTTGTTTTTATCTCACCTTAAGAATGTAACATTAAGATCATCATGAATTTAAAATTTAGTTAGAAGATCTAGAAGTTATGTTTTTCATACTTCCAATTATGTCACCATGGGGTTCTTTGGTTATTTTTACTAAGAAGGATTGTTGTACATTGCATGTGTGTGTAGCCTATTAAATATTAAACAATATATTTTTCCAGAACTAGTATCCCCTTATGTTCATCAATAATCTCTTCGACCAGTTTAGAGGTGTTAAGATCTTCTCCAAGAATAATTTGAGATCATGATAACACATTTTGATGGTGAGACCACCATAAATACCTTGCACTTATTTTAGGATTTGGTGTGGATTGTATGAGTTTGTAGTGATACTACTTGGTCTAAAAAATGCACCAGTGGTATACATGGCCTAGATGAATCAGATCCTTCATCATTTTTTAGATCAATTTGTGGTGGGTTTTGTTGACAAAATATCAGCGTACTCTAACTGAAAAAATGATCATGCCAAACAACTTTACATCCACTTGAGTGCATTGATAGATCACTATATTTACACCAATCTGACCAAATTCAGTTTACAGATTGATAAATCACACTTCTTGGGTTATTACATCTCATAGGTTCTCATTTTAAAGGGCCCAGAGAAGGTTGTAGCCATGACATCTTGGGAGCACTCTAATAGTTTCTTTGATATTGATATAATTCTACATTTAGTATATTATTAATGGAATTTTATCCAGGACATATTCTATTATGAAGAACTAATTTATAAGTTCACCAAGAAAGGGATGATGTTTTTGTGGTAAAATTCATGTCACATATATTTTTAAGAGATGAAGGGTCAATTGACCTCAAAATTGATCCTCACCTTACCTATGATGGGTAGGGTACATTATGTGTACTATGACACATCTAGATATATACTCATAGAAGTTTTAATGTAGGAGTACCAAGTGGTTTCTTATGGATCCAAACAACTGAGACCGCATGATGGGAATTATCCTACTCTTGATATGGAGTATTCTATAGTGGTATCTAACCTAATATGCTAGATACACTATCTTTTCTATGATTATTTTGTTGATTACATGGACTAAAATAGACTTAGGTACATGTTTTCTTAGTGGCGCCTAAACCTTTGGTGGAGGTGGTTAGTCAAGTATCTGCAGTCTTTAGACATCAAGTTGGCTTATACACTGGGAAATGGAAATTTTATTTTTGATGTCATGATCCAAAATACATATAGAGAGGTAGCATAGGTGTATTTAGAGTAGTGGTAGATGTTGGGAATTTTTGCAGACATGTACCAAGGAATTCTAGGGAAGCATATCTCTGACTTCAACATTGATTATACCTTTGTTTCTTGACCCGATCAAGAAATAGTAGTTATTTAATCCCAAGGGATTAGATATGAGAGAAAAATCATATATAGGGGACCTATCATTATGGTATCTTAGATGCTAAAATTCTCTTATTTTACATATCTGGGTATAGGTTACAATTGGCATGCATGACGAGTTTATAAGAGAGTTTAATTCTTCTTGATGGATGGTACACCTAGTTTTTAAAAAGTTGTATCATTACCTCTATAAACAATAATATTGGATAGGAATGAAGGAGTTAGAGAGATTTATGGTGAGATTTTTCACCTATTAGCTTTTTAAAGTTAAGCATCAGAGGGCTCTTGAGATGTTGTATCCTCTACCCATTATGAAATGGAAATGGGATGATGTCTCCTTGGATGTTTTGATAAAATTACTTATAAACCCTCACAATAATGATGTAGTATGGGTGATTATAGATCTATAGTTGAAGGTGGACATCTCTTTTATTATTAGGGAGACCTTCACTATTGATGGATTGGGTGGTATCTACATGTAGAAGATTGTTTGATTGCATGGTGTTCTGTGGAGTATTGTTTGTCAAGGTCTTCAAAAAGACCATTGGATCGTAGGTTATTCTAAGAATAACTTATCCTACTAAAACTGAAGTCTAATATAAAATGACTATTCAGATTTTTGAGGATAATTTATGAGTCTGTATTTCGGATTTTTCTGGTTCATGGGAGCATCATTTACCACCCCTGGAGTTCTCTTATAATAAAAGCTTATAGGAATAAATCCAAATGTTACATTTTAAGTAGTATATTAAAAGTCTTATCGTTAAACTCTTTGTTGGTTAGAGTTATGTGAGTTAGTATTTTTTAACCTAGTCTCATGGAGGATAAATCTATGTAGGTTTAGTTGATCATGAGGTGGTTGGTGACCATGAAAATGAGGAATAAATCTTAAGCTGACCGAAGAAGAAAACCTCAAGGTTTTGAGGTTAGTCATTGTTTTTTCCTTCGGTTGTCACATGGGTTACTTAAATTCTATATTAGGACATAAGTAATGGTAGATCCCTTTATTTTTGGGCCATTTGAGATAGTAGAAAGGTTCATTCTAGTGGTGTACCAATTGACCCTTCCATAGCAATACGGTTCCTTACATGATGTGTTTCAAATATCACAATGTCAGAGATATCATATTGAACCATCTCATGTTGTAAACATTGATGATGTTGATCTTGGTGTATATATGAGACCTTTGAGGAGAATATAAAAAAAATATGGATTGAAGTGATATGTATCTATGGGGAAATACTATACCTCTAGTTCATGTGTAGTGGTGGGATGGGAATGTTCAAGAGGATACCTAGGAGAGGGAATCTGATATGTGAGAATAGTAGCCTGACTTGTTCACTGAGACCCCATAGTGATTCTTGTAGAATCTTAGAGATGATATTTTATATGTTTGGGGGTTTTATGTTCTCATATTTCCCTAGGTATATCCCTCTTTTTGTTTTGGATAAACTTAATTTAGTTGGGTTATCATTCTTCATTAAACCTTGGTGGTTGAGTCCCTTTTGTGGATGGAGATAATTGTCTGGGAAAATGATCTAATATTCAGGGATTTATGTTTTTTTGAATTAATAGAGTGTGATTAGAAATTTTTTAAGAGATTAATAGGTTTTTCTTTGAGTTTGTAGGCTTTAGAAGGTTGTTTGGGTTTGTTCTATAGAAGCTTCATTGAGAGATATCCTTCAGACACTTTGACGTCATTAGTGGTTTACATGACATGAAAAAAAAATTTAGAAAGATGTTGTGAACTAGTTTATCATGTCAAATTTTTCATGTTGTGAATTTTTTTTACATTATTAAATGTTTGGTCGGGTTTATTTTTACCTGTGGCAATGCATTTTTCAGCATATCTCATGAATTGAGAAATTCATCTCACGAAAAAGTTTCATGTCATGAATCTCTTAGAAACATGAGTTTAAAACCAAATTGTGCATATTACATTATTTTATCCACTATGAATCCACCTATATTGAACTCTTGGATGACTCCAACATATTCTAAAGTGATTCATTACCTTCCAGACATCTCGATCAAGCATTTAATCTCTGATGAGTGGATTCACTTTTGTTTTCCCCTCTCATACACTTGTTCTCTATTATTATTGTTCAATATCTTTAACACCATTGAATCCGGTTTTTATCTTGATGTTTGTGTGATCTAGGTTTTCCTAAAAATCATCATGAACAATATTATTTTATTCTATTACCTTTTGGAAGCATTTTTTTACCACTAAATAAAGGTACGTGTTCTAGAACAGTTCCCTATAGTGTATTTCTAATTATTTATGTATGTTCAATATTATGAAATATTACTCAATCAATATGAGAATTAGTTAATGGAATAATGGGTGATTATAATCATTCATTTTTAGTAATATTGAAATCTTTTTGGATCTAATAGTGTTGAGACCCAACATGCCTACCCTTAAAAAATAAATAATAGGATAATGGATTGAAATAAGGTTTAGTGTGACATGATACCATAGGTGATTTCTTGTGATAGATTCACCATTGAAAATGACATAATTCATTATTGTAATGAATAGTGATATTTTTTATGAATTGGGTTTGTACGTTGGCTTGATAAAGGCTTAGGATATATATTGATGAATGAATGGATTTTCAATTGACAATTGGTAATTGGAAAAATTGACGATTATTTATTAGGATATTATGTTGTGTTATTATTTCCATCATCATTTATATTTTGATTCATACTAAAATGATTATACGGAGGGCCTGGATGAATTATGCTGAAATGATCACATAAAGGGCATGGCCTGGTTATGCAGAAATGCTTATATAGAGGACATGGTCCTGTTATGCTGAGATGATTATATAAATGGATTAGTAAAAATATAATGAAATGCTTATATTGAGGAATATATTAGGGTATGCTAAAATTTTATACATATAGATTTTTCTAGGTTATGTGATTATGCCATGGACTTGTGTGTACAGTCAGCATGGTTGTGCTACATGCTCGGATATATTTTGGAATAGTTCTAAAGAAGGTTGATTGTTTTATTTTATTAATTGATTAACTAGTACTCATAATTATCATTTTATTTCATGCACATATTATAAGACTGGCATTATTTAGAAACAGTGGTTTCAACCTACTATGTTCTACTCAAACCCTATTCCAACCATTATTTAGTTCCAGAGAAAACTACATGGTTGTAGGTCTGGACAAGCAAAATGTACATTGTTGTTGATTTTTTCAAACTTTATGGGTTGGGGATTAGAGAAGAGAAATACATGGGGTTTAGGACTGGGGTATTTTGAGTTTATTTGTTTCAACTTATTCTTTTATCTATATGAATTATAGAATGTCATTTAGTTACATTACATCTTGACATTACATATTTCTTATTACTAATTTACTTAGTTCATTTTTTATCTTCTGATTCATTGATGTATTATTTATTCTATTTTTTTACTATGATATTATTTTATTTCATTTATGTTGAAACTCTATACTTGGGGGTATAGTCTCCCCACTATGTTCTATAAACCCATGCAACTAGTCAAAAACCTATGCTGTATAGGGAGGCATTCATGAGGTCTAGTAACAAAGCTGATTTGGCCATGTGGGAGAGTATTGGGTCGAGGAACATCAAATCATACGTACCTCTATATAAATAAGGATGATATAGATGTTATGCCACTATCCCATCACTCTCAGTGATCTCAAAGTTTATAACATAGTGTAGAGAAAACATCCCATTCTTCCACAAACATTGGTTGCCTAATCGAGGGTCACTATAATAAAAAAACTGATCACCTATTGAAAAATGCAATGGTATGCTCCTATAATTAACACAAGACTTTTTCCTACTCTGGGTTGTGATAAACCTATTTGGAATCAGTCTCACTCTCTCTAAAGTATAATTTTCCATTCCTGTCCTAATAACAACTTCCTCACTAGCCTCATACTAATAAATCATTGAATGACATAACCCGACATGTGTAGACTCATAATGATCAATCATAAAAAAATCTCAACAACTATTTCTATATATGAACTCAACTAAGGATGGGTTATAATCCAAAGATCCATAAAATTCCATATCGTAATCTCAAATCATATACTTCAATATACAGATTATCTTATTTGATTGTATGTTTTTATAGGGATCTTACATTGCTCTCAGTCTCAGATAAGTTTCTACAATCCCTATAAAAACAATGATGTTAAACATGTGTCACTATATGATCACATTATCTAGGAACTTTAGGAAAGTTCACTATATCATGGACTTGCATCTTTCCCATCCCATTTACTTAGTGAGTCTTAGGGATTGGTAAGAAATTAGATATATATTTTAGCCAATCGATAGTCACGCAGCTAGTGGAATGACTCTATAGTGTCTTGGGAAACCCCATTTCAATGTCCATCATGAAATCCTCCTAAATATCATTAGCATTGTAAGTGTTTTTAGAAACCTACAAGGATGTTGATTCTTGACCATTATCCTATGGCATCAATGGAATTAGAAAATAAATCTAGCACTTTTTTTTATTAATCCATGTCCACCAAAACTATCACATGATGTTATGGTACATATTTTTCACACCAATATATACCAACCACTTAGAGGTATTGAATTATCTAATTATATATTACCTAGTTTAATTTAGGACTAAAACTCTCTCCTATACTAGTATCACATCTTCTTCATCTAATTACCACCTGAGTATCAGGTATTCTTCTACTGGTTTTATTACATTACAACACACTTTTGTTCAGTCTCCTGTACTACCTTTACCTGGTATACTAAGGTTAATTTGACCACTAATGGGGAATAAATCATCAATATGAAGTCCTAAAAATCATAGATCCTCAAATTGGAAAACAAGATCACTAGACACTTATGTTCCTCCATAGGCTATTCACTAAGCACATAAGCTACCAGTGTCTTACAGCTAATATAATCTTCAGTGAATCTACCTTTACCTGATGCATATTCCATATCATGTTTTAACATGTCTAGTTACTCTACCTAGTTCCTTTAAATCAATTTTAAGTCTCATTTTATAAATATATACTAAAGGATTTTGTGACTAATGTTGAAAAAAAAACCTAACACTAAAAAGATAGTGTTTCTAACAATTAAAAAAGTGTACCATGGATTCCAAATCCAATTAATTGGTGGTATTTCTATTCATGGGGTTACAGATAATGTGACCCATAAACTATTAGCCACTCCCTATATATCATTAATACTCCAAAACTAATTCTTATTGTATCACCTCATACAATATAACTAATCCATTGATCGACAAGTATCAATATAGAAATTGAACTCAACCTCAACACCCATTCAACAAATTCCTCTTCACACTAGTTTAAAAACATGAACTGTTATCCCTTTATCATCAATGTAGTCATAGGTTTTGATAATTTTGAGAATCCTTAGATAAAATATTGATTATACCCCCACTAAACCCATAAATCTCATGATCTCAAACATCTTCAAGGGACATGTCTATGACATCACTACCTATTATTTTTTTGGTTATAGGGATATAATTTTCTTAGACACTTTCTTACCCAATAATATTTACTCTGGAATCCAAAAGATACAATTTTACATCTCATTATAAATACTATGTTCTCAAAGTGTACTCAAAATGATCTCAAGATGTAAACATACTTCTTGGGGATTAGTGATTAGATGAGGTTTTCGTCAATGAACACTATGAAATATGAGTTAAGATATGTGTTAATGATCCAATTCATGTGATCCATGAACAAATTTGGTGTATTTTTCCATCCAAATGACATCCCCAAGTACTCATATATCTCATACCTACTCTAAAATTCCATGCTTTATATTTCATCATCTCTAACCTTTAACTGATGATATCCCGATTCAAGTTCAATCTTTGAGAACTAATCAAAGATGTATTTGATTCTTTGAAAAGAAAATATGTTCTTCACTATCACTTGATTTAGATTCTAGTAATCTATGCAACATCAAATCCTACCATCTTTCATATTATAAAAAAATAATTTTACCCCATGATGATGTACTTGGCCTAATATATCCCTTTTTCTCCAAGTCCTTGAGTTGCACCATAGGACCATTCAACCCAATTAGTTTAATATGATAAGGGGTATAAAAGTCAAATATGAAACCACTTTAATCATTTTCTCAAATACAACTCCCTTGTCTAGGTGTTAGTCCTACGAGGTCGACTAGGAATATTTCTGAATAGAGATAGACAACTTGGGGATAAGATGGGGGGCCTCCACTAATCCAACAAAAAGAGACGAGCTTTTAATTTGTGCTAGTATTTCCTAGTCTAGACAATTTCTAGAACAAAAACACCTACTCCTAGTTCTCACTCAATTAAAATCACAAAATTATCACCCTTTAGTGAATTAAAAGAACCCAATCTCCTTATAAATCAATGTGGGCTCAGAAACTGGTCATCTGGTCCATATAGAGAATCACTTTGAATATCGTCATCTCAATAATCATAATATCACACAGATTTCCTTAACGAAAAATAATTATAGGACACACTATGAATCGTTGAATATGGTTTAATTTCATTCATAATAGTGTATCAATAGAAAGTTACTACGAAGGAAACTTTAATTGTAATTAAAGTCTAACAATAAATTTTGGAGATACAAACGAATATGAAGGACCAATATTAAAAAAAAATACAATAAAATGTAAAAGTGTTCATGAACATACATAGAACTATAGATAACACCCCGCCATATTTTTCTAGATTCTGATCCACCTTATATACTTAGCATGTTTCATCAACATGTACTCATCCCTAAGACACAAGGCTAGTATGATCCATCATCGTTATCTAAGTCTACAATTTAGAACCCTTGTATGATCCTTGGTCCCTAATCGAATCTAACTCGATACTCTATATAAACCTGACCTCACGTCCCTAGATAAAAATTTTCAACAATAAAAACCGTCCAATACAATTGAAACTAGCTCTAAGATATTGTGAAGACATTGTGGTAATGATACACCTTTCTATTAATGAAGCATTATGGAACTCATCTCGATGGAACTAAAGAATGCAAAGTCCACTGCACTAGATTAACACCACTCTATTAGGAATCTTCAGTCTTCATCTTCCTATTGACAAAAGTTATAATGATATTAGTAGAAATAGGTCCACTTTATATTGAACCAAATGATGGATGTAGAACAATTATTCCATCTTCTTTAAGACCGTTCTTGAAAGTCAAGGACCTATGCAGAAACTCTAGTTATGTCTCCAAGTTAACAGTCATAAATGGAAACCTAATTTTAGGGGGGAATAATGATATCAAACTTCATTTAATTATAAGAATCATTTTATCCAATATAGTATTAAATAAAATTTTCTCGAAAAAACAAATGATGTATGAAAATACCATTATAGAGACTTTCTATAGCTCCATGAACTCCTTCACTCGGTCTAGCTTCATTATATCTATGAATAATTTGCAGAGTAATGGGTCCTTAAAGGCATCCTAGGTGATACCTTAATATCTTACAACATTTCCCATCATGCCCAACTATATCTTGTAGTGTCCTCATAGTAAGAGAGTTTCCATATTCACCTTTATATCATCAGGTGTCTCATTAAGGTCAAAGGCTCACTCAATAATATATATATATATATATATATATATATATTTATCTAATGTCCCTCCAATGACCAAAAAGACTGGTGGATACTATATTTATAATCCTATGGTGTAGCTAACCATGGACCTTAGTGACCCTCTTCCCTAGAAAAAACAACCAGAAAGACTCCCTGCCAAGGTGGGACCACTACCTACACTACTATTGTAGTTGTGGGATCAATCTATGCTTCACCCTTTTTTCACAATAGCTATTGTAATAGGGGAATTTTCCAAAGAGGTAGAATCCTGACCCAACCCATTTGGTAGTCCCATCAGTCTCTTTCAGGAAAACATCTTTTGAAACCTGAAGTGAAAACTTATAAAAACTAAAATAGTTAGGATAGGTCCTAATAAGTAAATTAGATATAAAAAATATTATCCTAGGAATAATTCTATAACCTAAGTTATATCCCTCCTAAAACTGAATAATGTCCCCATCCTTGAACATTATTCATATTCATGTAAATATTCAAAATAAAACAGCATGAATTGGTTTAACTAATTAATGCCAATATATTTATACTTAATAACATAATCTAGGTCTATACTGAAAAGATAGAAAAAAATCATGTCACCAAATTAATGAACTATTATAATAGAAAAAACTAATTTGTGTGTGTGTGTGTGTGGAATTTGATCCAACATTACTAGTCATGATGCATGAAGAAATCCAAAATTCTATAAAATTGTAACAAAATTCCATTAATGATAACATAGAGGTCCATTACACATGTACCAGTCAGGCAGATATAAACATCACTGCTTGAGTCCCACATAGCCTATATTCATTCTACCATATCCCAGGTTAGTCATAAAAAATATATAAAACCTATGCTCTAATACTATTTTGTAAATCCTTGACTCAAACCACTGGGTTTGAGATAGAGAGTCACAAGAACTTATTCCTATATCCTTGTATGAAATAGGTTGTGAATAGATTCTAAGGTTGTAACTCCATATTTGGAGAAACTATACCCTTATTTTCATGGATTTTCACAAATAATAAGAACAAAAAAATAATATATCAAGTAGAATACTAAATATTATAAGGAAAAAATTTCATACAAAATAATAAATGGGATTCCAAATTGGAAATACAAACTATAGTATAATATGTCGGTAGATAAATAAATAAATTAACACTATGAGAATCCTATTGAGTCTATCATGGTTCATCTAATATCACCACGATCCTCAGCTCAACTGCCTTCGATGATCCCATTTCCCTTTCCTAGGTCTCTATACATGAATTATATACAAAAAATGGGATTTCCATGTATAGTGTGAGTAATAAAACTCAATAGAACCCTCCCCCCCAATGTATCCTTAATGGGTGTGTACATTCATATCAAGTGTTTATCTTGATAAAAATATTTTGGAAAGAAAGAATAATAAACATATTCCAAGAACCTACATTCTAAAAAATCCACCATGATCTCTAGAAATACTTTAATTGGAACTATTCCAAAAAGAATATTAAGCTATCATAAATAAAAAAGATCTAGCCACAGTCCATATAAATATACTATTACAAATTATGTGAATATTCTACTTAGCATCTACTAGGAATCAAGTGAATCATAATATTGAACATCTACTAGGAATAAAGTCATTTTGATACTTTCCATACACAAATACTCAAGTAAACATGCTAATTGGAATCATCTAGGCATCATGTGAATCACATGGAATCCATGAGGCATTATCATATCCCTACCTTATTCTTAGTTTCATCATCACAAGTCATTATCTCTCCCACTATAAGGGATAACCATGTCATAGTAGTCCACCAATTTCTACCTCCAATAAAAATACCACCAATGGCATGGTAACACACATAATGGGTTTTAACATACAAATCGTGGAATAGAATATCATAATGATAAAAATATTAGCAATATAGAATACATGTGATCCATATCAAACTTGAGAAAACATGATATGATCATACTCATGGCATAAAATATCATAAATATGTGTCAAAAACTATGAAAACACCCACATGTCATCATAATCAATAATTGTCATCATATTATAAAACTATAAAAATTTTAAAAAGGAAACAAGTGTATAAAAGAGTCTAAAATGGTAAGGAACTTCCTACGCTATTGTTTTTTGTGAAGAACTCTAAGGATCATTAACAGATTGAAGCTAAACCATGTTTCACACCCACAGATAACTTTCCAAAATTTCAAGGATCCCAATTCTAATTATGGTTCATTGAAGAAAGATGTTTAGAGTGGATAATCTAGAGGATTCTAACTCAAGATGTTTATTTCTGAAATAACATACATTAAGGAGTCTTCCGATGGAACCAATTCCAAGGAATGTCAAATGATAGGTCACCAATCCATTAGATTAGTTGTCGACTAAAGAATGGATCACTAATTCCCCATCGATTCTAGAAGAGAACAATGGTTTTAGCCAAAAAATATTGATCCATCACTAATATAATAGTGGAAAAGGTTTTAAAAAATAGCATCAATGAGAATAAATTCTGAATATGATCAATTTATGATGGCTTTCCAAGAAACATCCATTGTTATTTCGAATTATATTTATAATCAAGGGGATTTATTGTTGAAACATGGATACCTCCGCCAATATAACAAATAATCATCAATAGATTAAGGTTATATCATCAATCTTCTATAAATAAGAGGTCTCCATAATTACTTACCTATAGAACATTTATATTTTTTGGTAGATCTTAATTTTATCATGGAACACCATCAAATCACAAGATATGACACCATTCTACGAATATAGACGAAAAAAACATTATATCATCATGGAATCAATAAATATGACACAGATCCAAAAATATATCTTAATAATGAAGAGGAAAAAAGTGTAGATCTAGAATAATCATACCATTTTAGCATTCCTAGATCACTCCAAAGTTAAAGGATCAAGGGGAGATGAATAAGAGAATCCAAGTGTCAAGTGGAGAGGTTTAATATATATAATTTGTGCATTGGGGTAAGATTAGGGTGGTAAAGAGGGTAAAAATTAAGTGAGTACAAACTATAATAGGGTGTATTTAATGCAACCTTGGCTGGAAACAATGGAGAGATGGTAGGCCTCATTAGATGGTCGGTGGGGTTTGAAAAATTATACAGACCTTCAGAAAAATGACTAGATGGATAGTGGGTTCTAACGACCATTATGTGTCTTCTTTATAGCAACCTCTAGTGTAGAAACTCAAACCACCATTCTAACCTTTATTTTTTGGATCCCTTTCAATAAAAAACTGGCTTCCTAACAACACATAATACTGAACAACCAAAATGAGGTTATAGAATTTATTAAATTTATACATCTTGTGCAATGAAAACAAGAGGCAATGTTATACTCTAGAGAATATATTTTCACATTAAATTCATAATTAATTTAATAATAAAAAATTACCTCATTATTTTGTTTTTTGTCTATTTTTGGTTTTGATCATCAATAAATTCCATTCAATTGTATCATTATTTCCTTAAGAAGATGCATGGTAGAATCTATCTAGTGATAATCCACATGTTCTCCACTGACCATGAAGAATCATCGATGGTATTCTAAGTTCTATCTATGTGGTGCTGATAATATTATGTTGTGACCCATTGGTTGAAAACTAATCCTTTGGGATTTATGTATTTATTCATTCTCTCTTATACATGAGATAATGGATGGAGTAGGAAGAATTCTTTCAGTATTGAGATAATCTCTAGAGAAGTTCAAGGTGGAGATAATTATATATAAAGGATAATTTTTTTCGAAAATTTTATCTTAAAATAGTAATTGATATAATTAGGTATTTATAAACATATAATAGAGAATAAATAATTTCCTATACACTCTTAATATTCTCTTAACCCTAAGTGAATCAAAAGTCTAAAAATAATAATATTATTATTACTATTTTCTTAACGTGTACACAAATCATATATAATAAACTATTAAATAAATAAATTTAAATTTGTTAAAATGATGTTTAATATATCACTCTCACTAAACATTTTACCACATATAGAATTTCCTCTTAATTATGTACAAACCTCAAATAAAATATTTTATTCTTTCAATAAATAAATAAATATAATATTCATGGCTTGGGGAAAACATTTTTTTATTAATAAATTAACATAAATAGTGACCATATATATGATATAATTATTTTATTTATTTATTAAATACACATATATAACTGTTCATATAAATATGTGATGAAAAATAATTTGCATCAATTCCAGGAGATGGTAGTTTGTATATACTCATGGGTGATATTTTCACTTTTTAATGGTTTAAATGAAATAAAGGTAAATTATGATACAATATTGAAGACTCATTATTATATCCTAAAAATAATATATATTAATTTAATATATCCTTATTAAAAACCATTTAAGCTGTAATGAAAAACTAATCACATCAATTTATGGAGGTGGAAGTCCACACATACGGACCTACGATTTATCATTTTCCAAATGATTGGAATGTTGGAAGGTAGAAAAGATAATATAATTAAAAAATAAAAATATTGTCATAAATATCTTATATAAACATTAAATACATCATAATAACCAATATACAAGATGGTAACTGAAACTAAATAATATTCTTGTGTGGTGGTGGTAGTCCTCACATAGGTACGAGTGATACTTTCATTTCACATTTGATGGAAAAGAGTTGGAAAATGGTTTTCCTTTAAACATGATAAAATCATAATATATTAATGATATTTTAGATATTATATCAATATATATGAAAAAACATTATAGGAATTTAATAAATAATAAAACATAAAAAATATATGCAAGAACATATTCCTCTTCTTTTGGAATCCTCCTTTTAATTTCTTCATAAGGACCCTTCAGTTATTATTTTAACAAGATGAGAACCTATAATATGTGTGTACCAATTTTTATAATCTATTTTTAAATTTATTGGTTTATTTAAAGTGTTCATGTGGTGTGGAGAATAGAGGATGGGGTTTCCTTTTATAAATGATGTAAGTGGCATAATGGTAATTGTATATAATATTAAAATTTAAGAAATTCACTCTCATCAATTAGTGGATCCAAATTTTCTCAAGTTAGAATATAGGGATAGATATAATAAAAATATAATCATAAAATTGAATTTAGGTAAGTATTTAGGTCATTTGGAACCTGATCTTCTTTTTTAACCCCTCCCTGGCCCCTTTTTACCTTTACTATAGTAATGAATTTTTACCTCATTTACTATTCATAATGAATAAAAATTTAGTCTAAATAATAACATAATATTAATTTTTTTTATTCAAAATATAGAATCAATTTTAATCTATTCAATTTATATATTTTTTATATATTAATGTTAATTTTATTTCAAATGTAACAAAACAATTTTTAGTAAAAATCTTTTTTAAACACAAAATTGAGATTACATACATTCCATGCCATGGAAAAAATATTATATTAATGTTAAGATATTGTATTGAATATATATTATGCAGATTTTTTTTAAAATCATTAATCAATTGAGATTAAAATAATTTATTAGGAGAAAAACATATTTTTCAAAAAAAAATGGTTTTAAAAAAAACTCTTTTTCCATCAAATGGTTTTATTTTAAAATCAAACCAATTAAAAATAAATGAATAAATTTTCTCAATATATGAAAAATACTATTTTGTAATATATTTATACCTATTAATACCATACAATCCAACATATAGAAGATAATAGTCTCATTAAATAATAGTATTTCAATACTATATCACATTTGTTAAAACTTGGTGTTTCATATAATGAAATCTATGAAAGAAATTGAATTTTTTTAATGATAAATATATCATAAAATATTAAGGTATTATATTATACCCCCTATACTGATTTTTACCAAGAAATATAGTCACTCTAATACAAACTAATGTTCATAATTATGTCTCGTCACCTCTTCAGGTTTCCATATAGAATCCTCAAATTTATTGTTTCACCAAAAAACAATGACTAGGTTAGTGGTCTTGATCAGTATAAATTTATCTATTTGATCCAAAAACTATAGTGATTTCTACTCATTTAAGAGATCATGATCCGATGGTATGTCCTCTTATTTTAGTACTTGTAAAGGATAACGTATGAACATTCTTTAGTGTACATGGAATGCATTGTTAACATAAGAGATATTTTGTGGAAACACCAAGAGAAAATAATATATACCTATATGATCAAAATTTTCAAAGGGAATGATATATCTGTGGTTCATCTTGTCCTTCATTCCAAATATTGTAACCTTCTTCCAAGGAGATATTTGTAGGAATACCTTGTCACCTACTTCAAAATCTAGATCTCATGGAAAATTTTCAACATAAATTTTTTGTTAACTGTGAGCTTCATTGATGTGATACTTAATGGATATAATACTATATATCATTTCCTTAACTATGATAGATCCCTATATATATATTTCTCCAAATTCATCCCAATTCATTATAGTTCTTCAGTTACTTCCATGGAGGCTTTCATTAAGAGCCATCTGAATTATTGATTGAAAGCTATTATGGAAATAAAACTCAACCAAAGAAATGTATTTATCCCAAAACCTTTAAAATTCATATTACATGATATCAACATATATTATAGGGTTTTAATGGTACTTTTATAATGAAAATATATTTGAGGATGATATATAGTGATAAATATTAACTCTATATTCAAATATTGCTTAAGACTTCTCTAATAATTTCAGATTAATCATGGATCTTGATCAGATATAATAGAATATTGTACTCTATGATTCCTTACCAATTCCTTAATAAATATAATAGAAAACTAATAAACTGAAAAATATTCTCTTAATAAAATAAATATTGTTTACTTTTTAAGGTGATCATCTATAACCAAAATAACCTTGTATACTTTAGATGAGTTGGGGAGTCTGATGATGAAATCCATGGTCATGTTTTCTCATTTCCAATCTAGTATGGGTAATGGTTGTAACATACCCTTAGACATTTTTATCTCAACCCTAACTTTCTAACATTTCAATCATTAATATACATACTCTAAAATATCTATTTTATTTTTATCTCATAAGAAACACACTTTTATATCTCAATAAATCATTATACTTTATTAATGAATAGTGAATGTTGAAGTATGATCCTCGTACAACATCTCATTTTTCAAGTCATGTTTTGAGGTGACACATACTCATTTCATAAAACCTATCATTCCTACACGATCATAGTTAATATCAGGATAATTAGTCACCTTCTTCTATAGCTCCACATCCTCATTATTGGCATATTTAATCATTAAATAGACAGATAGTTTAATATTAATATAAGAAATATATTATCTATAAACATTTCACATGATTTTTATGTCCATATTTTGAAAATCCATAAATATTGGATCACATTAAATCCTTATCATAGAAAAACTGTAATGGCCATTCTAACTCAAAGCATCGTCCAACATGTTCACCATCCCAGGGTGGTACTGGATTAAACATTAATAATCTTTAATCATCTTCAAACATCAAATTTAGTTCATATTTAACTTTTTCTATGTGAATATATACTTTATGATTTTATGATCATTATACATATAACATTTTTCACCATAAATATAATACCCCTATATTTTCAATGAAAAGATTACTGTTCCCTACTCAAAATAATGATTCAGGTTATTTTTCTCAAGAATTTTCAATTGGTGAGAGGAATGTCCAATCATAAAATCATTCTCTATGAAAAAACATCCTAATATATTCATTCATGAATCACTATAGATCAAAAATCTGTCTCTTGTAACACCCCAAGATTTTGTGAAATATTTATTTCAAATAAATTAAATATTTTCAATATTCGACATTACATGAAACACTATGTTTAGATTATATTAAAATACACAAATAGTTCCAATTTTTTTTAACACAACACTAAGTTTATATTTAGTTACATGAAATAAAAAGTTTATTTTGTGTTATACACAACACCATATTTAAATGAAATCTGACCTACTATTAAAATATTCTTCTATAATATGATAATTATCACCAAGACATTGGAATTTTGGATATAAATAACATTAAATAAATTATAAAGATATATAGATAAAAAATGTGCATAAAATTAATAATTTTTCCTCAATTAATTATAAATGAAAGTAAAAACTGTTTAAAAATAAGAAAATCTAATTCTAAAAATCAATTTTTATGCACACAAACAAGTTTCACTTTAATAAATAAATGAAATAACATTTTTTTAATGGTTTTAATGCAATTTAGATATTATATTTTAAATTAAATGATTTATATTCATCTTATTTTTTTCTGTAAAATAGATAATAATAAATCCAATTTTACGCTTAAAAACTGTATTTTTCTAAAAAGCTGTTAAACCACATTTTATACTATTATTTTTAATACTAATTTCATGAAAGTTTCAAATTTTTATTTTAAATTTTTTAGAAACATTATTGAAATTATAATTTTAGAATTATATTTTGGTAAATATTTTATACTTTTCTGAGAAGATAAATATTTTGATGAATAGTAAAACAAATACTGAATTTTATTAATAATTTTCATTTCATTTAAAGTATTGAAAAAAAAAATTAATATGGTTTTAAAAGAAAAAAATAGTTCAATTGTGTGTGTGTATATATATATATTCAGTTTATTTTATTTTAACCAATTTCATAATGAACATAAATATACAAATTTTTTAAACATTTGAACATTCTCTCTTTGGAAAATAGCTTTCTTGTTACTTCTGTGGGATTAATTTTAAATTAAAATTTTACACTTATGTGAATGTAATTTTAAAAAATAGATTCCATTTATTTAATCATACTAATTTATATTATATAATAAATTAAAACTAATTTTTTACCATAATGAATAGTAAAAATTGTAAAAAATATTTCCCATGGTTAAGGTAAAAATGGGTTTATGGGGGTTAAACTAAAAAGATAAGGGTTATAAAAAACCCAAAAAAATTTCAACACCCATTGGATATCCATATTTTGAAAATATTTCTTATAGTCTCCATAATTTTATGCTTTGATCCTTTTTTCAAATTAAAAATGTGGGCATGCGTTCTCCTTTTCAAAAAATAAAAGTGTTGCACTCACCTCTCTTATAAAAGGCCACCCCCCTCCTCCCCTATTCACATTCTAAAATAATTTTAATTGGGAACTAACTTCACAAATAAATTCCTTAATTCTATATTCTAATTCTAGAATCCTTATTTTGGTCATAAATCAAACCTATGAAGGATTTGGTGAAAACTTAAGGAGGATACCCAAAGAAGAGTTAATATTCATCAACTAAAATTTCTATTTTCCCCCTCCTTCACCTTATTATATTATTATTAAACCATGATTATATAATGGGTTTGTTCGTAGAACCGGAAACATCCAATGATTCCACATCCATTCGGACCTACTTTCCAAAGGTAGGTGCTCATTAGTTTGTGGACTGATGAGGCTTAGGAATTTTCATTGGTCGAGAGGATGGGAGGTCGGACTCATCACACATTTTTGAGGGGAATTATTGTCTAATTCGGGACTCTCTTTATAGATCTAAGTTATGTTCGTGAATCCTTATTATATTACTAAGTATAAAATGATCTTTCCTTCAGATCTTACAATCAATGATTAAATATGTAGGAAATTTAGAGAATCTTTTGTATGTATTCGAGGTTCTTCATCGAAAGAGAATCATCTGTATTTATTAGAGATTCTTGGTCAATGGTACCCTTCGACACATTTATACAGAATTATCTTGGTCATTATGATGACCATGCTGGTTTTAAAGCCACTTAGTGGGGCACTTGAAGTTTATTGTCATTCAGAAGGACATGGATTATTTTAGATTTGGGATCGAACCCGTAGACGGGATACCTACGTATCCTTTGTTTAGAAAAGGAATTAGAACCCACATAGTTCGAATAAGGGAGTATGATGTTTATTATTGATGGCTCAAATAAGGATGTCACAATTACTTTTACACTCTAATCTCACGTGAGTCATGCTCGGTGTGAGAAACAAGAGGTATTGGTAAAAATTTAGACAATTGTGCCATGAAAGATGCAATCATAAGAAATAATGTGGGGCTTATGTATGTATGACTGCCCAGATAAATGAAGGTTAGGATTTAATTTAGGGAAGAAATTCAGGAACAGGGTCCATAAAGGTATATGTGCATCATGGAGATTTTGAATACTCTAACTTGGGGCTTACTCCTAAAAAGGAGGCCCAAATTAGTAGAAGACTTATTATTGGGTTTTACTCCTGAAAAGGAATCCCAGATCAAAGGTAAATTATGACTGGTTAAGAGAAATTAAGACTGGGGCTTACTCCTGAAAAGGAGGCCCAGGTCAAGGAATAAGGTTTGGGGCTTACTCCTGAGGAGGATGCCCAAATTAGGGGACTAGGGCTTACTCCTAAGGAGGATGCCCAGATTTGGGAACTTTAAGAATTGGGGATTATTCCTAAGGATAATTCCCAAGTTAAGAATTATGACTGGGGCTTACTCTTAAGGAGGATTCCCAAACTTGAGACTAGGGCTTATGACTGGGGATTATTCCTGAAAAGGAGACCCAGGTTAAGGATTCTCTCATCTTAAAGGATGAGGTTGAATGAATGAAATCGAAATCTTTAGTGACATAAAGATGTGTAAATCACTAGGTTTTGAGAGATATTCCACAGAATTCCTTTCAGATAAAGAAGTAAAATCAAGAAATCATGCCATAAATGGCTTTGAAGAGTGTCTTGAAGACTGAATCTTGAATAGGAAAGGTGTAATGGATTAAGAGGGGTGAAATGGGCAAGAAAGGCACCCAAAAAGGCAGGGGCGCGTAAGTCCTCGTAGGCGCACAGGTACTGCATGGGCGCGCAAGTCCTGGTCGCATAGGTATACGCCTGCGTGACACATGATGCACTTGCGCGATGGTTAACCAGCATGGTAATACTTGAGCGACTCTTCATTAAAGCCTTTAGAATCCTCTTGAGGTTCTTCCAGAAGAGGGGCGCGCAAGATCTATTGAAGGAGTAAGGCGACGCGCAAATGTGGCTCTTTTCTCTTAAGGGCTAGCCACTCAGGCGCGCAATTTTTGATGAGTTTTAACACTTATGCCTTCTTCATCCTCTTTAGATCTTCCGTTATAGGTAAGAAATTACCTTAGAAGTGTTTTGGAAGCTTTGAGAAGAGACTAGGGCGCCGGGAGCTCAAATCTGAGTTTCTGGAAAAAAATCCTCCCCGAATGGGGGGCCCACAGGGTCTATTTATAGGCAGGAGAAGACCCCGGGCGGTTATCACTTAGTTCGCACAGGTCACTTACGCGACCACTAGGCGGTGCACAAGTATACCTACGCGACAGTGATGAAACTTGCGTGGCACATGTGCTTTTGATCCCTTGTTCATTCCTCTATTGATTTTTTGATGTTTTCTTCAAAGGATGAATCAATTTGTGCTAAGTCGTTTTACTTTCCATTTGTTTAGACAATGTGAAGAAAAAGGAGCGTCAACAAAAGTCCCCCCTCAGAGTTGGATCTGAAAGAAATGAGGATTTGGCTCTGAGGAAAACAAGAATCAAAAGGAAATTGGGGCGCGCAAGGTCTGGCACGCAAATGAGCTTCGGGCGTGTAGGATTTGGCATGTAGGGTTACAGCCTTGTCTATAAATAGAGGGCCTCACTTCTGTACAAGCATATGGATTTGAAACTCTCGATCTCTCGCCACTCAAGTTGTATTTTCCATGCAAGTTTCTCGATTTCCCATTGTTTCCTTGATGTCGTGCTGCTGTCAAGGTATCTAGACTTGTGCGGTGATACATGCGCGCCAACTACATGTGCGACACATCCATACTTGTGTTCCAAGTTTTAGACTTGCGCGCCATAATGCCTTAGACATTTTTTTTTAATTCCTTCACAAATTTTGTGAAAAATAAACCCATTTAAGAGTAATTTTATTCAACTTTTGTGTGGATTGAATAGCTCTCAGGAGAATTGGAACGGCTGATGAACTGGATAGAATTCGTATTGATGATATGATAAAAATCATTGGCCACGATTACTATGATATATGCGATAGCACTCTCTCAGATTTGGATAAGTACTTGAAGAAATATCATCTTAATTTCCCATAGAGAATCTACCTGTCCCTGTATGGTCATGGCCATCTGCAAGGATTTAATGTTCCAAATTCAAGGGACTATACGCCTGAAATGCAGCTGCACTGCTACTCCCCTATTTCGGTTATGTTGTGCATTAAGAGCAACAACAATGGTGTGAACTTTCAAATTTTCCTTCCATGTCATTTCCTTGCAGATATGAAAATGGAAAACCCATGGGCTGAAATGTTTTCCGCTGCCGGTTGGTGGAGAGAAGACAAACATGGCATTAGAGAAATATCTGAAAAGAGTACTCTCTCCAAATGGATCTTTACTTCCAATGCTCCATTCTCAAATCCATGTATCCATCTTCCAAATCTCTTGGATGGAAACAGAGTCACTGTCTGATCAGCAGAAAATTTTTCTCAAACTGCACTCAAGAACATCCTTTTATAATTGTTCCAAGAAGAGCTGGTATCAATGCATCTCTTATTGTATCCAGATGAATGAATGAATTCCAGGTGGTTGCTGATGAAGCTCGGGATGCCGTAAATCAAATGAAGAGTTATGTTGAAATCCTCTTGTAATTCTTGAAAAAGAGAAGAGACTCCAGTATGTGGATTTCCTTTTATCTCTTGTGTATCAATGAAAAACACTTTCATCTTTCAATCATTTGTACCTCAATTCTTTCGCTACCTTCTTTAGATTTACTTAATCCAACGGGCCTAGTAAGCATAGTTTTATTTTACTAGAATTAATAGAAATAACCCTACAAACATTGAATCTCGTAATTGCTTAATATTACCTAAATCATACAAAATGTATGTTTAGTGAGCTGGAACTTGACTTTTATTCAAAGTTCCCCTATCTTTTGTGGGTAGTTTAAAGTCATGAACGTCGGACATAAAAAGGCTAATGTTTAAGGTCAAAATATCTTTGACTGAATGAATTAGAATTGACTCAATTCCTTGACAATTCATCTGAAAACATAGTACCATACTCATATATGAGGGAAAAAATGTAAACTATGACTTAAGAATATTTGAATCTAAGGAATGATATGAAAAAGAGCTAAAAGGAATTAGAATAAGTAGTTCTCAAGAATGAAGTTACCATTATTTAACAAACCCGTTAGGGGGTCTGAATTATGCAGGGCCACCTAAGGGAAATGGATGCATAGTTAAATAAAATAGTATCTTTTGGCTAACAAGTCTGTTATGTAGACTGTTTATACAAGGCCGCCTATGGGAACGTGCTGCATAGTCAGGAAAAAGAACTCTCAAAAATTTACTTTCCTAGTGCTAAAAGATAGTGAAAGTTTATGGAGATTCAAATTTTCCAAATTGTAGAGTTTGCTATATGGAAAGAGGTACTTCAATATGGAGAAGATATTTCCAAACAAGATTATCGAAGAACTGAATAGATATCACTCCTACGAAGTTCTAACCCAAACGTAGGGATGGAGAATATAAACCATAGACTTGAATACTTTTAGATCATAAAAAAGGATATGGGACAAATATGTTAAGGATAGCTATTTTTGCAGATCCCTACATACTGTCATTTAAAACAAATAAGGACAAAAGAGGCATTCTTCCCAAGAATGAAGTTACCGCTATCCGAAAAACCTATTAGGGGGTTGAATTATGCAGTTCCAGTTAAGGGAATTGGTTGCATAGTCAAATAATAGTATCTTTTGGCTAACAAGTCTGTTATGTAGACTGTTTATGCAAGGCCGCCTATGGGCATGTGCTGCGTAGTCAGAAAAAAGAACTCTCAGAAGTTTGGCATTTTTGTGACTAGAAGTCATGAAAAGGGGTTATGAGGATCTGAAAATATTTAAGGTAAGGATTATGACACATACAGATGGGTATTGTTCAATGTGTACAGAGATACATAGATCAATGCTAACCATAATCATGTTGTGGCTGGGTCCTGAATTGAAATGTTGGACTTCACTACATATCCCATAAGGATGAGAATCAAGCCATACGTAGTTCTTAAACTACAGTTTAACGTCGTGTGGGACAAAAGAATTAGAGATCTTAGTTTAGGGTCATAGAGCTTGGACCATTGTAAGAAATACACAGTGTGTATTTTCATGGGGACTTTTTAGCCAAGGGACTGAAAGCGGAATTTGGGATTAGGCCCAAAGACTTGGGGCTGGATTTGACGGACACTCGAATGTTCTTACGTATCCCATAAGGATGGGAATCAATCCCACGTAGTTCTAGAAATACCCTTTGTACAAATTTGGTTCGTACATGTGAAGGGTGAAAGGGGACTTTAGTGCAATGATGGTTTAACCCAAGATAAATGGTTCGGGCATTGCCATGTATGCACGTTGTCTTTGAAATGAAACATGATTAAAAAATCAATGAAAATAATGGTTCCCTCTCATGTGAGGGTATCAAATAAATTTGTAGTTTATTGTCATAATGGAAAAAAGTGTTGTATAGTTTAACGTCATATAACAAGGACGAAAGTGAACCAATGTAAAGATATTGATTCTAAGGGCGGTTTCACGAATTAGCATCGTATGAGATAGAGATGAACCGACATGAAGAGATTGGTTTTGGGATTGAACCTTGAGAGGTTGCCTACATACCCAGCCTAGAAGGCAAGGATCAAAGTCCGTGTAGTTCAATTAAAGAATTAATTAATGATCAATTTGTTCTTGGGGACAATGACCTAAATAAAAAAATGATGTTAGGACTTACACATGGTTAACGGCCCAGAGAGAGTGTTATGGTTGAGTTTTTCTCTAAGTTCACATGAGTCATACTCGGTGTGAGAAACAAGAGGTAACAACAACCTTAACGATGCATAGTTTAATGTCATGTAGGACATATAAAGGGACTATGCAGTTTAAAGTCTTGCAGTTAGGAATATTGGTGCTGCACAGTTTAGTGTCATGTAGCAGGGACAAAATACAGTTTAATGTCATGTAGGATGTATCATGGACTTTCTGTACAGTTTAGCGTCATGTAGTTAGGACGATGGGGACAATAGAGTTTAACGTCATGTTGGACGAAAGGGGGGGGGGACTGTGCAGTTTAATGTCATGCAGTAAGGACAAAAGAGTGCACCATTTTAACGTCATGTTGGATGCATTGGGGATTTTTTTCATAGTTTAACGTCATGTTGGATGAAAAAGGGACGATATAGTTTAGCGTCATGTTGGACGAAAGTGCGAATAGTTTAAGGTCATATGCATGGACCGTGGATGGTGCATTTTAATGTCATGTTGGACGGTGGTGTAGTTTAAGGTCATACAGGACCTTTGATGATTATATTGTTTAACGTCTTTCCGGACGTAAGGGACTTTTATACAGTTTAGCGTCATGTAGTTAGGACGTCACAGTTTAACGTCTTGCTGGACGTAAGGGACTTGAAAATAGTTTAGGGTCATATGCATGGATTTTTGATGATGTAGTTTAAGGTCATACAGGACCTAGTTGCAGTTTAAGGTCATACTGGACCATTTAGGGAAATTGTTCATAGTTTAACGCCATGTGGGACGAAAGTAAAAATAGTTTAAGGTCATATGTATGGATCGTTGCTGTATAGTTTAACGTCATATAGCAAGGACAAACTGGTGATACACATTTTAGTGTCATGTTTCAGGGACATAATACATACATTGAAGTATATACAAAATACTTCTTCAAAAATATGGCATTGGTTGGAGTAGTGATGAGTTCTCCATCCATCGAGATTAATGAATAAGCTCCATTGGAGTAGACCCTATGTATTGAATAAGGTCCTTCTCATTTTGGCTCAAGCTTGGGATGTTTCTTTCCTGGTATGATTAGAGTTCTGAGAACTAATACCAATTCTCCCTGAGTGAATGAATGAAGACAAACTTTTTTGTTAAAATCTCATGCTATTCGATTCCGATAGACTTCCAAGTGCTGAAAAGTGCACAATCTTTTCTCATCTAACCATTCCAATTCATTCAATCGCTTTTGAGATTGTTCATCTGTAGATGATTGATCACAAATGGAAACTCTAAGCGAGGGTAGTTGAACTTCATTGGGAAAGATGACTTCCGTTCCATATACCAATTAATATGGAGTTGACCCAGTTGTCGTGCGGGTGGTAGTCCGATAAGACCATAATGCCTGAAAGAGTTTATCAGGCCATGACCTATTATCTTTATCCACCATATTTTTCAGTATATTTAAAAGAGTCTTGTTAAAGGATTTTATCTGGCCGTTGAATATTGCATGATATCGAGATGAATGGTTGGATTTGATGTTGTATTCTTGATACAATTTCTTCATCTCGGATGAACAGAAATTAGTGTCATTGTCCGTCAATATGGTATGAGGGACACCAAATCTGGTAATGATGTTAGACTTAATGAAGCTAATAATTCATTTAGAACTGACTTCCTTGAGAGGTATTTCCTCTGCCCATTTGGAAAAGAAGTCAGTAGCAGTAAGAATATACTTTAACTGCTTGGCCATAGCCAAAGGGGAAGGTCCCACCACATCCATTCCCCATGTGGAAAATGGCCATGAGTATTTAGCTGTATGAAGCAACTCTGGAGGCTGATGAATGAAGTTGGCATGTACTTGACATGAATTACACTTATTTGTGAAATCAACACAATCTCGTATCATTTAAGGCCAAAAGTATCCAAGCCGTCGAACTTGATCAGACAGTCTATGTCCAGACTGGTGGGCACCACAGACTCCTGCATGCACTTCTTTCATGACAGCCATTGTCTCTTCACCATCAATGCATCTGAAGAGAACCCCATCAAAACCTTGTTTGTAAAGAATTTTCTCTAGGTTATCTGGGCTATCATAAAGAGTAAAATTAACCACACGTCGCCGTATTTGTTCTTTCTCAGCTCTATCAGGTGGAAGTGTTTCATTTTGAAGGTATTGCCTGATAGGTGACATCCATCCTGTAGTATGACCATATGGTTCAGGAATGGGACAAATTTTATTAATTTCCTCTGTCCTGATTCGAACATAAGGTGAAATTGCACGACAGTGGGCAATACTGATGGTTGTCTCGTCCCTCTTTGGATCTGCCAGAGCTGTGGCTATATTAGCCAATGCATCAGCTTGAGCATTTTGTGATCTTGGTACATAAGAAAATGTCGGTTCCAAAGGGAATTCCTCCATTAACTCTCTGACGTAATCATACAAAGGGATTAGTTCTTCTTTTCTGATGGCATAATCCCCATTGACTTGTTTGATTACCAGGTCTGAATCACCTTTCACCTTTAAGTGATTCACTTGTGCTTGAAGTGATAATTCCAAACCAACGATGAGAGCTTAGTATTCTGTTTTATTATTGGTACCACCTTCCCACATTAAGAAGGAATAAGGTAACACTGCCTTTTCTAGAGAAATGAGCAAAATTCCTAAGCCAACTTTGTTGAATTTAGGATTTTCCATTTTCCTCCCTGTTGGACTTTTGGAAGCACCATCAAAATACATTTCCCATTCCTAAGGACTTTCTTGAGTAGAGAAGACTTCCTCATCAGGGAGTTCAATATATGAAGATGTGTCTTCCACTGAAGGGTGTTCAGCTAGGAAATCATCTAGAGCTTGGCCCTTTATCGCCTTTTGAGACACATACTGAATGTCGAATTGCTGCAAAATAACTGCCCACCTTGCCAGACGTCCTATAAGCATTGGACGACTTAGGATAAATTTGAGTGGGTTATTGAGAGATACCAATTGGACCTCGTGATGTTGCAGGTAGTGTCTCAACTTCTTAACTGCAAATATTAATTCCTGGCAGCACCTCTCAATACCTGAATACCGGGTTTCTGCTTCAAGCATGGTTCGACTGAGATAGTAGAGACTGTTTTCATTCCTAGCACCATTCTTTTGAGCAAGAAAGGCACCTAATGATCGCTCTAGAGCTGTCACATAGAGGATAAGTGGTCATCCTTCAACAGGTGGCATGAGTACCGGTGGACTCAAGAGGTATTTCTTGAGAATATTGAATGCTTCTTGACATTCTTCAGTCCACTAGTAAGTGACTCCCTTCTTCATCATTTTGGTGAAGGGTAAACTTTTACCTGCTAAATTGGCGATGAAACGCCGAATATAGGCTAAGTGTCCTTGAAGTCCTATTAATTATTTCAAATTTTGAGGAGGTGACATACCAAGGATTGACTTTTTCTTCTTAGGATCGACTTCAATACCATGATGGCATACAACAAAGCTGATAAATTTTCCTGAGGTTACCCCAAAAGCACATTTTAAGGGATTCATCTTCAAATTATGTTGTCAAAGCTTGTAGAATATGACTTCTAAATCAGCCAGGTGATTAGAACGTTGTTTGGATTTAACTACCAAATCGTCTACATAGCATTCAACAAACTTCCCTAAGAAGGGTTTGAAGATACGATGCATGGCATGCTGATAAGTTGCACCTGCATTCTTTAATCCAAAAGGAATTACCCGGTAGCAAAACACACCCTGAGGGGATCTGAAGGCTGTAGATTCCTCTTCTTCTAGGGCCATTCGGATCTGATTATATCAAGAATATCCATCCATGAATGAAAGTTCTTCATAGCCAGCTGTTTCATCAATTAGAAGTTCTGTAATCAAAACTGGGAAATCATCCTTAGGACAATGCCGATTAAGATCTCTGAAATCGATGCAAACTCTAATTTGTCCATTCTTTTTCTTTACAGGGACAATATTAGCCAACCATTTGGGATATTGAACTTCTTTGACAAAGTTAGCTTTGATAATCTTATCCACTTCAACTTCAATTTTGGAAGCATAAGTTGGGTGTGTTCTTCTCGCGGCTTTCTTAAATCCTCAATGTTCTTATGGTAAACCCAAATGATGAGTAGAAACATCAGGATCATGCCCGGGCATTTCTTTATAGTTCCAGGAAAATATATCTTTATTTTTCTTTAGAAAAGAAATATACATCTCTTTCTCTTCAAGAGTCATGGCCGCACTGATTAAAGTGGGGCGTGGATCTACTTTTGTACCTAGATTTATTTTTATGAGTTCATCCACAGTGGTAGAGATACCCTCTTCAAATGCAGGAGGAGCATCTCTGAGATCTTCTTCTTCTTCTTCATTATGTGTTATTTCTTCCGTTTCTACTTGCATAGTAGATGATAAAGTAGAATTCTCATGATCTGAGGAGATGTCAAAATTTGTATATTTTGAAGAAGAAGCTTCCATTTCCAACCCGATTGATGATTAAGGGTCTTCTTTGGGTAATAAAGAGGAGATGATGGATTGAGAATTGACATCATTGTTCACCTCCGATGTTGCTATAACTTCTTATGACCTAAATGGAGAAGCATAGATTTGTTGGATTTCAGTAGATGAAATGAAGACGTCGCCATTTGTGCTTTCATCACTGCTCGGTAGATTACCAATTTCTCCTATGTTGTTTGGCTCGATTTCTGTAATTGAAATTATGGATCTTTTCATAATAGTATTTTGATTTGGGTCTATCTTGTCAATTTTACTGATAGGCAACACATAATCTGTACTCACATGTGTAAATGGATTTACTGGAATTTTTTCCAAACCATATGGAGCATTAACTTTGGTAAGCTCCTTTGTTATGGATTTCTCCCTTTGCTTCATGTGATAGAATTCTGCCTCAATCTATTAAGACTCACATGTCTTGAATAGGTCCTTATCACCATACAACGTCCCAACTTGACCATCGAAACAATATTTGAGACATTGATGGTATGAAGAAGGGATAGCTGCATGTTGATGTAGCCAGGGTATTCCAAGCAAAATGTTGAAGGCTGAGTCTTGATCAACAACCATGAAATCTTAATTGGATACAAGATCTCCAAACTGAGTTCTGAGTGTAACTTCACCCAGTGGTTCTTGTTCATTTTTATCATATCCCTATAGCATCATGGTAGAGGGAGATAAATCAGATTCCGTGAGGCCCAATCAACAAAGTGTACGAATGGGCATGAGGTTGACTCCTGAACCATTTTCAATGAAATCTCTTTGAAAATCCACGCCATTGACCTTTCCAGACAAGTACAATGGTCTAATATGTCCATGCACAACATCATCTCCATCTTCATCAGTAAAGGATATTATTTCATGGGATTCTGCAGGATTATTCTCTATGTGATAGACTTCAGCTGTAGAAATTTTAGTTTTAAACTTATGAGGACTTGACAAATCCTGGATGAGTGCTTCCCAAAGATCTTTTGACAGATTCAGAGCATCCATAATTGATAACATGGCTAGTACTTGGGACAAGTGTTTCAATATATCATACTTTTGATCCAGAGGTCTACGTTTCCCAATAGTAATATGTGGCTTAGCAGGTACCTTGGAAGCAGATGCTTTGAAAGTTGATGCATCTTGTATTGGGATAGGAGTTGGAAATATTCCTAGTTTTTTAAGATTAGACCGATTAGATATATTTAATTGCTGAGAGGACGAAGATGGAACCTTCAACCGGTCTTCCAAAATAATTGTTCCAGGACATAATTTTCTATTGGTAGAATAACTTGCTTATTCTTACTGAGCTCGCTGAAGGGCTCTACCACGAGTTCCTACTGCGTACACAGTTCTAGCAGGGGTAGAATTGTAATAGTGGCTTCTGAAATATCCACATCTTCCCATGTATCCTGAGCCCTTGGAACTTTCTCTGATTCCTCTGTTTGATATAGGGAATTTAGGCTCATTGAAATTGAAACTGCGACGGGCATATCGATCTGTTAATTGAATCATATTAACATAGCCAAAGATTAACTCTTCGTCTGATTAAGACTCTACCTGATTAGCCAGTTTGGGTTTTGTCGTTTGGTGGGGCGGTGCCTGTGGCTTTGAAGTAGATGGCAGGAAGTCCGCCAAAGTCAAAGACAACTTAGGCTTTGACACATACTCATCTTATTCTAATTCTTTTTCTTTCTTTGAATCATGTCGTTTCTTTGAGGACTTTCCCTCTGAGGAAGAGGGTTTTTCCGCAACATTCATGGCAGAAGAAACAATTGGTTTCCTTAATTGTGTTCTCAAAATAGCATGAGTTCGATTGATTGTCTTTCTGACCATCCAATCATCATACTTTTGTGAATTTTTTCTTTTGAATTCCTGCCATTCATCTTCCTCCTATGGAACTGTAGCAGTGACACATGCTACCTGGGATGAGGAGCCTTTCAATGTGACATGTCCTGAGTCGACCATCTTTTGCAGGAGGTCTTTGAAGAAAAAACACTCCTGGATGGGATGCCCCAACATTTGATGAAAAGGGAAATAATTAGGACGGTCTTCATCTCCTTTCTTGTTTGGCCTCTTGGGTATTGTCAATTGAACCAAATTGTTTTCCAAAGCCGAAATGAAATAACAAAGAACTTGTTCATTTCAGAAAGAGTATGTTTTACTCTTCTGGTCATCAAATTGTTTTCGTCTTTGATCTTTTTGATCATCTGGACGAAAAGGCCTTTGTTGTTGGCGCTCAGAAGGTGGAGCCCTTTGAGAAGATGAAGGTTTTCAGGTAGAAATAGGTACAGGTTCATGTTTAATCATAACTGTAGTAGTTTCTGCTTTACCCATTCTCCTTCCTGGAGCTGATGGAATTACACGAGATTTAGCCTTATCTTGTATAATGGAATCTTCAATCTGTTGAGCGATTTAAGTAAGGTCTCGAAACCCTCCTATGTATTTCACAAGGATTAATGGAGTGCGTAATTCGTCATGCAGATTTTCCACACAGATTGGCAATAATTCTTCTTGAGGGAGTGCTAAACTCAAGTAATATGTTAATCCCTTCCATCGAGCAATGAAATCAGAGACCCTTTCATTCTCCCTTTGCTTACAGTTTGTAAGATCGAAAATTGTTATCTTTGGAAAAGTTGATCTGAACTGAAGGAGGAATTTTTTGCGAAGATCCTCCCATCCGGTAATTGATCGGGATTGCAAGCTTGTATACCAAACAAAAGCTGGTCCTTGCAAGGTTCGCACGAAGAATCTATGTTTCACTACTTCTTGCTGCTCCGGAGTTCCCATCATAGGATCGCAACAAGACACGTAACGCGTCAAATGTTGTTCAGGATCACCTGATCCATTGAAAATAGGGAATACAGGGTTCCCAAAACTAGATGGAGGAGAAATTGAATCTACGCATTCCGGGTAAACTTTCTTTTCTGGTTGAACTTGTGCACGCTTCCCTTCCATAGTTTCTAACCGAGCTGTTAATGACTCAATAGTAGTTATTAACTTTTGAGAAACATCTGGTTAAACATGGACTTGGGTAGGTGCAATGAATGGAGCTTAGATAGATATGGCGATTGGTGCTGCAACTGATAGTAGTCCTGCCAACTGTTGTTGCACTTGACCTATAGGATTAAACCTGTGAGGGTGTACTGATAGAGGAGGATATTCTTGACCCATATCAGTAGTTGCAACAAATTCCTTTGGCTGACTGACTCCATCATGCTTAAAAAGAAGACTACTCTGAAGTAGTTCTGCATTCACCTATCTTAATTCCTTGATTTCTTCCTCCTGTTGTGCAAACCTCTGCTCTAGTGAGAGCGATTGACCTTCTCCAGAGGAATGACATTTAACCTGGTTCTTTCCCTTCCCTTTTTGGATCCTTTTTGGAGAGGGGGAAGTGGGTTACTTGAAGGATTACCTAAGTTCTGAGTAATCCTTTGACTTCGTGTATGCACACCTTCTTCATTTGTGTCAGTGCGTACATCTTCTTGAGCAGGAACCTCTTCATCTGAGTCCCCTGAGTGAGCCTCATCTGGTGGATCAGCAACAATGGAATTGATGACATTGATTGATGCATAACTCATCACATCCCTTCTATTATAATTTTTTTGATATTGTCTTCTTCCATGTCTTTGATGAGACATTGTTTTTTGTTGATTCGATCCCTCAGGAACTTCTTGATGAACCGTAATTTTGAGGGAATCTCCTGATAATTTGGATCTTCTTTCCTCTTGAGGTTTCTTCCCCAATCGAGAAAAGACAGACTTTCTCTGGGGAGGGGATTGATGATTTGAAAAAGTCCCCAGTCCAATGGACTGGGGTTGTTCCTGTTGTTCTCACTCAACTCCCGGAATCCTTTTTGTTGATTCTGAGGGTTGGTTTAAAAGAGTCCCTAGTCTGGCGAGCTGGGGTGGTTTTTGACATGCGATGTCTGAGACTTTCTTGAAAGTCCTCCTGATCTTGCAAACCTTAGTCCGGAAATTAGCTGGATTCATTAATCTGTATCTGCTTTTATCACCCGGTTCAAAAGACCGTTGGATGATTTCTGACACTTCTGTCATTTGGTGACGTGCTTGCTCCAAACGAGAGGCTTGTTCAACATTCTCGTTTTCTTGATGCAAGAGTAATTCAACAACTTGTTCTCTGTATTCTTGATTTTGAGAGGAACTAGTTGAAGCATGTTCTTGGGAAAGCTTTTGATCACAAACAAAGCCCATTGACTGTGGACGTCCATGGGCAATAACATTGCATGAGACCATTTTCGGAGGGCTTTGCTGACTGTATAGAACCGTAAAATGCAGTGCTCCATGAACACCCCATCCTCTGACACGAATACCAGATGGGGTATTGGCAATTAACTGATGCAATCTTCTTAGTGCCCCAAAGCATGAACTTTGAAGGGCTCTCTGCTGGTTTTCAGCCTTCGGATATCGAGAGACTGATAGAGACGCTAAATCAATCTGACATTGTAACCCTTCTATTATCTTAAGATGATTTTCATATTCATCATAAGATAATACTTTATTTTTCAACTAACAAAGAGTTTTCCATATGTTGAGACGAATATCATGAATTTCATCTTCCGTCCACATTTCTGGAATATTACACTGAGATTCAGCCAGAGCCCAAAACATGACTGGAACTTTACCTTTTGTCAGTTGTTTTCTCATATTCGGCATTTCCTCTTTATCATTTGATGAAGATTCTTTTACCCGATTTGACCAGAGTTGGTGTTTCCTTGTTGCTTCATTGGATTCAACCGAATTGGTAGATAAATAATTGATCAAACTAGAAGATGCATGACTTAGGGGTGGTTCGGAGAATCACATACACCCTGGGCTATCTTCTGATTGAGAAAGTATTTTACCTGCTAGCAATGAAGCTTCAGACATGACTGGTTTCACATTTGCAAGTGCCTCAAGATAAGAGGGATTTCTCGGAACTACATTGTCTACTGGAGAATTTTCCGGGCAATGTGCATCACTACTGCGGAGAGGACTTTCACAGCTAAATTCATCATCATGGGGAGGACCACCATAATGGGTTACAACAAAAGATGAGATCTCTTGCTCCTTGGTCTTCTGACCACACAGAGGGTTCCTGTGGCTCTCATCTGAAAATGAAACTTCGAGATCGACCAAATTGTCATAAAGCAAGCCTTTATGAGGAAGTGTCTATTGAAGACCTTCAGAATTAATGTTCCCACTATTGGGAACTGAGGGAGTATAATCTTTAATTCCAAAAGATAATTGTCTGATGGCTTTAAGAACTCCAGCATCGAGCAAGGCCTTGTTAGAGATTGTCTCTTGATCTCCTGACTGTACTGAGAGGTTCTTTTTCTTAGAAGCTTTCTTACTCACCTTGGAAACCACTTGTTGACGAAAGTGGCTGCTCTGAGTAGGTGTATATGCCTGATCAAGAAAGATGGCTAGGTTAGGGTGACGATCTCCTCTCAAATCATGTGTATGTGCCTGACTTGGTCGTCCGTATGATATGGGGGAGTATACCCCATAACCCTCTTGTACTGGAACAGATGTGTGTGTCTGTTCCAGAGTGAATTGTTGATGTATTACTCCACTAGTAGGGATAGATTTATGTGTATTTCCCTGAGATGTTGCTGAAGTTGTTATAATATCCTGGCAGGAATCCAGAATATGAGGAGGGATTTGCTTCTGCTCTTTCACCATTGATAAAATATACTTGGTGACTTCAGCTTCCGGAACGGGAATATACATCCATTCTGGGCTTGGAGTAGGTGTATGTGCCTACTCATTTCCTCCTTTTCCTATCAGTGAATCCTGACAGTACTCAAGTGTGGGGGTAGAGAGTTGAGTCTTCCTCCTATTTGTTGTTGGGGCTTTCCGACTAACTTCTCTGAATGCTACCAAGTGAGACTGTTGGTAGGCTTGATTAATACTAGCAGGTGTATGTGCCTGCTAATTGCACTTCGCCAAACGTGGTTGATAAGATCCATCATATGTAGTCAGACAAGCCTGCTGACTAGCTTATGATGTATAAACAGGTGTATGTTCCTACCAATAGTATTCTACCGGAATTTTCAGGCGGGTTTGGCGTGATGCTGCCATACGAGTCTGCTGGAAAACGGGTTTAAAACGGGCAGGTGTATGTGCCTGATCGTTGCTTGCCACCAAGTTAGGTTGGTGGACTTCTCTGGAGATGGCAGAGATGAGAACCTGATCCCTGTTGACCGGATTACACCTCTGGTGGTTCGTCTTGCTTTCTCAGGTTCGAAGAACCTGAGCCGAACGCCTGGATTCGGTACCCTCATCATATTGAGGGCGCACTGCCACACGATTCTGGCGGCGATTGTTAGTGGGAGCCCTCAGGAAGGACTCCTGCCTGTTTGAATTAAGGTCTTGAGGGACCTGCTGATTCACCTCCCCAGAATAAGGGTGCGAATGGTGATTGTGTTCTGGGGATAACGAACCGAAACGGTTGGAGACGGTAGTCAGCACCACCTGCTTCTTGATCACTGGTCGTCGTTGTCCGGATGACCGATGTGAGTTGTTTACTTGGAGGGCTTGTCGGGCAACCTCTAGAGTTGGGATGGTACCATGTTGACGGTACTCCTTAACCAGTGTGTTTGATACCCAGCATTGAAGACGCTGAGTAGGTGATATCATCCTAAGAGCGGACGACGATCCAGTAGGAGTAGCAGTAGTGGCATTTGCAGCAGCAGTATTCATAGGTGTGAACTTGAGAGCAGCCATTCTAGAAATACAGAAGATCTTGGAAAAAGAGTTCATGTTTGATATAACAAACGTAATCAAGATAAATTTAGCCACTACATCTTTTGGATGAGCACATATGTCAATGATTGTTTTTGTTGGCCCTCTCATTGAGTTTTAAATAGGGGCCTAAAAAATAGGTAAAACATCATTTTAACTTGGTTAAGGATTCACGTCGGGTTCACCATTTTTGTTTCCCTCGGAATCCGGGGATGACCGCCTTGATGGGAGGTTCAAACATTCCGATCGGTTTCTAACGGGTTTGTTCGTAGAACCGAAAACATTCAATGATTCCACATCCATTCGGACCTACTTTCCAAAGGTAGGTTCTCATTAGTTTTTGGACTGATGAGGCTTAGGAATTTGCATTGGTCGAGAGGATGGGAGGTCAGACTCATCACACCTTTTTTAGGGGAATTATTGTCTACTCCGGGACTCTCTTTATAGATCTAAGTTATGTTCGTGAATCCTTATTACATTACCAAGTATAAAATGAGCATTCCTTCAGATCTTACAATCAATAATTAAATATGTAGGAAATTTAGAGAATCTTTTGTATGTATTCGAGGTTCTTCATCGATAGAGAATCATCTGTATTTATTATAGATTCTTGGTCAATGGTACCCTTCGACACATTTATACATAATTATCTTGGTCATTATGATGACCATGCTGGTTTTAAAGCCACTCAGTGGGGCACTTGAAGTTTATTGTCATTCAGAAGGACATGGATTATTTTAGAGTTGGGATCGAACTCGTATATGGGCTACCTACGTATCCTTTGTTTAGAAAAGGAATCAGAACCCACGTAGTTCAAATAAGGGAGTATGATGATTATGATTGATGGCTCAAAGAAGGATGTCATAATTAATTTTACACTCTAATCTCACGTGAGTCATGCTCGGTGTGAGAAACAAGAGGTATTGGTAAAAATTTAGACAATTGTGCCATGAAATATGCAATCATAAGAAATAATGTGGGGCTTATGTATGTATGACTGCCCAGATAAATGAAGGTTATGATTTACTTTAGGGAATAAATCCAGAAACAGGGTCCATAAAGGTATATGTGATTCATGGAGATTTTGAATACTCTAACTTGGGGCTTACTCCTAAAAAGGAGTCCCAAATTAGGAGAAGACTTATGATTGGGTTTTACTGCTGAAAAGGAATCCCAGATCAAAGGTAAATTAGGTCTGGTTAAGAGAAATTAAGACTTGGGCTTACTCTTGAAAAGGAGGCCCAGGTCAAGGATTAAGGTTTGGGGCTTACTCCTGAGGAGGATGCCCAAATTAGGGGATTAGGGCTTACTTTTAAGGAGGATGCCCAGATTTGGGAACTTTAAGAATTGGGGATTACTCCTAAGGAAGATGCCCAAGTTAAGAATTATGACTGGGGCTTACTCCTAAGGAGGATGCCCAAGATTGAGACTGGGGATTATGACTGGGGATTATTCCTGAAAAGGAGACCCAGGTTAAGGATTATCTCATATTAAAGGATGGGGTTGAATGAATGAAATCTCAATATTTAGTGACATAAAGATGTGTAAATCACTAGGTTTTGAGAGATATTGCACAGAATTCCATTTAGATAAGGAAGTAAAATCAAGAAATCATGACATAAATGGATTTGAAGAGTGTCTTGAAGACTGAATCTTGAATAGGAAAGGTGTAATGGATTAAGAGGGATGAAATGGGCAAGAAAGGCACCCAAAAAGGCAGGGGTGCGCAAGTCATGGTAGGTGCGCAGGTACTGCGTGGGCGCGCAAGTCCTGGTCACGTAGGTATACACCTACGCAACACATGATGTACTTGCGCGACGGTTAACCAGCAGGGTAATACTTGAGCGACTCTTTATTAAATCCTTTAGAATCCTCTTGAGGTTCTTCCAGAAGAGGGGAGTGCAAGATCTATTGAAGCAGTAAGGCGGTGCGCAAATGTGGCTCTTTTCCCTTAAGGGTTGGCCACTCAGGCGCGCAAGTGGTTATGAGTTTCAACACTTAGGCCTTATTCCCCCTCTTTAGATCTTCCGTTCTAGGTAAGAAATTACCTTAGAAGTGTTTCAGAAGCTTTGAGAAGAGACTAGGGCGCCAAGAGCTCAAATCTGAGTTTCTGGAAAAAAATCCTCCCCGAATGGGGGGCCCATAGGGTCTATTTATAGGTAGGAGAAGACCCCGGGCGGTTATCACTTAGGTCGCGCAGGTCACTTGCGAGAACACTAGGCGGCGCGCAAGTATATCTACGCGACAGTGATGAAACTTGCGCGGCACATGTGCTTTTGATCCCTTGTTCATGCCTCTGTCGATTTGTTGATGTTTTCTTCAAAGGATGAATCAATTTGTGCTAAGTCGTTTTCCTTTCCATTCGTTTAGAAAATGTGACGAAAAAGGAGCGTCAACACACCCATTTAGTAAAAACACATTTTTATTGAAAACCATTTCTATCAAAACAATTTCAATTCCAAACCATTTCAATTCCAAACCATTTCAATAAAACTCCATTTTTATTGAAAACCAATTCCATAAAAGTCATTTCAATATCAAACCATTTCAATAAAACACCCTTTTTATTGTAAACCCATTTTTCATCAAACCATTTACAATTTCATAAAATCCATAATTTAAAAACAAAATTTTAAATTCAAGAAGCCAAATCACTTTGCACAACAATTCACTAAGATTTTACAATTTCACTAAAACCATAAATCATCACTAAAGAATATTTATTCTATGCTTTTCAAAATCAATTCCACACCACACACTAAATTTGAAATCATGCCAATTAGTTCTACTAAGTGGAGTCGATAAAGAAGCCCCCTTCCTTTAGGTTTTTTATGGAAACCACAACGAACGGAGAACGCTCAAGAAAACCGGGTTGCTTCTTCAAGTACCCGCATTAGATCTCTTCTCCTAGCAAGATCAAGACAAAATATCATCATATTTGGCATCCACACACTTAGATCTACCCATAATGGGTGTAGATATAAGAAACCAAGAGAAAAGGAGATTTAGATCAAAGTAGACCAAAGAAACCGATCAAGAACGGATAAGGATGATCACATACCTCAAGAATCCGGTTTCAATTATCCAAAATAAGCCTTTAGTTCACCTCCGGAACAATGGGAGAACCCTATTGGACCTTAGGAGAAGCAAAATCCTGAGTTAGGGATTCTTATGATGAAAAAAAATCCACTTAGAGGCAAAAATGTGTGAGATCCTCTATTATAGGATCTCATTTAAGTGGTCGCACGGTTTTCCCGCACGGTTAGACAAATCGTGTTTTAACCGTATGTTAGCCACTACTTCGACAGACCCTCCACGCATAGTTTGGACACATGGTTAGAAAAATCGTGCACTGCCCATGAAGAATCCACTGCCTCCAAGACCACCTACGCACAATTTTACAGCACGGTTTAGACAAACTGTGTGCCGTCTGTGCGACTTCCCATTTGCCTCAAAACATCATTCAAAGTTCTACCGGCTCTCAAATTCATCACCTTTAAATTTAAAACCATAAAAAGCATCAAGAAAGGGTTATATACTAGAAACCGGGGGTACTACATTCTCACCATCATTGGTCTTTCTGTCCTTAGAAAGTAGAAAACCTTCACCCAACTGAAAGAGTTTCGGCCACTGATCTTTCATTTCCTTCTCACGTTCCCAAGTCTCTTCCTGAATCTGACCATTCTACCATAAAACCCATACTAGACCGATGACTTTTCCCCGTAAGACTTTATCTTGCCTATCCACAATCCGTACCAGGATATGTATCAATGAAGCATCTGGATCTAGTTGAATGTGATCCCATTTGATCACATGGTCAGGATCAGGCTGATTCTTTTTCAACTGAGATACATGGAAGACATTATGAACCAAACTGAACAATGGTGGTAATTCCAACCGATATGCCACCTCTCCAACCCATTCCAGTATCTCAAAAGGGCCAATGTATCTAGGAGAAAACTTTCCCTGCTTCACGAAATGATGATGTCCAAGCCTTGGAGAGATCCTCAAGAAGACATGATCACCCACAACAATCGACAACGGTCTTCGACGGTGATCTACATAGGATTTCTGATGACTCTAAGCTGTCTCCATCCTTTTTTTAATCAACTGGATCTCCTCTGTTGTCTCTTGGAAAAGGATTTTCCCGACTAGTGAAGTTTCACCTATTTCCACCCAGCATAGTGGAGAACAACAAGGACGCTCATACAATGCCTCAAACGGAGACATGCATATCGAGGCTTGATAGACGTTATTGTATTTGAACTCCACCAAGGGTATATGCTCCTCCCATGAGCCACCAAAATTCATTACATAATCCCACAACATGTTTCCCAACGTTTGTATCATCCGCTCAGATTGTCCATCCGTATGAGGATGATACGTCAGGCTCATAGTCAACTGAGTTCTGAGGGCTTGCTGTAATGATTTCTAGAAATGATATGTGAACCTTGGATCTCTATCTGAGACTATAGACACTGGTACACCATGCCTCTTTAACAATTCTCGGATATAGATTTTTGAAAGATCTTCCGCCATATGGTTTTCACATATAGGGATGAAATGGGCTGACTTGGTCAGATGATCAACTATCACCCAAATGGAATCGTATTTCTAGACCATTCTTGGAAGACCTATAACAAAATCCATTGCTATATGATCCCATTTCCATACTGAGATAGGTAAATATTGTGACATACCAGCTGGTCTCTGATGCTCTGCTTTAACCCGCTGACAAGTTAAGTACCGTGAGACGAACTCAGCCACCTTCCTTTTCATTCCTCTCTACCAAAACATTACCTTAAACACCTTGTAAATATTTTGTGTACCTGGGTGTACAGCCCATCTTGAATGGTGGTAAGCATGAAGGAGTTGTTTCTAACAAACCATAGGTACAACCATCCGATCTCTGAAACACAAAACTGAACCCCCATCATGTTTCCATCCATCAATGGTCTCCCCACCATTGAGTTTTGAACTTACAACCAGACATTCTGCGTCAGATGTTTTTGCTTCTTTGATCATCTTTACTAAATTAAGAACAAGTGTAGCTGAAAGGAAAACAGCAAAATCACTTCAGTCTTCACATTGCACATGCATGTCAGCTAAGACCGACATCAACTTCCATTTATTTGAAGCATCTTTCGCTAATTGAGCATATGACTTTCTACTCAATGCATCTGCCACTGAATTTCCTTTCCCGAGTGTGTACATCAAGTCAAATTCAAACATTTGGAGATACTTCATCCATCTCCTTTTCCTCAGATTCAAATCTTGCTATGATAAAATGTGTTTCAAGATTTTTTGATCCGTAAACACAGTAAATTTCTCACCAAAGAGATAATTTCTCCATGTTTTCAAAGCATGGATGACTGCAGATGACTCCAAATCATGTGTTGGGTAATTTTTCTCAGGAACCCTCAACTTCCTTGAACCGTAATCAACCTAATGATCTCTTTTCATGAGAACACAACCCAACCCTGATCCTGAAGCATCACTATACCCCACATACCCATGTCCTAATTCTGGAAAGATCAAGATAGGGGTTGATGTAAGGCGAACTTTCAATTCCTGGAAATACTTCTGACATTCTTCTGTCCATTGGAATGGAGCGTTCTTATTTTTAAGAGTTGTCATTGGTGATGCTAGTCATGAGAAATCACATAAAAAGCATCAGTAGTAACCATATAGACCAATAAAACTTCGTATCTTGAACACATTATTTGGTGGTTACCACAAGATAATGACTTCAATATTTTCATGATCAACAGAAACTCCCTTCTTAGAAATGACATGGACAAGTAAATGTACTTCCTATATCCAAAAATCACACTTTGATAATTTTTCATACAGACTATGATCTCTCAAGATTTGTAACACTGTTTCCAGGTGCACCTCATGATCAGCCCTTATCTTTGAATAGACCAAAATATTTTCCACAAACACCACAACAAAAGAATCCAAAAATCGCTGAAATATCTGATTCATCAAATCCATGAAGACCACTGGTTCATTCATTAGACCAAAATACATGAATGAATATTCATATTGGACATATCTACTTCTGAAAGCTGTCTTTGAAATATCCTCCTTCTTAAACTGTAATTGGTGATATCCTGATCGCAAGTCAATCTTAGAGAACCACTGAGCGCCCCTTAATTGATCGAACAGATCATCAATGCATGGAAGTGGATATCTATTCTTTATCGTAACTTGGTTAAGCTTACTATAATAAACACACATTTGAAGAGTTCCACATGCCTTCTTCACAAAAAACACCAGTTCTTCCCATGGAGAAGTACTTAGTGGAATGAAACCCTTCCTTTCCAGCTCCTCTAATTGCACTTTAAATTCTTGTAACTCTGTTGGTTCCATCCTATAAGATAGAAGGAAAATAATACTGGTCCTCGAAAGGAGATCAATCATAAACTCCACTTCCCTTAGAGGTGGTAACTCTGAGAAGTTCTTGGGAAAGACATCTGGGAATTGATCCACAACAGCTAGAAAACTATTTTCTTCAATCTCCTCCATTGATGCCAAAGTCAATGCTGCCAATTGGTAAGAGATCGTTCCCACCATTGGCGCCAACAATCTCTTTGCACCTTTATTTACCATCCTCTCTCCTTTGAATAGATAGTTTATATCTCCCTTAGTCATGAAACTAACAGTTCTCAAATAATAGTCAATGTGATCCTTACACATTTTCTACCAATCCATTCCTAGGATTACATCATAGACATCCATGTCCAACATCAAGAAGTCCCATTTTAACTCAACTCCATAAATAGTTATAGCACACTCTCAACACACAAAGGCTTGAAATTCTCTTTCACCCAGAGGAGTTTTCATTTTCAAAATAGAAGGCATCATTTCTAGTTTTAAACATAGAAAGTCAACAACACAAGAAGAAATGAAGGAATATGATGCACCAGTATCAAAAAACACTTGCACAAGGGTAGAATTTAAATGAATCGTACCTATCATTGTATATAGTACAACCTAATCATCGACAATCATCTACTCATATCAATATAATTGCTTCGTCGCAGCACTGTTCTCTTTATTACCATGCTAAGATTTCTCTGGTTGAGGAGTCATGGTATTTTGAGAATCACAAATGGCTAGCTCTGTGATGCTAACGAGACTGACTCTGTTTTCATCATCCTATCGAAGGGAAGTGTCACGTGCACCCGAACTCAGTGTATTCTTACAATAGCATTGTAGATTCCCAATCTGCTTGAAATTGTGACATGATCTAGGTTGCACCGTACAATCTTTCCTTTTGTGGTCAAGCAAACCACATTGAAAACAACCTTCTTTGCTCTGGGGTCGTGGAGGAAGGTTCACTGATCCCTCTGTCTGATACTGATTTCCACTTGCACTGTGGAAATAGGTGTCTCTTTTCCTCTTGTTCCGAGAGGTAGAGTTCCCACTATTTCATATAGGTATCATCATACCTCCTCCTATCGATCACGAGATATCACATTCAGCAACAGTCTCTCTGTTCACCATCTCTATATAATTCATAATACAAATCACTGTAATCTTTGATCAAATCTCTTTCCTTAGCCCCGATTCAAAGATGCATGCCTTCAACGACTCACTTGCCACAACCTATGGTGCAAAACAGACTAAATTCATGGATTTAGACACATACTCTATGACAGAGAGACTCTCTTGTTTCAAGGTGAAGAATTCCTTCGTATTCTGGATCTTGAACATGTGAGGATATAATTGTTTGTTGACCAATTCTTCAAAATCCTCCCATTTAAGGCCTTCATCCAATTTAGTCTGCACTGCTAAATCCTACCACTGACGTGTAAGATCCTTGAGAATATACGTCGCCAACTTGACCTTGAGCTCTGATGGTGTGCCGTAGAAATCGAAGATATGATTCATCCTACTTAGCCAAACCCCCACCTTTTTGGGTTCAGCATCACCCCGAAAGTTCGATGGATTCTGATTCATGAACTGGATGGTATGATCCACATGTCTTGGTATATTCCTCCGGTTCCCCGTATCCACAGCTTTAAAATCTTGGACGATACTCTATACCAGCTCTTGGTTCATACATGGTTCAGGTGAAACCACATTCTCTACAGCCTCTTCAGGTTGGTTCTGACGATGCCTATTGGGTTCCATTTTCTAAAACAACAACAAACTCTGTCAATATCACTCTCTAGAAACTGATGGCTTAGAATTTCAAATTCTATCACATCATCTATCACAACATTGTTTTCAAAACAAATTTTTTCCCATGTTCAAACATTTTTGAAAACATTCCTCATGACTTTTGAAAATCAACCCATTTTCAAAATACACCAAATATCATGTTTTCAAAATCTTTCATTGAAAACAATTTCTGATTTTTTTTTTTGAAAATTCGCACCTTGCAAAAAATCACAAATCAGTCCTCACAATGAGATATGAAATCCTAGTGGGAATTCATTCCTCTACAATGAATTTCATGCTTGTCTCATTGGATAAACCTATGACAATGATATTTCCAACATTCTAGAAGTGTATCCAAAACACTTATGTACCCAACACTCTGGTAACTTGAATTTCAGAATAAACGGGTTAGCTACGTCCTTTTATGCTATACATTTCAAGTTCTGACAATCCTACTCCTGACTAAGATTTCGACCCAAGGAATAGAAAAGAATGAATTTCAACTCCAAGACCAAGAACATCGATGACCACTTGTTAGGCGAGGACCGAACAAGCTGATACCATTTGTAATGACCCTCCAATTCTCATTGTCTTGAGAGTACAACAAGTCATTACTAGTCATTAAGTGACATCCCCAAGATGCCAAAGGCTAGAAATAAATGTCAAAGGGTTTCAAATACAAGTTGGGGGATGACTTACCCTTTAATAAATAACCCATAAACCAACCAAGCATAACTAAACATTCACTATATGATGCATGAACAAAAGAATGACCACTAAACAGCTTCATTATGTCAAACAACATCAAGTACACTATAGAAGAAGACTAAACTAAGCATCAAGGTACATAGAAGATGAACAACTCAAGACTCTCAAAAGACACCATGACTTCGTGCTCCGCAAGCTCGAAGCTCCACAACATCTCCCAAGCATCACCACAAGCCACTAGCAATAAGATGATTTACCTTTACCTGTGTCTTGGAATACAACATATGTAAAAGCACCAAAGTACCAAATCATGGGTGAGTATAAAACTTACTTGGTTTCCACAATTACATCCCTACTCACACCACTATGGTAGAATGGTTATAAACATTTATATAAAGAACACTTTATATAAAACATTTTCTCAAAAGTAGTTTATAACTAAATATAAACAAGTTTCCAAAACCATTCATAACCAAAGGAATTCCAAAAGCAATTGAAACCAATTTTCCAGCAAGTTATTTTTCCAGAAAAATAACCAAACAAGCTTTAGAACCATTACATAATAGCCCTTTTTGGCATACCCAACCATTCTACAAACCCATGAATGCTACCTAGAAGAAGGGGAAAATCCTAACCCTTATCCATCCCAACAATGATGGGGGATACTTATTACCCTTATCCAACCCAAATGCACATGAATGTTTGATGGGGGAGAGACCTAAACCTTATTCATCCCAACACTGTTGGGGGAGACCCCTAACCCTTATCTGTCCCGAATGCAATATGAATGTTTGACGGGGGAGATCCATAACCCTTATCCATCCCAACACTGATAGGGGAGAATCCTAACCCTTGTCCATCCCGAATTCAATATGAACAGACACCACATCTGCCCATCAATCATGCTAGAACACCCTTTTAATAAAAAAAACCTTTTTATTGAAAACAAATTCCATCAAAACCATTTTAATGCCAAACCATTTCAATTCCAAAACATTTCAATAAAACTCCTTTTTTATTGAAAAACAGTTCCATCAAAGTCATTTCAATCTCAAACCATTTCAATAAAACAACCTTTTTATTGAAAACCTATTTTTCATCAAACCAATTTCATTTTCATAAAATCCAAATTTAAAATCAACATTTTAAATTCAAGAAGCCAAATCACTTTTCACAACAATTCAACAAGATTTCACAATTTCACTAAAACCATAAATCATCATAAAAGAAGATTTATTTTATGATTTTAACAATCAATTTCACACCAAATAGTCAATTTGAAATCATTAAAATTATTTCTACTAAGTGGAGTCAAGAAAGAATCCCCCTACCTTTAGGGTTTTGACGAAAACCACAATCAACAAAGAACGCTCAAGAAAACTGGGTTGCTTCTTCAAGAATCTACCTTAGATCTATTCTCCTAGCAAGATCAAGAACAAATATCATCATATTTGGCATCCACACACTTATATCTACCCATAACGGGCGTAGATCTAAGAAACCGAGAGAAGAGGAGAAGTAGATCTAAGAAACCAATCAAGAACTAAGAAGGATGATCAAATACCTCAAGAATCTGGCTTCCATTTGCCAAGAGAAGCCTTCATATCACCTTCATAATGATGGGAGAACCCTCTTTGACCTTAGGAGAATCAAAATCCCGAGTTAGGGCCACTTAGTAGGAAAAACGAGCCACTTAGAGGCAAAAATGTGTGAGATACACCTTTATAGGATCTCATTTAAGTGGTCGCATGGTTTTCCCACACGGCTAGACAAACAGTGTGCTAACCATGCATTAGCCACTACCTCGACAGAGCCTCCATGCACGATTTGGCTGCACAGTTATACAAACCATGTTCCACCCATGCGGAAGCCACTACCTCCAAGACCAACTACGCACGGTTTTATCGCACGGATTAGACAAATTGTGCGTCGTCCGTGTGACTTCCCCTTTGCCTCAAAACATCATTAAAAGTTCTCCTGACTCTTATATTCATCACTCTTAACATTAAAACCATAAAAAGCATCAATAATGGGATACATACCAGAAATCGGGGGTACTACAAAAAATTTTCAATGAATAGTGAAAAATATTGGTTTCTATAAAAAAATTTCATTTCTTTTGATGACTTTAAAAATATAAAAATTTATTTAATAAGAATTTAAACTAAAATTAGTTCAATTATAGACCTATTAATCCTATTTTTTCCATTAGAATAAATTTTATCTTGATATTGTTTATAAAAATGTTTCAAAATTTTCAATATTTTTGGTTTGGAAACCTACTTTCTCATCGCGTCTGTGGGATTAATTTCAAATAAAATTTTGAAACTTAAATGAATGTAACTTGGAAAAATGGATTAAATATATGGAATAATAGTATTTTAAATTATATAATATGGTCAAATTAATTTTTCTCCGTAATGAATATTTGTAACATTAAAAATTATTTTCAATGGTTAAGGTAAAAATAAGTTTAACAGGGATTAAACTAAAATGATAAGGGTTAAAAATGACCCAAACTGCTAAAATAAAAATTTTCTATAAATATTTATAGATTATAACTTCAAATATAAATAATATTTCATTTTTTAATCTTTCTTTCTAGTGAAAAAATAGGAACACTTTTTCCTTTTCAAAAATTACTAGTGTGCCACTCACATCCCTTATAAATGGTCACCCCATATCCTCTCACCTTCACACTTCCAAAACCCTTTGTACTATAAAATAAATTAAAAAATAACTTCCATAATTTTCTAGAAGAATCTTAGAATTATTATTATTTTTATAAATCTAACCTAGTGAGGGGTTTGGTAAAAAAACTAAGGAGGTTACACGAAGAAGAGGTAATGTTCTTCAATTATCATTTTTATTGTATTTCCCCTACAACTAATTTAGTTAATATTAAACCCTAATGATATAATAAACTAAATAAATATATTTACTAGGATATTTTTATTTTTAGTTCATTACCTACAACTATCTCAACTTCCATAAAATGGGTTAGTAAATCAGCATTCATGTGTATGGCAGGCTACTTCCCTCTGAACCGATGTTATTTATTTTTAATCACCACCTCTAAAATATAGGTATAATGATGGATTTATTATAAATATATGAAAATTATTATATTATTATTCTTTATGAATCATGATATCGCATGTTCATTCTTACTTTTCATTCTATTAGAATACAATAGCATCGTTCATGTTTATGGAGAACTACCACCAGACGAAGCAAAGTGATTCGTTTATGATTTAAATGGGAGGTAATAAGGTTGAATTAACTAAAAATACATAAAATATGTGAAATTAAAATTATTCTTTATTTTTAATATATTTTTTACCTTTATTTATTTCAATCCTTTGAGATAATGGAAACAATGTTCATGTGTATGTATGGTCTACCGTCTCTATAAATGCTGTATTTCATTCTCTATCTCTAAATTTTATAGAAAATTATAAATAAATATTTTTTGAATATATATTATATTTATATCATATTTATCATTATGTATACTATGTATCCATGATCAAATTAATATGAACAAAAATACCAAATCAGAACATACCCAAAAACAAAGTAATTATTACCCAAAAAAATGATTTTTACAAGGAATTATTGATAAATGGGAAATGAAAGGTCATAAGTAAATCATATATGGAATTATAAACATGAGTAAGGTTATATAATATATTGAAAATAAACTTATATTAATTGTACAGTATTTTTAACATATATGATGGAAGTTGAAACATAAGGTAAGGGATTTTCGCTTCAATTTTATTTATAATGAGACCCAAGCCATATTCACCACATGTTTCTAACATGTGTAACATATAGTACACATGAATTTGTTTTCTAACTCTTATCCTAAAATTATGGTAATTTACATAAACATTTGAGGATCTCCCTTTCATGGGGTTTACATTTCAGAATATACAAAACTGATAAGGTATGTTTTTCTCAATTTTCCTTCATTATACATATATTGTATTATGCACCTGTCATATTTTATGAGGTTTATATATTAACCCTTTGAAATTTTATATCTTGAATCTAATTATAATACTGATATATTGAGTTTCATTTATTATTATTTTTCATAGAGAATGAAATTCAATGTTACCCAAGTGGTAATGGTTTTATGATACACTCTCATAATTTTTCATGATTGTTCATGTTTATACTTCTGATGATGAAATACTATGATCCATTATAGAAAAAAATGTGTATCATGATCCACTATAGGAAATAGGTGATTCCTAGTCCACAATAGTTAATATTTTATGAGTCCTGATCCACTATGTTAATGGTATTAGCAGTTAACCATGATATATGAAATGGTTTTCAATATTAATGATGGTGCCACACATTTATGACACAATATAAGGTTTCATGATTGATTTGTGATTATTTATCACTATTATGGGAACTGTTATAAGAAATTATAAAGTTATATGCCCTAAATCATGTTTATGATATCTGAAATGTTGTGTATGAACTTCATAATTTATGTTCGTAATCACATACCCTTATGCTTATTTTATGATTTTATATTCTCATAGATCGATATCTTCTATGTTTACCCTTACTATGAATCTGAGCTCAAAATTTCTTATTTTTCCTTCCCCCAGTGATGAAGAAGGTTTTTTGGTATGTTATGGATAAGATATGTAATATTTCATAAGATATTTATAAGAGATATTTATTATCTTTCATGAAATAATAAAATTTTGTTTCTAGTATCCAAATATGCTAAACTATTATGGCCTTTGGGAATGTATTTAAGAAATATATTGAATATTCATCATAAAAGTTATGATATTTATATATAAATAGTTTGGGACACTAAATATTCCTTGTAGGGTAGTGTAAGTATAGGTTCATAGACTAACTTTCTCTTTAGTTCCTTGAAATTATCCTCATATTTATTTGTCCATAGAAACTTAGATCGCTTCCATGTCAACTTTGTAAGTAGATTTTATATTCATGAGAAATTTTTCATAAAGGGTCATTAGTATCCTTACATAATAAGCAAAATATGGATCTTATTCACCATGGCTTATATATTCAATTGTTCAATAAATTTAATCCTTTAATAATCCATTAATATACACTCACATGAGATTATATGACCTGAGAATGAGATTTTATATAGACCAAATTTACACTCAGTAAATTTAGAATATATTTAATCCTTCATCAAGGTCTTGAGTGAAATCCTAAAATTATCTTTATAATATTTTTTTCACTATTAATATACAATAATACTAACTATAATATGTACCTAAAAATGATAAAGGTAATCTATAAATTCCTTATTAATTAAATTTTTTAATATTTAAGGATAATTTATATGTCCAATTGGAATTAAAAAAAATTATGAAGACTATACCTCATATTAAAGGTTAAATTGTGTATATACTCCTTATATAACCATAACTAATGATATCCAGATCAAGATCAATCTTATAAAAATATTTACCTCCTTTTAATTGGTCAAATATATCATCAATATAGGGTAGATAATTCTTATTCTTACTAATGATTTTGTTAAGTTATGGATAATTAATTTAAAGATGAATTGACCCATATTTATTCCTAAAAAATATAACATGTGAACCCCAAGGTGAAGCACTAGTCTGAATTATTCCCTTATCTAAATTTTCCCAGATTTTCTTATTCAATTATTATAACTCAATCAGGGCCATTATATATGGAGTCCTTAGAATAATTGTATCGCCATGTATGAGTTTTATTAAAAACTACACATCCTGATTTTGGTAAAGATTAGGAAATTCCTAATGAAATACATCATCATATTCTTAAAAAATAGGAAAAATTTCAATGTGGAGTTACTCCTCAACCATTTGAAATAAATATCCCTCATATAGGAATAGTAATACCCATTGGATGAAATTTATTTCTACTCAGAGTTCAGGTTCATCCACACATCAATATATGATCAAATGTTGATTAAAAATATCAAATATAACTTCCCTCCCTTGGTAATGGATATGTTATATATATTTAGAGATCCAATAATTTCCCAAAATAAAATCAAATTCAACTAGAGGATGAATAAAAATATTTCCAAGAAGAACATTTTCACTTACATCAATTAGATATGAGTTGTAAACATGAGATGTGATCATCATATCAATAAGCATCTTCACTGCTAGATTAACATATAATGTTGAGGTGGTGATGTGATGACCTTAGAAAATTATTTAGATATAAAATTATGGGTAGAACCTAAATTGAATAAAACATTTTCAATCACATAGTAGATGATAGCTATACCTTTCACCTTTTCCTTCACCAGGTCCACTTTAGTAGTTGTGATTCTATAAAATTTCCCATTCATCTTTTGACTTTAGAGGTTGTGGAGGCTTATTATCCCCATTATCCCTTGGATAAGGGAATTTATTTGAATAATGAATAAAATCATTTCATCTAATGTAATAATGTGTGGGTAGTGCTTTCATTTGATCTTTATCTCACTTGATCTCATTAACTAGACACTTCAAATCATTTCAACATTCTTTTTCTTGATGTCCAAGGCTCATACACCTCATGTGTACACTCATTCCATTAAAGTAATTATGATATTTTTTCTTACCACATTTTTTGGAATATTGGTGGTTGAAATATCTTCTTCCTTCCATGTGACAATCCAATGGAGCTTCCATGAAATTATATCTTCATATTCTTATCAACAAAACAATTAAAATGAGGGTTTCTAGATTCTTTCTACTTTGAGTGGATATTAAAAAATATCTTAATAGCTTCCAAATACCATTATGGATTATTCATTTTGAAAAAATGGTTTTAAAACACTAAGGAATTGATTAATATTATTTTTTGTGTCATTGATAAAACTGAAATCATACTCCATAAGTCTTGTAAATTTTCCTTCATATGTACTGATGGGTTCATCATTCTTCTTCTTAAAATATTGAAAGTACTTCCCTATTTTTGTATAAATATTTTGAGGAAAGTACTTATAGATAAATAATATCTTCAAATAATCTCATTCTAGGAAGTTCATTTCTTCTTCTTGACTCGTATACTTGGTAAGAGTCATTGTCTATAATTTACCTCTTCAAAGTAATAGATAGCTAAGAAATATTTCTCATGGTCTGAGTATAGATTAACAGGAAATATCTTTTCCATAGAATTGATCAATTTCACAGTAACTAGGGGATCCAAAGTCCCATAAAAATAGGGTGGATGCTTCCACATAAAATACTAGAGAGATAATTACATCTTTCTTGGTGAATTAATAAGATCAACAAGGTCCATGTTATTAGTCGTAGATTAGGAGATTTTAGTGAGAATAGTCGCAAGATATTGTATCCTAGCTCCCAATACATTTGATTTATCATGAGGAATTCCAATTCATTTTCAAACACATGTAATATTCCCATGATTCGTTCTGGTTCTATCCATTTTCTAAAGCTAAAAACATAATTCATGAATCAATATAAAAATAATTGGAGTGAAAAATAATATATTCATGAAGATAATTTATGAGATGCCTTAAATTATGACACTTTTATATTAGTCTATAACACGTTAGGTTTAACATAGGTCATGCATGGTCATCATCTATTAAAATTATTTTTAATGGTTTATAATGATAATGCGAATTAACCAAATAATATACCCAGAGAGTTTCTATTCAGGTATGTAGTATTAGTCACATTCATCATGCACTGGTGTTGGTCAAGTTAATACTCAATTTTCCACTTTATGAGATGCCACCCATATGTTCATATATTCTATATCTAAATAAATATTCCAGAATCTAGATAGGGATTTATTTTCTAGGAAAACATGCTATATATACTTTCCTAAAAAAATATATATTCCAATAATTATACTTATTTATAGTGTTTCCATCAAATATTTATAATCAAATTCCCTAAAAATAACTAAAATATTCTCTCATACCAACTAAGGTGACCCAAGCATAGAAAATATAAATATTAATTCAGTTTAGACTTATATTCAGTATATAAAAAAATTACACATTCCCTATAACCATAAAGGATTGGTGTGGAAACTAGATACATAAACATCCAATTTCTTATAGGATATTCAACAAACCCATCAATATTATTCATTTTAATACCCTTCTGAAAATATCATACATATAATCATCTATCAAAACTTGTGGAAGGAAAAATTAAGAAAGGGTGATCTTAGATGATCATTAATGGAAAAGAGAATAGATATCAATTAATGATCATACAATATAATAAGTTTATGAGATAATGATTGTAGCATAATAAAGTTATATCTGTTAAATTAAATATCTTTAATCATGATTCATGGAATAAGGCTTCATCATAATAAAAGAAAAATATAATAAGAGTGTGAAATCATCTATAATCAATCATTATCCATGAGATAATATTATAAGCATATAAATGTATCACAATCATAAGCTTAAAATTATTAATTTTTATAAATAGTAACATGTTCACTCATTAAGTTATGGACATGAAATAAAGTCCTCTAATAAACATGGATACATGAAAACCGGTCCACACATAAACTTATATACATGAAACCCATTCCACGTATAATTTTGTAACTATGAAATTAGGTTCATGAAATTAATATTTATCTCATGAGTTATCCGTCTTTACCCATTGCATTGGAGGGACAGAATAAACTCATCCAACACATAATACAATCATATTTATGTTACAAGATCATGAAATAATTTATCATTTCATCAAATATTAACCCATGGAAAAGAAAACATGTTTCATAAATATCCCATAATTATAATCATAAGCCATCCAAAAAAGGATAATGATGGTATCATTGGTTTATATCCCTATTGAAGAATAAGTAACATAAATATATGTTTCCCTGGATGAAAATACCTTTAAAATATCCTGAAAATATTTCTTAAGGTAAATACCAATTTCATTTTTAAATCACATTAAAATTTTAAAAATTTCATTAATATTTGAAAAAAAAATATTTAAAATAACCATAGTGACTTTTAAATAATGATTTGAAGAAAATAGTAGTCATGATTATAGGAAAATTCATTCATGTAGTATATGTTAAAACAAATATATTGTCCATACATTTCGTAAAATATAAATTTATTAAAAAATTACAAGATTATTTTTAAAAATTATAAATAAAGTCAAATATGTGTAAAAATAACTTCGATAAATAGTTGTATAATACTAAAAACATTCTTGAAAAAAATTAATGATATGAACATATAAGAAAATTTTCATCAACCAAAGAGAAAATATGGTCAATTTTTCATTAAAAAAATTGATCATTTTAAGTACCAAATAGAGAAAATTGGTTATATAAAATAATAAAATAAATTTATTATAAAATATAAGATCTATATAATTTTCCTCAATGGAAATTTAGTATAGATAACCCCAAAAATAAATGAGATTGTTACAAACACCCAAACCTCAAGTCTTATCTTGCATCGTATGTGTTCAAACATCATCTATAAAAAATTTAGATTTATTATAAATATATTATAAAATCATATTAATTTATAACTTACTATGTTTCGTTCCTTTATAATTTCCAATTATCCTTTATTTTACAATTTCATCATTAAATAGGAAATTCATCTTAAAACTTGTTCGTTTTCTAAGTATATTTTTGTTTGATGTTTCCTATCAGGGAACATTGATCATGGTTTCATTATATAAATATTCATAATCATGAAATAATAATCATATTATTCATTATATACACTTGTATAACCATTCATAGAAAGTGGTGATGAAAAATGTGTTGCATCACTTCATGGAGACAGTAGTCCATACGCACACATGGGTGATGATTCCACTTTTTGATGGTTGGAATGAAAGATAGGAAAATTAAAATTCAAATTTATATAATCATTATTATATCATAAAAATCATATATATTTCTTAAATATATCCTAATTATCAACCATTTAAATGGATATCAACATGAATTATGTTCGTGGATATGGTAGTCCACACGTATGCAGGAGCGGTATTGTTATTTTATAAAGGATGGTAAGGTAAGAATGGAGATAATGTATTATAATTATAGAAGAATAATTTTTGTTATAATTATCATATATAAAAATTAAATTCACCATAATAACCAACAATGAATGATGGTGATGGAAATTGGATCATATCACTATTTTAATGTGGTAGTCTATATGTACACATGAGTGATAAATTCATTTCCCATTTGATGGAAAAGATGTGGGAAATGTTTATACCATAATCATATTAAAATATCTATATTTTTATGAAATTGGATTCATTATGAGAGTATAGATACAAAAAAATTAATAAGATATATAGAAATGATGAAACTTGGAAAAATATCAATAAAAATATGTACCTCTTATTTGATAAACCTCCTTTAAATATCCTCTTAAAGACCCTTGGGTTATTATTTAAATTGTATAAATACCAAAATAAAATGAATAGGTAAGTTGGGTAGATTTTTTTAGGGTTTTTTTGAGCTAAAGGCCTCAATTGGTGTGTAGAAGAGAGGAGAGGAGTGCCCTTTTATTAGTGAGGGGATTGCCACACTTGTAATTTTAATGATTTTTTAAATATAATAATGTCACTCTCATGGGAAATTAGAACCAAATAGGCTCAATTTAGAATATAGGATTTTATTGAATCTCTATATATATTAATATAATATTATTTAGACCAATTTTTAATTAATTTTAACTCTTATCTCCTTAGTTAAACCCCTCATTATCCCCTTTTAACATTTTTTGTAGTAATGAATTTTTACCTCGGTTATTATTCATAAAGACCAAAACTTAAATTGAAAATATTATATAATATTAATTATTATGTGTCAAAATATTTAATTTATTCTATAATATTCAATTTTAATAAGTGTCAAAAGTCCACTTCAAAATAATTGTGTAAACCATAATTAAACCATTTTTATAAAAAATGTTTTTTTATCATAAAACAAGGGTTACCTTCATTCCATTTCATATAAAGACCACTAGATGAATGTTAAAATAATTTATTGAATATAATATCTACATATTAAATTAAAATAATTTATCATCTAATACTAATTTTATTTTTTAAGTTAAAAACATATTATGTATGAAAAAAACATTTTTTAGAAATACAACTCTTTTAACTTCAAATAATTTTATTTTGATTTATAAATGATTAAAAATAAATGAATTAATTTTATAAATATGTAAAAAAATAATGTTTCATAATTTATTTAGGTTTATTCATTCCTACAAAAACAAATGACTAGTTGTTAATTGTGACATAAAATAATAATTATTCCATTGCATATCTTGATTTGATAAAACTCAATGTTTCTTGAAATGAAATATATAAAAAAATAAAAATTGTTTAAATATAAATATAATATAAAATTTTAGTGTGTTGCATTTAAAACACATTTCAATAACATTATAGTTCATTTATAATCCAATTTAGTGCCCAAATTATCTTAGGAGGCATGAAACTCTATATTGTACCATGATAAAAAATATCTATATATGTCATGTGTTTTTCATATAATGAAAACATTATTTATAGTAGGGGTCATTTTCTAAGGATTAATTTGGTGTATTTGGTGGTTCCTCTTTCAATTTTAAGGTGGATGAAACTATATTTTATCATAATATCACCTTTTAGCATCAAAAGATATTGTCCTGGATATTTCTCCCAAAGAAAATGGTTTGTCCTTAATGTATATCAAACATGATTCAATAAATTCTACTAATTTTATAGGATATTTATCAATAATTTATTTTTTAACCTACCACTGAACATTTTTTTATACATTTAAATAATCACATTCATCATCATACTCTTCATAAGTACGTGATAACTACAACTCTATATTCTTCACTTGATATGGGTACTTATTTTACCATTTTTTGTTTCAAATTATTCCTTATATTATTCAAAATTATTAAACTAGACATACATATTAATTCATTATCCAGGTAAATATAATTATATTCATTTATAATCCATCGTTATTTATAAAAAATATTGTTATAAATGGATCATTTATTAATTCAGCAAAGTGTTTGTATGTTTTCCATTATTAAGCATTATTCCATATATTTCCTGTGCTCTTTTATAATATTATGGAATGTATTGGACTTAATTGTGATGTTTCAGGCCTGAAATTACATCACCACTTTGTAATAGGGTATATTTTATTGCAGAACTACGATAGGGTAATGGGATAATCCATATATGTTAAGTATTTCATCTTAGTATGAGTTATTAATTGTGTATTTATGATGAATGGAATTTTGATTCCCATCATTCCTATCATTATCAGATCATTTATAATAATATATGTTATTATTTATTATCAACACAACTATGTATTATGTTATTCTTATGTATTCATTGATATGTAATTATTTTTTTTCCTTTATATTTATTATTCCATTATTATTCCATGATATTTCATATTGTACATTAAAGATTATTAGGCATTTAAAATCACACTTTCTTTATCTTTAACATTTTCCTGTGAAATGAAAATGATTATTATTTATGATAATATTTTTGGATATAATTAATTAATAATGACTTATACTCAATTAATTTAGTATTCTATATTGTAATGTGATGTTTAGGTATATATTTTAATATGAACTATCAAACCTTGATATTGGATATGTAATCTCATGTAATCTGACTTCAATATAATAAATAACCCACTAACTCTAAGTGAATTGGGATTAGGGAATTAAATTTGGTATTAAATCAACATTTAGTATAAACCATTACAATAATATTTAGAGGAATATAGATAGATAACATATATTTTTATTTTGGAAAATTATAAAGAATTGTTTCCATAGATATCATATGCATAGATCCAAATTTTTGGTAAATATGATATATGATCCATGTTTCATAAAATTATAAGTTTATAATATTTCATATTAAATTATGATATTTTGTATCTAATGGTTCCCATTAAATGAAATGAAAACCATGGAAACAATCAAGGATTCTATGGGGATTTATTAAATAATTAGGATAATTTATTTAACATTAGCGGTGAATAAATTATTATTATTCTAGGTAAATTAATATAGGATAAAAAATAACCTTATATGTATTTATAAACTAGCTTCACCTCAATGAGGATCGTCATATTTATATCATTTTTAAGGCAATCACTTCCATCATTTAGTCAATCAAATAAACTAATGTTGGATGAACAATGGATACATTATGTAGAAAATATACTTGTGGCCTTCGGATGTACTAAGAATGAAAAATTTATCATGTATATAAATATTTTAATGGGATATATTTACAAATAGTTTAAATTTATTAAAAATAAAAAATATTTGTTAGAGTTAAAAAATGTAAAGTAAAGAATTTAGGGTGATTTTTATTACAGAATGTTTTTCGTCTACAGAAACATGCTAAGTTTGAAGGGAAAAGGAAAAAAAATACATAACCAATGTGAAGTTTTTTATCTAAAATGATATGTTACATTACTCCAATACTTTCTCTAAGAAATATAGGAATCTACCCAAGAGTAGGCCTATCGATCAAGGTCGAGATATTTTAGTAACATTTGTTGGGGTAAAATCTCTAAAAAAATGTTATCATAAGTACATTGATTATACATTAAATGATATTTAATACATTATTTGATTATTGATCTCTAAACTCTATTACATAATTAATGTTTATAAATAATATTCAATAACTCAGAGATACATTAAGAGATTCATTATTCATTAGAACACAAACTGATACTTTGAATTCAACAATGATATAAAAGGAAGATCATATTATAATACATGGGTGTTGTCTATTTTCAAATCTAATCATCATACCTCTGGTATATTTTGATGGAATTTGGGGAATTTATGTTCTCTCAATATATATTTCTACAATTTATAATAGTGGAAGAAATTAAAAATAGTGAAGTGGGAATGGAATTAGTTGTATCTATAGGGATTATTTCATTAAAAAGTTTATTTCAATAACCACCCCTAGTATCCATCTAAATTATATCCTTCTAGATGAAATGTATGAAATAAAATCTATAAAGTATAGAAATATTTTGATAATAGATGTTTTACCCATTTTTCATGAATATATAATTTTATTCTTAGATGAATTACATGGATTTCTACCAGGTATAGAAGATAAATTATTTTTTGATCACCTTCTTGATGAAAAATTCATATCTAACACACCATATGGAATGGATCTAATAAATTTCGTAGAGAAAAAAATAAATTATATGAAATATGTGAAAATTATTTCATCCATCAAAGTTTTTCACCATGGGGATCAATTATTTAATTTATGACCAAGATTAATAGTTCAATATGGTTGTGAATTTACTACAGGGAAATAAATAAAACTAATATAATGAAACATTATCCATTTACATATATTTATGACCTATTTTATCATATTTTTGGGGACCAATATTTCTTATATTTTTATCTTTTTTATATTCATTATGAGTAAATTTTTTTGAAGAATGATATGGAAAAGACAACTTTTCATACATGTTTTCTCCATTATGTGTTCACAATAATTCATTCTCGATTAAAAAATATAACTTATATATTTATATATTAAATTAAAATAGTATTCATGGATTATATTATCAATTTTTTTGTATTATTTATTTCTTATATTTTGTATACTATAAAACTTATGAGGACATTGAAACTCATTCACATAGATTTCTTGAGGTTTTGAGAAAAAATGATGTTATTTTGGAAATTTAATAGAAATAAATTTTATATTTAACAAGTAGGATTTAGTATCATAAATGTACCTAATAATTGTATGTTTATTGAATATTTAGAAAAAAAATGTTTTTAAAGGAATGGATAATAACAAAAAATATAAATGACATATGTAGTGTTTATAGCTATGAAAGATATTATCAGTGGTTTACTGAATACTTTTCGTGATTATATAATCTGGTAAAAAATTTAACACATATGTGGGTCAAATTCACAAGGAAAAGGAATGTGAATATATCATTGAATAATTTAATAGGATGGTGATAAATTAAAATATTTTTAAGTCATGTATCTAGTATATAAATGTTTATCTATAGTAATATATGAAGAAAAGGATTGGGATGTTTTCTATTAAAAATAATAGAGTTGTGGATTATGGGTCTCAATGTAAATATCATGATTATTTATATAAATCATGATTTATTATTATATATGCTACAAGTTTCATTAAAGATATAGATATAATATATCTATTTGGAGAAATGTGAAATATATTCATTCTATTTTTTTGAAATATATATTTACTCAAAACTATTATAATTTAAGAAAAATATAAATGGTATAAATAACTCAAGAGTTATTTTTTCAATACATTATCATTCCAGGAAATTGAAAAAAATAGTATATGAATTCAGTGGAAAACGTCTTCATATCTTATCTATTATGAGGGTAGAAAATGATTCAATTCTGAAGGATTTACTAATATTGGAATTAATTATTGTAATAGAAGTAGAAGCATAATACTTATTCCAATTAATTACCCAAAAAAATTATTTGAAAAGATTAATATAGCCACACATGATGATAATGACCTATAAAATAAGAATAATGATGTTAGAAATGGGAAATTTTTAGAAATTAATATTTCTGATGAGAGAATTATAATGGTTGTTGAGAGGTTATGTGTTCCATCAATAAAAGTGGTAAATAAATATGTATTGGATGAATATCATATATATAAATTCTCTATAAAACCTAGTATCACAAAAATGTATAAGTATATCTAATATCCTTTTTGGTAGGATAATATGAAGCTAGATATTTCATATTACAATATGATATGTTTAGTATGACAACAAGTGAATGATTAAAGACAATATCCCCAAGTAATTTTGTAACCATTAATACTTAAATATTAGATTAGTGATAATTTTTTAATGGATTTCATTACAGTTCTTCCTAAGACATCTAAGTGTAATGATACAATATGTCTCATTATATACCATCTAACAAAGTAAATCTATTTTTTATAAATTCAAGAAGATTTTCCTTTAGATCATCTTGTTAGGTTATATATAAAAAATTGGTCAGACTATATGTTAAAAACATATAAATATTATTTGATCATAAAAAAATTATATAAAAAAATATATGACTCTACAAAAGGCTTTAAATATATATTTTAGTCATAGTATAGGTTATCATCCTTATTCGAAAGGATAGTTTCAGAGGAAAATCTAAATAATGGATGATATTCTCAGGTTATACTCTATAAATTTCCTTGCAATTTGGGATCAATATTTACTTATAGTGGAGTTTTAATATAATAATAGTTACAACTTTATTATAAAATTATAACCATATAAATCCTTGTATAGAAATTAATTTCAAACTCTAACATATTTGAATGAGGTTCAGGAAATAAAGTATGGGAGGGAGCTTCTCCAACAGGGGCCTCTGTTCCGGCATGTGGCTTCTATCTGGATGATGGTGTTTCTCCTCGTGTTACGGTCAAGGGAAAGGGATTGTCATTCAAGGAAGTTCTATGTAGTTTAGTGGTGGCTACTTCCAGTGGTGTGACTTCCCCTCCAGCTTCTGCCTACAGGCACATCCCTCCGATCCTGTTGTGGCCTAGGGTTGCTACAAGGGTTGAGGGTGCTCCTTCTATGGATTTGTCAGATCAGGAAATCCAATAGGCTTACTCCTTTCATGACTTTACCCTGGTGGTGTGGTTTTGTCAAAATAAGAATCCCCTTGGTTTTTTCAGGGACTTTATCAAGTCTTGAGGACTAAGACTTCTGGCTGCAGTTTCATAGCAGTCCAGGGTGGCGTTCTGCATCCATCTATTCTCCCTGGAGGATCTTGTGAATGCTTGGGATCAGGAGGAGTGGTGGTGTGGTATGTGGCAGTTCTCTCTATCATGGTGGTAGTGGGACTTCCATTTCAGTAAGGATTCTCCTTCGGCGGTTGTTTGGGTATCCTTGCCTGGTCTCTCATTGCCTTTCCAGAACCCAGTGATTTTGAAATCGATCGATGACTCCTTGGGATCGTTTCTCTATTTTGATGATCCCACAATGTGACTTTTATCTATTTCAAACCCTCATATCTACGTGGAGCTCGATATTTCGGTGGTTTTCCCTTCTCGTGTGTTGCTTCACTCTGGGGATGGTCTTTCGTGGTAGTAGAGGCTCTTATTCAAAGGCTCTCCCAGGTTCTGTGTGGCCTGCGGTCTTTATGGTCATTACGAGGTGGTTTTTCTTTGGGGGAAGGAATGGTTCCAGAGATCTGGCTCCGGACGTCGGGGTCCTTCTCCATTAGGACCGTTTGTTCCGGCTTTCATGATATAAAAGATAGCTATTGGGGGATATTTTTCAATTTCAAATTGTAGTAGGGGCTCTCATGTGTCTCCTGACATCTTTGACATCAGTAGCACGTTTGAGGTAGGGGGATGCACCCTGAAGCCCTTGTTTCCTGCCTCAAACTTGGTTTCTCTATCGCGTGTCCCCCTTGGAGTGGACAAGGCCCTGAGTCTCACTGACACTGCTCTGGTGGTTACATCGGATCCCTGGGATCTATGCGGGTTCTCGTTTATAGCTTCGTCATCACCTCCAAGATCTCTTTCTCCGCACTCCCCGGTGCTGCATATTTCTTCCCAGATCTTCCCAAACTTTCTTCAGCATTATTTGAGTAGCATTCTGTCATATATAGTAAAATCTCCCCCTTGGGGGGACTTATTTTCTATGGGCATGCTCAAGGAAATTGAGGATTCCCATAGTTCTCTACAGTGTTCGGTGCCAGTTTCCCTCCTGCATGGGGGGTCAAATCATTATGTCTCACGACATCATTCCCCGGTAAGGTTCTCCTTGTCTGAGGATTCTGATGTTCCTTTTTTTAAGAAGATTTCTCCGGCCAAGCTTGATACGTGGGGTGATTTTTCTGGACCGGTCACTCATTCGATGTCCAAAGAGAAGGGTTTGTTGCTTTCCCCTACACCATATAGTTTTCTCGGACAAAAGGCCAAGAGGGATCACACTAGATGTTTTATGTGATTATTTGGAATTCCTGGGGATTGGGGGTGCACGAAAAATGTGCCTTCATTGCCTCAGAGTCCAGGAAGCATCCCAATTCTATCGTGGTTATCCTGGAACCCAAATAGAACCCCTGTAAGATTTAGGTTCTTGCGAGGGAAATCAGTTGTTGTAGGTCCTGGAATAGTGGTCCCGACAACTCCCATATTTTGTTCTGTTGGAAGAATAATGTGCAAGTGGAGATGCTCAATGTTATGAACCAGTGCGTCAATGCGAATATTTCAGGTGGGCGGAGTGTGGTACTCTTCTCTTTTGTTTATGCGAGTACTGAGGCAGCAAGGAGGAATGATATCTGGAGATTCTTAACCTCCATCAAGTCATGTGGTCTTTCCTAGTTCGTGGGGGGTGACTTCAACTCCATTATTGACCTCACCAAGAAAATGGGAGGTCTATATTACATTTAAAGTGGCATGCAGGACTTCCAAGGCTTCCTTGCAGCTGCGGGTCTGCAGGACATGGGATTTAGTGGTAGAAAATAGACATGGTGAAAACAACCGTAGGGGCACTAGCCACATTTGGAGTTAGTTGGATATGTGTCTCTCCAATCATCAAGGCTTGGATACCTTCCCATAGTCCTCGGTCACCCACTTGTCCCGCTCGCTTTATGATCACACCCTGCTATTGGTGGTGCTTATAAGGGGTAATGTTGGAGGTATTTCCTTCCATTATTCAAGTAACTGGCACGGGGAGGAGGGTTTCATGTAGATGGTGATGAATTTGTGGGAATACGTGGAAACTGGGAGGTCATGGTGTGTTCTTGCAAACCTATTGAACCATTTAAAGAAGGATATCCAAACATGGTTGGTCGAGAGACCCCTGGAAAACATGGGGTGGATAGAATTCAGTTTGATATCAATATGATGGAGGAAGAGCTATAGTCCAACTAGAATGAGAACAGGTTTGTTCTGCTCAATGACAAGGGTATCTTTCTTGCTGGGAAGCTTCTTGAAATCGGAAGGTCCTATAGTCAAAGATCTCAGGTTCGTTGGCTTAAGAAGGGGGACATGAATAGTTAATTTTCCCAAACTTGTATGAAGGAAAAGATTAGCATGAGACTCAACCTCAACCTAGGTAATGGGGTGTTAACTTCAAATGTCAGGGTTGCTGGCCGTATGACTCTGGACTACTTTGAAAAGGTTCTGGGTGGTGAGAGGACTTTCAGGAAGGATCAACGTGCTGAGGAGGGGGTTGATGCCTTCTTGGGATTCATTCCATTGCTGGTGGAGGGGCCTAATCATTCGCGGTTGATGGAAATACTGTCTGTGATGGAGATCAAGGATTTTGTCTTGGGGATGTCACTAGATAGTGCCCCTAGACCAAATGGGTTTTCAGGGTCTTTTTACATGGGTGCGTGGGAGATCATGGGGCCTCAGGTGGTGGAGGTCATCTAGGATTTCTCCCATGGAAGAGCCCTTAATAGAAGCATATGTGGCTCCAGGATCGTCCTTATTCCTAAAGTCAAGGATCCTTCTAGCCCCATTCACTATAGGCTGATTTTTCTATGTAATATGTCCTATAAGATTCTAGCTGGGCTTATCTCATGAAGACTTAGTAGTGTGATTCCAAGGCTGGTCTCAAGGGAGCATCATGGTTTTATCCAAGGTAGAAGCATCCAAGGGGCGGAGGGTATCACAAGTGATCAAGTCAGTGATATCAACAAGAAGGCGATAGGTTCAAATGTCATATTTCATGTGGATATGGACAAGGCTTATGATACTATGGAATGGGGTTTTGTGATTCAGGTAATGAGAAAGATGGTCTTTGAGGAATGGTTTTATGATCTTTTTTTCGGTGCTACTCTTCCCCTTGGCTGTCCATTTTCATTACAGGGAAGGTTTTTGGTTTCTTCAAGATGGTGTGTGGGGTTTGGCAAGGCGATACCAAATCTAAAAGTCTCTTTGTCCTTTACCAGGATGCACTCTCTCAAAACCTTCATAGAGGGCTTGCAGAGGGCAGGTTGTCTCCATTTGTCTCATGTGGTGGTTCGGATGGTGTTTCCAACCTCTTGTTCACCAATGGCATCCTGATGTTCTTGAATGGGAAGAGTCGATCTTTTCATGGATTTATGGAGATCATGCACACATATGAATTCTTGAGTAGTCAAGGTATTAACTATTTGAATAGTCATGTTTTCATTTCTAAAAAGTGTTCATGCCATCACTGTAAAGACATCTAGGGAATTTTGGATTGCCAAAGGCGGCATTTCTCAATGATCTACCTCGTTATTCCCCTATCCTATGTAAGTATCAAGACCCATTTCTTTTATGGGTTCATCAGTAGAATTATGGGAAGAATCATCAACTGGAAGAGAAAGTTCCTTTCGTTTGGGGGGAGAGTCACATTGATCAATAGTGTTCTTACGTCCATCCCAATGCACATCCAATATATCGTCAAAGCACCGAAGGGTTTAATTTCAAGGATGGAGAAATATTTCACTGATTTCCTTTGGGATTCCAATCAAGAGGGGCGGTGCCATTGGACATCTTGGAGATGGCTAGAGAGGCCTTTCGATGAGGGTATGGTGGGGCTTCATGACATTTTTGGTACCATGCAGGGGTTGTAGGCGTGGTTTTCATGGGCGGTTATTAAGGGGGATTCCATATGGGATTCTTTCTTCATAGGTAGATATAGGTGGGATGGTGGGTCCCTGGCCTACTTTGAGCCTAGCCTTTCTACATTATCCAAGGGTATTCTTTCCCATTTGGAGGTTCTTTAGGGTGCGTCCCATTGGATTATTGTTCGTGGTGATGTTATTTTTTGGAGGTTGAAATCGGAGGGAGATACGCTCTTCTTCCCTAGCTATCCCATCCCTACAATTTCCTTCAAGGAGGAATGTGGCTTTCCAGCCTTTACCCAGGCCATTCTCAGTCAGGACCAAAGGGAGATTTTTGATAGCCTCACCCTTAGTAATGAAGTGGATATGTGTTGTTTCACAGGTTCGACCTCAGGCTAGTTTTCTATCCCGGATTTCAATCAGCTGCATATTATAGACGTGACCATGGACGAGCGGTCCTCGCAGATTTGGTGAAATGAGTTTCCTATAAAAATGAACTTCCTTGTTCAGAGGATAAGGAACTTTTCCCTATAAATGGATGAGAGTCTTCAAAGAAAGGCATTCCCTTGTCATCTCATTGTCTCTACTGTGAGAACCTGTGAATGGAATCAACGCTGCATCTGTTCTTTCAGAGCGACTGGGCTGGCCACCATTGGTCCATGATCTCCACTCATTCACATTGTAGTTGTCCTTAGGATTCTTTACATGATTTCATGACCTCATTATTTCAATGGGTGGGGTTAAGTGCAATGGAGATCAAGATTCAGGCATGTGTTCTCTCTTCCATCTGCTGGACTCTTTGGGAGGCAAGGAACCAGGCGAGGAGGTGTGCTTGCCCCTCTGTGTGGTATCTTCAGATGTGGGTGAAGGAACTCACCATTGATTTGGGTTCGGTCATCAAAGTTGGACATGCCTCTCTGACATTATTCTACTTCTTTAACAAGCCATGCCCAGCTGGTGCGACGGGTGGGATGGGTGGCAGATGGGTTTGTTGGATCCCCCCATGCATGGGTTGAAAATGAATGTGGACATTTTCTACAGGATTGGGATCATGCAAGGTAGGGTCCTCATTCATGATTTGTGTGGCTCTGTTTTGGCATGTTTCAACACCTTATTTGGGGTGGGAAACTCTCTGGGGGCAAAATTGAGGGCTCTTCTCATAGGGCTCACAATTTATAGGAGGTTGGGTTTGTAGGCTGATTTTATTGAGTCTGATTTGGAGGCTTTAGTCAAGATGGTCAAGGGGATCTGTGAGGCACCCTGGAACCTAAGATCTTTAGCTAGAAGGTCCTCATTGGAGACGAGTCAGGGTCAACTTGTCCATCACGTTTAGAGGAAATCTAATTTTGTTGTTGATGCGCTCGCCGGCTTGGGGAGACCGAAGGAGCCGCTTGTTGTTTATAATAGTATTAGGTTGATTCACATGGTCTGTATGTTTTTTTCCAAGTGGATGCTCTTCATTTACACCACTTCCGGCCCCCTTAGGGGTTTTTGGTCCATCTGTCGTGTACTGGTGGTCACTGCCTTTTTAATAAAAATAATGATTTTGTATCATATCACGTGGAAGAGACACGAGAGAAATTAAGATCTATTTAGAAGGATATCATGGTAGTATATAGTACATTGAAAATTTATGTTGACTAATTAATGAAGGATCAAGAATTTCAAGTAGGTGACCATTTCTTCTTAAATATGTCTCTATAAAAAGTAGACATGAGATTTGGAAATAAATTTATGATGAACCCAATGAAAAATGGGATTTTAAATTATTAGATTATATTGGAGCTATTTGATATCAATTATACTTTCCAAAAACTCACTCCTAATTTATTCTTGTGTTACATATAACACTTATAAATAATCATATGTCCGACTCTTCACATTCTCTATAATTTGATCATGCTGTTTAGATGCTATAATATTCCTATAAGTAATGTCCAATTAATATTATTTTTACAAGAGAGAAATTTCTATGAAATCGAATGACACATCTAGTAAAATTTCTTAGAGGAATCATCAAATATAGGATACACCATAGGATACTGAGTATGAGATGATAAAGGCTTGTCCACATTTCAATGGATTGATTTATAATTTTGATCATAAAATTATCATAAGGGGGATGTAAAACAAACTAAATTATTTTATATAATAATGATATTAAAAAATAGTTAATTTGAAATAAAAAAAATTAATTTATTATGATTTCTATATATAATAATTAAAAATAGAAAAAAAAATTGAATAAAATGTAAATGTCTCCTAGGTCATATTCTCCAATAAATATTATGTCTATAACAAGTACATTATAAAATAAAAATGATACAATACGCATAATTGAAATATTAAAAGTATAAAAAAGAGATTGATTATTTAACAAATAAATATAATTGAGTTTATAGGTGGTAAGAGTAAATATATTCATTATATGATCATTGGTAATTACAAATACTGGTGATATGGATGTAAAAAAATATCCATTGTAATTAGTGACACTACTATAAATTGGAGTTATACCAATTCGACTGTACCGATGATTTGGAAAACCATCGATATATGTACATTTGAGAGACCCTATACCAATGGTTTTGGAATAATCATTGTTATAGGTTCCTTGAATAGACCCATACCCATAATTTTGGAAAACATTGTTGGTATAGGTCCCTTATAAAGACCAATCCCAATGGTTTTGTCCAAAACCATGGGTAGAGGCCCCTTATAGAGACCTTATACCAATTATTTTTTTAGAACCATTGGTATAATTCAACCTATACCAACGATTTTTCCTAAACAATAGAGATAGTTTACAAAAATTAGTGTACATAAAACAATGGTTTTGAGAACCATCGGTATACGTACTGATATTTTTTATGGATAGTCTTTTGAAATAACATTAAATACATCAAATGTTAAATTAAATGAATATATATATATATATAATTATATTCACAAAAATCATCTTAGATTAGTTGTTAGGTAGTTAGAATATAAATGAGAGGCGTTGGGATAAGAAACTAGCGAGATTTTATTTTTTAAATTACATATACCAGTGTTTTTTTATAACCGTTGGTATAGGGTTTTTCATATGACCTAAAGCAGTAGTTTTACAAAGCCATTGGTATAGGACTTTACCAATGGTTTTCCAAAAACAATTTCTAACACCCTATGTTTTTACTGACCTATTTTTGAATAAATCAAAATTTTTCATTTATATTATACAATGTACTTAGTCAAATATTCCTTTCACATGAAACACCTACTTCTTATATGATGCATGAAACACTTAGTTGGCATACGATACATGAAATACTGAGTTTCTACGAAACATATATTTTTTATTATTTTAATTATTGAAATAAAATATTTATAGCATATCCATTAAACAAAGTGTAATGAATAGTAATAACTAATTTTCAAATATTTTTTATAATTTTTTTATAAATAATACATTTTTATAGTAAAAGATATGATTTTTGGTAAAGTCATTTTTATGTTTAAAAACACTGTTTTCTCAAATGAACCGATTTTAATGATAAATTTAATTCTAAACACATTTAGACATTTAATTTGATAGAATAAACTTCATTTTTTAATTAAAATCTTCAAAATTATCTTAGGGTAAATTTTTTGGATTTTTCTAAGAAACATAATTTTTTGATGAACAGTTAAAAAGACAGTCTTTTAGTTAAAAACTACCTTTTTGTCTAATTAATTATTAATGTTAAATGATATTATAATTTTTTTACATTTAAATTAGATAAATATTAAATCTTTTAATACAAGTAAATTCATTAGGATCAATTTCACTTTGAAACTAAATATAAAATCTCAATAAACTTTTGAACTTTTTCATACTTTATAACCTTGTTATTTCGACCCGTCTATGAAATTATCCGTAATATGATTTTTCCGCTTCTATGAAGTGAATTTAAAAAATATGAAATACACCATTGTATTTAGTATAACACTTATATTATAATAGATCCATTTTAATAATTGACCAAAATGATAAGTAAAAGTGATCAAAATTAATCACAGCAGTTAAGGCCAAATTAAGCTTAATTAGGGACTAAACCTTAAAATTAAGGGCCCAAATGACCAGATATTTTTCCAACACAAATTTTATTTCCATATTTAGTCCATAAAACATCCATCATTGATTTTGGTTGGTTTATTGTGACTTTTTAGGTGATAACATGTGCACACCTAATTTGTTTCTAAAAATTTCATGTGAGTCATTTTCCCTTCCTATAAAAGGCCACAACCTCTACCCATTCCTAAAACTACTAAAAACCTTTTAATTTCGTCCAATCTCTACCCAATACACTTAAAAATAATAATAACTTCTACCTTTAAGCCTCCCTTTTGGCAGAAATCCTCTCAAGGAAGCCTTTTGGCATAAACCAAAAGGAGCTACCCAAATTAGAAGTAATGTGTTCTATCAAGATCTTTTCCTTTATTTCCATTATTCTCCCCTTAAAATCTTTGTATTACATTATTTTGTGACAAAATATTATCCTAAATATACTAGTACATTTTAATTCAACAGTTATGACCTATACTTACACACATCTTCATCAAATGGATGTTGAAGATTCTGTTTATGGGTACGGAAAACTATTGCCTCACGAAAAGATGATTATTCATTTCTCATTTACCACCCATCATGTTGAAAATTATGATGAAAAAAATATTTATATATTTATTATTTATTATTTATTATTTATTTAAGCTTATTTATTGCTTTTATAACACCAATATTTTTACCTTCCATTTGGTGTTAAGATGATAATCTTGTTTGCGGAAGTGTGGACTACCACACCCTCAAAGCGATGTGATTCGTTCACACACTACATAGAATATATTAATGATGGGTTTGGTGAAATTATATGATATATATAATATATTCATGCTACTGTAACAATTAAATATATGTGTGTCTGTGTGTTATTTACATGCTTTCTTTCAATACGGTAATAAAAATGAAAAACATCGTTCATGTGTACGTACGGCTTAACATATCCATGAACAGTGTATTACATTATATACTTCATTATGCTATAGATTATTATAATATAAATATAATTTATATACCTTATATTTATATCATGTTATTCATTCTTTAATCATGATATAATTATAAGGATCAACAATATAACTAATTAAGATACATGTGAAGAACAAAATGAATATTACCCGAAGTGAAACCTTAACAATGGATCGTTAACAAACTAGTAATAAAAGTTCAGAATAAAAAAATATATGGTAATATATATAATATTATTATTATTTAAAAGATTTATAATAGACTTATATTTATTATATACGAAGCTTTTATGAGTACAGAGAGAGACAAAACACAAGGTAAGAGGATTTCCATCTCACTTTTAATTTATGTGAGATACATGTTATGTTTTCCACTCTTTAGATTTGTGTGGTGTATGTAATACCCAAAATTATATTATATGTATATTATAATTCAATTTACAGGTATTCACATGACCATTTTATTATCTTTCTTTCATGGGGTTTAACTTTCAAAAGTTACCATAGCGGTAAAACAGTTTTGTTTCAATTTTCTTTCTTTGAGAATCATGCTTTTTATGCACCCCAAATCTTTTTTCTAGGTTTATATAGTTCCATTATGAATTTTATATCAATTATCTCATTATTTTCATTATAACTTAAGATTCATGTAATTTACTTTTCTTACATGGTGAGTATGATCTGAAGTCCCCAAGTTATAAGACTTTATTGAGTTAATCTCCTTCTTTTTTTGAGATTGTGTTTCTACTTCATTTTATTAAATATTATTATCCATAATTAAATAATATTCATTAATTTTATTAACCTTGGTTTATTCAAGATATCCTCAATTTCTAGTACTATTTTTCACTCTTTTGTACTTAAGATAATGTTTTAGTAAAATCTGGCCACCTCTCTCTTTGGTCTAAAAGCAATTGTATTCAAAAACCATGTTTTCAAAAATGTTTTCAAAAGACCCTTGAACATAATTGTTAAGGAAAAATTTATTTTAAAATTTTTTATTATTTTAAAAATATTCCTTTATAATTTTTCAAATATATTTTCAAAGAAAACATTTTTCAAAAGGTTTTATGTAATATAAATAATTTTTTAAATAAGAAAGGGTATTTTCCTCAAGAAGTGTTATTAAGATATCTTTAATAATTATTTCCCATATTAGATAATATTCATTGGTTTTAATCATGCCTTTATGGGAGAATTATTCAATTTTTTCATTCATATTCTTTCTTGTAATGGATTATGTTTTTATGTACTAATGGTATGAAACTCATTTCTCTTTTATGGGTTATATGCTTTTGAAATCTATTTCTTTTCGTGGGTTATGTTTATGATGAAATTGTTATGAAACCTGTCTCTTTACACGGTTTATGATATGTTTACATGTTTATTATACCCATTTCATATGATATGTTATGATATGGTCATTTATTATCTTGTAGCATATATATGCATGATTTCATTATGTGAAGGGTGGGATCTATATATCCCTCCAATCTATTGTGTAATGTTTTATATCCCATGAGATAGACTATGATGGTATGAGGAGTGAACTCACGCTATTAAGATGGTCTTGGGAGTGAACCTTGGCTACGAATATGTCCACAGGAGTGAACCATGACTATTATGATGTAATAGGGAGTGAACTCATGCTACTATGATCTCCATGGAAACTAACCATGAATAATAATATGGTTTGGGAAGTATTTCCATAGATACTATGGAAATAATTATATGCTTATGTGTTTCCAACAATTCCATGTCTTACTCTTATGTTATGCTTTCATGGATTATTTCCTTTACTTCCTTTTTATTCATGTATTATGAACTACCATGCTTTTTTCCATGATTCATGTGTATGACCTTGGATATATAGGGTATGATCTTCTATTTTCATGATCACATTCTCATACCCTTATGCCCATGTTTATACTACATGCCTCCCATGTTTACCCTTACTAATCATTTGAGATCAACCCTTTTTATGTTTCCATCCCCAGGTTATGAATATATGTTTTATGTTTTAGGAGTCTAAGAAGGGTGCTAGTCAAGAATAACCTAGTGGGAGATAATATAGCTCATTTATGTACTGGTGTTTGTGATTCCATGTATCCAAAAACACTAGACTAGTATAGTCTTCTCGTGTCTTTTTTTATAATGTTTATGTATTATGAAAAAGTTATGTAATGTAATTTTTTTAAAGAGAGGGTCTTTATAGTTGTTATTAGAGTAAAATTTTAGTTAACCTTTGGAAACTAGGATGATAAAACCTTGGTGAGAACCCTAAGGATATGTATAAGGATAAGTATAGGGTTGAGTTAAAGTAAAGGAAAGTGTCCTGGAATTTTGGTGAAGGACAGAGTGAGTAGTTTCTAAGAAATACATCAATGTATGGATACTAATAGTATATGTGGTTCTAGAATAGATGTACCTAGGGGTAACAACATTGAAAAGATGTTTTGGGATTGATTTGGGGTAATTTGGTCCAAAAAAATGGGCCTTGTTTCACACCTGATTTGAAACTCCTGGAGGATATTCTTTGGGAATTAAAAACCTCTTCATGAACCATTATGAAGGATTTAAATATATGTTGGCTATTAATAAGCTAGGATAAACCTAAGGTGTGATAGATAAAGAGAGGTTTCATAGATAAAGAGAGGTTTCATAATTTAGACATCCTATAAGTGATTTTTTATGATTATGTGTTTCCTCATTATGATAACTATTTCATACTCTTTGATTTTGGTTTTAGTCAATGGTTGGAACCCAAAGGGACCATGTTAATGATGAATGAGATAGACAGTCCAACGATTTTCCTCCTGAGCAACCAAATGCTATGGGAGTTGGAATGAAAACCTCGTTGCTATGATCACATGTATTTATAAAGCTATGAATCATGGTGGACTTCTAAATGGGAAAAGGATGGAAAAACATTCTATTGAGACTTTCATGAGGTAATGTTAACCTTCTTTCAGAGGGTCTTCTGATCCACTTCTTTTTGAACAATGGATTAATACCACTGAAAAGATATTTGTTGTTCATCATTGCACGAATCATGATAAATGAATTATGGTTGTTTATTAGTTATAAGGATAAGTATATTAGTGGTGGAATCTAATCAAGATTATGAGGTAGCATTATGAGATTGAAACCATGGTTTGGAAATAGTTCAAGAACTTATTTTTTGATAAGAACATTCCTATAATTATTCATACCAAGATGGAGAAAGAGTTCCTTGAGTTGAACCAAAGGGATGATGAGTCTATTGGTACCTATGAGGATAATTTCACAAGACATGTGAGGTATGCTTCAAGAATTATCATCCAAAATGAAATTAAAATTGAAATGATCTTTGGTGGATTAAATCCAAGTACCATAAGAACATTTCCAATAAGAGACTTTAGTTTATACGAAGAGATTTTGTGTTGTGAAATCAAGGTGTAAATGGAGGTAGGAGTCATGTATCAATATCTTGTATTAGAAAAAAAGTTGAATATGGAGTTTAAAGGAAACTATAAAAAACATGTAGAAAAGAAGATGATTTTCCTTTATTCCCTAAGTGTTGGAAGAAGAATAAAGTAAATTTCTTTATAAGGTCTAATAAGTGTTTTAGGTACTGAAAGGAAGGACATCGGGCAATTTATTATTGAAGTGATGGGAAGAAGTTAGCTCCAAATTCTAATGGAGAAAATGATGCACAGAATGTGCCTCTTATGATTTTTTGCTTCAAGTGTAAGGATAATATGAATTATGATAACTATTTCTCAAACCTAAGGGCTGGTGATGATGATCAATGTCAGCAACCTCTTAAGTCAAGGGACAAAGGGAAATCTCTTGAAATCTCTATTTCTTATGATTGATGTAATAACGACGTGATGAAAGGTAAACATACCATCCACTCCAGAACTTCTAATGTCATATTTGATTCCGGATCTACCCACTCATTAATATCTAAAGAATTTTCTAAGGGTTTTAATATTCCACCAAAACAATTATATGCGGTATTAGTAGTGCAAACCCCTAATGGTATGATGATTTCATCTAAAGTCTATGGTTTCTCTCTAGTATAAATTTTTGGGAAATGTTCTTACTACCAATCTTTCCATTCTTCCATTGGTCAAATTTGATTTCATCTTAGGTGTGGGTTGGATTTCTCTACATAAATCCCATATTGATTTTCAAGGAATTGAAGTTATGTTTGATATTTCAAACCATCCTATGATCATCCATGGATGTGATGAAAGATATAAACATCCAATGGAGATTTCATCATATGTATGGGTCTTAATCACCATTCAAAGGGTTTTTTATATCAAATTGTTGGGTAGAAAATCAACATCAATGATATGCATGTTGTTTGGGATTTTGTGGATTTTTTTCTGGAATAGTTTCCTAGTCTTATAAAAAAATGTGAAGTTGAGTTCTCAATTTAACTTATACGTGGTTTCACATAAATTTCAAAGACTCCTAATAGAATGGACCTGATTAAGTTATAGTAATTGAAGAATCAACCCCAAGAAAACTTTGATAAGGGATTTATTTGTCCAATTCTGTCACCTTGGGGTGCACTGGTTCTTTTTGTGAAAAAAGTTATATGAAACAATGTGACTCTGCATTGATTATTGAGAGTTGAACAATATCACAATCAATAAAAAGTATCATCTTCCCCATCTTGATGAATTTTCTGATCAACTGCATGGAGATCAATACTTTTCCAAGATTGAAATTCATTCTGGATATCATCAATTGAGGGATAAGAAGTATGATACACCAAATACAGCATTCTATACATGGTATGGTCACTATGAATATATATTTATTCCTCTTTTTCTTGCTAATTCTCTTACTATCTTCATGGATTTAAAGAATAAAGTCTTTAGAGATTACCTCAATCAGTTTGTGGTAGTTTATATAGATGATATTCATATCTATTCAAAGAGAAAGGAAGAGCATAAATATTACTTGATAATTGCATAGAAGACCCTATGGAAGGAGAAGTTGTATAAAAAAATTACAAAGTGTGATTTTTTCCAGAAAAAGTTTTATTTTTGGTTCACATAATCTCAATAGATGGTATAGTAGTAGATCTATCAAAGATGGAGGCTATTAAAAGTTAGGCTAGACGAACCACAATGACTGAGATCCATTGTTTTCTTGGTTTAGCTAGATATTATCAATGGTTTATGGATAATTTATCACATCTATATAATACGCTGACCAAGTTAAATCGGAAGGGTGTTAAGTTCATTTGGATAGATGAATGTGAGGAAAATTTCTAGGAACTGAAGAGAAGGTTGGTCAGTTCACATGTGTTTACACTACCCTATAGTGTAAAAGGGTTTGTAATCTATAGAAATTCATTGAATAAGGGATTGGGATATTTTTTTATGAAAAGTAATACGGTTATATCCTATTCCTCATGAAAATTGAATATTCATTAGAAAAATTACCCAACTCATGATTTCGAGTTAGTAGTGGAAATTTTTTTCATTAAAGATATGGAGGCATTTTCTTGATGGGGAAAAGTGAGATATATATACCGATAAAAAAGTCTAAAATATATATTCACATAGAAGGAGATGAGAATGTTCTTGAGAATATGGTTAGAGTTTATAAATTATTATGATTTCTTAATACATTACCACCTTGGTAAACTAAACAAGGTGGCCAGTGATTTGAGTTGAAAAGATCATGCTAGATTGTCTATGATGAGGATAGAAATCCTGAAATAAGGGGGCCAATATTTTTATATTAGTATAAGATGGATCTAGAAATCCTGAAATAAGGGGGGAATCATTCTCAAATGAATTTTCATCTCTCTATCCAAGTGAAGATTAAGGATGTGTAGAAGGAAAATGAAGAGATGAAAAAGAAGGTCATAAATGTTCCTAAGTTTAATATTGATAAAGATGGAATGATAAGGTTCATGTTAGGTATATATGTTCCTTCCATTCCAGATTTGAAGAATGAACTATTAAGGGAATCTCATAGTTATTTGTTATCTATTCATCCTAGATGTACAGATATGTATAGGGACTTGAAATAATACTTCTAGTGGGATGGCATGAAGAGAGATATCGTGGAGTTTTTATCTTGGTGTTTTGTATGTCATCAAGTTAAGGCTTAAAGAAAAAAGTCTAAAGGGATGTTGCATCCATTACCCATATCATAATGTAAATGGGAGAACATCACTATGGATTTTTTCATTGGACTACCCAAAACCTCTAATGCGTTTAATTATATATGTTTTGTAGTTGATCTCTTTACTAAGTCAGCACACTTCATTTCTATCATAGAATATTTATCTCTTGATGAGATTTCCATAATATACATTAATAAAGTGGTAAGTTTTCATACAGTACCAGATTCCATTATATCATATCGGGATCTGAGGATTACCTCAATGTTATGGATAAGTCTTCAGAAAGAACTTGATACATAATTGAGTTTCAGCACTTCCTATCATCCTAAAATTGATGGTGAGTCTGAAAGAATAATTCAAATCCTAAAGAATATGTTGAGAACTTGTTCTCTTAATTTCAAAGGAGGTTGGTATCAACACCTTATTCTAGTTGAGTTATCTTATAACAATATATTTCAATCAATAATTCAGATGGAACCATATTAAGCCCTCTATGGGAAGAAATTTAGATCCCCAACGTGATGGGATGAGGTTGGAGAAAGAAATCTATTAGCACCTAAGATCGTTGAAGAAATGGTCGAGAAGGTTAGAACCATTCAGCAGCATATCAAGGTAGCTCAAATCCAACATAAAAATTATATTGATAATCTTCTAGGTAATATTGAGTTTGATGTAGGTGAAAAGGTGTTTCTACAATTCTCACCCTGGAAGAAATTTATGAGATTCGGGAAGAAAGGGAAACTAAGCCCTAAGTTTATTATTTCCTTTGAGATTCTTGATTGTATCAGGATGGTAGCATATCACTTGGAACTTCTTCTAAATATCTCTCAATTATATGATGTGTTCTATTTTTCTCTCCTGATGAAGTATATACCTAACCCTTCACATGTACTGAACTCAGAGGTCATACTGCTGGAGCAAGATCTTTCTTATGAGTAACAACCTATCGAAATTTTGGACCAATCAAAGAAAGTTCTAAAAAACAAGATCTCTCACCAAGTCAAAGTTTTTTGGGAAAATTACAAGCTATAAGAAGCTCTGTGGGAACATGAGGATATGATGAAGTATAAATGTCCTCATTTTTTTACCAAAGTTTCAAATTTTGAGGGAGAAATCCATTTTAAGGGAGGTAAAATGTTACACCTCAAGTTTTTAGGGACCTATTTTCTTCGAATAAATTAAAAAAATTCATTTATATCTTGAAATTCACTAAGTAAAATATTACTTTCACATGAGACATTGACTTAGAATACGATGCAAGGAACACTAATTTGGTGTAAGATACACACAACACTGAGTTTCTATGAAACATATCTTTTTATTATTTTAATTATTTAAATAAGATAATTATAAACTAGAAGTTAAACATAGTATTATAAATAGTAAAAAATATTTTGTATAATTTTTTTATATTAATAAAACATATTGATAATAAAATATATGATTTTTGGTAAAGTTCTTTTTAAGTTTAAAAACACTATTCTCTCAAATGAACTGCTTTTAATAATAAAATTAATTTTAGAAAAATTTAAAAATTGAATTTGGTTAAATAAAATTCATTTTTTAATTCTGAAATTTTAAATTATCTTATATTGAATTTTTTAGATTTTTCCAAGAAACTTCATTTTTTATGAATTGTGAAAAATACAGCTTTTTAAATCAGATATACACCATTTTATTCAATCTAATATTTAGAGTCTAATAAGTCTATGTTATTTTTTTGACAAAAATGATAAGTAAAAGAGATTAAAATTAATCATAGTGGTTAAGGCCAAATTAATCTTAATTAGGGACTAATCCTTAAAATTAAGGGCCAAAATGACCTAGAAACTTGTACAAAAACAATTTTATATCCATATTTCGGCCATAAAACTTCTATTATTGATTTTGGTTGGTTTGGAATGACTTTTTTGAGGTAATAAAATTTGCACACCTAATTTGTTTTTAAAAATTCCATGTGAGCCTTTTTCCTTCCCTATAAAAAGCCACCACCTCTACCCATTCCTCACACCTCTAAAACCTTTTAAGTTATTACGTGATCAATAAAATATACTTAAAAAATACTAAATTATACCTTTAATCCTCACTTTTTTAATAAATCTTCTCGAGAAATCCTTTTTTCATAAACCAAAATGGGTTACACGATTAAGAGGTAACGTATTTTATCAAGCTCATCTCCATTATTCTCATTCTTCACCCCTTAAACTCTCTTTATTACACTATTTTGTGACAAAACCAGTATCATCCATATACTAGGATGTTGTTATGAAATTTTTCTAACCTAAAATTACACACACTTCCATCTAATGGATGTTAAACAAACTTTTTCTATGTACGACGGACTACTGCCTCATGAAATGATGATTGTTCATTTCCACTTTACCACCAATCATGGTGGACATTATGATGGAAAATCTATTTATATATATAATATATTATATGTATTATGTATTTAAGATTAATTATTCCTTTTACAACAAACATATTTTTACCCTTCATTTGGTTTTAATATGATAATCTCAATTGAGAAAGTGTGAACTACCGCCCCCTCAAAGCGATGTGATTCATTCAAACAACACAGAGAATATATTAAGGGTGGGTTTAGTTAAATTATATGATATATATAATATATTCATGCTACTATGATATTTATATATTTATATATGTATTTAATTTACATACTTTCTTTCAATACAGAAATAAAAAAGGAAAACAAGATTCATGAATACGTACGGCTTACCATCCCCATAAACTGCTTATTTCAATACATAATTCATTGTGAAATAGATAATTATAATATACATATAATTTATATAGCTGATATTTGTATCACGTTCTACATTATGGAATCATTATATACTTATAAGGATCAACTATATTACAAATTAAGATACATGTGAAGAACAAATAAAATATTACCCGAAGTGAACCCCTAACATATGATCGCTAACAATCAGGTAATATAAAGTCATAATAAAAGAATACATAGTAATAAAAATAATCATATTATTCTATAAAATATTTAAATAAACTTATATTTATTATATAGGAATATTTTATGAGTATGAAGATAGTAATGACACAAGGTAAGGGTATTTTCATCTCGCTTTGAATTTCTGTGAGATACTAGTTATGTTTGACACTCCTTCATTTTTTGTGGTGCATGAACATCCCTTGATTTTTTCTATGTATCTTATACTTCAATTTATGGGTATTCAGATTCTTATTTTATTATACATATTTAATGTGGTTTAACTTTCAAAAGTTACCCTATCGATAAAATAGTTTTGTCTCAATTTTCCTTCTTTGTGACTCATGTTTTTTTATGAACCTAAAAACTTATTTGGAAGTGTATATACATCCATTTTACATGTTATGTCATGAATATTATACTTTTAATGATATATTATGCTTCATGAAATTTCATTTTCATACATGGATATTATGATCCAGATTCACCAAGTTATAATATTTTATTGAGACAGTCTCCTTGTTTTGTTTTTCAAATTTTTTATGTTTATACTTCCATTGATGAAATATTATGATCCATCATTCAATAATATTCATCTATTTCCATATCATCTGTTTATTCAAGATATAATTATTGTTTATTACCATTTTTCCAACTCTTTAGTACTTAATATAATGTTTTTATTAAAATCTAACCACCTCTCTCTTTGGTTAGAAATATATTGTATTGAAAAAACATGTTTTGAGAAATTTTTTCAATATAACATTGAAGGAAATTCTAATGGGAAAACGTATTTTTGAAATTTTTTATTTTTTAAAAAGATTTATTTATAAGTTTTAAATATAATTTGAATGAAAATAATTTTCAAAAGGTTTTTTGTAATAAAAATCATTTTTTAAAGAAGAAAGGATATTTTACTCAAGAAGTGTTTTTAAAAGATTTTTCAAAATGATTTCCCATCTAAGAAAACATCCATTGTTGTTACTCTTGAATTTATGAGGAAATTATTCAATGTTTATATTCTTATTATTTATTTGAATGGAATATGTTTTTATGGAATGATGTTATGAAACCCATTTTGTTTTCATAGGTTATATAATTTTCAAACCCACTTCTTTTTATGGGTTATGTTTATGATGAAATGATTATGAAACATGTCTCTTTCCATAGGTTCTAAAATTTTTACATGTTTAATATACCCATTTAATTTCATGGGTTATGATATGTTTATTTATGTCTTTTGGAACATTTATGTATGATTTCATTATGTGACAGGTGGGACTTATATCTCCCCCCAATACATTTGGTAAAGTTTTATATCTCATGAGATAATATATGATGGTATGAAGAGTGAAATCATGATACTAAAATGGTATTAGGAGTGAAACTTGACAACTAAGATGTATATAGGAGTCATCCATGACTACTATGATGGTATGAGTAGTGAACTCATGAAACGTTTATGGCCATGGAAATAAACCATGACTACTAATATGGTCTTGGCAGTGATGTCTTGGCTACTATAGAAATCATTATATGCTTATGGGTTTTCCACAATTCCATTTTTTACTCCTATGTTATGCTTTCATGGATTATTTCATTTACATCATTTTGATTCATGTATTGTGATCTACCATACTTTTTTCCATGATTCATGTGTACGATCATTGATATTCAGGGTATGATCTTCTATTTTCGTGATCATGTTCTCATACTCTTATTATCATGTTTATACTTACATGTCACACTTATTTACCCTTACTGAGCATTTATTCTCACCTATTTTTATGTTTCTTTCCATAGGTTATGAAGTTATGTCTTATTTTTGAGGTGTCTAAGAAGGGTTCTAGTCAATAAGAACCTAGTAGGAGATAATGTAGCGCATTTATGTAGTAGTGTTTATGTTTCCATGTTTCCAAAGGCACTAGACTAGTATGGTCCTCTCGTGTCTATTTGTATAATGATTATGTATTCTGAAAAAGTTATGTCATGTAATTTTTGTAAATCTAGGGTTGTTATATAATTGGTATAGGTATATACTAACACCATAGTTTCCAACTCCCATCTAAACCATTGGTATAGGATATAAAAATGGTTTAGAGACCTATAGAAACGGTTTCAAATCGTTGGTATAGGATTTTTTCTAGTAATTTTAATATTAAGGTTATTGATGATAGTTAATTTATCTAGAATGGATAAACCATGTAATATAATAGTGGTATTATCCATTATTATGTAAATTTATCAAAGTTTGGTAAGGAGGTACAATCACTTTTGTTTTCCCAAGACCTAGCCCAAGTGGGACTTCAATAATTAATGTTCAAGTGGAATCTCCTGTAAGACAAGTTCAAGTTATTAAAAATAACTACATGATTAATATTGGTATAACCACATAATGAATAATCCACCATTTACACCTTATAATTAGAGATTATACTGGTGTAATAAGAGAATTTTTATATTAGGGATTAGTAGTTTAAATGAGTAAATTCAAATAGTGATGAAATATTGTTTAGTATGAGACTATATTTTTGTTAAATTTTCCATAGTTATAAAATGATTAAAATGTACATAATTAAAATATGAAATTTATGAAATTTATTTCATATCTTGACATATTATTTTGAAATTATATATGGGGTAAAATTTGGAAATTTTTTATAAAAATAATAAAATATGGTAAAATTGTGAAATATAATGAAATATGGAAAGTATAACATCATATGTTTTGTAATAAATACTAAAAATTATCAATGTAACTCTATATACCTAATTTTGGAAATTAAAATTATAGAGTAGCATTAAAGGATTTAATGGGTAACTAGAGGAGTAGTAGATAGTTTGTGATAATAGAAAAAATAATATTCAATACCTTATTTGAAGGGTTTACTTTCACCACACCAACAAATATCCACCAAACCATCTCATTTATTTGCATGAAAACATTTAATTCTCTAATAAATATCTCAAGTAGAATCTCACATAGAAATCTCTTTAATCTTGAAGATTTTGGCTGGTTCTAATGGAAATTTTTATCCTAATAAGCATAATAGAGGAAGTGATCCTTTTTCTCCATATTTTTAATTCCTGTTAGCATTTCCATTGCATTATCCTTTTTAATTTCTATATTACTATACTAATATTTTTTTGATATAATTATCATTATTGTTTCTATTGTATCATATTCATGTGAGACCCCATTTCTATCATTTTATATATCATTTACTAGACATTGTAATTATGAAATTTTCCTAAGAGGCATGAAACTCTACATTGCCACATAATAAAAAATACCTATATATGCCATATATTTGTGGTATTAGGGATATATAATTTCTAGGTGGGGAAATTTTTATAAGTGATAATGAATATGTTTTGTCTTGTAAGGCCTCTATCAGGTCCTAATTAGGTTAAACAATATTTTGGCACAAGTTCACCATTTCCATCAAAGCATATCGACCTAGAGGTTTCTCTTTAAGAAAATTTTAAATCCCTAATGCATATAAGATACGTTTTATCACATACTCTAAATTTTAAATGGGATTCTTCCATGATCTATTTGGTCTCTTTCCATTTTAAATTCATGTATACATTTGACTAAACATGTTGATCTTATTAGACATTGTAAGTGTATAACAACTATAGTATATATTTTTCAATTGATTAAAGTACTTATTTAAAAATTATGAATCCATAATTATTCCTTTTATCATTAAATGGATTTTACATATATATCCTTATAAATTAATTGAATGGGTAAATCTATTTAAATTCCAATATAATATTTTTTATCTATGTGAAAATCATTTAATAAAAGATTCATTTAACAATTATGATAATCATTTATAATTTTATCATTCTTGAACATTATGCCATATGTTCCATATAATATTATAATATATAATGCAATTAATTCGAATTTTATGTGATGGATGGGTTCAAGAATTATATATCCCCCAAGTGAATAGGTAGGTCCCATCGGAAAACTAATATTGGGTAATTGGATCCCCATTACCATTAATGTATAATATCTTTTCACAATTCCTCAGTAATAATTTTATGATTCCTAAAAATATTAATTCAAATCATTCCTATAATTATGAGATCATTAATTTTTATCTATATTCTTATATATTTTCATAGATTCCAACAATTGTGTTATTATTTTTTATTCTTTAACATATTATCATTTTTTATTGTTATATTTTTTATACCATTATTAAGAGAAGCTAACTTTCAATGTATGGTATCCCTAACTAACATTATAATCACACTCATTCCTTATATTCCTCATTTCCCTAGGTAATGGTGTGGAATATTATATGTAATCAGATGTGTGAATTACATTAAGTAATAATGATTTGTACTCAAGAAATGTAATATGTTGTGAGATAATGTAATGTTTTTTTCTATGTTCTATTAAAGATTGATTAACCATGATATTGGGACTAAATTATAATATAATGTGAATTTAATAATTTATAAAACCTTGTATCATGGTTTCTAAGGTTAAGTGTTTCACAGATGTTGTGAGGGTCACTATGTCATGGAATGGTGCATTATAGTGTATATTTAATGTGATAGAATTTATCATGACCTCCTTCACCTATTGGAATATATAATACTCTATATCATTATCATATAATGAAAATTTTAGGATTTTAAACATCCAAAACAACTATTTAAATGTTGTAATTAAAGGATAAAAGTTTTTTTATCATAGGAAGTGCATTTAAAATGATTTATTTAATAATTAAATGTATTATAAATGTTTCCAAGGAGTATATTTTAGTTTATATATATTTAAACTCATGATTAATTATTTATCCACAAAAAATATTTTCATTTTATTGTATTGAAAATTCCTTGAATTATAGCCCTATTTAAGCCTCATTTCTAAGTATAATTTGATCTGAAGGTTCTAACATATAGACACCTGAGACTTTTAGAAATATTATTATATGATTTTAATCTTAATTATCCATTAAATAAAAACCTATGATAAAAATTTCTAGTGTATTTGGAAGATTAGGTACACAATTATTAAACACATAACTAAAATAAAACACATTTTTATTATTCTTCATAATGAGATCTTAACTCCATTTTAGATCCTACAACTGTATAAATAACATGGATAATACATAGACAAAAGGGATGAGATAAAAAACACAAGAAGGGAATAAGCATGGGATTAAAGCATAGCACGTGAGTTAGGCTGAATAGCCTGATAACATAAAATCCATAACTCATGACTAAACATATTGAAGAATTATATATATAAAATGGAATAATATGATCATGGAAACATAGAAAAGTGGAAACAACAAATAACATCAAATAAACATGATTTAAGGATGGCTACTAAGAATTTATCACATGGTGGAGAGAGTCCCATAATGGATTAGGTTTACTCCCAAATCCCACACATAATATATCATGAGGCTAAAACTTTATCCAGTGTATTGGTGACCTATCTAGGCACACCCATCATAACATGTTCATGCATATTTGTTCCACACAAAGAATAAAACATAATGAATAAATACAAGGTTTACCCATGGAAATAAATGGGTAACATGATCATATCATAAGGCATAACGAAATAGTGTATAAAGATTATATCCATGAAAAATTGATTTAAACCATTATTGGTCATTCATAAGTGAAAAATAAGAATATTTCATGAATAATGATGTTTAATATAATTGAAAACAATAAAGAAAGTAGATTGGTAAAATTAGAAATGTTCCACATAAGTGGTGTTTTAATGAACAGAATAAAGAGTCATTAAATAGGATAATGGAATAATTATTTCCATAAACCTAGAAATTAGTGATTTTAGGTAAATATTGGATTCTTAAAATATTTTATGGAGTGTACTAGAATATTGTTAAGAAACAGATAAGTTCTTATCAATCGAGTTTTCATATCAAGAGGAATTGATGATAAAACCCTATAAAAACATATAATTCCCCATCAAGGAATGATTAATTGGTTTAAATAAATATTTTTGTTATATATAAAATGAATATTAGGGAATTATATAAGATTAATGGTGAGATAAATATAGAAAAATAATAACCCAAAGGAAATATGGAGGTTTAGATATATCTTTTACCTTATTTTTGAATGAGTTTTGAACAAAAAATTGATGTCTAGGATAATAAAATTAGATTCATTAATTTTTTAATTAAAAAACTATTCCACATATCTTTTATTTATTATGTTTTTATTAAGTTTTTTTTTGGTTATTTTGATGAGTTATAAGGATCAATTTCATCATTCTGGGAGTGTTCGTTTCATGGTTTCATGATCGGTTCACTTGTATATAATTATAGAATATCCTATAGAATGAGGATTAATTTTAAAATAGTAAGGGATAGTGCCTTACTCTCCTAGATGATGATATTGTCTCTAACTCTAAATCTTAGCTTCGTTATCTTCCACCTAGTTTTTTGAGTTCTCCTTATGGCGATGGATCTCTCCTCCTCCATCAGCTTCTTTGTCTTTCAACTTTTCTATCCTTATATTTGGTTTTTGTTGTCTCCTCAGTGTCAATGGTCCCTAAATCCTCCTATGGATTCTTTTGGATTATTATTTATAGCCTCTTTATCTTTGGGTTCTATGGGGTTTTCATGTTTTTCCCTTTTTCATCTATGCTCTGCTGATCTATCCTGACATACATAACCCCATCATGGTTGGGTGTGTTGGTTTTTCAGATGGGTTTGGGACTGTGGTAGTGGAAGTAAGGGGAAATGCAGTTTTCCCCATTTTGATAGATTCCTCCCTCATTTTCTCTCTATTTGTATGGTTTTTCTTAGTAGGGCTTCATTTTTGGTTTCTTATTAGGGTTTCAATCTTGATTCCCAATTCTTTGTTATTATTTCTTCTGGTTATAGATATTCTCTTCCACTCCTCCTTCCTCTGGATTCCTGGTCCCCTGCTCCCTTTTAGGTCCGTCAGGTGAATTTGATACCAAGGGAGTTTTGGGATGTTTTAGAGGAGAGATAAGAGTTCCTGAGCAGTGTGACATGTGGTCAATTTCTCTTGTTGCTATTTTCTGGGGTTTATCCTATAAAGATGGGTCTGGTTTTCATTTGATGTGGTCTGATGATGAGATAAAAATACAAGTATCCATGGTTAATGATGTCTCCATGGTTAATAATGGCTCTATTTGATGAGGTTTTTTCAATGATGGAGCGTATGTAGTGGTGGTGGGATGTGCTTGGGTGGTTTGTTCTCTCTAGAAAGGTGGTTACTTGGGTGGAGATGGATCGACGTTTGGTAAAAATGTAGATATTGTGATGATGGCTATTGTGTTGTGATGATGCTGGCATAAGCATGTTTCCAGTGGTAGCATGATCTGTAAGATTTGGTTTCTATGGTGGTGTCATTTTTTGAATTTTCATTTGGGCCCATTTTTGAATTTTGAAGCTGTATAGTGTAATTAGGAATGGTGTGGTTCCCACTTTTCCCTAAAGGTTTACTTTTATGAAAATAAAAAAGAAAATGATTTAGCCTATCAAATAACAATACTATTCCATAACTAAAATGAAATGGTATTAATAAACTTATAGAAGATGAAATTGTACATTATACCATTTTTTCTAACATGATGGTGATTCATTTGATAAAACGTTAATGTTAATTTTTTTTTTATTTTCACAGTTTTTCCATCCGTTGTGAATTAACTTCATTTTATATAATATTAAATCAATATATAAGTTAAAAAACATGAAATAATATATTATATACATATTAAAATTTTATTTAACCATAATAATTGTTTAATGACCAACCATGAAGGTGTTAATTGAAAACAAAACTCATTATTCTTGAAGATGGTTTACTGCTAAAATATGGACAGTGGTTTCCTTTCTTTGAATAAGATGAGATGAAAAAAGAGGTTGGATAGAAAATAATAAATTATAAATATAAAATTCTAGTATATAAATGATACTAGATTTATTATGGTTTGATTTATGAAAGTGGTCAAGATAAGGAAGAAGAAGAAAATAAATTAAAAGAGGTAGTTTGATCGTGTAACCTCTCGAATATCACCTCCTGGAACGATCCTTTGAGGAACTAGGAATTGATTTTTTCTAAGAACAGTAGTGTATGGAAATAGGGATAGTGGGGAGTATAGTTTTTTGTAGATATTTGGAATAATTCACATCTTGGAAGGTGTGAGGATAAGGGGTGGTGAGGGGTAGTAGTTATAAATGGAGGAGAGGGGTGTTTTTGGAATTTCTGAAAATATAAAAAAAATAAGACTATTATTGATCCAAATCATTCCAAATGTCATATAAAATAATAGATGATACAATTTTAGAACATATATTATCCCCTTTGTCTTTATGTAATATTTTTAGGATTTTTTGATAATTTATTAAAATATTAGACTCATGAAATATCATTATTGTCAAATTTGATATTATTCATTAATTTGGCTATAAAAACCACAAAACAATGAGTAAAATTCAAAAACACTATTTTATTAAATCCAATACATGTAATTATAAAATATATAATTATTATATGACCTTAAATATCTCAAATTAAATTTATTTTAGTATTTTTAATATCATTTATTTGTTTTTCCATTTATTTGATAATTATTGCATCATTATTGTGTAAGAATTTAAGGTTATAATTTATTCCATAAAAATTTAAAATAAATTACTATGATGAATATAAATTATTGGTATTTTAAAATAATATTAATGGGTGAACTTATATTTTGGATGACCACATATTAAAAATTTTATACTTACCAAAAAACATAGTGTGGCATCTTTCACTTTACATTAAATAAAATACTATAAGGGTATTAATTTAAAACATGTGGCTCCAAAAGGTAATATATTTGATCCACATATTATTATAGTAAAATAATACTCATAAAATAGAATTGGGGAAAGTTTTAGGGTCATTTTCTTGTCCTTATAGTATTATTTTTACCCTTAATTACCAAATTTACTATTAACTATGGTAACAAAAATTACCAAGGTTAGTATTCATATAGAAAAAAAATAAATGGGGAATATTTAATAAATTTGGAAAAACTTATTACAAATAGGGAATACATTTTTAAAAATTCATAACATATAATTTCCAAAATTTGATTTAAATTTAAACCAGCTAAATGCAATGAAAAACAGTTTTTCGGAAAAATTCTATTTTTAAAAAATAAAATTTTATACCAAATTTAAATATTAAAGAAATTTAAAATACAATAATTAGAATAATTTAAATAACATTTAACTGAATAAAATTTAAAACTAATCCAAAAAATAATTTTACCTTTTAAAAACATTAAAAATAAAGAGAGTTTTCAAAAAAATTAGTATTTTTCACAAAACCTTGAAAAACAATATTTCCTGAAAATTATCTAAAATTCATCCTAAGATAATCCTTACATGATTACTTAAAATATTAAGTTTATATTGTAATATTAATTTTATTAAAGTTTAAAAATTAATTATGTCTATTTTTTCATATAAATAAATAAATAAATATTTTGGAAGAAAATATATTTTTGAAGAACAAAATGACTTTCCTAAAAATTAAGTGTTTATTTCATAAATATTAATATATAATTGTAATTAATAATATGTTTATTAATATTAATACCATAAAATTAAATATCTAGGAAATAACGTTTTGGTTAATAATAATAGTAATACATTAATAATATATTAAGATTCATTTAAACTAGGTTTTGCATGCAACACAAGCTACCCAACATATCAGAATATTTTATAAAAACATTAGGGTGTTACATTATTACCCCATTATTAAATTTATCCAAATAAATTTCATTTTTCATACTAAGGTGAAAACATGTCAGCATATAATGAGCATTAAAGGATAAACATAAAAATAAATAGTATGTCCTAACTTGTGATTCCTTAAGTTTCAGTATAGTTTATCTATTGTGATAGAATTATACCAAGGGTTATTACTAAAGTTTTCTAGTCCTAATAACTAAAAATTACTATAACCTACTCGAATACCAACTATAGTGACTCAATCCTTTTCCCCATATTATCACATGATTTTAAGAATAATTATCCATGAAATAAAACAATGATCGAATGTTCTAGTGTCTTTGGACGATTAAGAACATAATTAGAAAACATATAACTAATTTTTTTTATTAATCTATAAAATTGGCACCTAAATTAATTTTAACTCTTACAACTGCATGTGGTAACTAGGGTAATACATAGACAAAAGGGGTGAGCTAAAAATCCATGTAAGGGAATAAACATTGGATTGAAGCATATCACATTAGTTGGAAGACATAACATAATAACATAAAATTAATGGTTCATTAATAAAAATATATAATAATAATATATATATAACATAATCATATGATCATGGAAACATTGGAATGTGGAAGAAACATATAACATGACTTAAACATGAGTCAATACTAATAACCAATACTTTATCACATGGTAGAAAGAGTCCCATAATGGATTATGTTTACTCCCTAATCTAATATATAAAGTCTCATGAGAATGAAATAGTACATAATTAATTAGAGTGAAATCTGAGTTCATCCATCATAACAAGTTCATGAATATGCGTTCCACATAAAGAGTCAAACATAAAGAATAAACATAAGGGTTACCCATGGAATGAAATGGGTATCATAATCAGGTAATAAGGCATAACCAAAGGTATTATAACAATTTTATCCATGAAGGAAGGGATTTTAATCAGTCATGGTCATTCATAAGTGAAAAATAAGAATATATCATGAATAGTGATGTTTGACTGAATTGTAAACAAGGAAAATAGTGACTATGTAACTTTAGAAGTTTCACACTTAAGTACAGTTTTAGGGAAAATAAGTGTCTTTAAAGAGGATAAAATAATAGTTATTTCTATAAAAAAATAATTAAAAAAAATTTCATAAAAAAATGAATTATTTTATTAAATTATTGGCGAATTATAACATTTTATAGAGTGTACATGAAAATGGGTAAGAAATAGAGAAGTTCACTTTAATCAGGTTTTCTTGTCAAGAGGAATTGAGAAGGGAAACATATAAAACATGTAATTCCCCATAAAAAAGATCAATTGAGATGAATAAATATTTTTTTTATATTTTCACATAATATAATATAATTATTTAATATGAATTAATATATAAATAAAGATAAAGTATAACCCAAAAGAAATATGTAGGTTTAGAGAGATCTATTATCTTATGTCCAAATGAGTTCTGCACTCATGCTTAATAAACAGTTTAATCAAAATATATTAATTAATTTATTAATTCATAAAATATTAATTTTTTTTATTTATTATAATTTTATTAGGTTCATATATGGAAATTTTGATGACTTGTAATGATAAATTTCATCATTTTGGGAGTATTTGTTTCATGGTTTCATGATCTATTCACTTGTGTTTAAATATGGAAGTTCTTTTCGAGTGGGAATACAATTCTTGAAGTTAAATTATATGGTATTAATACACTTATAAAACTTTAACAGGTCCCATATATCATTTTTTTTTGACATCAGGATGATTCATTTGATAAAATGTAAATGATAAATGTTTAGTTTATTTTGGTGGATTTTTCGACCACCACACATAAGATTCATTTTATTAGATATTATTTTTATATATTAGTTCCAAAAAATAATGTAATTCATAATATAATTATTAAAATATTGTTTGACCATAATAATAGTTTTATACCCAACCACTAAGGTTTTAATATAAAATGAAAACCCATTACCCATGAAGACAGTTATTTTCCATAATTTGGAAAATCGTTTCCTTTATTTGAATAAAATGATATGAAAAATGGGGTAAGATAAAAAAATATTCCATTATAAATATTAAATTACAGTATATACATGATAATGGATTTATTATTCCATTATGGATGAAATGTCTGATGATTTGGTAGATGAAGAAAATAAATTAAAAGATGTAGTTTGAAAATGTTACCTCCTCAATATCACCTCATTGAAGCATCCCTTGAGGAACAAGGAATTGGTATTTTTGTGATAACATAAGAAAATGGACATAGGGATAGTGGGGGTTATAGTTTTTTAAAATATTTATAAAGCTTCATGGCTTGTAATATGTGAAGAGAAGGGGTGGTGTTTATGGGGTAGGAGAGGGGTGTTTTTAGAATTTCTCAAAATATAAAAATATAATAAGACTATTCTAGAGAAAATTATTCAAAATTGTATATAAAATAATAGGGGATGAAATTTTAGACCATATATTATCACATTTGTTTTTATTTAATATTTCTATGATTATAAAAAAATTATTAACATATTATACTAAAGAAATATCATTATTTTAAAATTTGATACTGTTAATTAATTTTACTATAAAAACATTATAACAATAAGTAAAATTTGAAAAAAAATACTATATTATATCCTAAATTTTTTATTAACATATATATAGATCTTTTATCAAATTAAATATCTCAAATTATATTTATTTTTATATTTTTAATATCATTTATTTTATTTTTTCTATTTATTTAGTAATTAATATATCATTGTTGTGTAAGAATTTAAGGTAATTATTACTTCCCAAAAAATTAAAAAAAATTAAAATGATGAAAATAAAGATTTTATCTTTCAAAATAATATTTATGGTGGAACATACCTTCTATATGACCACGTATTAAAAATTTTATACTTATTAAAAACCATAGTGTGTCATCTTCGACTTTTTGTTAAATAAAATACTATAAAGGTCTTAATGTCAACCAATTGGCTCCAAAAGGTCATAAATTAAAACCATGGATTATTATAGTGAAAAAATAACTCAAAAAATATAGTTGGGTAATATTTTAGGTTTATTTTAATTTCCTTATCATATTATGTTTAACCTTAATTACCTGATTTACCCTTAACAGTGGTAATAAAAATTACCAAGGTTACTGCCCACAATGAAAAAAAATTAAAAGGTAAAAATTTACTAAATTTGGACCCACTTATTCCGACTAGGTAATCCATTTTTCAAAATTTATAAAACAAATATTTTATAATTTAACTTAATTTTAAATGGAAAAATACAACAAAAAACAGTTTTTCTGGAAAATTCCATTTTAAAATATAATTTTATTTTAATAAATTCAAGTAATAAATCCATTTAAAAAATATTATTGTATTATTTTAAATCATATTAAAATCATTTAATTTTAAAACTAACCCAAATAACAATTTTAACTTTCAAAAACATTGAACATAAAATAATGTTTTTGATAAAAATTAGTATTTTTCACCATTCCTTAAAAAATCGATATTTTCTGAAAATTATCCAAAACTCATTCTAAGATAATTTTTAAATGTTAAACTTAAAATTGATATTTATTTTTCAAATAAATTTTCTAAAATATTCCAAATTAGTTATATATTTTCTCATAGAAAGAAACATAATCATTTTTTAACTTATTCTTTAAGAATATAATGACATTACTAAAAATATTGTTTATTTTGAAGTATTAATAAATAAATATATTTAATAATTTGTTTATTCCTATTTATTTACACTAACTAAATAGCCAGGATATAACATTCATTTTAATTGTAATAATATTTTAATAGTATATCATGATTCCTTTAAACTCAAAATCACATGTAACATAAGATACCAAAGAAATATAAAATTTTCATAAAAATCATATGGTGATACATAGAGGATCATAAATAATAAAATACTCCCAAAGTGATGGGAGATTTATAAATCCCACGGACACTGTAAGTGGATATATAATGTTAGTTACTTCCCAATAATCTCTATCAAGCATGTCTTGTGGATCTTGTATAAATTGGATTAATAGTGAAATTGTTTATAATTTTTAATTATTCATTTAATTCAAAAAAATGGATTCATCCATTAGAGAATTTGTTTTTGGATGATTATTTTTTATTAATTTATACAATTATAGTACCATATGAATCTATATACATCATACTTCAATAATTACAATACAATCTACCTTTATATTGCTAAATATTATGGAATCATCAATCAAAGACCACTAATTGTTATCATTATCCCACAGTATCATTGAAACTACAGATTAAAGAACCCCAAAAAATAAAAAATAATAAAATAAATGAAAAATAAATAAACAATGGGATAAAATAAAAAAATATAATTTATTAAATAAAAAATTATTAGGTTTTATTATTCATAATAATTAATGTAAACCAGTTATTAAAGAGGTTTGAGAAGAAGAAAAATAAAATTGATACTCAAGGTATGGGGTGTCTCACTCTCTCTTTCATTCATTTTGTATTAGGATATCTCACACACACTCTCTCTCTATCTCTCATATATAATTATTTTTATTTATGTTTAAATACATTATTAATTTTATTTTTTTCATTCTCTATTTTTAATTTAGGGTTAAACACTTCATTCTAATACCCTCTCAATATTTTCTTTATGGAAAACCATATGTCTTACATGTATTAAACACTTTCATATGTTCTTTTTTCATGCATCAATCCTATAATATCAATACTACCTTATAAAATGTATTTTTATTTTCCATACCAAATTCTTTAGGCATATAACATATTGATCATTATTTGGTTTTAATGTTTTTATATGAACCTATTTATGTTTTTAGACTTTTTAATATTTTGTTAAATTTTGGTAAAGTGGTTTTTTTAATCATATTATAATATATTTATTATAATAATTCACTCACATTAAGACCTGTATTTATAAACCATTATATTTTATTCATTTATAAATTCTCGATATGCGTTAAAATATTCTACTACTAGTAATTTGATTTACCATTTAGTAATATTTTATACATTGTAATTTTTGTCATTTCAATACTGTGGGTTTATTTTATGTTTATGATTGGGGTTTAAATTAGGAAAACCTCAATTTATTTAGTAATCCTTACCTCTCATGAGATAATATGTATCATAACACATTATATTATGATTTCTTGGAATTGTACATTAACTCATGTTTATTAAGTCCTGATTTATACTCCTTCCACAATATTATAATTCCCATATTCCTATAATTTAAATATTCCTCTAATATCATTAATCTTATTCCATATTTTATGTTATTATTTATGATACCATCCTTTTATGATTCGATGATAAAATTATTGATTCTTATAATATCATACCATTATATTGGTTAGATTTTCCCTCACTGTGATTTTAGTATACCCACTCACTTATATATATCCCATTATTATCCAATGTAATGGAATGGGTTTTATGAGTTCTAAATTATTATTATAAATATGAAAATAAATTACTATTTAGTTTAATTTTAAATATTATTTATTATGTATTGTATCTCTCAAAGACATTACACCTTTTAGATTTTGGGTGTGAGGTATTATAGAGTTTTATGTTAAAAATGATATAATAGTATTTTTATGTGTTTTTGGATTTTGGAGTTATTATTTTATTAGGGGGTAGTTACTTTTTATGATTATGTTAGAAAATTAACTATAAAAAACTATGTTTAAATATATGAATTCATAAGTTAGGGTATGTTAGAAATTCTTGAATTGTTCTAAAAAAAATTCATAATTTGGCTTCCACATGATTATTAATTAGTGTATTCTCATATATAAATGTTAATTATTCTATTAAATTGATAAAAAATGATAATTAATTTCATTATCAAATTTTCAAAACAATATTATAAACTTAATGTGTGACGTAGATGAAAATTTAATGTGAAACAACCATGCCTGAACCTTCCATCAACTGAAAATTGATTATAACTAACCCCTAGATTATTCCATGGAATCCAAGGGTTGGAGAATAGTTTAAATGGTCTATATTTATCAATTTTTAATGATTTACCCTTTTAAAAAGATACATTAGTTCAATACCATATTCTTCCAAAAATCTGGCTTCACCGGTCTTTATGTCAGACCTGCCCAAATTTTAAGAAAATACTTGTATGAAAAATTGAAGACCCATAATATTGTTGTTACCCAGTATATAAATTAATTGATAAAAAATACTCAATATAATCATAAATAATAAATAAAAACTACCATTTTAAGGAACCATTGATTTTAATGTTAGTGAACCAGATAATGGGTTAGAATGTCATCATCCCTAATGATTGGTGAATTATAAATTTTTTAATTTAGAATGAGGAATATATGTTTTTTCATGATTAATGTGATTTATAGGATGTTTCATGTGTAATATTTTGGTGGTAAAATACTTTGATCAATTTTATATGTTTCAATGGATGATTTTTTGCAATAGGAAGAAGATAAAATTGTAATAGGGGAATTGAGGCATGGAAAAGTGTTATCTATGATAAACGTTCAGACTACATGGATAATATGTGCCACAATACGTTTTATTCACCATGAATACCAAGAATTAGTGTAAAACATAATTTTTGAGTTTGGAAAAAGATCATTCCATATTTTGGAAATTATTTCATGAAACTCAAGATCATGTCATCATGTGTCAGCCCTAGGATTCTAGTTTGGCTTCAGAGTTGGGGGTTGTGACGTAAATCACTAGATGCATAGAAAAAAAACCTTGGTGTGGTTAATTATGTTCTGAGACCTAAAAAAATATCACATCATGGAACTAGATAGGATTTATGGCACTATGAAACCTAGAGTTACAAAATATTCACCCCTATGGAGTTTTTTTTAAGGGACCTTCTAGAAAATATTCAAGGGTCCAATTTTGGAACCCACATGGACTACATTTTGTCTAGCTTATTGGAGAAAGGAGAGATCCTTTCTTTTTCACTCCTAATCACAACTTTCCCCTTCCATTAATCTATTCTATTTATATGTGTTTCATCTAGTGGGTTTAATGTAATATCTCTCTCTTTCTCTTCCTTTTTCGTTCCCATTTCCTTCCTCTTATTTTGATTGTAAGTTTTAGGGTTTGAAATGAGATTTCATCAGATCATAATAAAATCATTTCAATATAAAGAATATTTGGTGTATTTAATATATATCAGGCTTGGAATTATAATATTATAGCCTTTTCATGACATTATTCTTGAGTTATGTCTATTCATATATTTAATTAGGGATTCTTGTGACTTTGGTTAAAATTGATCATCATGGATCGGGTGTATGTTGAGATTCAACCTCACCCTATGATTTATGTTTTCATTTCCATAGGTACACCTTGGGATTTTTTTTCATTTTATATGCCATTGAAGAAACATGATCCATTAATTACCCACCTGGGCTAATGGAAGGTCTATTCTTCCACCCTAATCCAACCTCTAATAGGTCAAGGGCATGTAACCTCTAGCAATAAAGAAGAAACATATATGGGAGGCCTTATACTATACAACCATCACAAAAATATTCATTACAATCCATTAAAAATATATTACTAGGAATAATAATCAAAACAATTTAAAATAGAAATATTCATGATAAACATAATAATGAAATCTGAAAAAAAAAATTACAAAAGGGGGATATATAAGAACTAATGTTCTCAAAATAAACCAACCACAAATGAATTAGAAGGGGAATCCTCGCACCATATCAATTACAACCTAAGAACTATTATACATTCATAGTAGTAGACTTCACCAAAACATTTATGCATAAATTTATTTCCCTCAATAAATAATCACAAACTTATGTTTTGTCTAAATAGACAAAATAGATATGGGTTAATATAAAAATTCCTAGTAGAAAAAGGTAAATATGTCACAAGAAAGCTCGCAGTCTGGGGTTGAACTCTATATCCACATAGTACAAGACAATAGGGGATAATTTCCTAATACAATAAATCATAACCTGGTGATCTAATCTCTAGGATTCCATACTAAAGGGGGATCATAGTACCACAAGATGTATTTCATGCACTAACATCACCACTCACACAATACACATAGTGATGATTCAAAATAAATAGCATGTTATTGCTAAGAGACAAAATACTAAAACCATAATGTTCACATCAAAAAATATATATTCATGGAACCCATCACATATATAGAGACTAGTTTGGTGTACCCACACCTCACTGGAAGACACACACACCAACTAAGGGCGTTATTGACCCTGTGATTGGGTGACCTTCACACCATTTCCTAGGGGAGTCTCATGTCCCATATGATAAGTTTGAAAAAACATCTTCTTAACCACAATATGAAAAATAGGGAGTCATAAAACATACATATGATCTAAGGTAGGATAAACTAATAATAATGTGTATACCTACTAACTATACCTAGCTCCACTAGAGTGTTATACTAATAGGGAACCAAGAGAAACCGTGAAACCGCAAATCATAAGATTATTAGTTATCTAGACTACCAAAATTAAATTACCATAATTCCACCAATATGAAATCATAATAGATGAAATGAACCTCATTGATGTGTGTAAGTTGAATGAATTATTTACTAACCCCTAAGGATGACCTTGTATATAACTAAAATCCAAGATTAATAAAGGAGTGTACAACCTACTCCCATGAAAGGGTTAGCCCAGGCCTCAAAATGAGCTCTAAGAAACCATCGAATTACATAGACAACCCTCAACCCATATCAATGCAAGAGTACTAACTCAGTTACCATAAATATAAAGGATATCCTACACCATGAAGGGAGGTCTAATAAATTATTCTCTATCATATAAAACCCACACCTCATAACCCTAGGGGGATATTATATCTATCTACATAAGGGACGAATCACATGTTAGTAATGATGCTATATAAATTTAGTATCCATATCCCAATCCCACAACAGTCATTCCACATAGTCATTAGAACTGAGGGTCTAATGAAAGGGCCACTGATAATTAATGGTAATAATATCACTCTATCTCTCATAAAAACTCATTGGACACCACATGGAAGAGAGGATATCTATAAACCATGTCAAAAACTATACAAGAGTACCATACTATAATGGGAGTAAAAAATTGACTTGTTTTCCATCTATCTAGACCAAAAGAACCAAATCCAACTTTGGGATTCATGGGAAGGCAGAAATATCATCATGTTCATCATTGAATTATAAGTCTCTTCAAATTGGCCAACGATAATGAGATAAGGGTCAGAGACTATAGGGAACTATTATGTTCATAACTCTTCTATAATAATTTATCAAAGGATCCACAAATACAAATAAAATTTTTGAGACTATCGAAATAAAAGGTATTTATGAGGGTCCCACACATTAGTATATGAATATAGCCTGTGCGTTTACTATACCCACATTATTATTAAACCCTCAAATAGATCCAGTCATCATCAATATAGGACCATGATCCATAACCAGCCCCAAAGTTGGATGGATGTAGATACTCATAATTTATTATTTATATATATGAATCATACTCTAGGTGAGTAACAATACAAAATGACACTAAGGGTAAGTAAACAATGTAAATTGTTGTGTACACATCGTGCACACCTGAAACCTCTGTCTGGGCATGTACCAATTTCATCACATGATTTAATTTTCAAGTGCAGGACCTTCCAAAATCTCTATATAATGTGTAAGGATAGGTTATTTTTTCCTATATAGCTGAAACCCTAAGTTGTGTAGTCTCAAAATCCATGGCTTTTACTCTCGGTCACATGGTGTGTGGGAATCGAGGTCAGCGCATGTTGTGTCTCATGGATCACATCACGTAATGTTGGTTAATAACTTATATACTACAACATTCCATGTACATCACAAAGGGTGTCTTCATATGTATTGATCTATACCCAGAGTCGTGTACTCAAGTTCATATATTGTGAGTTCATATAACTAACATTCTAGGTGATGGTCATCTTCTACTACAGATGCACTAAAAACTATAAGTCATGTTTTCTTCACACTAGAATACATGTGAGTGATAATTCCAATGGAGAAAGTTCTATAGACCACCCAATATGCATGTTTACTATAAATCATCCATCCACCAGACATTGGGCAGCAAAAAGTAAATGTACACCCAAATAAAAATTGAAAATGACCAATAAAAGAGGATGAGGTGTAAATAAAAATAATTTGTCCTACCTTATAGAGAATCTTGAAAGCTTCAAGGTCACGTGTTAATGATTCATACTCCATGGTCATTGTGTCTTTATCCAAATATGATCTCCCTCCTCGTATGAGTCTTAACTCATCTATTGTTCTCCCTAAAACTCCATAGATTCAATGAGCGAGGTTTATTCCCTAACATATAAAGGGTTATAGAGTTAAGGGTTGGAATAAAATAAAAATAAAAATAAAATAAATCCATAAAAGGGACCAGGTCAGAGACCCGGAACTTGGTAGGAGTTTATACCTAGCAAGAGAAAAACCACCCATTCTGAACTTAACCAAATAGTCAAAATATCCATTTATATCAATTTTAACAAGATTTAGGCTCTTGTATGTGTGTGAAATTATATATTTTATAATTTATAAATAATAATTATCACAAAAATGTAACTATATTAGAATCTATTTAAATTATAATACAATAGTAAATATCACATTCTAAGAAAAACAGAACCATCAAAAAAATGAGTAAAGTTCTCTACACAGGAAAACCAAGTTCACTAAAACCTACCCAAGTTCAATACATTTCTCCCTCAAAAAGAAAATAATCATAATGGAAAGTCCAGAATCCTATAAGATATAATCACGTTGTAATATGACATATCCTAACATGAGCTCCTCTAGTTACTAAAGGTTCATAGATCTATAATGATCTAAAATACATACCATATGGGAATAAATCCCTTATTCATCGCTAATATCATAGGATTTTACACCCTATATTATCATTCCTCCTTGACCACAATCCATATTTATCCCATCATATAGGAAGCTCTAAAAATAATAACAACTATCCTTTTCTATCCCCTTTAATGAATTCCACCCAAATAATTTTTCTCTAGCCATGGGATTCACACCAATTTTAGAATGAATAATATCTAAAAACCATTGGTATCAATCAAATACAATATATTAACCATATAATTCCCCATTAGGATATCAAGTTTATTGGTCAGTGTGGACAAATCAAGAGGGGGATAAATTATTTTCGAGTAAAAATTCAAGTTAAAAAAATTTAAAAACATGAATCCCCAATTTTGATAAAATTTAAATCTTAAGAAAATATTATAAATATATAATTTTATATTTTGAAAATATTCTCAAAATATTAATCATAGATCAGTTAAAATGAATTGGAGAATACTTTAAAATTTATAAAAAGTACACTCATATCAAACACAACATGTAAAATATAAATCTGAGTTAAATATAAAAGTAAGGTTTTGTTTAATAAAATTTAGACATAAAATAATTCAACTTGAATATTAAGAAAATAAAATATATAATGAAAACTGAATAAATTTAACAATGGGTTAAACCACAAGCTAAGACTTAAAACCCTACACTTGAAAATAACTTACTTTCCCGAAATTTATTATTAAATAAATTGATCAACTACCTAGATCGGGTTTTATAGAACACAGAACACATGGTTTTATGGGTAAAGAGCCTCTTTCACTGTTAAAAATTGGATAAAACAATATACAAATTCACAAAATACCTCTTCCATGGTTTTTCAAGGGAATACAAATGAGAAGTTTTATAGAGTATTAAGTAATTTCTAGTCTAATATGGGAGATTTTATTTTTACAAATAAATATAGAAAAACAAATCACAACTCGAATGTACAAAGTAAACAGAAAGATAAATAGATATTAGAAAAAAAATGTGATACAACATGACCTGAATATATTAGGTTTCCACAAGTCCTCTAATTTGTTATTGGATGAAGTTGAAATAAGTTTTAAAGTGAATTCATAAAAATAGAGTGTCATAGAGATTCATGAAATATTCTTATTTTTGTACATGTTCATGAGTAGGATCCAATGTCATTTTCTATAAGAGCATGTGTTGTATCATCCTTCACATGATTGTATTTTCTTATTAAAAAGATCTTCTTCCAAAATTATAAATTAAAGAATAGTCGTTATTGTATTAAATGAACTGAAGCTTCAATTAATACTTCAAAAACTCTCCATTTTTTATTTAAAATGATCCACCACAAAGTTATACATGGAAAGAGTTAATCACATAAAAATGGTTACTTAGAAAGGAAAATTTAAATGGTTAGTTGGCACGTTCTTTTGATGTAGTCAGTTTTCATGGTTAGTTCATTTCTTTATGTGCTCATTTCATTTTCTCAAGCAGCTTGTTCCTGAATTCATGTGGTATCTTATTTTATCATATGGTCTCCATGATAATAGACTCGATAAGTATATTAATTAATGTAAACTTTACATACCCTAGCATGGTAATATGTTTTATTCATATTGTAGGTAGTTTATTTTATATGTTCACTTAACTGGTATACACAATTAGGTACACAGTAGGTACATCTCTATCTCCTGCTAAGTTGATTGTACATGTGGTATGAAGATTCCCAACACATGGTAATCCCAACCCCAATTCAGGTTAGGTTGATTAATATTATATAATTTGTTCATTGATGAATGTTGTGTAGTTTAATCATGCAGTTACGTGATGTATAACATACAGTAAGGGGTTATGGTAACTTGAACTTCATTGTTAGTAAAAGTATTCACATGGTAATGTGGCATTTTAAGTCATATAAAAAATCCATTTTCTCATGTTTTTTCTAAGAAATAATTTACTAACAAAAAACATGAAATTAATCAGTAAAATTTTAAACATGATTTTATATCATTAAAATAAGTATGTGTTAGAATATTCACATAATCTTCCCATTTTTAATGATAAAAATCATGATTTTTAAATTGAAATGAATTGAATATATCAAAAGTACATTTTTAGAGGATTGAATTAATTTTTTTAGAAACTACCTGAAGTCTAGAAAACTTTACCAATGAATTAAATTAGTTTTAATTTATCACTATTAAATATATTCATCCCCCTTTTAGGATTATAAAAAAGTGAATTAAAACTTTAAGAACTAAAATTCTTGGAATGTGAGAATAAAAAAAGATATTCCAATAATATATCAAAAGAGATTACAAGAAGATTACAAAGAGATTAAAAAAATAATATAAGAACCTTATAAAAATATAAATTTGGGATATGTATAATATATTTTGGAAGGATAGGATCCTTTTTTTTGGAACTAGATGTCTGGGAAGAGGTAGTTTCAAGAGCGGATGAGAAGTCATGCTCACCAAAGTCTACACATTTAGAGACAAGTCCTATTTTCTTAAAGGATTTTCCATGAGTTAGACTGAAAGGATTAATGGTATAAGAGGTAGTGGTTAGATCTAGGGACATAGAAATGAATGAAGGATCTATAAAATCTATTTGGAATGTATAAATATAAGGTTCCATCAACCGGGTAAAATCACATATAGCTCAAGAACAATGATTCATTTCCTTAAGGAAATCATCTCTATTTTCCATAAAATCATCCAAATTTGGATTAATATTCTTAATCATCACAGCATTTTATTAAAATATTGAGTTGAGGGTGGAATATTGATATCTAAGGAAATTGTTGTGAACATACCAATTAAATCATACCTTGTGATGATGTGGTTAAGATAATAATCAATATCCTTCTTGATTGTTTCTCTTTATTTCCCAGATTATTTCACATATTTTCTTTTAAGTTCCAAAGTATTTGAATAATGGGTTTAAAAATCATCAAAAAAATCTTATCTTCTCTTCTATAACTCATCAATCATGATTTTGAACTCATGTCTTATGAGTTGTATATTATTTTCATCAACAAAGATTAACTGAATATGAGGAGGAGGAGGATCCATGGGGGCTAGTAGAAAAACAACATTAATAAACCTTTGGTCTAACTATATCATCATATTAGATAGATCGACCTATAGAGAACCAACACAACCTATCAAATCTACAATATCATTATACATAATTTCAATTCTAAAAATAAATCTTAGAAAAATATGAGAGATTACTATTTTAACATCATCATAGATGTCATCTTTTCCAAAAATTGTCAATGAGTTTTCAAAATTAATAAAAACCCACTTCAATATATCAATCATATCTTATTTAAATATATCAAATTCATCCATAGTGACATTTAAAGTAGTAAGGATAAATGTATATGGATAATAAGCTTATTTCCTACTATTATACTCCTGAAAATACTCTATTAAATCATTTCTTTTTGGAAGATCCAAAATTATAGAATCAACAACCACTTCTTCCTCATGAACAACTGGATATTATCTTCAACATCAAAAAAAGAAGCATTGCCTTTCTCAATTTATTCAATTTATTTTTGTTTGAATAGAACCAAAGATATCATGGAGAGTATAATTAACTAAAGATCAAGTAGGATATATCTCAAGTTTCACTTGGGTATATGTAGAAGAAATAAGAGATGCCTATAGTTCCCTCTGAGTATAAGGGATGGAAGGTCCACCATGTCTAGGTGGACTTCTAGAAGAATCATCTGAATTTGGATAATATATAGTCAAAAATAGATCATGGTGACTTATCCCCCTTATAATTTTCACATGGAATAGGTTTTTTGGGTGTAATTTTAATCACCAATGATCCTTCTGAACTACTTTCATCGGCATCATGTCAAACATCCAACTTAGACTATAACCACTCATAGAAACAACTGTATTAGCCAGATCCTCAGATAGAATATCTTTTTCATGTGATATAAAGGGTAAGTGAGATATAAGATATCTAAAAGACATGGGAAGATATGTTTCTCTACTATAATAGTGAGAAACACTTTCTTATTTATCCAAATCTACCATTTCAACTTCTTCTTCAATTTGTTAATCACCAATAATGTAACACCCCGAGATTTTATGAGAAATATTATTTTTTAATTTCATTGATGTATTGTGTTGTATGCTACACCAAAATTAGCTTGTGCTATACAGAACGTTGTATTAGCTTATTTTATACACAAACACTATTCTTGGCTTGTGTTGCATGCAAGAGCAACCATCCTCAATTGCGTGTGTTGTACGCAATACTAAGATTCACTCAACAATGATATATTGTTATAAAATTATTATGAACTAGCTGTTATGAATATGATTAACCAAATTTTGAATTTTATAAAATTATAATTCATCTTACACATTTTCTAGAATGAGATATGAAAACAAAATCAATTTTTTGGAAAAAAGAAGTATTTTTCAAAAAAAATGTGGTTTTACCGCCTTTTAATGACGAACCCATTTTAAATATAATTTTTGACAAGTTTATAAGATCAATTTTAAAAAATAAATTTCTTATTTTTAATCAGGATATAAAAATTTACATTTGGATAAATTCTTGATACTTTTCTAATAACTTTAATATTTTGATGAACAGTAAAAATACGCTAAATTTTTCTTAAAAACAACTTTTTTTCATCAAGATAATTTATATGGTTAGATGATAAAATTTAATGGTTTTAAAGTATAAATAGAATATATTTTTACCATTTAATATAATTTATGTTATTACCATTAATTTTACATTGAATTCATAGGTAAAAACATTTCAATCTTTGACAATGTTTTAACATTTAAAACCCGTTTTCTTAACTACGGGATTAATTTTAAATTAATTAATGAAACTTCTGTGTTTTGAATTTTGAAAAAAGGATTCCATATTTGGAAATAGTGGGTCCAAATTATGTTAATAGGTTAATTTTATTTTTTTGATATTATGAATAGTAACTACAGTAATTTTTATTTACTACAGTTAAAGGTAAATCAGGTAATTAAGGGTAAAAATAAGATTATAAAATTACCCTAAGACCTGCCAAAATTCTATTGGATGAATAAAAGTCAACCCATATCACATAATGGTCATAATAGATTCGTTTTATGGACTTCTGGCCATGAAAATAATATAATTATTATTAAAACCAAACAAAGTGACAACATGTCACTCTCTTATATCTTATAAGTGTAATGATTTTAATTTAGTGATAAACCTTATAAAACTTCAAATATAAATGATATAAACAAATATAATAAAATTATATAAATCATGAGAATTTATTTATAATTTTTAAAGATTAAATCATTATCATTAATGATGACACAATAGTGATGTAGAAATTATTTTATTGATCAAAATATAAAATAAATGGTTTTAAAAATATTAAAATAAATATAATATGAACTAATTAATGTAATCCAAAAATTTTATAGATAAATATGATATGTTAGGAATATTTTAAATATTTTTTTTGAATATATTCTCTATGTGGATGTTTTTAAAATTCAAATAAATGAATAGTTTCAAAATTGACTATTGTTATTTTATAAAAATAACATATTATAAAATTGTTTAAGAATCACAAAAATATTTAAAATTTATATATTGAAATTTATATAGTCTAAAATTTCATAAAGTATTCAATTATGTACAATTAACAATACATAATTATTTATTTATAACAATTTAAAATTTAGAATATTATTACCACATATAAAATTAAATAGATTAAATAAGGATAAATCAAGTTGATAAGGTTTAAACTAAATTCCAAACATGTCTAAATCTTATTTATTGATGATATTACAACCCTATATCATCTAATATTTGTATTTGAGTCATATTTGGAGGTTTTTAAGTGGGGTTTGAGTTTATTATAAATTAATATTTTAGTGGTTTCCAAGAGTGCACCTCTCCTCTCTTATAAAAGGGAACCTCCTCCCTCTCCTCCTCACAACATTTTGAGCCTTAAAGCTCGGTAAAACCATGTCCATTTATCTTCTACACTTCCCTATAAACATAATAGAGGACCTGGACTTCTCAAAATACCAACTTTAGTGCCCTAAGAGGAGGTTTAGAAGAGGCACGTCGAAGAAGAGGTAATATCCTTTACCGATTCGTTCAAATTTATTTCTTCTTCTACTTCCCCTTATTTAGTTGTTTGATTATAAATTAATAAAACTAGTATAAATAATATACTTATATGTTATTATAAATATTAAACAATCCTATTTCACCTTCTTCTCATCCTACGAAAAATGAAATCCTCGGGCGTGCGTACGTAGTGAATAGCATCTCCATGTTGTGGTGTAATCTGTTTTTCCACCACTACCTTACTTGGATGGGTATAATGTGACGCTCCGAGCCCGCTCTTCCGGACTCGTTGCTTCAAAATGTTGTGTAATAATTTTTTTTTTATTTTAATTAAATTTTGTTTTTTAAACATAACTTAAAAATTACACAACACTTTAAACAAAACGAGGATCTTTTACCGGTCTAGGTTCTGGAAGATTAGACATAAACATACATTATCAGAGTTGAACAGAAATAATAAATGTTTCCATTATGCTTCCGCACGCGCTAACTCCATAAGCGAAGACATCTACGATAAACTCCTAAGATACCTGTGAAAACATTTCAAATCTAGGGGTGAGCACAAAAGATGCTCAGTAAGGGGTTTTGAAAACCTTTGATAAATGGCACTTAAACAAAAACATCATTTCATTGATACATTTTTTTAAAAAAAATCAAATAGTAAATTCCTTCGTAAAACAAACATTATAAAATAATATAATCCTTTTGAAAAATAATTATAGTTTGAAAACACTTAAAATAAATCCAGTGATTCAGTTGAAAATATTAAGCAAGCTCTTAAAAGAAAATAACTGAGGCCACTTGAAACTTTGAAGGCTATCTTGGGCCTACCCACTTAAGGGATGGATTCGTTATCCAACTCCCTATCATATTTACAAAGTTCTAGAACCATTTTATTTATAAAACTTTTTTTTTTAGCTTGCCTTACTTATTTATAATTTTCACTGGAGTTTTAAATCTTGAAAATATATTTCAATTCATTCTTGGAACAAGTAAATACCAGTATTTACTGAAAACTACATCTTCGACATGGTTTGATCTAATCGTTGCATAATCCCATTTATGATAAATCAAGATCCACACACTTGAAATTTTAAAGGCATATTTATTAAAATTCATTTTATGCAGGAAGGTAAACTGATAGCAATAACAATCATATAATTCTATCTTCTTAAAAATCAATCAATATCAATGAATAATTATATGTCACACACAAAATTATCAAAGCAGTATAATAAAGTCATACTTTTGTATGCACTTAAGTTTTATGAAAAGTGAATTTGAGAAGTTTATAAAAATATACACAATCATAGAACATGAATTAGAACCAACGATCATAAAAGTTAATTAAATTGTTAATTTTTTTTATATGTATATGTTTGATTAGCATGTACATATGTATCTCACTCCAATAATTAGATACTTGGATTGTTTAAATTAAAGTGTGAAAAATAATAATTCAATATAAATATATGTATCATGAATTTCCATATACTATTAATAAACATGATAATTTATAAATATTCATATAAACATATCATGCATGAAGAAAGAACAAACGTATTAATTTTTTGAGTTCAAAGTATAGATTTGGATTTCATGAACATAAAATATTTAAACTATTAAAACCACAAAAATGGGGATTATGATTTTAGAGGAGAAAACTCCCTTACACAAAGATAGAACTACCTTACTAAAATAATATATCTTATTGTACTGAAATTTTATATAAATCCTTATGCATAAATCCAATTAATTTTTTTGAAAACCTTAGATGAAAAATGGAGAAAAACTCTATTGCGATCATCATTGAGACGTGAAGAAATCAGATATAAAATAAATATTCATTGCGCAAATATAATTTGGGTGGAAAATAATTTGGCATGACAGATATAATGAAGTAGCAGAGTACATATTTGAAAATAAAGTCCTCTACTATAATCTACCACAACATCAAAAGTGAAAACTATGCTGATTTTCATTTGAAAACCCATAAAAGAAATAAATTTTACTTGCATAATTATAGTTTTGAAGAAAACAAATTGACAGAATAAATAGAAAGATCCCTTACTAAATTGTTATGCAGATCTATTCTTACATCTCCTTTCCAAGCTACGTGTCACTCAAAGATTCCAAGCCAGGAACAACCACGTATTCCATTTTGTTTTCTACAACCACCCAGCCCTTATATTTATACACCCACCATGATAATATAATTGATTATATTATTATTATTTTTTTAATTTATGAGAACAGTTTATTGATTGGATGTACATATAATATATAAACATCCATATCCGAATTAAAAGCAAAGATTGAGTTGTTGCGAGTATAGATATGATTCAGTTATAGGATAATAATTTTATGGAAGTGGACAAATTCAATTTAAGTCGGATGTTTACAGGTATATTTTTTTTTATTCTAATGACATGTACTTTATGGAATCAAACAGGGATAGTCAAAACAGGAACCACAAAATTTCTTCACGAAGCATTCAACACCAGCCGTTCATAAAATTAATTCATATTGAAATCAAGCTCAACAAATAAGAAAAGTCAATAGGATCGGAGAAAATCATCGATAAAGACAAGATAAAGTACTATTTATATGTTTTCAGAAGATTTGGATAACAAAATATATTTATATAATCGGTACCCATTTGCAGAAACCAGATGAAACATCAAAATCGCGGGTCATTTTTATCCTAAATCTGGTTCAGAAACTTCAGCGTGAAGCAGATCGAGGGATTTATGGACTTCGAACTCGGATCAGAGACGGATCGGACTCAAACATAACCCTAAAAAAACAAATAAACAGTGTTGTTATACCCGGTTTGCATCTCTTCTCCGCGATAAACTCGATCGGCCTCCACGAATGCAGAATATCCATTCTCGAAGTCGACTCCGAAGACGAACCCAACATTTTTGACCTCGCCGCGCAACTGCTCGAAGCTCTGTGAAACCCTCCGCGTCGGACTCCCCCGAAGAACCAGGCTCAAAACCCCAAATCCCGATTTCACGATACTTTTATTTCATCCATTTTTTTTCATTTGTTTTATTTTAATTATTGTTATTATATTTATACATATATATATATATCGCTTATATTAATATTTGAAATTTCATAATATAGTTTTCTAAATATATTAATTTTTAATGCTTAAAACCTTATTTATTAAATTGGATATATATATATTTATAAATTTTGTTTATTACATATTATTTTGGTAATAATATTTAAATTAGTAATGTTTTTATTTAGTTATTTTTATTTATACATCAACGATAATTTATATATATATATATATATTTATTTATTTATTTTTTGAAAGTAATAACGGATAGTTTTTTTTTGTAACGGTCGGATAAAACACTATAAATACTAATGTTTTACGGGTCGTTCAAACACTCAGAAGAAAAATACCTCGACGCTCACGCCATTGCTTTTGGAGATGGTTTTATATGTTCCTCTTATTTTTAGTTTTATTGCTATCATCCTTGCCATAACGTTTGTTCTTCTATCAGATCCAAGAGATGATAACTACTCGATCGGCATCGTTGTGTTTCTTGGTAGTCTTCCAATTGTTTTATTATCAATAGCAGTGGGTTTAATGGGTTAGTTATTGTGGATCGAGGGTGTATTCTGGAATTTGTATGAATAAAGTGCTTACTAATTATATATTTGCATTCGGTAATTTATTTTATTACATCTTGGAAACATTGCCAAAACATAAAACATAAATTTAAACCTGGGGTGTTACATTCTACCCCCCTTAAAATGAATTTCGTCCTCGAAATTCATTTACACTTATCGCTCTCAATTCTCATCTATTCTGTGTCTCACATGATGTCCCCAAGGTCTGTATAGTTGTCTTCCACGGTTTCCATGTCTCCCTAAGAAATTAAAGTTCAATGTGGCTTCGAAATCTTCCACTTCCTTCGCCCAAATGCAACTAGTGCAAGAGGGGTTGTATGGATGTAAGCATCGGAAGACAGTCCTCAAGGAATGATAATCAATATAGTATCCGAGAAGTTCGTCTTGAATTTGATTCCTATAAGAAAGTCTCATTGCTTCGTCTTCAAATGTTTCGAATTCATCATAAATTCTTCCTGTGAAGCAAAAGCTTAATAGTTGACACATAAATGCTGCGCGAAGATTTCCTTCTTCAGCTGCTCTGTAAAAATTTGAGATTGATTCTGGTTGCTCAAACATTGTAAAACACCTAAAAAGTCCTTCGTAATATGCTCCTTGACGTCGATAGAAATGACGTTGGATCTGCCTGATATCTTCGAAAACGAAACCAGAACCATGATGAAAATGAAGTATATCTGGTGTGCCTGATATATTATAGAGACGTTTGCAAGAAAGCCGCATGGCTTCATAGGGCTCAAATTCTTCTTTACATGATTTTGCCATGATCATAGCGAGTAATTCATCCGGAAGGTCTAAGAGACTTGTTTGAGTTCTCCTTCCTTCCATCTGAAAATTACAAAGAAGAATGTTGACTGAGAACGACAGTCAATTTATCAAAGGGTTCTAAATTTCCAGAGTTATCTAGACCGTTCCTTTGATACCAAGTGTGACGCTCCGAGCCCGCTCTTCCGGACTCGTTGCTTCAAAATGTTGTGTAATAATTTTTTTTTTATTTTAATTAAATTTTGTTTTTTAAACATAACTTAAAAATTACACAACACTTTAAAAAAAACGAGGATCTTTTACCGGTCTAGGTTCTGGAAGATTAGACATAAACATACATTATCAGAGTTGAACAGAAATAATAAATGTTTCCATTATGCTTCCGCGCGCGCTAACTCCATAAGCGAAGACATCTACGATAAACTCCTAAGATACCTGTGAAAACATTTCAAATCTAGGGGTGAGCACAAAAGATGCTCAGTAAGGGGTTTTGAAAACCTTTGATAAATGGAACTTAAACAAAAACATCATTTCATTGATACATTTTTTTAAAAAAAATCAAATAGTAAATTCCTTCGTAAAACAAACATTATAAAATAATATAATCCTTTTGAAAAATAATTATAGTTTGAAAACACTTAAAATAAATCCAGTGATTCAGTTGAAAATATTAAGCAAGCTCTTAAAAGAAAATAACTGAGGCCACTTGAAACTTTGAAGGCTATCTTGGGCCTACCCACTTAAGGGATGGATTCGTTATCCAACTCCCTATCATATTTACAAAGTTCTAGAACCATTTTATTTATAAAACTTTTTTTTTTAGCTTGCCTTACTTATTTATAATTTTCACTGGAGTTTTAAATCTTGAAAATATATTTCAATTCATTCTTGGAACAAGTAAATACCAGTCTTTACTGAAAACTACATCTTCGACATGGTTTGATCTAATCGTTGCATAATCCCATTTATGATAAATCAAGATCCACACACTTGAAATTTTAAAGGCATATTTATTAAAATTCATTTTATGCAGGAAGGTAAACTGGTAGCAATAACAATCATATAATTCTATCTTCTTAAAAATCAATCAATATCAATGAATAATTATATGTCACACACAAAATTATCAAAGCAGTATAATAAAGTCATACTTTTGTATGCACTTAAGTTTTATGAAAAGTGAATTTGAGAAGTTTATAAAAATATACACAATCATAGAACATGAATTAGAACCAACGATCATAAAAGTTAATTAAATTGTTAATTTTTTTTATATGTATATGTTTGATTAGCATGTACATATGTATCTCACTCCAATAATTAGATACTTGGATTGTTTAAATTAAAGTGTGAAAAATAATAATTCAATATAAATATATGTATCATGAATTTCCATATACTATTAATAAACATGATAATTTATAAATATTCATATAAACATATCATGCATGAAGAAAGAACAAACGTATTAATTTTTTGAGTTCAAATTATAGATTTGGATTTCATGAACATAAAATATTTAAACTATTAAAACCACAAAAATGGGGATTATGATTTTAGAGGAGAAAACTCCCTTACACAAAGATAGAACTACCTTACTAAAATAATATATCTTATTGTACTGAAATTATATATAAATCCTTATGCATAAATCCAATTAATTTTTTTGAAAACCTTAGATGAAAAATGGAGAAAAACTCTATTGCGATCATCATTGAGACGTGAAGAAATCAGATATAAAATAAATATTCATTGCGCAAATATAATTTGGGTGGAAAATAATTTGGCATGACAGATATAATGAAGTAGCAGAGTACATATTTGAAAATAAAGTCCTCTACTATAATCTACCACAACATCAAAAGTGAAAACTATGCTGATTTTCATTTGAAAACCCATAAAAGAAATAAATTTTACTTGCATAATTATAGTTTTGAAGAAAACAAATTGACAGAATAAATAGAAAGATCCCTTACTAAATTGTTATGCAGATCTATTCTTACATCTCCTTTCCAAGCTACTTGTCACTCAAAGATTCCAAGCCAGGAACAACCACGTATTCCATTTTGTTTTCTACAACCACCCAGCCCTTATATTTATACACCCACCATGATAATATAATTGATTATATTATTTTTTTTTTTAATTTATGAGAACAGTTTATTGATTGGATGTACATATAATATATAAACATCCATATCCGAATTAAAAGCAAAGATTGAGTTGTTGCGAGTATAGATATGAATCAGTTATAGGATAATAATTTTATGGAAGTGGACAAATGCAATTTAAGTCAGATGTTTACAGGTATATTTTTTTTATTCTAATGACATGTACTTTATGGAATCAAACAGGGATAGTCAAAACAGGAACCACAAAATTTCTTCACGAAGCATTCAACACCAGCCGTTCATAAAATTAATTCATATTGACATCAAGCTCAACAAATAAGAAAAGTCAATAGGATCGGAGAAAATCATCGATAAAGACAAGATAAAGTACTATTTATATGTTTTCAGAAGATTTGGATAACAAAATATATTTATATAATCGGTACCCATTTGCAGAAACCAGATGAAACATCAAAATCGCGGGTCATTTTTATCCTAAATCTGGTTCAGAAACTTCAGCGTGAAGCAGATCGAGGGATTTATGGACTTCGAACTCGGATCAGAGACGGATCGGACTCAAACATAACCCTAAAAAAAACAAATAAACAGTGTTGTTATACCCGGTTTGCATCTCTTCTCCGCGATAAACTCGATCGGCCTCCACGAATGCAGAATATCCATTCTCGAAGTCGACTCCGAAGACGAACCCAACATTTTTGACCTCGCCGCGCAACTGCTCGAAGCTCTGTGAAACCCTCCGCGTCGGACTCCCCCGAAGAACCAGGCTCAAAACCCCAAATCCCGATTTCACGATACTTTTATTTCATCCATTTTTTTTCATTTGTTTTATTTTAATTATTGTTATTATATTTATACATATATATATATATCGCTTATATTAATATTTGAAATTTCATAATATAGTTTTCTAAATATATTAATTTTTAATGCTTAAAACCTTATTTATTAAATTGGATATATATATATTTATAAATTTTGTTTATTACATATTATTTTGGTAATAATATTTAAATTAGTAATGTTTTTATTTAGTTATTTTTATTTATACATCAACGATAATTTATATATATATATTTATTTATTTATTTATTTTTTTGAAAGTAATAACAGATAGTTTTTTTTTGTAACGGTCGGATAAAACACTATAAATACTAATGTTTTACGGGTCGTTCAAACACTCAGAAGAAAAATACCTCGACGCTCACGCCATTGCTTTTGGAGATGGTTTTATATGTTCCTCTTATTTTTAGTTTTATTGCTATCATCCTTGCCATAACGTTTGTTCTTCTATCAGATCCAAGAGATGATAACTACTCGATCGGCATCGTTGTGTTTCTTGGTAGTCTTCCAATTGTTTTATTATCAATAGCAGTGGGTTTAATGGGTTAGTTATTGTGGATCGAGGGTGTATTCTGGAATTTGTATGAATAAAGTGCTTACTAATTATATATTTGCATTCGGTAATTTATTTTATTACATCTTGGAAACATTGCCAAAACATAAAACATAAATTTAAACCTGGGGTGTTACATATAATGGTGGAAATAATAACTATATTGGATTATTATAACATGATACTAATTCTGAGATATTATATAATCCACTCTAATACTATTCAACAATTATAAGAATGATATCGTCACTCGTGCGTACGTACGGATTACTATCTCCACGACGCGATAAGATTCATTCTCTATGTTAACCATTCAAGAATGATTATAAAGTATATATAATAAATAATCATGAAATATATTATATAATAATTATACTGGATTTATGTACATATATGTTTCATTTACTTAATTCCATTCAATTCAATAATGAAATGAAAACAGCGTTCATGCGTACATACGGTCTACCGTCTCCATGAACATTGTATTTCATTTCATTTATCTATCTATTATATATATATATACTGAATATATATGATATATAAATCATGTTTTACATTCTTTAAGTAATTAAATCATGATATAAGTAATTATAATATCTAGAACAACAAGTCCAAAAACGTATGATAAATGAAACGATTTTATCCAAAACACTGCTTTAGCATTGAATTGACAAAAGAACTGGTAATATAAAGTCATAAGTGAATCATATATGATATCATAAATATTAAGATGGTTTTGTTAAAAGTTAATAATTTGTTTAAACCGACTATATAGGAGTCTCAGACACATACATAATAAATTTGACATAAGGTAAGAGATAATTATTCCAATCTCATTCTTATCCGAGATTGTTTATTCGTAAGTATTTATTGGGGTTATGTTTATCATCCATGTCCATGTTTTCTCAAAAAAAATCATAAATTTTTTACAATTATTCCATGTATTTTTAATGTCATATTTACCTCTTTTTGACTTTTACTATGTATTATGGAAGGAATATTTCTTTTTTTACCATACGAGGTACTTTTTGACTTTTCCAACAAAAGTACGAGCATAGTGTTATTTTAACTTATACGGTATGAACATATTTTTATGGTTTCCTAATGAATTATTTTCATGAAGATTACTCTATTTTATTTCATTATTATTTTCAACAAAATCATTTTCTTTTAAAATTACATGGAATTTTGTGAAAAGAAAATTATTTTGAAGAAGAAAGGATATTTTCCTCAAGAATTCATTTCAAGTGTTTTATCAAAACTATTTTCCATAGAAGATGACATTATTTAATATGATTAAGTTTCAAGTATAATTTATCTATTATTTACATGGTTTTATTTTTATTATGATGAAATGATATACATTTGTTTTATATGGATTATGTTATGATGGGATGATGTTTATAAAAACCATTTTATTCATTGGGTTATGATGAATGATTTATTTTGTGGAACATGTAAGAATGATTTCATTATGAGATGGGTGGGACCTATATCTCACTCCAATTCATTGGGTAAAGATTTATATCTCATGAGATATACATGGCTGGAAAGACAAGTAAATCTGGTTCAGTAATACAGGGTTGGAACGACAAGTAAACCTGGTTCAGTAATGGACTTTGTCCACTATGATGGTCTTGGCAGCAATGCCTTCACTAATATGGAAATCATATCATGGGATTAATGGTTTCCACAATTACATGTTTTATTCTCATTATATTTTATCATGATTAATGTTCCTTTATGATCTATTCCTTACATACTTCCAAGATTTATTTCACAACTCAAGATTTTGATGTTTCAACTTTATGTTCATGTTTTTAAGTTCCAATGTATATGGTTTGTTTTATTTTCTCCATGATTACCCTTACTAAGAATTCGAGCTCACCATTTATATGTTTTCTTTTCCCCAATATATAAAGAAAGGTTTTAGGTAAGAAAACAAAAGGGGAATTTCTTTATGGGAGATGTTGAAGAGATTTCACCATGATTAGAAGATTATTTTCCATGTTTCCAAAGACACTAACTATTACGGTCCTTGGGTGTCTTTTTTTGTTATGTATTAAGTATTCATAAAAATTAATGTAATTTCCATGTACGTCAAGCTTGTGTCTCTATAGTTTGTATCAGAGGAAAGGTTTAGTAAACCTTTGGAAACTAGGATGTGATAACTTTAGTGAGGTCTCTAGAGATATTTCTAAGGTATGTCTAGGGATGTCCCTAAGGCTAAGTATAAGTATAGGTTACCATCTTATAATTTTGATAACGATCATGAATAACCTAGGATTAAACCAAATATGTTAGATACTAAAAGTACTCCCCTTGATTATGTTATTTTCTTAGTAAGATTTTTGCCTCTCACACTATCATTTTTGGGTTTTAGATAATGGTTGGAACCCGAAGAAACTGTCTTAATGATCAATGCACTGGGCAATGTAATGATTGTCCTCCTGAACAACCAAATGTTATGGGAAATGGAGTGAAAAATATTATTGCTATACTTACACAAGCTATGAATCATTCTGGACTTCCAGAAGAGCAGAGAAGGGAACAATATTCTATTGAGTCCTTCATGAAGCAACGTCCACCTTCTTTCAGTGGGTCTTCTAATCCACTTGTCGCTGAACAATGGATTAGTACAATTGAAAAGATATTTTCCATACTTCGTTTTTCATAACATGAAAAAGTAATTTTGTCTATTTACCATTTAGAAGGTGAAGCATACTAGTGGTGGACTCTATTTAAGAATACAAGGCCCCAAGATGAAATTGAATCCATGGAATGGGACGAGTTCAAGAACTTATTTTCCAATAAGTACTTCTCTCGTATTCTTCGAACAAAGATGGAAAAGGAGTTACTTGAGCATAAGTAAAAGGATGATGAATATTTTGGTATATATGAGGCGAATTTTACAAGGCTTGCAAGGTATGCATCTGGCTTTATCATCCAACCTGGAAGTAAAGTTGATCGATTCATCAGTGGCTTAAAACCAAGTCTTAGAAGGGAATTATCTATAAGAGACTTCAGTAGATATGAAGAAATTGTGTGTTGTGTGATCAAGGTAGAACTAGAAGTTGGTGTTACATATCCATATCATGGTTTTTACAAGAAAAAAAAAGATGGATTTCAAGGAAAAATCTCAAAACCATGGTGAAAAGAAGACGAATCTTTTGTTATGCTAAAAGTCTAGAAAGAAGCATGGTTGAGATGTCTTAAAGGGAATAGAAAATGTTTTAAGTGTGGAAAAGAAGTTCATCGAGCAGCTGAGTGTTGAAGTAAATGGAAAAAGGTAGCTAATGATATGAATAGAGAAAAAAACTACAGAGAATGCACCACCAACACTTCAGTGCTACAAGTGCAAGAAAATGGGGCATTATGTTAACCAGTTCCCTAATCCAAGGGTTGATGATGATCAACATCAACAAACTCTTAAGGCAAAGGATAAAAGGGAAGTCACATGCGATCACTATTATTGATTTTGAATATGACAACGAAGTGGTGGAATGTTTAAGTGTATATGTAATGGGAATCCAAAATAGTGTTGTGGAATCTCATTTATAGTATTATGGAATATTGGAATATTTATGTATTGGTTTTCAATAATTGTATGGTACCCGTAACCATGAAAAGTGATTGAAATATTTTTGGAAAGAATATGATATGCGCATAATGAAGGGATACGGGGAAAATAATAGTATTAATGAGCTCATGACTAATATAAGGATAAAGTGACATCATGGTTTGAGTATATAGAAATTTTGGGATTTTGGTATGTGGAAAAAGATAAATTTTGACATAATTTGTGTTTTTACTAAGGTTCTATGGTAATTCATGTTCCAAGAATACATGATTAAGGTATTAACATGTTTTGGATGTGACCAATAAGATATATGTTATGATATATGGGGGATAAATGATGGTATTGACATGTTTGTTATATGACCTTTATAGTAATCATTTTCTTTATATTGTGAGTTTAGAAAGAGGTATTTTGGATATTCTTAAAGATTGGAATGTATTAATTTGGACATCATATAGTATTGTTTAAGGTTATAAGTTTTTGATATTATGATAGTATAGTTTTAGAAAAAGGACAACCCGTAGGACGGGTGACAAACCATCGCATCAGGCAAGGATGCGGGAATCAAACCCACAACCGAAGTGTGACAGGCATTTATCTCCTACCACTGGCCTACAGGAAGTCCCTAGTTAGTATAAATTAGTTTTATGTTATTAAGTGGTATGATAGTTGAAGTATAAGTCCATTTTTGGAGCCATATACGATTCATATCACCATATATGGACTTATGTATAATTAATAACTTTTGATAACCTTTTGTTTGAGATAGATGGAATAACCCATCATTCTATCACATGATATGATAAAACTTAAAAAATGAAAAAATCAACTTCGTTTCTTTAAGATATGAAGTGGAAATTGTTCAAGTAACGACCAATAGTAATATTGTACCAAAATCAAGTAATTATTTCTTCTAATTCAAAATTTTCAAATTTAGGGAAATGATCTTGAAAACCAAAAATATTGTCCTAGTACCCTCATATCTGATGAATTATATGGTACCTTAGATCATCACAAATTTATGGCTTTGTGATTATTGGATTTTTCATATCCATGTTCTCTACAACTCTCCATCCGAACTTGATGGTTAGATTTCTCTTCCATTTCCATGTTTTCATCGATGTTCTTCTATGTAGAAACTCAGTGATGAGTTAACTTGGGTAATCATTAAATTTCATAATTTAGTTTTTAAAATTAAGTTTTAGTATTTCTTTTTACGATGTGGGTTTCTATGAATGAAACATTCAGGTGTTAAACCATTTATAACCCTGATGAATTTCAAGGGTGAAATTCATTTTAAGGGGGGTAGAATGTAACACCTTGAGATTTTATGAGAAATATTATTTTTTAATTTTTTTGATGTATTGTGTTTTACGATACAGAAAAATTATCTTGTGCTATATGAAATACTATATTATCTTGTATTATATGCAAACACTATTCTTGGATTGTGTTGCACGCAAGAGCGACCATCCTCAATAGCGTGTGTTGTACCCAATACCGAGATTTACTAAACAATGATATATTGTTATAATATTATTATGAACTAGCTATTATGAATAGTAGTAACCAAAATTTTAATTTTATAACATTATAATTCATCTTACACATTTTCTAGAATGAGATATGAAAACAAAATGAATTTTTCGAATAAAAGAAGTATTTTTCAAAAAAAATGAAATTTTACCTCCTTTTGATGGTGCACCCATTTTAAATATAATTTTTGACAAGTTTATAAGTTTAATATTAAAAAATTAACCTCTTCTTTTTAATAAGGATATAAAATTTTACATTGGATAAATTTTTGATACTTTTCTGATAACTTTCATATTTTGATGAATAGTAAAAATACGCTAAATGTTTCTTAAAAACAACTTTTTTCATCAAGATAATTTATATGGTTATGTGATACAATTTAATGGTATTAAATTATAAATAGAATATATTTTTACCATTTAATATAAGTTATGTCATTATCATTAATTTTACATTGAATTCATAGGTAAAAAAATTTCAATCTTTGACAATGTTTTAACTTTTAAAACCCTCTTTCTTAACAAAGGGATTAATATTAAATTAATTACTACAACTTCTGTGTTTTGAATTTTAAAAAATGGATTCTATATTTGGATTCAGTGGGCCTAAATTATTTTAATAGGTTACTTTTATTTTTTTGATATAATGAATAGTAACTATGGTAATTTTTATTTACTACAGTTAAAGGTAAATCGGGTAATTAAGGGTAAAAATAAGATTATAAAATTACCCTAAGACATTCAAAAATTATATTGGATGAATAAAATTAGACCCATATCACATAAGGGTCAGAATAGATTCATTTCATGGACTTTTGACTATGAAAATAATATAATTATTATTAAAACCAAAGAAAGTGACAACATGTCACTCTCTTATATCTTATAAGTGTAATAATTTTAATTTAGTGATAAACCTCATAAAACGTCAAATATAAATAGTATCCAGAACTATAATAGAATTATCTACATTATTATAATTTATTTATAATTTTTAAATATTAAATAATTATCATTAATGATGACACAATAGTGATGTAGAGATTATTTTATAGATTGAAATATCAAATAAATGGTTTTAAAAATATTAAAATAAATATTATATGAACTAATTAATGTTCTGAACAAATTTTATAGAAATATATGACATGTTATGAATTTATTAAATATTTTGGTTCGAATATATTCTCTCTGTGTATTTTATTTAAATGCAAATAAATGAATAGTGTCAAAATTGACACTATTGTTATTTTATTAAAATAACATATTATAAAATTGCTTAAAAGTCACAAAAATATTTAAAAATTATAAATTTAAATTTATATAGTCTAGAATGTCATAAAGTATCCAATTATGGACAATTAAAAACACATAAGTAATTATTTATAACAATTTCAAATTTAGAATATTATTACCAAAAAAAAATTAAATAGATTAAATAAGGATAAATCAAGTTGATAAGGTTTAAAATAAATTCCTAATGTGTCTAAATCACATTTTTTTGATTCGATTACAACCCTATATCATCTAATATTCGTATTTGAGTCATTTTTGGTGGTTTTTAATTGGGGTGTGAGTTTATTATAAATTAATATTTTATAGGTTTCCAAGACTGCCCCTCTCCTCTCTTATAAAAGGGCACCTCCTCCCTCTCCTCCTCACAACATTTTGAGCCTTCAATATCGGCCAAAACCTATACATTTCTCTTCTCCACTTCACTATAAACATAATAGAGGTCCTGTTCTTCTCAAAAGACCAACTTTAGTGCCCTAAGAGGAGGTTTAGAAGAGGCGCGTTGAAGAAGAGGTAATATCCTTTACCAATTCTTTCAAATTTATTTCTTCTTCTACTTCCCCTTATTTAGTTATTTCATTATAAAGTAATATCATTAGTATAAATAATATACTTATATGTTACTATAAATATAAAACAACCATATTTCACCTTCTACCCATCCTACAAAAAACAAAATCACCGTGCGTGCGTACGTACGGAATACCATCTCCACGCTGTGGTGTAATCTGTTTTTCCACCACCACCATACTTGGATGGGTATAATGGTGTAAATAATTACTATATATGATTATTATAACATGATACAAATTATTAGATATTATATAATCAACTGAAATACCATTCAACAATTATGGGAACGATATTGTTGCTAGTGCGTACGTACAGATTACCGTTTCCATGACGTGATAAGATTCGTTATCCATGTTAACCATTAAAGAATGATTATAAAGTATATATAATATATAATCATGAAAGATATGATATAATAATGATCCTGGATTTATGTACATATTTTTTTCATTTACTTAATTCCATTCAATTTAATAAAGAAATGAAAACATCGTTCTTGCGTACGTACGGTATACCGTCTCTATGAACGGTGTATTTCATTTCATTTATCTATCTATTATATTTATATATACTGAATATATGTGATATATAAATCATGTTTTACATTCTTTAAGTAAGTAAATCATGATATAAGTAATAATAATATCAATAACAACAAGTCCAAACACGTATGATAAATGAAACGATTTTACCCAAAACGTTGCTTTAATATTGAATTGACAAAAGAACGTGTAATATAAAGTCATAAGTGAATCATATATGATATCATAAATATTATTATGGTTCTTTTAGAATTTAATAATATGTTTAAACCCACTATACAGGAGTCTCGGAAACATACGGAAGAAATTGGATATAAGGTAAGGGATAGTTATTCCAATCTCGTTCTTATCCGAGATTGTTTATTCCTAAGTATTTACTAGGGTTATGTTTATCATCCATTTCCATGTTTTCTCAAAAAAAAAATCATAAATTTTTTTCTATTCTTCCATGTATGTTTAATTTCATGTTTACCCCTTTTTGACTTTTACTTTGTAGTATGGAAGGAATCATTCTTTTGTTTACCATATGTGGTACTTTTTGACTTTTCCAGCAAAAGTACGAGAAGAATGTTTTTTTAACTTATACGGCATAAACGGAATTTTACAGTTTCATAGTGCCTTATTTTCATGAAGCTTCCTCTATTTGATTTCATTATTATTTTCAAAAAATACTTTTATTTTAAAATTACATGTCATTTTATGAAAATAAAATGATTTTGAAGAAGAAAGGATATTTTCCTCAAGAATTCATTTCAAGTGTTTTATCAAAACTATTTTCCATCTAAGATGACATTATTTAGTATGATTATGTTTCAATTATAATGTCTATATTATTTACATGGTTTTATTTTTATTATGATGAAATGATATCCATTTGTTTTATATGGATTATGTTATGATGGGATGATGTTTATAAAACCCATTTTATTCTTTGGGTTATGATGAATGATTTATTTTGTGTCACACGAAAGAATGATTTCATAATGAGATGGGTGGGACCTATATCTCCCTCCAATGTATTGGGTAATAATTTATATCTCATGATATATACATGGATGGAATGACAAGTAAATCTGGTTTAGTAATACAGGGCTGGAACGGCCAGTAAACCCGATTCAATAATGGACTTTGTCCACTATAATGGTCTTGGAAGTAATGCCTTGGCTACTTTGGAAATCATATCATGTGATTAATGGTTTTCCACAATTACATGTTTTATTCCCATTTTATTTTATCATTATTAATTTCCATTTATGATCTATTCCTTATGTACTACCAAGATTTATTTCCCAACTCAAGATTTTGATGTTTAAACTTTATGTTCATGTTTTTACGTTCAAATGTATGTAGTTTGTTTTATTTTCTCCAGGATTACCATTACTGAGCATTCGAGCTCCCCCTTTATATGTTTTCTTTTCCCCAAGATATAAATAAAGGTTTTAGGTAAGAAAACAAAAGTGGAATATCTTTATGGGATATGTTGAAGATCTTTCACCATGATTAGAAGATTATGTTCCATGTTTCTGAAGACACTAAACTATTACGGTTCTTGGGTGTCTGTTTTTGTTATGTATTAAGTATTCCACAAAAGTAATTTAATTTCCATGTACTTCAAGATTGGGTCTATAAAAATAACCACCACATCATATGAATATGAAACTATCTCACTAGTTTCAAGACATTGATCAAATAAATTCCAAGATCCAACTAGGTACTTCATATGATCAATTCTTTTGTAAATTATTTTTTGGTCATCCACCCATTCTCTTTTTCATGGGTTTCAATTTAACTTCATCTGCTTACAAATATTTTTTTTAAGGTAGAGACCATATGAAGAGGTTATTATTTCCTCACCCTAAATAGCTAAACCATTATACTATAATAAGACTAAGATATGCATCAAGTAAGGTAGATAACTATATTTTTAATATGTATGAAAAAATTCCACCATATGTATCATGAAATATCTTCATAGATTGATCTAAACATCATTATTCATCGAAAAAAAGAAAAACATATCCTAATGTTGTAGGATACAAAAGTCTCCTTGTCTTGAAAAAATGAGGTGATGGGTAAAATTAACTAGTACCCTACATATCCACTCAACTAAACAGATAAATATCTTCAAGGATATTCATTTATAGTGAGATCATCTAAATAATTATAAAACTCAATGTGTGGATGATTAACTAGATACAACCTTTGGTAATATCCAAACTCTCTTTTCTAAGGTACACCTAAACAATTTTCATATCTCCCCAAAGATAACTATAGAACATCACCATTTATCCTTGATTTAACTAAATCATTTTTTTTACTCTAAGTAAGAACTCAAGGTTCCCATAAAAATATTTAATAATAATTAGTTATAAATAAATATTATTTTCCTTAAACCATGCATCCAAACCATATTCTGGATCACATTTAAAACCTAAGATTAACTCAATTTAAACCACTATGCATCAATTTCCTTTTTCATATATATAACGATCAACTTATTATAGAATATTTGGCTCCACTATTATGCTCGATTTGGATTCCAACTTCAATGAATTATATAAAGGAGGTGACTAAATTGGAAAAGCAGTATCCAACATGTGTTTCATCCCCATCATTTTTTGTTCAGTACGATTTCTTAAAAGATTTAGGTTCATAAGAGAGTTTATAAATTTAAATGTATTGTTTAAATAATGAGAGAGATATATATATGGATTGAATTTAATGATTTGATAGAGAGAAATAATATTTTTGGGAAAATATACCCATTGATTTAGATTCTGATTAAAAATATACTTTAATAAATTAGGAATTATACTTATAATATACTTTAGTGGAATCCCACCAAAATTGTTTCATTGAAAAAATTATAAGGAAACAGCCTTGGTAGGTATACTAACCATGGATTAGTTGAAACAAAAGAATGGTAGGCATGCTAATTGTAACCTCATGGTAGGTATTCTAATTGTGTAAATAAAATATTCACAGTATGAATAGTGACTCTAGGAGTAAATACTCATGAAAATTATGTTAACCACATTACATAGTGTTCACTGTAGGCATACTGACCAAATAAACATCAATTCACAGTAACTTCAAAAAAAATTCAAAAAACAATGTTTAAGAAGTTTTACATGAGAATTAATAAGTAAATATAAATTAAAACAATTACACATTATTTATCATTGTAAATTCCTATCTGATATAGTTTATACTCTAAATTTTCAAGGGTTTTTTAAATGTATTTGTAAGATGATGTTCAGTACTAAAGAACTAAATAGTTATATCACCTTTCTAAAAATTATATCTCAAAAAGTGATATCTTATATCAACATTATTTTTTCTAGAATGTGATATAAGATTCCTATAAATATGTATCCCACTTGTATTATAATATAATATGGTATGTGTGGTAATTGATATCCATAGTCTAGTAAAGTGTATTTCATCCGAATTATCTATGCAAAACATTGTCCTTCAACTATGTACTCAGATTTAGGAGTGGATAATGAAAGAGAATTTTATTTTTACAACAACATAACACTAGATACTTACCCAAAATATAGCCTATTCTAGACGTTCTTTTTCTATATAACTTTCAACCACTAAAATTAGTATCTTAATATCTAACTAAATAAAATTATTTCCCTATGCAGTAAAAAAATCATAAGTTGGTTGTATTTCTTAGTTATTTGAAAATTATTTTAATATTTATTAAATGATACACTTTTAGGTTTTATTGAAAACGAGAACATATATAAAAAAAATAATTATATCATGTTAAATATTAGTTAAGTATATTAAACCTCCAATCATGCCACAAGAGGTGGTTTGATTAGCCATTTTTTTAGTTTTATCACGGTCCAGTTTACTTCTAGTGCTCATGGGATTATCACTAACTTTAGTAAAATCCATTCCAAAATGTTTTAAAAGATATTCAGTGTAACTTTATTTTGAATAATTTATTATTTATTTTAAAAAATCTATAAACTAAGAAAGAATTTATTTTTAAACATCAAACTGATTTCTAATTCACTTTTCATAATTTTTGAAACATAGTACCGAAATAATTTCATGAAGATATAAAAATAATATCATCAACATAAACATTAGAAACAAAAACTTCTATTAAATTTTTTTTAGTAAACAATGTTGTATCTTCTATTCCTTTGTTAAAACCACTTAAAATTTAAAAAATGAGTTTAGACCTTCATACCAAGCTCTAGGATATTTTCTAAACCATATAAGGATTCTTTTAATTTAAATACAATGCTGGGAAGGTGAGGATTTTGAAATCTAGTTGGTTGTTAAAAAAATCATCCACAACAATTCAACTAGTTAATAATGAAATATATTCTGCTATTTAATATAGTTTAAAATTTAAATGTATTATATAGGAAATAAAAATCCTGATGGATTCAAGTCTAGCTACTATTGAAAGGTTTCATCATAATAAATATCTACTTCTTAACTAAATCCTAGTGCAACCAATGTAGCTTTATTTATAACTATTCCACCTAACTCATCAACCTTATTTCTAAACACAAAATAAGTGTAAATAGTTAAATAGACCTTTGGTATTTAAAATAGTTCCCTAACTATATTTATTTCAAACTGGTTTACTTTAATTTTTATTTCCATTACCCAAAATTTATCATTATTTTCATCATTGATTTTATTTGGTTTAATATAAAACAATAAAGATTCATGTTCAACCTGATTTCTAAGAGAACCTATAGTATGAGTTATTTTATCGTGGTCACCTACAACTAAATATAAGGGATGATATCTATGAGTTCCAACATCCTAAGGAATAGAAGTTTTTGAAACATCATAATCATTTAAAATTTTAGTTCCAAACAATTCATCAGAATTGGAAAAATTCTTTTATCGGGCTATAGAAGATTAGATTTCCAAAATTGGAAAAATTATCTTATAGATTTCACAAAAGGTCTTAGGATCATGTGGATCTATCTCGTCAAACTTGACATGTACATACTCTTTTAAATTCTTGGTCCTTTTATTAAACACCCTGTATGATTTACTAGTTGAATTATTTTCAAGGAAGCTTCCTTCATCAAACATGAAATCCAATTTTTCAAAATTATATTTTCTGTTAGGTAAAATATTTAAAACTAGAAACACTAAAGTAATTATATTTTGTCTTCATAACACCCCATTATTCATAATGATACTTCTTTTAATGTGGTTTAATTAAAACTATTTTAATTATATAGCAAGTTGTGTTCACATATTCGTTCCAAAAATATATTGGTTAATCATACTCATTTAGTATGGTCCAAGAAATTTCTTGAAGGTTTTTCTTTCTCATTTGTAATACACTATTTCAAAGTGGGGGCCTATGATTATAAAAGTGTTGACTATATCCTTGTTTTTAGAAAATTGATTCAAACTCTTTTTTTAAATTCATGTTCATGACCACTTATTAATGTATTTATTCTAATTCCACTAATATTTTCTATATATCTAGCATATTTAGAAAAATAGAAAATATATTTACTCATATGAGTAATGAAAAATACCAATGTATATCTTGAAAAATCATCATTTATAATATAGTAATAATGTTTTTCTACTAAAATATAAAATCTATAAGGTCCAAACAAATCAATGTAGACCAAATCTATTGGTTTAAAAGTTAATGATTATTTATTTGTTTTGAAATAAATTTTATGTTACTTTCCCTTTTGAAAGGGATTATAGACTTTTTCTGTTGAAAATTATAGCTTAGGTATATCCTTAACTAAACCATTCCAAGTTATATTTTTATGTGAGTGGTTATTACAATGTCCTAGTCTCCTATTCAAAATCCATGATTCATTGGGAATCGAATTTAAATACGAAATTTTCTAAGAAGAAAATGAAGTAAAATCTGCAACATAAACATTTTCATTTCACATAGATGTAAAAACTAAATCTATTTAAAATTAAAAAAAATTGAAAAAATTATTTTCAAACTTAACATGAAACCCGTCATCACATAATTTTTAAATTATAAAAAGATTATATATCATTCCATCAATTAATAAAACTTTGAGACTCATGTTTTTTTATGCACCTAAATTCTTTTTTGAGATGTATATAATTACATTTTACATTTTATATGATTTATATACTTATTTTCATGATATTTTATGCTTTATTTAATTTAAATTTTTTACATGGATAGTATGATCCCAATTTAACAAGTTATAAGAGTTTATTGAAACAATCTCATTGCTTTTCGAGATTGTTTATGTTTATGATTCCTTTTATGAAACTCTCAATATAATTCAGGAATTTTAATCTCATATATTTATTCAATATATACATGTATTAGTACCATTTTTTCACTCTTTTTTACTTAATATAATGAAGAAAATATTTTTAAGAAAATCTAGTAGTATTTCTCTCTTCGATCAAAAATCTATTTTATATCAAAAACTCTTTTTTTTAAATCAAAAATATTTTCAAATAATCCTTGAGGATAATTTTCAAGGAAATTTTATTTTAATTTTTTTTATTTTCAAATATTCCTTTATAATTTTTCAAATCTATTTAAAAAATTTAAAATATTTTATTATTCAAAAAACATTTTCAAGAAGAAAGGACATTTTCCTTAAGAAATGATTTTAAAATATCTTTAAAAATTATTTCCCATATAAGATAAAATATTTTGTTCTTTTTCATGCCTTTCAAGGGAAATTATTCAATATTTCCATTCATATTATTTCTCTAAATGGATTATGTTTTGATGGAATGATTTTTATGAAACTCTTTTTTCTTTCATGGGGTATATTCTTTTGAAACCCAATTCTTTTCACAGGTTATGTTTATGATGAAATGATTATGAATATTTTCTTTTTCCATAGGTTATGATATTATTAAATTTTTATAATTCCCATTTAATTTCATGGGTTATGATATTATTCTTTATGATTTTTTGGCACACGTATGTTTTATTTCATTATGAGATGGGTGCGACCTATATCACCTTCCAATGAATTGGGAAAATATTTATATCTCCTGAAATTGACATAGATGGAATGATAAATGAACTCAATTCAGTATTAGAGGGTTGGAATTAGAAATGAACTTAGTTTAATATTATAGGTTTGGAACAGGGAGTAAACTCGGTTCAGTAATACAGGGTTGGAATGGGGTGTAAACCTGGTTCATTAAAGAACTTTGTCCACTAATATGCTCTTGATAGAAATTAATTGAATATTATGGAAATCATTATTATATTCTTATGTATCCACCACCATTACATGTTTAATTCCTATGTTATTCTTTCATGTATTATGTTCTTTAGTTCCTTGTGATTCATGTCTTATGAACTGCCAAGATTTATGCCATGATTCATTTTCATGATCTTTGATATGCAGGGTATGATCTTTTAGTTTCATGATAATGTTCTCATACCCTTATTTCCATGATTATTCTTATTTATCTTTCTTTTTTAACCTTACTAAGAATCTGACCTCACCCTTTCTATGTTTCCTTCCCCTAAGTTATGAAGATATATATTATTTTATATGTGTCTAAGAATGATTCTGGTCAGGAAGAATATATTGGGTGATAACATTGCTCATTTATGTTCTAGTGTTTATGTTTCCATGTTACCAAAGGCACTAGACTAGTATGGTATTTGGGAAAATGTTTTTAGAATATCATAAGTATTATGAAAAAGTTATGTGATGTTAATCTATGAAAAGTGCTGGTCTCTATACATCGTATCATGGAAATGGTTTAGTTAACCTTTGGAATATAGGATGAGAAAACCTTAATGATAACCCTAAGGACATGTTTATATATTATTCTATAGATAATGAAAAGTATAGGAAAATGTCTTAGAATTTTGGTAAATTATAGAGTGAGTGTTTTCCTAGAAATACATCACTGTATAGATACTACATGTAGATGTGGCTCTAGAACAGATATACCTAGGGGATAATCACTCTGACAAGATGTTCCAGGATTTATTCAAGGTAATCTGGTACATAACAACAAGCCTTTTTTCACACCTATTTTGACACTCCTAGGGGATATTCTTTGGAAATTCACAAACTCTTCAATAACCATTATGAAGTATTTGAGTATAATATGACTATGAATAAACTAGGATAAACCTAAGGTGACTTACATTATAAGGTAGGTGTCATGATTTAGACATCCTATAAGTAATTTTTCATGATTATTTGGTTTTCTTATATGATATGTGTTTCTCACCCTGTGCTTTCTGGTTTTAGTCAATGGAGAGAACTTGAAAGAACATGGTTAACATTGAATATTTCATATGTGAAAATTATGGTCATTATGAATATCAATTTTCCAAGTGGAAATCTCATTAAAAAATCAGGAAGGTGGTATGAGTATTTATTATACTTTTGAAGATAAATAGAATACAGACAACATGTGAAAGATTTTTGATGTTCTTCTAGTATTGTTTACATTAAACATAAGAAGCGTGATTACATTGAGGTTGATGAACCATAAGACATGATTCATATTTCATATTCTAATAATGAGGTATGAAGGAATAAGATGATGAATCCAGTGTAATGGTTTAATAATAAAGTTGGATGAATGAAGTATTTATGTTTTGGAATTCAAAGATTACACTACAAAAAAATTGGGCGATTATATGGGTTTTTTAGAGAAGGTTATGAACAACCCCCTTTAAATTCATTTTCTATATAATTAGAGGGGGTTATGAAAAAACCCTCTAGTAATTGAATTTAGAGGTGGTTATGAACCCCCTCTAAATTCATTTTCTGTATAAATTAGATGCAAATATGTGTGATCCTCATTAATCATCAGATTTAGAGGGGGTTAAGAATCCCCTCTAATTTATTTAATTAGTGGGGGTTGTGAACCCCCTCTAAATTTATTAACATTATTTTTTTAATATCCAATGGGATTTTACAAGGGGTTTTCAACATCCTCTAATTTAAGAAAATAGAGGGGGTTCATAACCGCCGTTAATCAGTGATATTAGTGGTGGTTTACAACCCCCTCTAATATCATAAATTAGTGGGGGTTCAAAACCCCCCTCTAATGTCTTAAATTTGAGTGGGTTCAAAACCCCCTATAATGTCTTAAATTAGAGGGGTTTGAAAACCCCCTCTAATGTCTTAAATTATAGGGGGTTCAAAACCCCCTCTAATATCTTAATTTAGAGGGGATTGAAAACCCTCTCTAATGTCTTTAAATTAGAGGGGGTTGTGAACCCCCACTATTAAAAAAAATTCCATAATATATATATATATAATTTAAAAACTATATATAAATGTATTTAAAAATATTATATGAACATATTATATAGAATATTTATATGATTGTATTTAATTGTACTTATATGTATAAATAAATATAATTGCATAATTTTATGTACATTAATATATATATATTATATTTAACATAATTTTAATTATATATAATATAAAATAAAAAAATATTATATAAATATATACATAAATATAATTTGTTTATAAAATACATTATAGAAAAAACCAAGCTTGTAGTTTTTATAATTAATATTTTAATAATAATGAATATATTTTTAAATATTTTATATTATTTTATATTATATATAATTAATATTATATGATATACAATTTATACAAATAAATATATATTAATTTACACAATATTATACAATTATATTTAATTAAATACATATATATTAATGTACATGATATTATACATTTATATTTATTGAAATACATATATATTAATGTGCATAATAATAAATATATGTATTGAAATACATTATATAAATATTTGAATAATTTGTATTTCATATAACATTATATAAATATTTGTTTAAATTTTATTTCACATATAATATCTTTATATATTTTATTTTATTTTATATTAATTATATATAATTTAAATATTTGTATAAATTGTATTTCATATATATGTATTTCATGTAATATTAATTATATATAATATTATACAATTTATACAAATAAATATATATTAATGTACATAATAATAAATATATGTATTGAAATACATTATATAAATATATTTTTAAAGACATTATATAAATATATTAAATAAATACTTTATATATATTATATAAATATGTATTTAAGTATATAAAAAATTAATAAATATATTTATAAATATATAAATATATGTGTATATACATAACATAAATAGAATTATAAAATATATTTACCAAAATGTATGTAAATAGACATGTAAAATATATAGTTTATATAAATGTATATATTGAATATAGTCAAAAGGGAATAAGACCAGCCATTAATCCTAGTCCCCCAAAATTATTAATCAAATAAAAATATCATGATATAAAACATAAAGAAGAAAATACGGACAATAATGGGAGTACATCTACATATCAATGTAATCAAACTCTTCACCATAAGCATAATCAGAGGTTACGTGAGCATCAACTGATTCCCAATCAGATTGTGAGTTTTAATTCTTAAGAAGAATGATGTACTACTCTCTAATCCTTATTTTCTCAGATGTGTGCTTGATAAAAGACAACTAGAGAGTGGGGGATAGATTTACAAGTGTGAGAAAGGGATTGGAGGGTGGCTGGTAGGGGGATAGTAGAACTGGAAGGGAGGTGGTCAGGGGGACAGCAGAACTTGAGGGGAGGTGGGGCAAGAGGAGAATGCCAATGGTGGGCAGTTTTTGTACCCATTTTAAAAATAAAAAAATGTATGTTTTGGGGCAGTTCACAAAAACGCCCCTAAAGTATTCCACCATTAGGGGTGGTTCAAACCACCCCTAAAACTCTCCATTAGAGGTATATGTGGTTATAACTGCCTATAAAGGAAGGGTTTTTTGGAAAAAAAATAATCTATCATTAGAGGATGTTTAAACCCCTTCTAATGTAACCACTTCTAAAATCACTAAGGATTTACCAGTGCTTTCCCAAAACCACCTCTATTGATAGTAGGTGAGTAGATTAGCGGCAGTTCCTCATAACCGCTGCTAATGTCTTTAGAAGGGGTTATAACCCCTTCTAATATAAAAAATAACCCCCTCTAAACTGGCCTTTTTTTGTAGTGTTATGTCATGTGAATCATGAAATATATAAGTTTTTTTTAGTACGCGTTTTCATTAAATTATGAAAAGTGTATATTGAGTGGCTGTTTCATGGAAAGGATATACTTTGATTAATGTAAGGTGACCATTAATTAATGTCTGACATTGAGATAATGATCTTTGGATAAAGATATGTTGCATATGAATAGGTAAATTGGATGGTACAGATTACTCTAGAACTAATTATTGAAAAAGTAGTATATTTCATCAAGGATGAAGTTTAAAACATCTTGGATTTTAAGAATATATCCATTAATCTGTGTAATAAGGAAGCATGAATGTTTTCCAAAAGGATTTATGGTAATTTAGGTTGTTACCATGTTCTAAGGGAATATATGATGAGGGTATTCACATGTCTGGAATGTCACAACCAAGTGATAATTTTTGATATATGGGGGATCAATGTTCAGATTATTTCATGACATTATTTCTAAAGTTTTCAATTTTCATATTTTGGAATTTTTATAAGTTTAACCATTTATGGTGAAATTATGTTAAAATTTAAGTAATGTTTTTGAGATTAAATCATTATCTCACCACATAAGGATTTATGCATTTCATAGAACCAATTTTAACAACGTTGTTTTGATGATAACCGATGAAAAATGGGTTGGCATATCATACATCTCTTGATCTCGTAGTACTTCATGATTGAAAAGGTCACATTCCTTTTAAGAAAAAGTGGTGAAGTGGATCAACAAACAACAAAGGGTGATATAGTCCAAAAATAATTCAATTATATATTTTTAACTTTAGGAAAAATGATCTTGAAACCAAAAAATTTGTCATATTACCTTTTTTTCGATGAATCAAATGGTCCCTTAGATAATCAAAGATTTATGGATTTTTTTTATTGTTAAATTTATACTAACCTAGTTCTTTATCACTCTCAATTAAAACATGATGGTAATATTTCTCTTCCATGTCTATGTTTTCACTTATCATCTATATTTTCCTATGTGGCAAGCTAGTTATGAGTTACTTTGGGTAACTATTGCAGTTTTGTATTTCTTTTTTAAAGGAAGTTTTAGTATTAATTTTTACGATGGGGGTTTCTATGAATGAAACTTTAAAGTATTAAACCTTTGATAACCCAGAGGAATTTCAAGGGGGAAATTCATTTTAATGGGGCTATAACGTATCACCCCAAGATTTTGTGAAATGTTTTTTTTAATTAAATTAATCTATTTTATATTTTAAATTTCACGCCTCACCGAAAATAGTTTATTTTATAATAAAGCTCTAGGTCTGTCTTGAGTAATACAAAACAAAATAATTAATCATTTAATACACACAACATAAATTTTATATTTTTTTACATGGAACATCCACTTCGCATATGTTACATGAAACACCGACTTGGCATACATTACATGCAACAATGAGTTTCTACGAAACATCATTTTATTGTTATAATTATTTAAATGAGATAATTATAACCTAGACGTTAATATTAGTAACATGAATAGTAATAAAAACTTTTAAAATATTTTTTATAATGGATTTTTATAAATAAAACATACTGATAATGAAACATATAATTTTTAGTAAAGTCTTTATATGTTTTAAAATACTATTTTCTTAAATGAACTAGTTTTAATGTCCTTCTGGGAACAATAATAAAATAAATTTTAAACACTCATAGAAATTTAATTTGATAAAATGAAATTAATTTTTTAATTCAAAATTTGGGCATTATCATAAGATTATTTTTTGATATTTTTCCAAGAAACGTCATTTTTGGGTGAATAGTAAAAAATACTACAATTTAATTAAAAATAGCCTTTTTGTTTAAATAATGATTTGTGTTAAATTATATTTTAAATTGGTTTTTAAAGTGAAAATAGATAAATAATTTATATATTTATCCAATATAGTTATTTGGAATCATTTTTATATTGAAATTTGATATAACAATTTATTGAACTTTTGGATGTTTTTACTTCAAAACCTGTATTCTTGCCACATCTGCAGGATTAGTGTTAAACCTAATTTTTCCAATTCAATGATATTAATTTTGAAAAATGTAAATAAGTGGTTTTAATCAGTATGATATTTGTAGTCTAATATGATCAACTTAATTTTTTGCGAAATTTATTATTGAAAGTGATTAAAATTAATCACAATGATTATTGTAAGATTAAGCTTAATTAAGGACTAAACCTTAATATTAAGGAAAAAAATGACCTAAAATATACCAATAATTATATAATATTACCTCTTAGTTATAATTTTATGGTTTTTTGGGATATTATTAAATGGAAGGTCCCTATATAAAAGGTTAAGTAAAGAAAAAGACAAAAAGGGCACTTCCCTTAATATTAACATTTATAAAATGTTGAGATATTTAAAAAACATCAAGTTTTATGTTATAAGTATAATTTTGGAATATAAATTGTTTATTGTTATCATAATAATTTATCAGTAATTTTTAGAGATGATTTAGCTACTTAAAATTCTTACAAAATACCAACATAGTTATTATTTAGTTAATAATTAAATAAAATAAATGATACTATAAATGTTAAAAGTGAATTGAATTGATTTATTTATTGTATTTAATTATTTTTAAAGATTAATTTATCATTTTACACATATTTAAACTTAATTTATTTGAACTCTAATATTATTTTTATATTTTAAAATTAAAATTAAAGAAATAATGTCAAAATTTTCATTATTGTTATTTTACAATAAATGATATTTCATTAAATGATTGAAATTAATAAAAATAATATATTACCAAAACTTGTTTTTAATGTTTAGAAAATATTAAATATGGTCTATTAATGTAACAATTTATCTTTTATAATTAACATATTGACCCATGGATTGTAAAAACATTGTTAGCAGGGCCAAGGTTTAAGTAGTGTTCTTCACGTCACGTGCGCTTATTTTAAAATTTAATTTCCAAAACACATGAGAGTTTTTAAATTATGTATCATATATATAATTAAGTTTCTCTATATTTTATAATAAATCTCACGTTATTTTAATCTTAATGGTTAATTACTTATGTTAGAAAACTAGATGCTTTAATAAAAACCAAAATAATAAAATGAAGAAATCTTAGAAGTTAAGGAACCAAATTATTAAAATGAAAATATTTTTGTGTGGTTTAGATTTTTTTCGAACATAATTTTTCATTAATCCATTATTTTTCTATTTTTTATGCACATTAGGTGAAGGATAGATACCATTATCGAATACTTTTTGGTATTTACAATAGTACCACTCCCCATCCACTATAAAAAGGAAAGCACTCTAACCCTTCTTCACACCTATCAAAATAATTAGTTTTGGAAAATATCTTCCAATAAAATTCCCAAAATACCTACCTTACACCTGGAATCATCTAACTAGTAATAAATCAATCCAAGTAATCCTTTTGTCATAAACTAAATATAGTTACCCTATTAAGAGGTAATGACTTTTCTTAAGATCTTTTCTTTTATTTTCTTTCTCCACCCCTCCACTATCTTTATTTCATTATTGTATAAAAAATAGTATATTAAATATAATTGGATTTTTTATGCCAAGTTTTAGACCTACACTTACACACACCTCCATCTAATGGGTAACGAGCACACTGTTTATGTGTACAGCAAACTACCGCCTCACAAAATGATGATTTGTCAATTTTCCTTTACCACCTATCATGGGGTGAATTATGATGGAAACTATTCTTATATATGATATATATTATATTTTTTATTTATTTAATCTTAATTAATTATTTTACAACACATATTTTTATACTTTCCATTTTTTTGTAAATACGATAATTTCATTTGAAGAAGTGTGGACTACCACCCCCTCAAAGTGATATGATTCATTTATACACTACATGGAATCTATTAAGGATGGGTTTAGTGAAATTATATAATATATATGGTTAAATAATGATACTAAAATAATGATATATATACATATATATACATATATTTCATTTACTTACTTTCTGTCAATACGACTATTAAACGGAAACAACATGCATGCATACGTACAGCCTATCGTCTCTATTAATGGTGTATTCCATTTCATACGTCAATATTATATATATATATATATATTATTATAATACACATATAATGAAATATAAATTATATTTATATCATTTTTTATATTCTGGACTTCTTTATATAAGTATTAGGACCATATATATAACAAATTAAGACACATGCAAAGAAAAAAGCGAATATTACCCAAAGTGAAACCTTAACACAGGATTGTTAAGAAGCAGGTAATTTAAGGTTATAATTAAACCATATATGGTATTAGATATAATAATATGATTCTTTAAAATATGTATGATAAATTTATATTTATTATACAGGTGGTTTTAATGATTATGAAAAGAGTCATGACAAAAGTCAAGTGGATTTCATATCACTTTTTATTTCTATGAGATACATACTTTATTAACCACCCATTCCTTTTGTGTGGTGCATATAATACCCATGGATTTATTAAATGATTATTATAAATAAATTTATAGGTATTTTTATATCTATTATATGATCTTTATTTCATAGTTTTTAAGTTTCAAAAGTTACCAAATCGATAAAATAGTTTTGTCTATATTGGCCTTCTTTGAGACTCATGTTTTATTATACACCTAAATTATTTTTTAATGTTTATATAAATATATTTTAAATATTATATCATGAATCTATTTATTTTTATGATACTTTAAGCTTTATATAATTTTATTTTTTTACATGTATAGTATGATCCCAAGTTAGCAAGTTATAAGATTATATTGAAACAATCTAATCGCTTTTCGAGATTATTTATGTTTATACTTACTTTGATGAAATATTATGATCCATATCTCAAGAAAATTCAAAAATTTATTATCATATGTTTATTCAATATATATCCATGTATTATTACCATTTTTACACTTTTATACTTTGATACTTAAGATAATTAATATAATGATTTTAAGGAAACCTGGATATATTTCTCTCTTCGGTTAGAAATATATTTTATTTCAAAAACCATGTTTCCAAAAATGTTTTTTATAATTTTTTAAAATGATAATTTATGATAATTTTCAAGGAAAAATGATTTTAAATATTTTTTATTATTTTCAATTCTTACTTCATAAGTTTTCAAATATATTTTCAAAAGAAGTGGTTTTTCAAAAAAAAATTATGTTTTAAAAATGGTTTTCAAAGAATAAAGGATATTTTCCTAAAGAAATGTTTTTAAAATATATTTAAAAATTATTTACCATCTAAAATAATATCGGTTGGTGTTACTCATGCCTCTATATGGAAGTTATTCAATTTTTCAATTTATATTCTTTCTCAGAATGGATTATGTTTTTATAGAATGATGTTAATAAAACAAATTTTCGTTTCATAGGTTAAATACTTTTGAAACCCACTTATTTTCATAGGTTATTTTTATTATTAAAGAATTATAAAACCTATCTTTTTTCATAAGTTATGATATGATTACAGGTTTATAATACCCATTTCATTTCATAGGTTATGATATGATTGTTTATGAATTTGTGTAAAATGTATGTATGATTTAATTGTGAAGTGGGTGGGACCTATATCTTCCTCCAATTAATTAGGTAAAAATTAATATCTCACGATATAGACATGGATGGAATAAGGAATTAAATCAATTTAGTATTATCGGGATGAAATGATAAATGAACTTCGTTTAATATTACATGGTTGGAATGAGGAGTGAACTCATTTTTTTAATACAAGGATGGAATGGTGTGTGAAACAATTATCACCTAGAATAGTGATTTTTACAAAGAATTCTTAATAAATAGATGATAAAAATATTATACATAAATCATAAATTGTATGATATATATATATATATATTATTTTTTTTTAATATATTTATAGTAAATATATAATTATTATATAGGAGGATCAAACACATACAAATGACGTCGGACCCGAGGTAAGGGTTTCTCATCTCACATTTACTTTTATAAGACATATGAAATATTCACCAATTATTTCTTTGGTATTGATTATATACTTTCCCATTTATATATTATACCGTGAATATCTTTTATTTCATTATATTTGAAAATTCATTTGATTTTAATACTTTCATGGGAATTAAAAATCAAAAGAAACCCAAGTCGTAATGGTTTAATTCATAATCTCATCATTTTTTGGGATTGTTTATGTTTAAGTCTCTATATAGAGAATATTTTATTCCCATGTATTTATCTTCTAAAAATGTTTTCCAAAATATTTTTACGATTCTCCGAATATTTTTAAAATTTATTTTTACTCAAGTTTTAATATTTAAAAATGTTTTAAAATGAATCCTCCAATCATTTTCTAAATGAGGTACCTTTTGGAAATTTCTTAAAAAAAATTTAATGGAATGTTTTTTAACTTATATGAAATGAAATAAATTTAACACCATAATGGCGCATCAATTATTTAAATATTCAATTATAAGTTTGTAAGGTTATTTTTTAATAAAATTATTTTATTTTTAAGTGCACAGTTTTTATATTTTAAAAAGTGATTTTCAATGATGAAATGGTATTTCCCTCAAGAAACTTTCATGTGAACTTTTTAAAATATTTTCATCTATTCCAAAATCTTTTTATGAATATCATTATGAGGATATACTATAATGATACCATCCACCATATTTATGTGGATGTTTTATGATTATTTTTAATGTGGGAATGTATTAACATTCTTTATGGTAGTTATTATAATTTGGATAGTTTTATATTGTTATGTAATTTTGATTAAGTTTTATTATTTATTCATTTGAGGAATTAATTAGACATAGTAAGTGATGGGTGGGGTTTACTATAACCCCTTTATGAATTAGTATAACTCATGAGACAAAATAGATTGATTTTTTTCTAAGTCTATATCTATTTTTATAGATGTCATGGAACAAGCCATAATGGTATTTTTAGATTAAATAACCATGGCCTTAATGGTAAGTTTCAAATGTCCAGAATTATGTGTTCCATCATTATGAAGTCATGTTTTTATGTCCATGTGGTTATTTTATTTGTTAGAATATCCAGGGATATGTTTCGATCTCATGTTATTTTTTTGGATTATTTCATCATCCTTGATTCCTACCAAATTATGTTCATGTTATTGTTTAAATGTCATGTGTTTCAGTTATTTGCCTTTATATATTTTTTATTCATATATATTCATGATAGCTTCTGTTTTAATCATCCAATTACTAAGCATATGAGATCATCCCTTTATTATGTTTCATTTTCCCCTAGAATCTATGAAGTATTTTTTTGATTAATATACAGGGAACATTAAGGGTAATAATTTCATTCTCAAATAAATCACTTTGTTTTTATTTTTTGTTTTTAAAATGTAATATGAATTTCTAGAATGTAACTAATTTAAAAAATACAATAAAATATTATGTCCTTTGGGATATTATTTCTGGTATCTAGTGCCAATTTAATAATGTAACCACCATCCCTAGGCTTCTAGGGTTAGGGTATTTATATTTGGTATTAGATGAAGTTTAGTATATACCTTGGGAACTAAATTTAAGAAGACGTAGATTAGGAAACATAACCCTATGAATGACATTGAGAATAAGTTCATATATAGAATAAAATTCTAAACATTATTAGGGTATATATTATTTGGTTTCCCACTATTATTATTCTTCCTCATTATATTATTTTTATTTTTAGTTAATGAATGAACTATAATGAATCATGCAAACAAAATATTTTATGGAAAATGCAGTGATTATGAGAATCAAACTTGGATGATGACTATAGAGAAATATGTTTTTATTTTTACTAATTAGATATCATGATATATGATTAAAAAGTAAACCTTTTTTGAGATTCATAATGCATAAAATAATATGAAAATTTAATTTTATGGAGGTTCGGGTGGAAATAATCAGTAATGTAAGAAATTTCAATTTCCTTTTTATCAACAATGTGGGAATAAGAACCTATAAGACTGTATTAAATAAAGGAGAATATTTTTTATATGGATATAAAGGGTATATATTAAAATATTTGAAATTAATTCAATTTATTATATGTGGGTAACTTGGGAATTATCTGAGTTAGTTCCCTAAACTAGGGGTTACAACCTAACCAAAGAAGTACATATTCAATAAATATTATTGAAGTGAAAGGATTGAAGTGTTTGTGTTGTAGAAATATTTTTATATATGGTATTATTTTCAATTTAATCATGAAACATATATTGATTTATCTACAATAGTTTTTCCTCAATGATTTTAATGTTTATATTGAATGGTAGCGATAACAAGTAAAAGTAATTTAGGGATAAAATTATTTTATGGAAGCATATAATTGAAGGAGTGATAACCATTAATAATTTTTTGATATAGGGATATACCTAAAAGTGTATTTAGATGATTACTATATGGTTAATCATATATTTAATGGAATATGAACCCCTTTTTATTTATTATGTGATAGGACTATAACATGTTATTTTGGGATACATTTATGGGAATAAAACCCTTTGGCATTGTGTATGTTTTATAGAAAATATTATTTAGGGAATCATGCTTTTATATTTTGGGTAAATAATTTTAATTTTATTTATAACCTTTAAGGATTATATGAATTTGAGGATGATTTATTTATGTGTTATTTGGATAAAAGGTTTATTACATTTTTGGAATATTTCTGACAGAAAAGTACTTTTTTTAATTATCTTCAAGGAAAGGCCTTGTACCTTAATTACAAAGAGCCCTCAAGGGGGAAGAAATAATGTAAGATAAGTGAATCTTTCTGCAAAAAAACCTAACACTCCCGTGAAAGAGAGCCTAAGCCGTCAAAGATGATCACTCCCTCACCTGGGTGACTATGGATTGCAAGAGCGTCTGCAATAAAATTGGTCTCCCTCCAGCTATGGTGGATGATGTGTTCAGAAGAAATTTCTTGGACACATCTTCTAATAATGTAGATCAGGTCCCATGGCAAATCATACCTACCTTGAACCATCTTCACCAGAGTTTTGGAGTCTGACTCAATTTCATCCACCACGAGACCCCGCTCCCTACAAACATGGAGACCTGTGAGCAAAGCCCGAGCCTCCGTCCCCATAGAGGAATTCGGGCCATAGAAGGAGCTGAAATCCACAATAACAGAACATCGTGCATCGTGTAGGACCCCTCCACCTTTCATGGCTCCATTTTTAAAAGAACCATTCATGTTGAGCTTCAACCCACTAGAAGGAGGGTTCCAACCGACCCATCTTCCTCTCATATCTCCAAGCGAAACAAATTTGTTGAGGATGTTGCAAATCAGAGACGATTGATGGCCTCCTTTGAGCAGTGATAGAAGATCATTTATAATGCGCCTTGCCCTCATAGAAAGTAAAGAATTCGGGACACGAATACCCAATCATGACTGATTCCTAGCCTCCCAAATTTTCCAACAGATGGAAGCAAGGATGATGTCTTGGGATTTAAATTCCATGCTCTTATCCTCCACACCCTGAAACCAAGAGTTCATGAGACTTTGGAATAGATACTGCTGTGTATTAACCCTTGGCTGTGGGAAACAGTTCATCCAAACATCGACCACCCAATCACTCTGAACAAAAAGGTGATCAATGGATTCCCTCCTCGGGGTCGCACAGTAGAAGCATTGTGATGTTAAGTGAATTCCCTTCCTCTGTACGTTATCATTCGTAGGTAATGATTTTTTCTTTATGCACAAAACCAGAAAGGTCATCTTTGTGGGTATTTTTTTACACCAATATTTCCCATCCCCCTCCTCCAGACTGCTACCTGTGTGTCTGCCTCTTCGAAAATCCCAGGAGGAAAATCTTCCCAGACTCAAACCCGTATAGTAGCAGCTATCCTCTTCCTCAACCAAGAAGATGCTATCAAATACCGCCTTCTGTTTCTCATTGAGTACTACCTTAATAAATGAAGAATAGTTGCTTGCTTATTTGAAGGAGGTATTGTTTGCAGGGCAATGCGGAAATCTGAGACTTATCCCCGCCCAGTAATCATCCCAAAAGCTAACATCACCTCTTCTAATAATCCACCGAATCGATCCAGCTAACTTGTCCATGTATTTGAACATGCACCATGCCAATCGCGTTTGAACTGCTCTTCGTGTTCCTCCATCACTCTAGTGATCACCATATCTACCCATGAAGGAAGAAGCCCATAGTGAATTCCCGGTTATGATGTCCCATGCAAGTCTGGCTTCCATTCCAAGCATGCTTTCTGAGATATCATGTAAACCAACACCCCCCTCTTTCACTGGTCATTCCATCTGCTCCCAAGATGTCCTATGAAATCAAACATTCTGGATGTCATCCCACAAGAATGTATACATCACCTTCTCCATCCTTGTAATGGTGCCCTTTGGTGGTTTGATGATTGCTAGAATATACAACGGGATGGAAGAGAGAACAGTATTAATAAGCGCGATGCGCCCTCTAAAGGAATGGAATTTGTTTTTCCAGTTCTGGATTCTTCTGAGAATATGGTTCATGATGTCCTCAAAAACCCTTTTCTTAACACATCTGATGGAGAGTGGGACCCCAAGATAGATCAATGGGAGTTGTCTTCTTTGGTAGCCCACCATCTCCTGAATAATTCTACAGTGACTACCCAGGCACTGGTTGGATATAAAGACCTGACTCTTCCCTCCATTAATATTATGCCCACTAAGATAATAGTACACCGAGAGAATACCCATGAGTTCAGTCAAGGAACTTCTTCTACTATTCGTAAAAACTAGAATGTCGTCAGCAAACATCAAATGGGAGATTTACTCCCTCCCTTTCCTTCCGAAAAATGGATCAAGTTTCGCATTTTCCATGCTCTTGTGGACGTTCCGAGAGAGGGAGTCATGTGCCAAAATAAAAAGAGAGGGATACAAAGGGTCACCTTGGAGAACACCCCGTACTGATTTGAAGAAGCCAAAACACTTTCCTTTAAGGGATATAGAGAGCCACGGTGATGCATAGTACCGGAAACAAAGGTCGCAAACCCTCTCCTGAAATCCAAACTTATGCATCACTCGGATGATGAAACTCCATTCCAACTTTTCATATGCTTTATCCATGTCCACTTGAAAGATGACATTAGACCCAATCACTTTCTTATTAATATCATTCACAAGTTCGCTAGCAATTCCGACCGCCCCCTGGATGCTCCTCCCTCTTATAAACCCGTTTTTCTCACATAAAACAAGCCTCGGAATAATCCCACCCATCCTTCTTACAATCAAGCTAGCTAGGATTTTGTAAGACACATTACAAAGGTAGATTGTCCTGAACTACCCAATGGAAGTGGGGTCTTTCACCTTCGGAATGAGTACCACCCTGGAATCACTCACTGATCTAATTAATTCACCACCCTGAAAGAAGTCCTCTATGGACTCCACCACCTACCTTTTCACCACCTCCCATGCAGCCACATAGAATTCCCCAGGGAAACCATCTAGGCCAAGTGCACTACCATGAGGCATAGCCATAACTGAACCCTTAATCTCCTCTTCATCTGGTAAGGCTAACATAGACTCATTGTCATAGTTTCTCACCATCCTTGGAATCCCCTCTCAGAATGCCTCCGTATCATCGGGTTCTTGATTAACCTCATACCTTGAACTCCGTGCCCCGGACAGCAGATTTTCAAAGTGCTCAAAACCCATACGACCAGCAATCTCCACATCTGATGTGTAGACACCATTACCTAAGTAAAGGTTGAGTCACGTGCTTCTCTTCTCCTTTAGAGAGGCATGAAAATAGGCTTTTTTTCTATCTCCCTCCTTCAACCATCTAAAACGAGATCTCAACTTGTAATATTTCTCAATTCCAGAAGCTTCTCCAAGAGAAAAATTTGTTTGTCATAAAGTAACGTGAACTTATTCTCATCCCGTGCAGTTTGAAATTCCTCCTCCAGTTTTCCAATATCGACCTGCACATTTTCCACTCCTGAAACATCAACGTTCCTATGTTCAGTTCACTCTAGAAGATCCTTTTTGAGCCTTTTAAGCCTTATTGAAAGGTCGTGTCGTGCCCTTCTGTCAACTTCTCCTTCCCACGAGTTTCCGACCATTGACATGAAACTACTATCTTGATGCCATTTAGGGGAGTAGTGAAAATCCTCCTTCTTCGACACGTCCCTATGGAAATCCATAAGCAACGGAGCATGATCAGATAAAGTACAAGGGAGGTGTGTGATCGACGTCTGCCCAAAGGAATCGAGGCCTTGTAGATTCGCAAAACACCTATTGAGCCGGCTCCATATTCGACTAGCTCCCCTGTGGTTATTTCACCACGTAAACCGGCAACCCTTGAAACCCATGTGAAAGAGTCCCACCGAAGAGGTAAAGTCCCTGAAGTCCTGCATCCCCACAATTTTTCTAGAAGCACCTCATTTCTTCCCCAAAGGGTCAGTGATCACATTGAAGTCTCCGCCCACAAACCAGGGGAGAGAATCTGTCCGAACTGAACTCAGTAATTTCCATAGTTCCAATCTCTTGGTAGTGTCATTACTAGCATAAACAAAGTAGAACATTATCTCTATCCCTTCAAAGAATATTTTGGTATGAATGCACTGGGTCATGAGACAAACTAGTTCCACCTGAACTGACCATTTCCATCATATCCAGATGCAAGGTTTATTCGGGGAACCATGCATGCATGAATGAAATCCCATCTTTTTCGTAAGTTTAGGAAGCTTGACAGCATCTTGTTTTGGCTCTAGAATAGAAACCAATAATGCCTTGGATTTCCTTGCTTTCATCGACAAGATGGCACTCTTGGCGGAAGCACCCATCCCTCTCGAATTTCAAATAATTAGAGACGACATTAACACTTGACACTCCCGGTCCTCTGACCAGCATCTCCATATGGGAACAATGAGATGGACATACCTGAATCCTTCGATTTAGAGAGGGTTACTGGACCAGTGGATTTCTCCACCGAGACACCTTTCTTGTGGAAACTATTCTTCCCCATAGTCTCTTATATGTCCTCTAGCAGTGAAAACTGAGGCTATAAAGGAGTAGGCAGAGATAGCACCTATAAACCCCCATTAAGGATGGAGACCAAGAGCACACGCTGAGGGGACTCCCGCGAAGCTTCCATATCTTTCAACACACCAGGAGGATACACCTCCTACTGAGGGGGGGCCTATAATGGTTAGCGACCAAGATTGTAGCAGAGATTTTTGAATGAAGTTCGGATAAAGCTGGGAAGAAATCTGAAATGGGGAGGAAGGAGGAGATAAAAATATGGGGGGAAGGTGAAGGAAAAATTCCCGGTTACCTTGTCCCTCAGATTCCCCAAAAGAAATAAGTGGAGAATCTTCAAGGTCAGACCCCCTACGGAAAGTAGGCGACAGTGATATCAAATCTTTTTTGGTGGAGTCTGTCCTTAAAGCCGCCAATTCATCCAGAATGGTCGGTTCTTACGATGTCACGTGCAGTTGGGGGGCATCCTCTGAATTTGAAATTGAACCTGCCTCTGTAACAGTCACCTTCTTCGCCGCCCTTTCCCACTGCAACGGTGACCCCAAATCCCCCGAACTACCGCACTGACCACCATGATTCCCCAAGCTAGTTCCCGCATCAGAACTCCTTATTCTACAAACCACTGTAGAATTCCCTTGCAGGCCACAAGCCAGACCGAACCTTGGAAGATATTTTTAATGAAGCCTTTTTCACCACTGTCGACCATCCCTAAACTTCAACAACATCTGCTCTGGGAGCATTGACGAGATATCCATTTCCACACAGATTCTCGTGCAATCCGTAGATCGATATTGGGTAATATCTTCATCAGAGCATAGAAACAAACCCAAGATGTTACCAATTGATTTCAAAGTACCTGGATTGTGAAAAGGTAATGGTAGACCCAGCAGGTGTACCCAGATGGTCACCGAGGAGGTTTCTCTGCCAAAGTGATGGTCCCAAGACCAACGGGAGAGGGAGAAGCTCCACGAACCACACCAATGATATTCCCTAGCCCAAGACCTCGCAAAATATTCAAATGAAGATCACTGAATGCTGAATGCAACCCTAGAGAAAATAAAAACTCCCGAGGGCCGGCTAAGTCCCCAGGATTCGACGAACGCTCTGAACATGTTCAGTGAAGGTTTACTGAAGCCAAACCTAGAAACCAGCGTAAGATTATGGAAAGTCAATGCATCCTTAAGATTTCACTCCATCATTTCCAGCACTGGGAAACCATACACCTTACTGGATGACCTGGAGTCGATAACAACCGAAGGAGCACGAGGGAGGTATATATAACATGGTAAATGTGGCAACAACTCTAAACACTAAATCATAAACAAGGTCAATGATAAACCCACCAAGACATCATGGTGGAAAAGGTCCAATAAAGGAATCATGTTCACTCCCTATCCAAATGATACATGTCATGATACTAATCATTACCCAATACATTTGAGTTTTATCTAGGCACACCTATCATATTCATTTCATTCCCATTCTTAAGTGTTCTACATCGATCATAAAACATGAATTCATTCATCCTCGTTATTTTTTCAATGATAAATGAATGTGGAATAAATATATTTAAGTACCCAATAAATAAGTATATTTTCATAAAGGTGAGTACCCTTGATAAAAAATTGTGTATGGTATTAACTACACAATTGTTTTGGTAATCACGGTGAAATTTCGGCAACATAAAAACGCTACTTAAAAATTCATAAAATGGTTGATAAGAGAGAAATGAATATCTCATAATTATGAAATAAAATGGGAATTAATAGGGACATTGAAATATATTTCCCACCTTTTTTAAATATAAATATAATTCATAATTTCATAAATAAAATTGAATAAAGAAGAGAATGTACGGATCCCTTGTGGAATTTCAACATAATAATGACTTAGGTAAGGGTCCAAATGATGGAGAATAAATGATTACTCATTAAAATAAAATAAATTGTACAGTAAGGTAATTATTATAAATTAATTCAAATATAACCAATTGAAATCAAAATAATTAATTTCAATGAAGGTGCTTCAATTTTAAAGGTGGAGAGGAAGGTCCCTTACTTGGGTGTGTGACGTAGAAATCTTGGTAGGGGGTTCTTGAGGGCTTGAGGTGCCTTAAGAGGACTATAGATTGTGGAGGGAAGAGTATGGTAGTAATCCAAGGTGTTTTAGTGAAGATAAATGGTATCCTGGGTGGGTTTATATAGGAAAAGAGGGGGATTTCATTTTTATTTAGGTTATGGACTCTACATAATAAAATATCCAAAACCACAAACCATCCCATGGTTTTGCACATGTTTTTTACCAAATGGGAGTGGTTATAATTATTTTATAATTCCATCAACTGAACTTATTAAAATAATTCCCTTTATTATGTGAAGGTGAGTCACACTATTAATGAAAATATTTTAAAACAATAAAATATATTATAAGTTTTGGAGGATTCATAATTGATTCAAAAATTAAATTAAATAAACATAAAAACACATTATTTTAATGGTAAAAAAATTTCCATGGATCCCATTTATAGTAATTATGAAATCACTTTTGGGTCATTATGATGTCATAAAACCGAAAGTATATTTATATGATCTTTTATTTATACCTGAAAATTAGACTGTATGAGAAAATTATGAAACATTAACTATTGAATATTTTTGATGTTATGATTCCAAAAAAAAATATTAATTTTATCTAAATAATTTTATAAATATTTTAATTTTCAATTTTAAAATAAAATCAACATTTATTAAGAAATGCGGGGTTTTTTTGGCAATAACAGTTTTCGAACCCTTATAAATATTACATTTGACTTCATAAAAATTATATGATCATTTATATATGATAAAATTTATTTAAAAATATTAAAATATTATTTATTTAAAAACTGCATTAATTCATTAATTCAATAATTGAATTTGAATATTAACCAAAGATACAATTTTCTCTTTGTTATATCAAAATAATTTAAAAAGTAAAAATAATGGGATAAAAATATATTCATTATTCTATAAAAAAAGTAAATATTTATATTTATAGGTCCTTGATACATGTACCTTTAATAAACTAGAAAATTTTCTAAGATTAAGGTGTGTGATTGTGGGACATTCATGGGGGGGTTCGGAAAATATGGTTTGGGTCGTGATCTCAATGAGCTTGAACTTCTACCATAAACAATTTTTTTCATGATTAAGTTTTTGTATATAATCTTGTTCTTTGTCAAGGGAAAAGCCTATAAATGATATATTCATTTGAAGCTCTAATAAATGGGCTTCATAGGGTATGATCTTATTGGTTGACATCATCACTTCCTTTGTACATGTCAATTGGATTTTTTAAAACCCTATATATATACTAATCACTTAATCATTATTCAATGGATATATTATCAACAATAATGATTCTTAATTGTATTTTAAATCCAATAGGATATAATAAAACAAAATAAGTTTATGTTTTTTCTATAACCATATTTTATGATGAGACATTTTAACCAAAAATGGTAATTTTATTTATAAAAGTTTGGGTCGTTATAATCTTCCCCCATTAAGAAATTCCACGCTCAGAATTTTAATTTCCTATAATAAAATAGAGGTGGGTAACTCTATTTAATCCCCTAATTTTTTTCACACATTTCTTCTTCAAACTTTTTATTTATCCACATCACTTTGACATGGTTCATTATGTTATTTTGAAGAACTTTTTCTCTATGATCTAATATCTTCACCGACTACGCCTCATATGAAAGTCCATTCTCTAATAGTATTACCTATAGATTGAGTAAATGTGAGGGTTATATTATATACTTCCTCAAGAGGATACATGGAACACATGATGTACTTGAGATAGGTTTTTTGGGAGTGTTTGTTGATAGTTCATCGTTCCAATGCGATCAAGGATCTCAAAGGGTTCGATGTATCTTAGAAAAATATGTCCCTTCTTCCCAAATCTCATCACTTTTTTTATGGAGATATGAAGAGGAATTCAATATATCTAACATAAAAATCTAGGTTTCATCAACTATTTTCAGCATAGCTCTTCTATCGAATCTGGGAATCCTTATTTTTCTGCGAGATGCTCTTAATCTTTTCCACCATTTAATCAACCATTTCAGGACCTAGAAATTTCCATTCTCCAAATTCATCCCAATATATAGGTGATCCAAAAATATTCCCATGAAGGGCTTCATAGGGATCCATTTGGATACTTCATTAGAAATTTGTTTTGTAAGAGAACTCAGAAAAAGGAATATTTTAGTCCCAGCCTCCTTTAAAGTCCATCAAACATGATCACAAAATTTATTCTAGTGTTTGAGTAGTCTTCTTGGATTGGTCATCAGTTTGAGGATGATAGGTCGTACTGAAGTTTATATCATTGTTTAGAGTATATTGGAGACTTTTCGAGAACATGGAGGTGAATATGGGATCTAAAGCAGATACAATTAGTTGTGGTGATCCATGTAGCCTTACCACTTCTCTGATGTATATCCATGAATGTTGATCCAATGAGAAGTTCTCTCTAGTTATGATTAAGTTATATGTCTTTGTAAGCCTATCCAAAAAACCCATATTGCATTATTTTCCCTAGACGTCTTTGGAAGTCTGATAAAAATCCATAGTGATGTTCTCCCATTTCCATGCTGGTATGGGTAATGGTTTCATCATCCCAATAGAATTTCTCTTTCAGCATTCACTTGCTAGAATACCAAGCACATTGATGTATATATAGTGATCTCTTTCTTCATATTTTCTCACTAATAGTGCTCATGGAGATCTTGATACATATTTGTGCTTCCTTGATGAATGGATTATGTTTAACTATGTGTAATATCCAAAATTTCCTTCTTTAACTCAAGATTTTATAGAACATACATTCTTGACCCAAATCTCACAATTCATTCTTCATCAATTTTAAACTCTGAGGATATCCCATTTCTCATGGATTCCTTATTATAAATATCCTCATTATTTCTTTGAGTATCCTATAAAATTTCCAAAATAGAGGTTTTAGAAATAATTTTTGAAAGGATTGATGATGTTTCTTCCTTTATGATTCCCATATCCATCCTTTTCATGTCTAAGAAGATTATATCCTTCTCAATTCTCATCATTGATAAAGATGAATTATCATTTCAAATTATATAATCTCCCAATTTATTTTCTTTACCATGATGGTAGTGGATTGATAATTCATAGTCCTTGATCATCTCTAAACATATTCATTGGCGTATATTAATCTCTTTGTATGTGAATATATACTTGAGGATTTTGTGATCTATATATATCTCAAAATTCTCCCCATGGATATAATGTTTATATATTTTCAATGTAAATATCACAACTACCAACTCTAGATCATGTGTGTGATAGGTTTTCTCGTGAACTTTAAACTTTATTGAAGCATGGGCTATGAATTTTTCATTCTGTATTAACACACAGCATAATCCCTTCTTTAAAGAATCGTTGAATACTACTAAGATTTCTCCACTTGTGGGTTATGTCAGTATAGGCACAGTGTTGATCCTTTTAACTCCATGAATCTCTCTTCGCATTCATTATTATAAGAAAACTTAACTTCATTCTTAGTTATATTGGTAAGCGGGTTTGACAATCATGATAAATGTCTCACAAATTGATGATAATACCCTACTAACCCAAGTAAACTATGGATATCTTTCATAGATTCCATCCTTATACATCCTTTAATTACTTCCATTTTTGAATGGCCTATAGATATCCTATTACTTGTGATGATATTACCTAATAAAGAGACTTATTTCTACTAGAACTCACATTTATTGTACTCAGTGTAAAGATTATCCTTTCATATGGTCTTTATCACAGTGCTCATATGCTACTAATGCTCCTCATTGATTTTGGAGTAAACTATAATATCATCTATAAAGAATACCACAAATTTGTTGAGGTAATATATAAATACTATATTCATATAAAGTCCATGAATATTTCTAGAGAATTTATGAGTCTAAATGGCTTCATTATGATCTCATAGTGCTCATACCTTGTATGAAAAGTGGCCTTGGGGATATCTTCCTTCTTCACCCTTAATTTATAATATCCTGACCAAAGATCCACCTTATAGAAGTTTTGTGATCCATGTATTTAATCAAATAGGTCCTCAATATAAGGAATATTGTACTTGTTCTTTATTTTGATCTTCTTGATCTCATGATAATCAATGAAAATATGCACTAACCCATCCTTATTTTGGATGAAGGGGACTGGTTCACCCCATGGTGAAACACTTGGGTGTATGAACCCTCTATCCATATTCTATAATATTTGTTTCTTCAGCTCCTCAAGTTTCACAAAAGCCATTAAATATAGAGTTTTGGATAATGGAAACACCCCAGGTATAAGATCGATTGAAAATTTAACCTCTCATTTAGGAGGAAAACCATGAAATTCCATGGGAAACACATCAGCATATTCCCTCACAATAGTCATGTCTTCTAGGATGTTCTTTTCCTTTGAATAAATCATTTTATCTAGGTATTCTTACTCATAGGTTAATAATATTCATTCTTTAGATGATGGTTCAAAAGAAAATTCATCCTTCTACTTGGACTTGTAAAAAATTGGGGGATGATTCACAACATGGAGGGTGATTTCCTTCTCATGAAAATTTTTTCCACTATATTTGTAAATCCAATACATACCCAAAATTGCATCAAATTCCACTAAATGTAGTATTAAAAGGTTTTCTAAGAGATTCATCCCACAAACATGATAGGGAAAGAGTTATATACTTGGAATTCAATAATTGACCCATTTTCCATTTTCACTGACAGGTTTACTTTTATGATTTTTTGTGGTGTTTGAATAGTTATACTAAACTTTCATGGTATGAAGGAATGCATAGAACCCGAATCAAAAAGTAAGTTCTCTATTATTGAATAAATAACTATCATACCTACCCCCACTTTTTTGTTGGGATCCACCTCAACGGTTGTGATGACAAAAGCTAACCCTTTCTATCTTAGAGGTTTTTGGTTGTCTCTGATAGCCCTTGGAATAGGGTATTGGTTTTCAAAGATCCTTGGTTCCTTTCTGTTGAAGAAATTAAAAATTTATTGAGGTTTGATTGGATCATTCCTTTCCTCCATCACATTAGTGGGTTTCTCCTATCCAAAATTTATAGAAAGGTGTCCTCCCTTCCCACACTTAAATCATTTCTTTATTCCCCTTTGGCAATTTCTATAGTGCTTCTTCCTAGACCTTTGACAAGTGGGATGTTGAAATTTCTTGACACTGTTCAATTTCTCTATCTAACCACCAGAATTAAATTCCACTTTACGATTATCATTCCTATGATACCTTTGATATTCACCCATCTCAATTTTGATATTTAGGGAACACAGAACAATTTCCTTATAGCAATCTAATTCAAATATTTATAGGGATTTTCATAGACTAGGTTTTATCCCACCAAAGAGGTGTTAGACCTTGTATTCAGGGGTAATGACAATGATGAGGTGTATCATGAATGTCTTCTAAAGTTTCCTTATATGCCTTGATAGATTCGTTGTCTTTTTTTAGGGAGAGGAAATACCTTTCCATTTTAAGTTGGAGGATCTTAGGAAAATATTTATCCAAAAACATTTTATAGAATTCCTTCCACTCCATCACTTTGATATCTTCCTTAGGATCGCCCACCACTAATTAAATTTTCCCTCCATGTGATAAACAACCAATATAACCTTATCTTACACAAATAATTGAAGGATGGGGATGATCTTCTCAATAGATTTGATCTATTGTGCCTTGATTAAGATATCATTTGATGCATTGAAATTAGGATTCCTTTGTTGCATAAAGCTTTTGATTGAGTTTTGTTCTCCCTTATGGGGGTTTGGGAATTCCACTTAATCCATGTTTCTATTTAAATCTTAAGTCAGCTGAGATAGTATCATCATAAATATTTTGGTTCCTACTCCCATTGGGTCGAGTATCTCATTAGGTTAATCATCACATTGCTCATTGCATCAATTTTTTACCTGATTCCTCTTATTTCCATCCATTGGATAGAATAAAGGGAAAATTAGGGATGAGTATTTTTAAACTATTAAGCACATAAATTAGAATCCAATGACATTAATGGGATAACTTATAAATTACATTTGTTTCCTTAACTTATTAATATCTAGGATTAAATATATGTTATGTATGATCTATTTCCTAATATATATTCTTTTGGGAATTTTTTCCCTTAATTGTGGTTTGTAATGATCGTGTTAATTTACCTAAACATATCCCCTAGGAGTATCAAAATAGGTGCTTAGTAAGGACGGTGGTCATGTACCCGGTCACCTTGATTCAGGACTAGAAAAACTTGTTGGAGTTTTTACTCTTAAGTACATCTTTTTTGGAACCACGTTAACTTTTAGTAACTAGACAAGGATGTATTTTCTTGATAAACCACCTACTATATACTAAAAAAATTAGGGATGTTTTTTATATGTAGTCTTATCCCTAAGAATTTCGATAGAGTTTTATAATCCTAATCCAAAAAATAGCTATGATTTTCCTTTGATAGAAACTATAAAAACCTTGATCTTTAATTCACATTAATACTTGATTTATTATATAAGTCTACACTTAATAAAACCTGGATGATCAATAAGTATAGTTTCTTTTTTAATTTGCTACATTGCCTAACAACATAAAATATGGAATCAAATATATTTATCGAAATCTTATTTAACATGCTCAAAGTACTCCTTCAAACTTAAAACTACATTGGATAACATGAGGTCGTACATAAGAAAAGGGTGAGATATAAATACTAGTAAGGGAATAAACATGGAATAAGTGATAAATGTTAGACAATAAGCATATAAATGAGGAATAAAATGAAAATGAATAATAAGGCATGATATTGCATGATAATCATAACAAGGGTGATGTGACAACAACTTAAAACACTAAATAATAAACATAGGTTAAGGCTATACCCACCAAGACATCATGGTGGACAAAGTCCCACAAGTGAATTAGGTTCACTCCCTTTCCCAAAGTGACTAATCATGATACTAAACATTACTCAATACATTGGAACTCTTTCTGGGTGCACCCATCATATTCATTTCATTTCCATATTTTAGTGTGCCACATACATCATACAACATGGATTCATTCATCCTAATAATTTATTCCGCGTTCAAGGAATATTGAATAAATATGTGTAAGTCCTTAATAAATAATTATATGTGCATAAAGGTTAATAACCTTTATAGAAAAATGGGTATGGTATTCACTACATAATTTATTTGGCATAGAAAATTATGGTGACATTTCGGAAGCATAACAGTGTTACATAAAAATTTATAAAAAAACGTTTATGAGAGAGAAATGGGTCTATCATAATTTTTATGTAAAATGGGTTGTTGTAACATCCTAGACCCAGGTGTCACCCAAAGGTTCCCCATACCCAGTTGGTCACATGGCCTCAAGTGAATTTCACCAAATACCAGAGGCTTTCAACTATTAGCAAGGACCTTGGGTGTTATAGTGGGGAAAATATGCCCTCATATGTAGAGTAACACGGTGGAAGATAATATTAAATAGTAGCAGAAGCAGTAATACCATACAATCACTACTGGAAATTTAATCTATATCCATGGACCTATAGACATGGTTTTATTGGTATGTGGCTATAGATTTATAATTTCCATGGTTTAATTAAACCATCGTGGCTATACCGCATCCATAAATTTTTCCCCTAATTCTGTATTAGGCTCATCCTCCCCTGATCCGCTACTCACCCCTAGTGCTCCTCCCTAATGACTTCTCCTCCGCAATGACTTCTCCTCCCTGACCTCTCCTCACCATGGAGCCCTCCTTCCTGATGACTTCTCCTTCCCAACCTCTCCTCCCTAACCTCTCCTCACTATGGCTCCCTCCTCCCCAAAAAACTCTCTCACTGTAGCGCCCTCCTCCTCGACGACCACTCTCACAGCGGCACCCTCCTCCCCGGAGACCTCTCTCACTACAGAACCCTCCTCTCTAATGACCACTTTCACCGCAACTCCCTCCTCCCCGATGCTTCCAATCAATTTATCCCTCCATAGTATTTATACCATATTATTTCATCAATAATATGATTTTAAGGTTGTACTATGATTTGAATTTCATGTGATGGTTATCTAGATCTCCCTTCATATTGAATATAAGTAATATGGGGTTTGTAAAATCCATCTATAAAGGATTTATATCTACCCACTCAAGGTCTGGATCCCTCTTGGGATGAATTAATTGTCACCTCTCATACAATTATTCATTCTAAGAAGAAAAGGAATTGATTAAATCAGGGATTATTGATAGGATATTCTTCTTGGAATACAATCATGTAGAGGCATAAGGTAGATCAAAATATGGATTTTATCATGTTTTTTATATTTTTATCCATCATGATCATGTTTGGGTTATCTCACATGAAATATTAGTTGTTGAAAAAATAATGGAAGATATTAATGATAGTCATGATCCTTGAGGTTTAGATAATCTAATTTTATGTGACATGGGTTATCCAAATGAGTGGAATTTATTATTGATGGTTGATAAGTCACCTCTTGTTAGGTGAATTAACATTATGGTATATATAGTACATCTCCATGATGTATCACTTAATTGGAAAACCACATCTATGACCTTTAATGTTGATTCTCTTCAAATTATCTATTTCAATTTCATATTCATTGCATCTATTCTCAGTGGAAAGAGGGTGAAATAATTTATGTTGTGGGTAGGAAATGATAACATGAATATCCCCATAATAAGATATGAAAATAAGTGTTATTTTTGTGTAATTAATGGAAATATTTCAGGGTTTTTTTCAAGATTTAGAATATATTTAATGAACTAAAGTTAGAAAAAAATTAAAATAAGGATGTTAACCACAACATACAAGGTCTGGCCATCATTCTATTTTTTTCATACAATACCATCCATTATTTAAGTTGAAACTTTGTAATATTTCTTCTGTAATTGAAAGAGTATATCAGTATGAACACAATGATAAATCATTCCCATTATATAAAATATTTCAGAACCACCACATGGAACACTTATATACTAAAACTAGTAAGAATAAAATCTCCAAAACTGTCTCTAAATGCTTGACCTCTTAGAGAGACAAAAAAAGTTCTTGGAAGAATAAGAATAATTAATATATTATAAAAATAGGGAATTCACATGTGGAAGAGGCCTCTGAAGGAATGGTTAGTGTCAAGAAATATAATAATATGTATAAGGAAAAATAATTTAGGTAGAATGTTTGGAGAGAGAAAGTCCTTCCTATTTTAAAAGGAGAAATACATTTTGGTAAAATATCCCATGGTCGATAAGGTTGTGAATTTCATTAAGTATAAGAGAATAATCCTAAAATAGTTGAAAACGAATTTGATTCCATTTAATCTATTTAAGACTTAAAGGTAGACTCCAATGTGAATAGTAATGGAAAATTAGTGTTCCTTGATGAATCACCATCCTCATAAAAATGAAAAATATAGAAGGTGCCTCCACCCCTTAAACATTAAATGACACTAAAAAGTCTAAAGAGGTGTAGGAATCAGGAGGATACATAATCCTTGGGGTAATTATGCTCAAAATAACATAAAATAAACATGGAATCATGTTAAACATTAAGCTAAAATTTCATGTAAAAAGTGATATTTAAGGTATTTCAGGTATATTTAAGTATTCGTATTAAAGAGGTATGAATTGTATGTGTTGTCTTACTATAATTGATAATGAAATTAATAGTTTGGGTGAAATCTGATGGTAGATGACAAATATGATTTAATATGTTTTATCATGATGATTTATACATATAAAAAGTTGTTTTATGCTATATAGAATGTAGAATTAATCCACTAAGTGAATAGTATCTACTAAGGCTATATTAGGGATAGATCTTGAGTATACATATCCATATTCTAATATATAGTATCAGTTATTTCATATTTTTGGTTATTAAATGATATTAAAAAAGGATATACTCAATAAATAGTGTCCCCAAAAATGAAAAACATTTAACATAAACAATGTTTTAATCAATATGGAATTGGTTTTTAAGTTACAAAGGTTGTTTAGGTATTATATATAATTAAATGAGTCTATGAGATCCCAAATTATGATGAATATAAATAAAATTATTTTTGTTGAATTTAACAAGTGGCATAACTAATGTCTAAAATGATATGTCATTCACAATTTTTGATTTAATTTTTTCCAGTAAGCTTGATGTGAATTTAGATAATAATATGATTTTATAAATTGAAATATAAATGATGCTATGAATTTATTGGACATAGTTTGTTACATAGAAAACCATGTATGTGTTATCTAAGACTCTTGTTTCCTACACTAAGCTCTTCCTTGGTAAAAATAGTGAATTTATTGACAACTCATATTTTAATTGTTTATTCTTCATATTATATTTCTTAATATATTGATGAAAATATTTTTAAAAAATTTATTTTAATAGTTTTATTAGTAAATAATTTTGTATTTGAAAAATCAATATGAAAATATTTATAATTGGTATAATAGAATAATGCAAAGAATGTGATGACATGGGGGGGATTTCAAGTAAAAATAGATATTTTCACATGGAATTTAGAATTCAAGGTAGAGTAGAATCACATGAAATAATAAAATTAATTTCATTTAGAATTGGGGGGATAAGGAAAATGCATTTGGATTCAAGGGGATATTTTCTTCTAAATCCAATGGGAGATAGATGCACCCCTAAGAGTTTGGAGTGGAATGGGTTACAATATGTGATAATTGGATTTTTTACAATATAAAAATTGGATTTTTTATTGATTCTTGTAGTATTATTATGGATCCATTCAATATATAATATTGAATTTGACGTAGTTATTAATATTATTGTTGAAGAAAAATATATTTGTATAAAGGTGATACCATAATTCTACTCATGATTTGTACTGTAGTAATGGATACATATTAAGATTATGATTTTTCAAAAAATGGGGGCACTACACTTGAATCTAATAGTTGTACAGCCTCCAAGACAAGCTGGTGGCCAAGATCAAAGGCACCATATCACTGAATTGGCATAAAACCCATTTGTGGAGGCACATTTGAATGTGAAGGTATAATCACATGTCGACATGTATGGTAAAAGTATGTTTTTAGACTCTCCCCTATAGGGAACCATGAGAGGTAGTAGGTGAGGAACAATTCCATTATGACTTGATTGGGTTGTCAAAGGATGTAGGGTTTTATTAATTGGTGTGCATCCAAGAGACAATCCAATTTTGGATTCCAGAGTTTCTTGAAACTATTCATCCATCATTATAAATCTCAGATATATGTGACCTACTAATAAAAATCGATCCATTCTGAATATATTCATCCTCTTTCTCAAGAGTTCCTATGTATTTGAATTCAATCTAGTGGTGCATACATAAACTGATTTATGTTCGAATCTAAAACACTCATGGAAATATCACAATGCTATTTCTCTTTCAGTCATAGTTTGAGCCTCATATTTCCCCTATTTGGTTAGGTTTTTCTGGTCTTCCACTATAATTATTTGACCAATAAGTTCTTTTTTCAATTTCTAGTCTTATTGGGAAACCCCTCATGTTAGATTCCACTACTAGAAGCCTCTCTCGACCCTTTGTTGCTAGAATCTGTATAGAAATAGATATTTCATAGTCCCTTCCATCCCACATTCAAATACAAAATGTTGATATTGGATTCCTCTAATAGGATGTCTCTGAACATATTTCAAACTAATACACTAATTGTCTTAAAACTGAACATTTTATAAAGCTTTATGGATGAAAATATAATTATGCACTACCCCTCACAAGATTTAACTCATTTTGGGTTGAAAAGGGAGATCATATGGGATGACTAATGCTTCTACTGGACATTCTAGAGACACTATTAAGAAGGATATTGATCAGATCATGACTGGACCTTCTAACTATCATCCCCCTACCAATTAATTATCTAAAGTGGCGGAAAATGCTCAGAGTGCTCATCCTATTGAAAAGGATAAGGTGTTACCCAATAAGATTGAGAAACCCTCTATCACATGTGTCTCGGAATCCTTTCCTGAGGAGGATAGGAACTCCCACTCTAATTCTAGTGAACTAACGCATGATGATTATAATCAATCTTGTAGGATTGAGGAAGAGTATTTAAAGTTGGGTGCAAGGAAAGTAAAAAACCAATGATTGATTCAGATGGATACATTACTCTGAGCTAAAAATGACTTATATACATAAATATTACTCTAACTTCCACAGAACAATTGTCACTAGATCCATAGGAGCCTCTCAAAAAGAAAAACTATGATTCCACCATAGAAAATGTTTACTGGTCATCCAACAGCATCTCTTGATGAAGGAAACATAAACGATATAAAAAATATTAAAGAGGAAAACCCCATAGTGTGGGATGCATATCAATATGATGATGATGTGAGTGATGAATTAAAATATTAGAAGGAAGAGAAAGATGAAATAGTTTTTAGAAGATACATATTTGGTGAAATCTCTACATATACCTACCTAAAAATCAGAAAGAGTATGTTCATAAAGATGGTGGAATAATTCAAGCTACATAAAGATTTTAATTTCAAGGAAATTACATGGTAAGGACTTATTTTCTCCTTAATATGTTTTATAGACTCCTTGGTTTGATGCATGATGTTGTATCTCTACTTCTCTATGGGTGAGTACTTATTTTTTTTGTCATTCCTTGGTCTAATTAGTATAGTGATTCTCTTGGTTCTTCAAATGCGAAGGATGTTTGGATTTTCAGTTTTTTTGGTGATTTTCTGGTTAGTGTGGGAACTATTCTTAGGGTGGTAGTTGGTGGTTTCACTCTCTAAGGTTTTTTCCCAAAATCTGAATGTTGTGTTCTATTGGTTTTTTTAAAAGATTATTGTGAATTCTGGTTGACCATGTGTTTCCCTATACTTGTTTCTACTTCTTCCTCTATTGAAGATTGCGGTTTTTTTGAGGTCTTTTGAAGTAGTTTGTGATGTGTTTTAGGAGCTATTATTTCTAGATTAGTGACTTGTCTTTTCGGAGAAGGTTTTTGGATAGTTTTTCAATGTGTTGAATTGGTGGTTTCCTTTACGATGTAATTGTATAGAGACAGATTTGATGAGGAGTTAATGTTTGCTTAATTCCTTGCTGGTGATGTTGCATATCAAATTGTTATATTTTTCTTTTATCACCCATGTGTTTTTTGGGATTCCTCCTCTTGAAGTGGATATCATATGTAACTACTAGACATAAACTATAGATGACCTTCATCTGACTTCATTTGGTTTTGTGTTCTATCTAGAGGATCTTGGATGGCTTTTTGATTTTGTTATGATGTGTGCATTTCTTGTTTTGGCACAAGCCTGTTGGAATTGTGTCAAGCTAATGTAGTTTCTTTGTGGCATATTTTGGATTGCGCATCCACTAACCTTAATGGATAAGTATTTGAAATATTGATAATGAAATTTTAGTCATATTCCTTGTTTTTTTTCCTTGGCAATATCATTTTGTATTTCCCTCAATCCTCTATTGGTGTAATCTATTTACACCTCCTGTTTGTACTGTAATCCTTTATTTTTATAAACTACTTTGGGTCATGAATTTGGTGACCAATTAATGTCACTAATTTTATAAAAAATTGTAAAAAAATATATATTCCTTCTTAGTGTTATTAACATAAGGATTTTTATAAATCATATTATCGAAATGATGAAAAATCAAAGAGAATAAAAATGAGACAAGTGAGATTCTATATTTTCAAGTAAAAAAATATTTTTATTCATTTATGATGGTGGATTTTTAAGGAGAGTATCTTAGGGGTTCTAAATTTTCAAATATGAAAAAATATTTAACCATGAAAGAGTGGTTATATATATTATATATGGAAATCTATTCTGTGATATTTTTATGTGACTATTAGAATAGAATAATAAAAAAATATAATTGAGTATATTTATACCATTAAATATTTTTTATAGAGATAAATTGAGTGTTTATAAAACTAATGAAAATACCTAAAGAATAAAATAAAATAATTTATTGATATGCCTATTGAAACAAGATAATAGAGGGAGATTTTTTTCATAAATTCCTATAACATAAACATCATTCTTAATATCGAAAGAGGATCTTTACTGATAAAGTATTAATATAAGGAAATTCATAGCCACATCCATGTTATTGAAAAAAGTGGGAAATTTTCTCTATACTTTCAAGTTGAATACATTCCAGTGTTATTTTAGAAAGATGGAAGATTTTAAAAATTATTCTTCAAACAGGGTGACTTGGAATCTCTTAAAAATCATGTCAAAGATAAAGGGGCTTCAATGAACTATCATGGAAATAATATACACTTTGAGATATTCATAGTGAACCTGTAAAGGGTAAAATAGATTTTAAAGAGAAATAACACATATCTTTTACAACCCAAAAAATATTATGTGACATTTTATTAGCTCGTAGGATAAATTATTTCATTTTTATGTTTTGATCATAAGATAGAATAATAATGGAGGTGATCCTAGGGATCTTACAGATTTTGGCGCACTAATACAGTGTGTATTGCATGCAACTTACACTAGCCTGTAGAGGTAAACCAAGTAAAAACTCATGTTTTCTTGTGATTTATTTTGTTTAAACTATGTGAATAATCATTAGAAAATGATGGTAATGATAATAAAAAGACCAATTATATGAATACATGGTCAATTAACAAATTCAATACAAATAATAAATAGAAAAAATTGACCCTAATAATTAATAGGTCAAGATCTTTCAGGGTAGGAAGAACATTGAATGTTATCAAAACAATGATTCACCCCCTCTTAGGGTATCTAATCCCATTTTTTAGACTAATATTTTTGGGAAATACCCACATTTTATACAAAAATTTTATAATAAATTTTTGAATATGTGGACTAAAAAGTCAAAATAGTTTTGTGGTTTAGACCATGTTGTGGTCAAACCTTGTGTGCATTATGACATAGTTTGATACATTATGTCATGAATTGTATTGTTATGCAGGATAGGGATGCATGCTATGTAGAGAACCAGCAATAAAACATAGTCAATGCAATTGATTTTCTTCCACTACACGCAACTGGGATTGACATAAATTTATAATTCAGGAGGTAAAGGTTATTATATACCATTTATTCCAGAAATTAGTAACCTTTTGTTGTGTTTTTAATCAAATTGACTTGGCATACACCATGCTTGAAAAATTTATGTTTTTGAGTTTACTTCTGAGTGTGCAATATTCGATCTTCTGGAAATTGGTCTGTATCTTGGTTAGATAGTTGATCCCCAGGTATGCACTTTTGATTCATGTACCTTTATATTTTGTTTATAAAAAATGATACATTATATTCATACCTTCATCATATTTATTTGTTTGAAAAATATGAATATTTCTGAATGAAATAGGTTGAATGTGAATTGAAAATGGATATAATATAATTGTATAACAAAAGTGTATGACGATAAAAAATGAATGTATCTAGAAACTGAGATAATACTATAGGTTGTGTTATATATATGACTATGTTTAGGAGCATGGAATCCTCTCTAAGATATGTTTTTTCAAGTTACTTATTATGATTTAAGGACCCCTAGTAGGGTGCCTCTCCTATGTAATGAACTAGAGGATCCCATTGGGTGCCCCAGAAACTTACCAAACCCAAGTGGGTGTGTTACTAATTGGGTGGATATAGTATTATGTCTCACCTTTGAATCCTTAAAGGACATGTGATGATGCTAATGATTTCAAATTCCATAACTTCATCCTAATTCATGGATTTCATAGAATCTATAGTGTATCATAAAAAAACCCAGTTCTATTGATTCTCTATTCCATGATTTCTATGAATCAGTTGATTTGCATGAATATCATTTTATTGGTGTTTCATGGAAATCCTATGATAAATTTTTTTTGGGTTGGGTTCTAAATACTCAATTCTATTATAATCTATAATATATTGTTCTTTTCCTATTTGTTACATGAAATGTAAAAAAAATGAATTGTTAACCCATCAATTTTTTGGGCTTATTCCTCCAACAATTTTCACCAACGATCTTCAAGATAGCCACTGTAAATGTCCAAGAATGGGCTACTTCAAGGGGGGATGTATTGGGTGGGGGCAGGGTGGGGTGTGAAGGGGGGTTTGCAAGGGGCCAGAGGTGTCTAGAGGGGTGTCCAAGGGGGTGTCCAGGGGGTTTCTAGGGGGTGTCGAGTTGGCTTGGTCTTGCGTACTATGAAAATGTTATTGTTTATACATTTTAATTACTTTCTTGAGATTTGTGATGGGTAATGTTCTACTGTTGAGAAACAGCTTGAATTTGAACTCTGACATGGTGGATGTGTCACAGGAAAAATTGTTCTCCCTGGTTGCAGAATTCTTAATCGGTTCAAATAGTAATGTTAAAGTAATTTTCCTGTTTTTTTCTTCCTGATGGATTTTCCTTTTTTATCATTTGTTTATTTTGATTACTTATATTGGTATGCAGTATAGGGATTCATGCTATGCAGAGAAACAGCAACAAAAAATATCCCATGCTTATGCATGTGAGCATATATATAAGTATCCTCATGTGGGTGGCTTGACTCCTTTGAGGTAGATTCCCTCTCCTAGCCTTTTTAATTCAAAATTTTTTTAATTTTCATTTAGTTTCCTTATTAATTCTTCTTGTTTAAATTAAATAGAAATTCTTGATCAAGTGTTAGTTAAAATAATTGTTTTTTTTTATAAATAAGTCATAGTTTTATAATAAAACCCCTCCAACGGAGGTGCGCTGTCTGTGAAAACTCACAGTGGTAGTTTATTCTTATATAGCTTGTTTGATATTATTGATTTTATGTTTTCCATTTTAATCCTTACCCCTTATTCTCTCATTTCATACACCATGAGCATCTCCAAATATTTTTTGACTCACATGGGGATGTACAAGGTGGGGTGGGGGTGTGCTGGGGGGTCTGCTCAGGGGGGGTTTCTCCAAGAAGGGGGGCTATCCAAGGGGGAGGGGGCTCCAAGGAGGGGGCTGCAGGGAGGGGGTGGCTACTGAAATGGGAGGGGGCTACTCCCGGGGTGGGGGAAAGGGGGATGTCCATGGGGTGTTCAAGAGGGGTTCAAGGGGGCTATCTAGGTGGTGCAAGGGGGATGTCTAGGGGGAATGGGGGTGTAGGGGGTTTTCCAATGGGTGCAAGGGATATCCAGGGGTGCAAGGGGTATGTCCAAGGGGTGAACGGGCTATCTAGGGGGTGCAAGGGGCTGTCCATGGGGATGAAAGGGTGCTGTCCAGGGCGCATGGGGGTGTAGGGGGCTATCCGGGGGGCATTGGGGTGCAGGGGGATGTCTATGGGGAGCAAGGGTTGTCCAGGGGGTGCAAGGGGGCTGTCCAGGGGGTGTGTAGGGGGGTATGGGGTGTGAATTATTGGTTCATTTTTTAGGAATTCATTTTCTTTAAAATTCAAACTCTCCAACTTGTTAAGACTATACACCTAATGAAGGCCTAATCCACCATAGGTTAATATTTAATCTTTCTCTATGAGATTGAAGGTTCAGATTTGATCGTGTACACTTAAAGTATCATAGAAAAGAATTGAATATGTCTATATACCTTGATCAATTAATTTTGATAACATGTAATGACCAATTACCTTAGTGAAAAACTTCTCAGGCTACAATTCCTTCTATATAAAGTAATGACCTCAATAAAATGCATGCAAGAGGTGCACATAATGATCTTCAATATTTTATTCAATATAGGACCTTCACAATATCAAATCGATTCTTTAAGAATCATCAAATCAATTTAATTAGGTTCACTTCATGCATGGGATGCATGGAATCCAAAACATTAACACAATTGTTTATATATTATATTACTTTATGTTTTATTTAATAACTTGTTTTAGGTATGTCAATTATGATTGCATGAATTTATGGGTAGCATGAATCCTTTCTATTTCTCTCTTATTTTTCGTATTATGAATAGTGAATTATCTAAGCAAGGTTATGTGATCTATTCACTATCTTTGAGTGACCCATGTGTGGCTCACCAAAATTTTTTTCATAAGAAAAAAGATGATTTGTTAGATATCAAAAAAAAATTGAGGGTATTTGTCACAATTCCTTCCCAAGAACTAGATTTCTTGTGTGTGTGCTTTCGCATGATAGGTTGTGTCTATGGATGTCTATCCCTATATTTATTTGAAATACTTGGTGTCTCACTGGTTCTCCTCAAACACTTTTCCAAACCTTTGTGTCGTTTAGGTTTCACATTTGTGAGGCCAGATGTATCATGGAATTATCTCAAACTACTTTACGTTCATAAGAAAAGAATGTTGTTCAGGTGTCCAGGGGGTGTCTGGGGGGTCTGGGGGTTTCTAGTGGGGGGGTGTCTTGGTGGTATGGGGGGTCCAGGGGTGTCCAGGGGGTCCAAGGGGTTCCCAGGGTGTGTTTAAGGGGGTCTAGGGGGTTCGGGGGGTGTCCATGGGGGTGTCCATGGGGATCCAGGTGGTCCAGGAGGTGTCTGGGGGTCCATGTGGTGTCCAGGGGGTGTCTAGGGGGGGTCTAGGGGTGTCTATGGGGGGTCCATGGGGTGTCTAGGGGGTGTCCATGGGGGGTGTCCAGGGGGGGTGTCCAGGGGGTGTCCATGGGGTTTATAGGTGGAGGGGGTGTCCAGGAGTATTTAGGGGGGGAGGGGTGTCCAGGGGGGTGTCCATTAGGGATGTCCATGAGGTGTCGAGTTAGCCTAGTCTTGCGTACAATGAAAATTTTATTGTTTCTAAATTTCAATTACTTTCTTGTGATTTGTGATATACAATGTTCTACTTCTGAGAAACAACATGAATTTGAACTCCAACATGGTGGAGGTGTCACAAGAAAAATTACTCTCCCTGGTTGCAGAATGCTAAATCGATTCAAACAGTAACGTCAAAGTAATTTCCCTATTTTTGGCTTCCTGGTAGCTTTTCCTTCTTGATCATTTGTTGATTTTGATTACTTGTATTGTTATGTAGGATAGGGATGCATGATATATAGAGAACCAATATCAAAACATATTCTATGCTTATGCATGTGAGAATATATATAAGGATCCTCTTGTGTGTTGCTTGACTCTTTTGAGGTAGAGTCCCTCTCCTAGCCTCTTTAATTCAAGAATTTTTTAAATTGCATTTAGATGCCTTCTCGATTCTGCTTATTTCTATTAAATTGAAATTCTTAATCAATTTTTAGTTAAAATAATTGTTTTTTTATTAAAAAAAGTCATGGTTTTGTAATGAAACCCCTCCAATGGAGGTGCACTATCTATGAAAACTCACAGTGGTAGTTTATGCTTATATAGCTTGTTTTCATTTATGTTTTCTAATTTAATCCATACCCCTTATTCTCTCATTTGAGACACCACGAGCATCTCAAAGATTTTTTTGAATCATATGGGGGTGTGCAGGGGGAAGGGGGTGTGCAAGATGGGGTGGGGGCGTGCTGGGGGGTCTGTCCAATGAGGGGGGTCTGTCCAGGATGGGGGGTTTTCCAGGAAGGGGGGTCTATCTAGGAAGGAGGGGGTGTCTATCCAGGGGAGGTTTTCTAGAGAGGGAGGGTGTGTGGGGATATAGGGAGGGTGTTGGCTACTGTAGGGGTGGGGGAAAGGGGGTTGTCCAGGGGGTGTAAGGGGGTTGTCCAGGGGGTGTAAGGGGGCTGTCTAGGGGGGCATGGGGGTGCAACGGGGCTATTAAGGGGGGTGAAAGGGTTGTCCAGGGGGTGCAATGTGGTTGTCTAGGTGGTAAAAGGGCTGTTGAGGGGGTTGAAAGGGTTTTACATGGGGTTCAAGGGCGGTCCAGGGAGTGCAAGGGTAGTACAGGGGGTATAAGGGGCTGTCCAGGGGGTGCATGGATTGTCTAGGGGTGTAAGGGGATGTGTAGGGGGAAAGGGGGTGCATAGGGTGTGTTCAGGGGGGTTTTCCAGGGGTGTTCAAGGGGGTTATCCATGGGGTGTAGGGGGTGTTTACTGGGGGGTTTTGGGGGTGCAGGGGGTGCAGGGGGTGTTCAGGGGCTGTCAAGGGGGTGCAAGGGGGTTGTCCAGGGGGAATGGGGGTGCAGGGGGTGTTCAAGGGGGGTTGTGGGGGTGTTTTTTATGAAATGTGTAGTATTATATACATGGTTTTAAACCATGGTTGTAGCCCTATTTCCGTAGTTTTAAACCGTGGATAAATCCATGTACCCATGGTTTTGAACCGTGGCTATAGGCCCTGTGTGGCTTAATGTTCTGCGATGGTTTCAAACCCTAGATAAATCCCTATATCCGTAGTTTTAAACTATTTCTATAGATCTATATCCACAATTCAAACCTTGGATATATTATTTTATCCACGATTTTAAATCGTGGATATAGGTCTTTCCCTATAGTCACACCAATACCATTCACGGTCCATTGAACCATGGTTATAACCTATAGCCATAGTTTTGGGGCTTATAGCCACGGTTTGAAACTGTGGAAATAGCCTAAATTTCTAGTATTAAATAGAAGTAAATAGTGGAAGAATAATATTAAAAACAACTGTAGCATATATAAATAAATGATTCATGTCACATTTATCTAGGAAAGTATCCAAACAAGTCACAATACTGGAAAACAATACTGAAACTAATATACAAAAAATAGTAAACTCCAACAGCATCACAAGTCTCGGCTTGGTCCCATGCTCTCCAGCTCCAACAACACTCAAGTACCTGATTAAGAAGGGTGTTTTTACTTTTCTATACTTGCAACCATATAATCTGTTTGGGTCCAAAAGCATGACCCAAACCGGGTGTGAGAAAAATCCCAGTAGGCAACCACCAAAATATTTGTTCCTAACTATTAGTGAATATATATATATAGCAGGTAATGATCATAAATGAAGAAATAAACTATAAGGTACTCAAAAGTAAACAATATTACAGTTTAAACTAGATTCATTTACATTTATTAATTATTCAATACATTGAATAAAGTAACCTCGAGATCTAGCCTAAGATCTGTATCCCCTTATATAATATAAAAAACAGACATCTCAAAATACCATCTAAATAATCAACTAAGACTGAGTCCAAGATTTTGGTTTGTCTTAGCAGACTCGTCACAATCATTCAATCATAAAAAATTAACCCTTTTGGAAAGTTCTCACAGTCTAAACCCTCTTGTTAAATATATCACCAATTCAATAAATAATGACCCTCTGGTAAAGATCAAATAGTCTATCCCCTTTGGTCTCACATAGCACTAAATATTTACAAACGACATCCTGGGTAGCTCTCGTGGTCAATACACATTTGGTCTGCATAGCAACAATGAATTATAATGACCCCCTAATAGCTCTCACAGTCAATTCCTTATGGTCCAACATTCATTTAATAATGATGCTATGGGTATCTCTCATAGTATAACCCTTATGGTCTATGACCACCCAGTAGCTCTCACATTCAATACCTCTAGGTCAAAATAACAACAATTATACATAAAATACCCTATCTCGGGAAGCTCTCATAGTCAATTCCCCTTGGTCAAACTTTCACAATGTGAAACTCATGCATCTCATATTATTTGGAACTCTATCCTAACAACACGAGGCATGGAAAACAAGAAATCCTAACACGCTTCTTAGAACCAACATCCATAATCATACAAAAATGGAAAATACATCCATAATAAAGGTATAAACCCTTATGCATAATCAAATAACCCTTTCTCAAACAAACACACCATAACAGGTCTTAAACTATGTTAAATTTCAAAACATGCAATACCCTAAACATGGGTGTTTGGAACTTAAGCATATATAATCCAAAGATAATCAAAGAAAGGCATAAAAAACCTACCTTGATGTTGTATAATGAACACTGTTGAACATCAACCCTTTAATAGACCTATAATGACATAGATCTATGAAAAAGGTAAAAAATATCAACCCTTGATAACTCATGAGAGAGGAGAAATCAATAAGAGAGGATCAAGAAGAAGGAAGAACTCACCTGTGGGATTCCAACGCACCTGTCAGAGTTCAGATCAGACCTTGGATAAAGAAATGGTGGCTCAGACTTTGATCGTCACTCCCGGTTGCTCCGGGATAAACTGAGATTAGAAGAAGTGTGTTATAGAGATGAGACCTGACCCCTCTCTGATTAAACAATTAAAAATAAAAGTAAATAGAGAGTTCATTTAATGTACACGTTGTGCACTAGCCTCAGTTGGCCCCCGCTTTAGGTGGTATTCTAGGTTACCCACACAGCCATGTATTCATCCATTACACAGCCAGTACATGGCTACATGCTATAACCGGGAACATGGATTGTACTCAAGAGTACACGGCGTGTACTTAGAAAAACCCCATTTCTTCTATTTTACTCAAAAACAACCCGAAATCAAGATCCATACCTGAAATGATGATACAAGTTCTTAAAAACATCCCCTATTAAATCAATTTGTCCTTAAAGTTTCCTTCCAATGGTGATGAAGAAGAAACTTTAAAAAACATTGGCCACTGTGATCGTACATCAGCCTCCCTCTCCCAAGTCTCATGTGGTACTTGCTCATGTTGCCATAGAACCCATACCAAAGGAATCGACTGGTCATAGAGAACCTTCATGTTGTGATCCAAAATCTGAATAGGGTGCTCCTCGAAGGATGCATCCACCTTCAAATCAACCTACTCAGGTTGAAAAATGTGAGGCAGGTCTGAAAAGTAACTTCGTAGCTGAGAAACATGGAAGACGTCGTGTATATCCGGTACCTCTGAGGTTACTGAAATTGATAGGAAACTATCTAAACTCTCTCCAAAACCTCAAATGGTCAGACTTATCTTGGTGAAGGCTTCCTCTATCTTCTAATACTCTAGTGTCCCAACCTTAGTGTGACATGCAAGAAAACCTGATCTCCGACCTCAAACTCCATATGTTGTCTCTGTCAATCAGTATAAGATTTCTACCAATACTGTGCAGTATCCATCCTCTTCTGAATAAACTCCACCTGCTCAGTGGTCTTTGCGACAAGAAGAGGTCCCAGCAAAGCTTCCTCTCCTATATCTATCCAACAAATGGGTGATCGGCATGGCCTACCATACAAATCCTTAGAATGATCCATCTGAATCGTCACCTGAAAACTGTTATTATAGGAAAACTCCACTAGGGTTATGTGTCTCTCCCAAGAACCCCCAAAATATAGGATGCATGCTCGTATAATTTCCTCTAAAACCTCAGTCGTGCACTCGGACTGGCCATTAGTCTGGGGATGGTAAGTTGTACTCAGAAGTAACTATATACCCAAAGCCCTCTGTAGTCCCTACTAGACACAAGAAGTAAACCAGACATCCCTGTCTGAAATGAAAGAGTGTGGAACATCATGTAAAGGTACAATCTCTTGGATGTACAATCTTCCAAGCTCATCAACATTGAAGGTTTCCTTGATTATCAATAAATTTGGAACCTTCATGAGTCTATCAACAACAACCCAAACCGCATCATTCCCTCGAGGCGACCTCAGTAAACCCATCATGAAATCCATCGTGACGTCATTTATCTTCCACTCAGGAATGGGTAACTGATGTAAAATCCCTTCTGGATACTGATTTTATGCCTTCACCTACAAATAGAAGGAACATCTCATAATAAAACCAGAAATATCCCTCTTTTTACTTGGCCACCAACACTGATGGTGCATATCTCGATACATCCTGGTGATTCTAGGATGAACTGCCAAAATTGAGGAATGAAAATATCACATCAACTCCACATTCATGTCTACTGATTCCCATATGTGTCCATGAAAATAAAATATGGAATCCTCTTCAACAGTCCACCCAGGATTAGGGTCCTCTCCTAACATACTCTCTTATAGGACTAGGCCTTCATAATCTGATAGTTGCCTCATTTTCAATCAATGTAGAAGAGTAGAGGAAATAGTTATAGAAGAAATAAAAGTCTTCCCCTGTCTGTTTTTCACCTCCAAATACATCTCAAAGAACATAAACATAAGCTACCACTCACTAATGGACTTCTAAACTATCTGTATCAGAGTCCTACTCAACATATCAACCACTACGTTGCATTTCCCAGGTATGTAGGCAATCTCAAAGTTAAAAGACTGCAGGTACTCAACCCACATTTTTTGTCTCAAATTTAGATCATGTTGAGTAAATATATACTTGAGGATTTTTTGGTCAGTGTATACCACAAAATTCTCTCCCAAAAGATAATGTATCCAATAATGAAAATAATGCACAGCTGTAGCTAACTCGACATCGTGTATCGGGTAATTCCTCTCATGTGGCCTTAATTTCCAAGACCCATACGCAATGACTCCTTCCACCTGTATAAGAACTTCTCTCATCCCGATACCTGATGCATCACAGTACATAGTGTAACTCTTTCCTAGCTCTAGAAAAATTAGTATCGGTGCTAAAATCAATCTCCCTTTCATCTCTTGAAATTCTGAATCATAGGAATTTTTTCACAAGTACTTTGTCGTCTTCATAGTTTGGCCCATCAATGGCACTAATAAGCGTGAAAAGTCCTGTATAAAGCACTTGTAGTAATTATCCAACCCCAGAAAACTCTGTAACTCAAATACATTCTTCATCTTCTCCTGGGAAACTACTTCTCTCATTTTCTCTGGGTCTACTAATACTCTTGTCTCTAAGATAACATGACCCAAGAAGTGAATATGACCCACCCCAAAGTGTCATTTTGGGATCTTAGTATACAAATGATGGTCCCTTAGTGTACTCAATATGATATCAAGATGGGTGGCATTGTCATGTCAAGTGTGAGAGTACACCAAGATATCTTCCATGAATATTACCACAAAAGAATCTAAGTTAGGATGGAACACTCAATTCATTAGTGCCATGAAAACTTCCGTCATGTTCATGAGATTGAACAGCATAACCACATACTTGTATAGACCATACCTACTCTAAAAGGCTATAAGAGGTATAATTTATGGTCTAATATTCAACTGATGATAACTAGATCTGAAGTCAATCTTCAAGAAAACCTGGGCTTTTTGAAGCTAATCAAAGATATCATCAATTCTTAAAAATGTATATAGGTTCTTGACCATCAACTGGTTCAGCTTATGATAATCCACACAAGGTATGAGGGTACCATCTACCTTCTTCATAAACAAGATAGGTGAACCCCAAGGAGAAGTATTGGGTTATATGAAACCATTTGCCTATAACTCCTCTAACTGCTTTTTAAGCTCTTGTAATTCTGGTGTCGCCATCCTATAAGGAGGAATGGAAACCGATGTTTCTCCTATCACAAGATCAGTAGATAAATCTACCTATCACTCTGGAGGTAAATCTAAAAAGTCATCTAGAAAGACATATCTAAAAAGATACACCACTAGAGGAAATTCCATCTATGAAGTCCCCTCATCATCCAAATATAAACTAGAAATCCAGTTTGCAATTCCTCTCAACCCATGATGCTCGGTTCCAACTCTACTTGCTTAGACATCCCATTCTACCTTGTGTAGAAAAGACCCTCCCTCTGGTAATGTGAAACTCACCCTACGGTGATAGAAGTAAACAGAGGATTAGAAAGAGACCAACCAATCCATTCTGAGAATGACATTGAAGCCTGTCATCTCCAAGACATAGAGGTCCCATAATAATTGACACCCACCAACCTCAAGAGGTCACTCTCTTCACCGACATGCACTAGCCATCCTAATCCCGAATTAAGTTTCTAGAATTATAATATCCTCAGAAGTAAATATGAATATTTTAAGGCTCTTTATAATAGAAACAGATATAAAATAATGTGAATCCCCTGTATCAAAAAGTGAAGAATCTAAAACTGAGGAAAATAGAATCGTACCTATAACCATAGAAGGTTCGGGATCCTTCTCATACTAGGAATTATCCACTAAAAATGTCTAAATTATACCACGGCCCTGTGACCCTGCTTGACTACCCTGAGCCAATCCACCCTCCTATCACTGAAAACCCACTGACTGGCTACCATGGTCATGACCTCCTCCTCGACCTGAATGACTAGATAAACTCTAGTTCCCATACTGATGAGAAACTAGTGGTCCTTCTCTTGAATGTGGAGTCATAATAGAACCCATGTCACTCGCTGCTGGTGAGAACACCTAGAAAAAATGTTGAAGATGTCTCATCTTTCCACAAGATTGACACTCAACTGGGTCTCGCGGGCAATGTGGTCTCGTAAGCCCACTCTTCCTTCACTGTTAGCATACCACCTGGATACCTAAATAACCATAATGTGAAGGCTCCCTAAAGTGCTTCCTTCTATTTACCAAAGGAGTACTAGCCCTAGATGTTGAACCATCCTAGCTCATATCTCCCAACTCTCTCATATTACACTCAGTAATCCACACTTGGTTCACTATAGTTGTCACTGAATTTAGCCTGAAGACATTCACCAGTGATCAAATTTCATACCTAATACCATCCTCAAATATCCTAGACAAAGTTAACACATAACCTCTCAGAACAGGTGTGAATTGATAAATATATATAAAATGGGAAGATTAATTCATCACTGAAAGAGTTTCCTACTCCAAATGCATGAACTCTTCGGCTCGATCAGCCCTCAACGTCTCAGGATGGAAGTAATCATAGAATATTTTCTGAAAATCTTCTCAAACCATATCATGATGACATCTCACCTGTGATATAACATCCCACAATATCTTGGAGGAATCGCGTAGCATGTATGTATCAAGATTCACCCTCCTCTCTGGAGGAATCCCCAGATGCTCAAAGATAGCGAGCATGGCCTCTAACCATGACTATGCATCTTATGGTCCTCCATCCCTAGAAAAAGTGGAGTATGTTGCTACTGGAACACCCAAATCAGCTATGCCATAAAAGGGGGAGGATGTGGTGCTCCCTGAAACGTCTATAACATCCTCAGAAAGCCTTCACGGAATTGTGCATCAGCACCTATGTCCGGTATAACAACTGGTTCCAAGACAGACATGACGAGAGGATCTGCTGGTAGTCCCTGATCTATCCTTTTCAGTGTCTGGTCATTGGCATGCACCTGGAATACAACTGGAGTACATCTTGGAATCATGACTCTGCAAATTCAAGTTCACACATCAGTTCAATAATATCAAGGATAGAAACTTAGTAGTGCAAGAAAGGAACGGGATAAGGAAAACATTCAAGCTTTATAAAACATAGTTACACAGCGTATTCCCTTATGATTTTAATAGGTTGTGTACCTCTACCAATTGTGGTCATGTAACACCCCTACACATGGCGTGTTCCTCTCATGACATAGCGTGTACTTGAATTTTCTCTCATGTCCAAGTACATCTACATGGCTAAACCATATGGGGTCTGTCAGTGCAACACTAAATAGCTTTTTCAGACCTAACATGGAATGTAGCACTAAATTCCAAACCATTGGAGTCATTGGTCATGAAGTTGGAGACACGATTAACTCTACACGGTGTGCATGAATGGGACACAGCATGTACAACCTACGTTTTATCCACCTGTGTCGTTAGTCACATGTCCAGACACACGGTCCTTACAGCACGACATGTACTCTCAGTCCACGGCATGTTCTACCGAAGTTTCCCAACCCAATATCTCTTCTCACACAGTCAGTCACACGGTTGAAGACTACACAGCATGTACATACAGTACACGGCATGTACTTAAGAAAATTTGTTTCTTCTAGAATAGAAGAACACATGGTGTGTGTTCATAACACCACATGCCGTGTTATCAGGGTTTCCAGATATTAAGCCTATAAAACTTCTTTAGAACCCCTGAAATCTTAGAATTATGTCCTAATAATGAGAAATTATGGCCCATGAGTGCCCATACTCCCACGAATCAAATTTTTTCATCCTTATTCATATCATAACTTAAAAAAATTCAATTAAAGTTCAAACATGATCCACCAAATTCTGATCCAAGAGAGCCCATAACACCTCAAGGACCAAAGTTTGGCATCCATCCAAATAAAACATTACATATTCCAATACCCTATTAAAATAGTAGTTATTCTATAATGCCATCTATCACAATAGTATGCATATCTAGCACAACATCTATCACAACAGCATGCAATCAGAAATACATCCTAAATGGCATGATAAGAATGAATGACATGTGATCTCTAGAAAGTGCCTATAAGATGAATGAGATGACATACCCTCATATCATTAGGTTTCAATAGAAATATAACCACAAAGATATAAATAATAACATAAAAAACAAGTAAATCACCCAATGGTGAAATCAAATCAACTGTAACACTTTCAAAACTAGAAAATTACAATATTCGAGGTAACATGGCTTTTCCATATACATGGGTTAGCTGCTCCCGGGCACAACTTATTACTAAGTACATATTCCTTCATATCCCTGTATATTGTCTCCAAATAGTAATAAAACCCTGAAAATAACCTCCTTAGATACCACATTGTAACATCTCAGACCCAGGTGCCGCCCAAAGGTGCCGCATACTCAGTTGTTCACAAGGCCTCAAGAACATTTCCCTAAACTCTAGAGGCTTCCAACTAGAAGCGAGGGCCTTGGGTGTAATCTCGGAGAAACTGTGCCCTCGTAGGTAGAGGAACACAGTAGAAAATAATAGTAAATAGTAGTGGATGTAGTAATACCATACAATAGAAGTAAACAGTAGAAGGCTGATATTAAAAACAAATACAGCATATATAAATAAATGATGCATGTCACATGTATCAAGGAAATCATCCAAACAATCCACAATGTGGGAAAACAATACTGAAACCAAAGTACATAAAATTTTAAAATCCAGTAGCATCGCAAGCCTCAGCTTGGTCCCATGCGTTCTAGCTCCAATATTACTCAAGTACCTGATGAAGAAGGGTGCTTTCCCTTTTCTATACCTACAACTATATAATTTGTTTGGGTCCAAAAGCATGATTCAAACAGGGTGATAGACGAATCCTAGTTGGAAACCACCAAATTATTTGTGTTTAACTGTTAATGAATATATATATATATATATATATAGTAGGTAATAATCCAAAATGAAGCAATAAACTTGGAAGTACTCAAAAGTAAACAACCCTGCAGTTTCAACTACATTCATTTATATTTATTAATTATTCAATTAATTTAATAAAGGAACCTTAGGATATAGCCTAAGATCTATATCCCCTTGTGTAATATAACAAACAGACGTCTCAAAAATACCATCTAAACAATCAAGTAAGATTGAGTCCAACCTTGTGGTTTGGCTTGTCAGAATCGACACGTTCATTCAATCATTCAAAAGCTACCCTAGGGGAAAGTTATCATAGTATAACCCCTCTAGTTCAACATATCATCAATTCAATAAATAATGAACCTGTGGGAAAACTCACAAAGTCTAACCCCTTTAGTCTCACATAACACTAATCATTTACAAATGACCTCCTAGGTAGATCTCACAGTCAATACCCCCTTGGTCTGCATAGAAACAATGAATTATAATAACCCCCTGGCAGCTCTCATAGTCAATTCCCTATGGTATAACATCCATTTATTAACTGTAACATCCTAGGTAAATAAAGAATAAAACATTTTCATATTTATTAATATTTACGAATTAAATATTAATTTTACTTTAAAGGGGTTTCTATGTTCGATAGCGTACCCAATACGCAACAAAGAGATTCTTTAAAATCTTACATTGCACACTAGTAATAAAATAATATTATTTTAAAGGGTAGTTAACATGTAGCTGTTGTATTGGAGGTAATGAATATAAATAACTAAAATATTATTATATATTTTTGTTAAATGTATTTACATTTATCCAATAAAGGATAAAGGCTTAAAGTACAAAAAGAATTCAATTTTAGGCATATATACTCTAATATTCACTAAAGGTCCACTTATCGCCTTTTGATGGAGAACCATCATTAAATATAGTTTTTGTCACTCTTATACATTCTATTGGACCAAATAAAATTCTTCTTTAGAATCGGGACATCAAAATTTACTTTGTGTAAATTTTTGGTATTTTTCCGATAAAGTTCATTTTTTAATGAATGGTGAAAAATGTTTTATTTTAATTCAAAACCTCTTTTTAATATAATTTATTTACATTATTAGAGTATCTTTTGAATTTGTTTTAAAGTTAAATTATAATATATTTTTACCATTTAATCCAATAGTGTTCGTTGGAATTAATTTCACTTTGAAATTAGACTTAAACTACTGTCAATCTTTTGATATATACTGTGTCATAAAAACACGTTATTTGTCATGACAGCGGGAATTAATTATTAAATTAATTAATGTAACTTATATGTTTTTAATTTTGTAAAATAGACATCATTTTTGAATTTGTAATATCAAATATAGCTTAGGGTGAAGTTTTGGTATTTTTCTGAAAAACTTCAATTTTTGATGAATAGTGAAACCACTAAGTAGTACTTAAAAACTGATTTTTTTGTTTAAATGAAATTTTACCACCTCTGTGTTTTGAATTTCAAAAATACGACATAAATGTTTTTCATTAATAAGTAATATGTGGTTCAATGGGATTAAAATAATTTTTTGTTGAATAGTAACTTTTAAGTTTTTAATCACGATTAGAGGTAATTAATGTAATTTAAGGTAAAAATAATGTTTTAATAATATGAAATGACCTTGACACATGTCCTACCCTTATTGGATGTGTCATGGACGACCAAGAAAATCCATGGGTCAACTTGGGGACCCCATGGAGCCACTTTGGTAGGAAAATGACATTAATAACTTTTTATTTAATGTTAAAATAAAAATGTCACAAACCTGTGTTGTTTTACTAAAATAATTTTTAAATGTGGTTATACAAGTCATAATTTTGAATATAAATATTCATTATAAATATAAAAATATTTCTTAAATCATGATATTTTTTTTATAATTTTTATACATTAAATAAATTAAATTATTTATGACACCATGATGATGGAGTGATTACCTCATTATTTAACGATTTAAATAAAATGCAAAGATAATGTAAAATATAAGACCCAAAATTTTCAAAAACCTATTGGATGGGTGGATTTATAACTCTTATCACATTATCCTAGAAATATATAATTTTGGGACCATTAAAATCCGAAAATAATTTTATAATAAAGTACCTTTTATAACTTTCCAAGAGTGCCCCTCCTCTCCTCTTATAAAAGGCCCTCACCTCTACCACCTTACCCACACCTCTCAAGCCTTTGGATCACCCAAAACCTACCCATTTTGTCTCTACACATTATTCTCTTACTCCTAGAAGCCTCACTTTGGGAATAAGTCTTTCTAAGGAATCCTTTGAGCTCAAATAAAAAAGAGTTAACCGTTTTAAAGGTAGTGTCTTCTCTTGTGTTCTTATGTTTATTTTGCTTTTCCAACCGCCTAAACTATTTTTATTCCTTTATTTTGTAACAACACCAGTATCTTCAATATACTAGTATGTTTTTATGAGGAGTATTAGAGCTACACTTACACACACCTTCATCTAATGGTTAAAGAGCATACTGTTTCCGTGGATGGCGAATTTCTGCCTCACGAAACGATGATTGTTCAATATTCTTCTAACACATTTAAAGTTGGCCATTAAGATGAAACTATATTTATATATGATATATAATATGTTTATGTTTTCCTTAAGCTTCTGTATTTTTCATTTATGGAATACCTTTATTGCTTCCATTATGGGTATATGCGATATCTTCATTTTAGGAAGTGCGGACTACCGCCCCCTCAAAGTGATTTGATTCGTTAATGCCATATGTGGGACGTATAAAGGATGGAGTTAATGATATTATATATGAAATTATACTGTAATTATAATATATCTTAATGTCATTATTATTCCATTCCATAAAATACGAAATAGAAATGAAAGTAGCATTCATGCGTACGTACGGCTTACCGTATCCATGAACGGTGCATTTCATTTCTTACCTCTAAATGTTATGTAATATTATAAATGAATGTATATACTGGATATATATGATATATATATGATATATACATCATGAGTATAATTTTGGATAAAATGTATATTTTACCACATGAACAACTTATAATTATAAAGAGTTTATTTTTGACTCAAGTACCAATGATCAAAAAAATGACCATTATTAACTTAAATAATTACATAGTGTTCATGACATGGTAATAAGTTATATAAAAGGAATAATTAACTTGAAAAAGTTTCTCAAGATAGTATAAATTAACTCATGTTTATTATTCATGAGGTTAAAGAATGATCGAGTCAAGTCGGACACAAGGTAAGGGACATCGTCTCAATCTCCTTTCATTGAGGCATATTTTGTTTTATACACAACTTTCTTTTATACATTGCATAAACCCCTTTGACTTTTACGTTTATTCAAAAGGAATATTTTTATAATAATATTTTACTAAATGACAAAAGGGAATGTTTTTTTTTGTCGTACGTATGCGGCGACAAAAACTTCTCCGCTTTCGTGGCCATTATTTGAGTTTCAGCTTCCTCTACAAGGCATAACCTAAATTTTTTTTAAAATGAAAAATAAATACCATATATTAATTTTATTTTATTTTGGTATTGAAAATGGTTTTCATAATGTTTTTATTATATCAATGTGTTGTATTGATATCTTGTGATTGAAATGTGGAAATGTTATGTTTCCTTTATGCAATTTTTACGTGATACGATTATTTTATGGTTCTTGGGCATTGTTATGAAGACGGGTGGTTCTGTGATAAACTAAGGGCAGGTGAGCCCGATATAGCTCTCCAATGCATTGGGTAATGCGAAGGAGTTAAACGTTAAGGTTTCTCTGAATAAATTTAGGGAATATACTGTGATGGGTATTCCAAACGTAATCATGAGGGTTACTCCCTACGTAAGAATGTTATGAATGCCTCAAGTTACCTTTATGTCTTATGATTTCTATGATTTATTCATGATTTGATGAGGTATGTGATTATGTTTTATGAGTAAAGTATGATTCCATGCATGGAATAATGTTTTCATTTCCTACTTTTATATCCCTTACTGAGCTTTTTATGCTCATCCAAAGTTTTTGAAATGTTTTTCACAGGTCAAGGGAAAGGTACATGATGTGATGATAGTGTCAAGGAAGTGTCAAGAAAGAATGCATGTTTTATTTTAAATATGTTTCCGTTGATGGGAAAAATGAGTACTATCTTTTATTTAACCACTTTTTTTAAATGTGGAATGTAATGAATGTTTTATGATCTAATTCTCTAAAACTTTAAACCTGAAAAGATCCTCAACGTGTATTATTGAAGTAACTCAAGATTAAGTAATGTTTAAGGCTGGGGCCTTATAGTTGGTATCATAGTTCGGTTTAGATAACTTTAGGAGTTATAATTCTATTAAATGATTATCCAAAAATATTTTTTTATGGTCAAATTGAAATGATATAGAAATTGAAGATTACCATGTTGCTTCATCTAAGACATGTTTGTTCAGAATGGTTTTCTGTAGAGGAAACAGGGAAGCAGTGCTAGGAAGGCATACAGAAGGAAATAACATTCTGAATCATCATCCCGAGATGTTCAGAATTGGAACTGAACAGTTTGTTGTAGTAATGGCGTATTTGACTCAAGCAATAAATGATGGTGGTATCCATGCATGAGATCAGCCAGATCAACTGCAGAGGAACATGTCAGTGGTGGAACATTTCATGAGGCAACATCCCCCATCATTGAGAGGATCATCTGACCCTTTGCTAGATGAAGGGTGGATTAAAGCACTGGAGAAGATTTTCGATGTCATGGGGTGTTCAGACAATCAAAAGGTTAGTCTTGATATTTACCATTTGGAGGTTGAACAAGATCTGTGGTGGTTGATGGTTAAAAATATCAGGGAAGCTGATGAGATTGATTCTCTCGACTGGGATGCATTTAAAGGTATGTTTCTTTAGAATTATTTTCCTAAGGCTGTTCGACTTAGGATGGAAAAACAATTCTTGGAATTGAGGCAAGAGGAAGACTCAGTGGCTGCCTATAAAGAAAGTTTCACTTGATTGGCAAGGTATGCTCCAAATTTTATCTGAGACCTTGATAGTAAAATAAATCATTTTTACTCAGGATTAAAGAGAAAATATCAAAGGGCTTTAGCTTCTCGTGAGTTAAAAAGTTATGAAAATCTTGTTTGATGTGCTGAGAAGGTGGAAATGGAGTTTGTCGATGATCAAGTGTTCTATAAAAACCAGCAGAAGAAGTGACCGAGGTGGCAGGAGAAAGGAAAGAATTCTTCAAAAAGTTCTGACGGTAAGAAAACTAAGTTTCCAGTTTGTGATAAATGTGGTAAAAGGCATGCTGGGGAATGTCTTATGAATTTTGGAAAGTGATACCGATGTGCTAATATGGGACATAAGGCTTGTGATTGCACTGAAAAAGATCAAAGTGATGGTAAGTCCAAATTTTATTTACAGTTAGTGAAATGTTTTAAGTGAAATGATATGGGTCACTATGAAAACGAGTGTCTGACAAAGAGCTTGAGTGATGGGAAGAAGTTATAATACAAGCAGAAAAGGGTGGTGAAATCCTTTGCAACTACTTCAGCAGATGTCGGGCCATCAGATGAAGTGGTATCAGGTACTTTGTTTTTTCAGATTATGCCAGTGTGTTGTTTGATTCTGGGTCTACACATTCTTTCATCTCTGAAAACTTTTCTAGTAAAATGGGAATACCATCACATGAAATGACTCCTGAAATTTTGTTAAAAACACCTGGGGGAAATGTTGAGGCAAAAAGAATTTATAAGAATCTTCCTATCCTTATCCGTGGAAAGAACCTAATTGAAAACCTTATTGTTTTACCTCTACTAGATTTTGATGTTATCCTGGGTATGGATTGGATCTCTATTTATCATGATAAGATTGACTATAGAGATAAAGAAGTTTCTTTTCAGAAAGACTTTCAGTTTGTGTACAATAATGAACTCTTACTGTTGATAACATATTAAGAGGCCGAGAAACTTGTAAAAGATGGAAATGAATGTTACCTTGCACATATCATTGAAAACAAGGGAACTGTTCAGATTAATGATGTGCCAGTGGTAAATGAGTATCCTGATGTTTTTCCTGATTAGTTTCCTGGAATAATACCAGATCGGGAAGTTGAATTTATTGTTTACTTAGTTCCTGATGCTATGCCAATTTCAAAACCCCCTTATCGAATGCCTCAAACTGAACTTTTAGAGTTGAAGGAGCAATTGAAAGATTTATTAGAGAAAGGTTTCATTCGACCTAGCACATCACCATGGGGTTCTCCTATTTTATTTGTTAAAAAAATATGGTTCAATGAGACTTTTCATTTATTATAGAGCCTTGAATAACATCACTATTAAGAACAAATATCCTTTTCCTCATATCGATGATTTGTTTGATCAGCTTTAGGGAGCTCAGTTTTTTTTCAAAGATTGACCTGAGATCGGGGTACCATCAGTTGAAGGTAAAGGAAGCAGATATTCCGAAGACCGCGTTTTGTATAAGATATGTCAATTATGAATTTGTAGTAATGCGTTTTGGGATAACCAATGCACTTTCTGTATTCATGGACCTTATGAATAGAATTTTCCATGAGTTCTTGGATAAGTTTGTGGTTGTTTTCATTGATGATATTTTGGTGTTTTATAAAAGTAAAGAGGAGCATTAAAGACATTTAAGGGTTATTTTTCAAACCTTAAAAGAAAATAAACTGTATGGGAAATTCAGCAAGTGTGAGTTTTGGTTGCAACAAAATTCTTTCCTTGGTCATATTGTTTCTAAAGATGGAATAATTTTCCTGCAAAGACAAAAGTTGTTGAAGAATGGTTAAGACCCACAAATGTAACCGAGATCCGTAGTTTTCCTGGTTTGGCTGGTTACTACCGAAGGTTTGTTGAAAATTTTTCACGGTTATTTAGTCCAATGACTAAGCTAACTCGGATTGGTGTTAAGTTTATCTGGACAAAAGAATGTGATGATTGTTTTCAAGAGTTGAAAAGAAGATTGTTGAATACTCCAGTTTTGGCACTTCCTTCCAGGAATGGTGAGTTTGTTATATAAAGTGATTCTTTGTTGAAGGGACTTGGTTGTATCCTTATGCAGAATGATTAGGTAATTGTATATGCTTCACGTCAGTTGAAATCTCATGTGGTAAATTACCCTACACATGATTTGTAATTAGCTGCTGTTGTTTTCGCTTTAAAAATTTGGAGGCATCATTTGTATGGAGTAAAGTGTGAAATATATACCGATCACACAATTCTAAAGTATATATTCACTCAAAAAGAATTGAATATGAGACAGAAGCGATGGCTATAATTAATCAAGTATTATGATTTTACAATTCATTACCATTCGGGAAAAGAAAATAAAGTGGCTGATGCTTTGAGTCGAAAAAGTAATGCTTCATTAACAATGTTTTGTTTAGAACGTGATCCTTTAGTTAAGGATTTGATGAACTTTGGCATAAAATTTTTTGGTTCAGGATGTCCTTATGTTTTGTTTCAGGTATCAGTGAAATCTTCTCTATCATACAAAATCAAGCAAGCACAGAAGCAAGACAGTGAGTTGCAGAAAAAGGTAGAGCTGGTTCAGAAGGGTAAGTTTCCTGAATTCAACATTGATAATGATTGTGTTTTGAGATTTAAGAATAGATTGTGTGTGCCTTGTGATTCACAGTTGAAGAGAGAGTTGTTATGTGAAGCTCATAGTTCTCTGTTTTTAGTTCATCCTGGTAGTACTAAGATGTATAGAGATCTATGGGAGTATTACTGGTGGGATGGAATGAAAAGAGATATTTCTGATTTTATTGTGAAGTGCTTGACTTGTCAGCAGGTTAAAGCAGAGCGGCAGTTACCGAAAGGGATAACTCAGCCTTTACCAGTGCCAGAGTGGAAATGGGAAAACATATCCATGGACTTTGTTGTGGTTTTACTGAAGACATCTCGTGGTAATAATGCAATCTGGGTTATTATTGATCGCTTGAATAAATCTTCTCATTTCCTTCCTATTCGAGATACTTTCTCTCTAGATCAACTTTCTCTATTGTATCTTAAAGAGACAGTCGGGTTGCATGGAGTTCCCATATCCACTGTATCTGATCGTGATCTGAGGTTTACTTCTAACTTTTGGAAAGGCCTTCAGAACTCGTTGGGTACTGAATTAAATTTTAGTACAGCTTTTCATCCACAATCAGATGGGCAGTCAGAATGAACAATTCAGACTTTGGAGGATATGTTACGTGCTTGTTCGATGGATTATCAGGGAAGTTGGGACCAATATCTTTCTTTGGTTGAATTTTCATATAATAACAGTTTTCATTCCAGTATACAGATGGCACCGTTTGATGCATTATATGGGAAGCGGTGTCGAACTCCAGCTTTTTGGGATGAAGTGGGTGAAAGGAAGCTGATGGGACCAGAATTGGTAGAAGAGATGGCAGAAAAAGTTCAGTTGATTCAGAAACACATGAGAACATCTCAGAGAAGACAGAAAAGTTATGCAGACAATAGGAGGAAGGATCTCTCTTTCGAGGTAAGTGATCATGTTTTACTCAAAGTTTCACCATGAAAAAGTGTGATGCGATTTGGTAAGAAAGAAAAGCTGAGTCCAAGGTTCATTGGACCATATGAAATTCTGGAGAAAGTTGGATCAGTTGCTTACCGATTGGATTTACCTCCGAGTTTATCTCAGGTACACAATGTTTTTCATGTTTCTATGTTGAGAAAGTATATGCCAGATTCATCTCATGTTTTGAGCCCAGAGGTAGTTTAGCTGGGAGAGAATCTCTCTTATGAAGAACAACCAGTCCAGATTCTCAACTGAAGAGAGAAACTGTTGCGAAATAAGGTAATTCACCAGGTAATGGTTTTTTGGAAAAACCATATGGTTGAAGAGGCAACATGGGAATCTGAAAATGCTATGAGGGATAAATACCCCCACTTATTTTGATAAGTGAATAAAATTGCGAGGACGCAATTCCCAAAAGGGGGGAAGGATGTAACATCCCAGGTAAATAAAGAATAAAATATTTTCATATTTATTAATATTTATGAATTAAATATTAATTTTACTTTAAAGGGGTTGCTATGTTCGATAGCGTACCCAATACACAACAAAGAGATTCTTTGAAATCTTACATTGCACACTAGTAATAATATAATATTATTTTAACTGGTAGTTAACACATAGCCGTTGTATTGGCAGGAATGAATAAAAATAACTAAAATATGATTATATATGTTTGCTAAATCTTTTTACATTTATCCAATAAATGATAAAGCCTTAAAGTACAAAAAGAATTCAATTTTAGGCATATATACTCTAATATTCACTAAAGGTCCACTTATCGCCTTTTGATGGCGAACCATCATTAAATATATTTTTGGTCACTCTTATATATTATATTGGACCAAATAAATTCTTCTTTATAATTTGGACATCAAAATTTACTTTGTGTAAATTTTTGGTATTTTTCTAATAAAGTTCATTTTTTAATGAATGGTGAAAAATGTTGTATTTTAATTCAAAACCTCTTTTTAATATAATTTATTTACATGATTAGAATATCTTTTGAATTGTTTTTAAAGTGAAATTAGAATATATTTTTACCATTTAATCCAATAGTGGTTGTTGGAATTAATTTCACTTTGAAATTGGACTTAAACTAGTGTCAATCTTTTGATATATATTGTTTCATAAAAACACGTTATTTGTCATGACAGTGGGAATTAATTATTAAATTAATTAATGTAACTTAAATGTTTTTAACTTTTTAAAATAGACATAATTTTTGAATTCGAAATATCAAATATAGCTTAGGGTGAAGTTTTGGTATTTTTCTGAAAAACTTCAATTTTTGATGAATAGTGAAACCACTAAGTGGTACTTAAAAAACTGATTTTTTTTTTGTCTAAATGAAAATTTACCACCTCTGTGTTTTGAATTTCAAAAATCCGACATACATGGTTTTCATTAAGAAGTAAAATTCAGTTCAATGGGATTAAAATAATTTTTTGGTGAATAGTAACTTTTAAGTTTTTAATCGCGATTAGAGGAAATTGGTATAATTTAAGGTAAAAATAATGTTTTAATAATATGAAATGACCTTGACACATGTCCTACCCTTATTGTATGTGTCATGGCCAACCAAGACAATCCATGTGTCGACTTGGGGACCCCATGGAGCCACTTTGTTAGGAAAATGACATTAATAACTTTTTATTTAATGTTAAAATAAAAATGTCACAAACATGTGTTGTTTTACTAAAACAATTTTTAAATGGGGTTATACAAGTCATAATTTTGACTATAAATATTCATTATAAATATAAAAAGATTTCCTACATCATAAGAGTTTTTGTAAAATTTTTAAACATTAAATTAATTAAATTATTTATGACACCATGATGATGCAGCGATTACCTCAATATTTAACTATTTAAATAAAATGAAAAGATAATCTAAAATATTAGACCTAAACTTGTCAAAAATTTATTGGATGGGTGGACTTAGAACTCTTATCACCTTATCCTTGAAATATATAATTTTGGTACCATTAAAATCCGAAAATCATTTTATAATAAAGTAACCTTTTATAACATTCCAAGAGTGACCCTCCTCTCCTCTTATAAAAGGCCCCCACCTATACCACCTTACCCACACCTCTCAAGCCTTTGGCTCGGCCAAACCCTTCCCATTTGGTCTCTCCACATTCCTCTATTACTCCTAGAATCCTCACTTTGGGCAGAAGTCTTTTCAAGGAATCCTTTGAGCTCAAATCAAAAAGAGTTACCCATTTTAAAGGTTGTGTATTCTCTTGTGTTATTATGTTTATTTTGCTTCTCCAACCCCCTAAACTCTTTTCATTCCTTTATTTTGTAACAGCACCAGTATCTTCAATATACTAGGATGTTTTTATGATAATTATTAGAGCTACACTTACACACACCTTCATCTAATGGTTAAATATCATACTGTTTCCGTGGATGGTGAATTTCTGCCTCACGAAACGATGATTGTTCAATATTCTTCTAACACCTTCAAAGGTGTCCATTAATATGACACTATATTTATATATGATATATAATATGTTTATATTTTCCTTAAGCTTCTGTATTTTTCATTTATGGCATACCTTTATGGCTTCCATTATGGGTATACACGATATCTTCATTTTAGGAAGTGTGGACTACCGCCCCCTCAAAGTGATTTGATTCGTTAATTCCATATGTGGGATGTATAAAGGATGGAGTTAATGATATTATATATTAAATTATACTGGAATTATAATATACCTTTATGTAATTATGATTCCATTCCATAAAATATGAAATAGAAATGAAAGTAGCGTTCATGCGTACGTACAGCTTACCGTCTCCATGAACGGTGCATTTCATTTCTTACCTCTAAATGTTATGTAATATTATAAATGCATGTATATACTGGATATATATGATATATATGATATCTACATAATGAATATAATTCTGTATATAATGTATATTTTACCACATGAACAACTTGTAATTATAAAGAGTTTATTTTTTACTCAAGTACCAATGATCAACAAAACGACCATTATTAACTTAAATAATTACATAGTGTTCATGACATGGTAATAAGTGATATAAAAGGAATAATGAACTTGAAAAAGGTTCTCAAGCAAGTAGAAATTAACTCAATTTTTTTATTCAGGAGGTTAAAGAACGATCGAGTCAAGTCGGACACGTGGTAAGGGACATCGTCTCAATCTCCTTTCATTGAGGCATATTTTGTTTTATACACAACTTTCTTTTATACGGTGCATAAACCCCTTTGAATTTTAGGTTTATTCAAAAGGAATCTTTTTATATGAATCGTTTACTAAAAGACAAAAGTGGATGTTTTTTTGTCGTACGTATGAGGCGACAACGACTTCTCCGCCGTCGTGACCATTATTTGAGTTTCATCTTCCTCTACAAGCCATAACCTAACTTTTTTTTTAAATGAAAAATAAATACCATGTATTACTTTTATTTTATTTTGGTATTGAAAATGGTTTTCATAATTTTTTTATTATATCAATGTGTTGTATTGATATCTTGTGATTGAAATGTGGAAATGTTATGTTTCCTTTATGCATGTTTTACGTGATACGATTATGTTATGGTTCTTGGGCATTGTTATGAAGACGGGTGGTTCCGTGATTAACTAAGGGCGGGTGAGCCCGATATAGCTCTCCAATACATTGGGTAATGAGAAAGAATTAAACGTTAATGTTTCTCTGAAGAGATTTAGGGAATATATTGTGATGGGTATTCCAAACGTAACCATGAGGGTTACTCCCTACGTAAGAATGTTATAAATGCCTCAAGTTGCCTTTATGTCTTATGATTTCAATGATTTATTCATGATTTGATGAGGTGTGTGATTATGTTTTATGAGTAATGTATGATTCCATGCATGGACTAATGTTTTCATTTCATACTTTTATATCCCTTACTGAGCTTTTTATGCTCATCCCATGTTTTTGAAATGTTTTTCACAGGTCAAGGGAAAGGTACATGATTTGATGATAGTGTCAAGGAAGTGTCAAGAAAGAATCCATGTTTTATTTTAAATATGTTTCCGTTGATGGGAAAAATGAGTACTATCTTTTATGTAACCACTTTGTATAAATGTGAAATGTAATGCATGTTTTATGATCTAATTCTCTAAAACTCTAAACCTGAAAAGATCCTCAACGTGTATTCTTGAAGTAACTCGAGATTAAGTAATGTTTAAGGTTGGGGACTTATAATAAAGACCCTTTGGGTAGCTCTTACAGTCTAACCCCTCTGGTCTATGACCACTTAGCAGATCTCACAGTCAATACCTCTAGGTCAACATAACATCAATTATTCATAAAAGACCCTATCTCAGGAATCTCACACATTCAATTCCCCTTGGTCAAGATTTCACAATGTGAAACATGTTCATCTCATATAATCTAAAACTCTATCCTAACAACACGAGGCATAGAAAACAAGAATTCCTAACATGATTCCTATTCCCAATGACCATAATCAAACAGACATGGAAAACACATCCATAATCAATCTATAAAACCTTATGCATAATAAAATAGCCCTTTCTTAAACAAACATACAATAACAGGTCTTAAACTAGGTTAAATTCTGAAACATGCCATACCCTAAAAATGGGTGTTTGGAACTTAGCATATATTATCCAAATATAATCAAAGAAACGAATAAACCACCTACCTAGATATTGTACAATGAATTTTCTTGAATGTCAGACCTTGAATAATCCTAGAACATCGTATATCTACAAAAAAGGTAAAAATGATCAACCCTAGATAACTCATGAGAGATGAGAAATCAGAAAGAGTGGATCAAGAAGAAGGAAGAACTCACTGGTGGGATTCCAATGCACCAACCGGAGTTCAGATCGGACCTCGGATGGAGAAATGATGGCTCATACTTTTATCGTCGCTCCCAGTCGCTCCTAGACGAATTGATGTTAAAAGAAGTTTTTTTTGGTGATGAGATGTGACCCCGCTCTAATTAAACAATTAAAAAATAAAAGTACGTGACTTGTTCATTTAATATACATGTCATATACTAGCCTCAATCGTCCCTTGCTTTAGGTGGTCTGGTATGTCACCCACACAGCCATGTATTCATCTGTTATATGGCCAGTACATATCTATACATGGTAACTGAGTGCACAACATGTACTTAAAAACCCCCATTTTCTTCCTTTTTCCTCAAGAACAACCAAAATCAGGATCTATAACTGAAATGAAGATCTGGGTTCTTACAGATGTAATATGGACATGGAAATACATGTCCCAAATTTAGTAAATAGAAATAGAATACATATTTTCATAAAGAAACTTGAATAAGAAGAGATTCTGAGGATCCATTATGGAATTTTGGCATAGTAACAGCTTAGGTAAGGGTACAAATGAAGGAGGATAAATGATAACTAATTAAAATAACATCAATAGAAAATTAAGGTAATTATTACAAATGAAATAAAATATAACCAATTGAAATTAAAAAACTAATTTCAATGAAGATGAATGAATTTGAAAGGAGAAGAGGAAGGTCACTTACTTGAGTTTGTGACTTCAAAATCATGGTAGGGGAATTTTTAGACTTTGGGAGAACCTTATGAGGAGACTAGATAGTTGAGGGAAGATTATGATCATGATATAAGGAGTTTTAGTGAAGATAAATGGGATATTAGGTGGGTTTATAATAGAGTAGAGGTGGATTTTTTATTATTATTTAGGTTTTGGATTGTACATAATAAAATATTCAAAACCAAAAACCATACCATTGTTTTTCCCATGGATTCTACCAAAATGGGTTAGTTATCATTATTTTATAATACCAAGGGCCGAACTCATTATAATAGTTCTTTTTCCTATGTGGTGGTGAGTCAAACTCTTAAATAAATGATTTTAAAACCTTAAAATATATTATATGTTTTGGAGGATTCATAATAGCTTTACAAAATAAATAAAATAAACTGAAAATCACATTATTTTAAATGGAAAACATATATTTGTTTATGTTTCATATTTATAGTAATTATTACATCACTTTTGTGTCATTATGATGTCATAAAACACAAAGTATATTTATATGATATTTAATTTTTACCCCAAAATTCGATTGTCTCAGAAAATTATGAAAAAAATAAACATTGAATAATTTTGGGGTTATGATTCAAAAAATAATATTCATTTTATCTAAATAATTTTATGAATATCAAAATTTTCACTTTTAAAATAAAATCAATATTTATTAAGAAATGCAGGGTTTTTTTACACTAAAAGCTTTCCTACCCTTATAAAAATTACATTTCACATCCTAAAAGTTATATGATCATTTATATATGATAAAAAATATTGAATAATATTAAAATATTGTTTATTTTAAAAATAAATTAATTCATAAATTCATAAATTTAATTTTAATATTACCCCAAAATAATTTTTTTATTTATTGTATCAAAATCATTTACAAAGTAACAATAACAAAATGAAAATATATTCATTATCCTATGAAAAAAACTACATATTAATATTTCTAGGGTCTTGATACATATACCTTTAATACACCAGAAAAAACCCTAAGAGTGAGGTGTAGGATGGTGGGGATTTCATGGGGTGGTTCGGTGAACATGGTTTGGTTCATGATATCGGTGAGAGTGAACTTATCCTGAAAATGATTTCTCTCATGCTTAAGTTGTTAGATCTCAACTTAGTATTTGTAAAAGTAAAATCCCAGAAATTATATCTCCCATGGAATCTCTAATAAATGTTCTTCATAGGTTACAATCCTATGGGTTTTGGTCATCGCTTTTTTTGTCTGTGTCAATTAGATTTGTTAAAACCTTATATTTATATTAATCACTTAATCACTGTAAAATGGCTATATTATCAAAGGTAATGATTCTTAGTGATATTTTAAATGAAATATGATATAATAAAATAAAAAAGGTGCATGCGTATTCTATAATTATATTTCATGATGAGAAATTTAAATAAAAAAGGGTAATTTTATTTATAACATTTTAGGTCATTACAAAAAAAATTGATATTATGAGTAAGTATATTTTTTAGGATGTTAATTATATTTTTTGAAAGTTGTTATTTTATAAAAAGGACAAATCAAATATAGGTAGATATCCCATTGCATCTGATAGGGATGTGGGGCTTGAACTCACAACCAAATGGAGATAAGGGTTTGATTCCTACCATTGGCCTACATTATTTCCTAGATAGTGTGAAATTATTTTTACTTAAATGTTTCAATAGATATATAAAGATATTATTTTTGGAATCATATTATAGGATCAAATATTAATTAATTTTTATGATTTTGAAGCGATTGATGACATTCTGGGAGACACTTAATTAGGTTTATGTATATATATCTTTTGGTTTTAACATAAAGGATTATTTAAAAATAATTAAATTACATTTTTGGAAGTGAAATATTAAGGTTGTTATATAACCTTTGAGGTTAAAAAATTCTTTAATGTTTATGTTATTGGTTTTATATGTGATATATGGAATAAAGATATTTTAAATAGTAATTAAGGTTAGTATATGTGATCAAGGTATTCACATGTTTGGAATGTGACATTATGAACTCCTTTATGTTTTATAGGGATAAATATTTTATTAAAATTTTGGGTTTTGAATACTGTCAGTAATATTTTTTAGGAATTATATGGTCTAATACTTATTGAATATTTATTTTTTGAATTTTAAATATTATATTTTGAGGTTAAATTATTATTTATCATATTTGATAACTTTGGAGAACCATTTTGGTTTTGGTAAATATTTAGAGGTTGAAGGAATGAATTTTGGGTCATATGATTCTTTAAAAGTGATTCAAGAATAAAAAAATCTCTAATATCCATCTCATTTCCTAAGAGATGATGTCGAAATATATTAAATCACAACCAAAGTATGAGATTATCTTTATGGATTAGAAAAAAAAGAAATTTTATTTTCTTGTTTTCATTGTTTTTATAGTAATGTGATCCATTTAATTTAGGAAAATTAATTTCAAATAAAAATGTTATCCATTAACTTTTCTTACCGATAAATCAATGGTCTTTTAACTCATCAAAGGTTTTTGGTTTTTAATGGTTAACTTTGGCATGACCATGTTATCTATCGCTATTTATTAATCCATGGGAATTAGTTTTGTCTTCTATATCCATATTTCTACTTACCACTAATTTTATCCTATTTGGAAACCCATTTTTGTGATGACCTTCATGTTTCCTATTCCTACTTTTTAAGAGGAATTTTTATTGAGCAATTTTATGATGTGGGTTTTCCATAAAGGAATTTTAAAAAGTCAAACCCATGATTACTGATAACAAGTTCAAATTTCAAGGATTAAATTTACTGAAGGTTGGGAGAATGTAAAACCCTAATATTTTAAAATAACAATATATTCTATAGCATATACAGTATGAAACATTGATCTTTAATGAATCTCCAAATATTATTATTTAAACATGACCATTATAACATAGTTTTGAAATTCGTGGGAATGAAAAGTATTAACCAAATTATGAAATATATATATAAATACATACACAATGAAAAATAATTGATTAATTATTATGAAATAAGTACTTGATTTTTAGAAAATTTATTCTATGCTTCAAAAATTCGTTTTCTTGAAAAAATGGACTTTATTTCATTTTTGTAAAAAAATATTATAATAAATTTTTGGATCTTCTAAAAATTTTATTTGATAAAAAAATAAATTTTGGAATTATAATATCAAAATTATCTTATGTCAATTTTTTTTAGTTTTCTAAAAATATTGATTTTCCATATAATAGAGAAAATTACTTAAAACTATATTTTTGTTTCAACCACTTGAAAATTTCTATCTTATTTTAAAATATTTTAAATGTAAAATTTGATATATTATATTATTTATTATACAATATGGTTAATTTTAATTAATTTTATAATTTATTTTGTAATAAAAACATTTTTATACAAAAAAAGTCATTTCTAATAAAAATTGTATTTTTCTAAAAAAAATGGCTTTCATCGTATGTTTTGTATTTTTTAAAATTGATTTATGAATTTTAAAGATATTAAATTTGATAAAATGGTATAAATATTTTTAATTATGAGGTTCAAATTTTTTAAATAGATCCCTTTAATTACTAGGCATGATGAATTGTTACAGTGGTAAAACTTATCACCTCAGTAAATGGTAACTCTTGATAATCAAGGTTTAAAAAGTGATAAAGCCATAAGTTTTCATCCTAATTATTAATTTATTAATTAAATTAAACACTTAACTTATTATTATTTAAATTTAGTTGTTTAAGGGACAAATTTTTATAAAAATGAGTTTTATATTATTTAAATCAAAGAATATATAAAATTTCACTCTCTATTTTTAATGTTTCTTATGTGTTAATATTGGTAAAAAATAAAATATTTATGAAAATAAATGTCTATTTTGATATTTATAAAATTATTTTCATGCTATAAATTTATTTATAAATTTAATAAATTATATACTTACATTAAATGCCTGTGAAAACTAGTATATTATTTATTTAATTAACAAAAAATGATATTAAAATATTAAAATTGATATAATTTTAATGTTATAATGTTTCAAATCCATTTTATAGAAATAAGATAATTTTTAATTAATTTTAAATAAATTAAATTTAAAACTAAACATTTTATTGGTGTATTTTAGGTCAAATTAAATGAATAGTGTCAATATTGATTATGATGATATTTTTTGATCATAATATTTAATTAATTTTTTTAAAATTTATAAAAATATTGAATGTGAACCAGTTGGATAATAAATGGTCCAAAATTTCGTCCATTGTAAATTTATGGATCATTTGTGTCCTTATATATAAAATTATAACCATTTAAGAGTGAATAATACATTATCATAGTTAATGTTAAAATAGGTCAACTAAGGGGTTAATAAAAAATAAATGAATTAAAATGATATAAAAACATTTTTAAATTAAATTGGAATATTTTATTTCAAACAGAGACACATTTTATTCAAATAAATGATAATAAGGAAGCATTTAGATCTAGAATGTTCTTATTATATTTTAATTATTTAATAAATTCCAAAATTGTCTCTCACCTCAATTATAAAATGGCACCTCCTACCGAACTTATTTACACCACTTTGATCCTTATATCTCATACAAAACCTACCCAATACTCTTTTAAAAACCCTTATACATGTTTTTGAGGTGATATCCCTCCTAAAATACCAAACTTATATTCCATAATAAAGGATATGAAGAAGGTCTCCCTAAGAAGAGATAATTATCTTACCTAGCCTCTTTCAATTTATTTCTTATTCTAACTATTACAAATATCTAGTATTTATCATAAAATAATAACTTAAGTATCCAGAATATAATTAATTATTATTATGATTATGAAACCAACATTACCCACCCTCTTTCCCTTCAAATGGAAAGTGAGAGTATCACTCATGTGTATGTATGGTGTATCGTCTGAAAGTGGTGATACAATTCATTTTTCATTACCCTATTTTATGGATGTGGATTATGAGGTTTTTAACATTTATATATTATATTTATAATATAATTATATTTATTAAATTATAATATAATATATATCTTCTTACCTTTCTATATGTTGGGAAACAATAACGTTGCTCGTACGTATATGTGGACTACCACCTCTATGAAGCGATGTGATTAAGTTTTCATTTTTATTTTACATGGATGGTAATTTGGAAAGATTTAATGACTATATATATATATTATAATAATTATTCTATAAGGTTTAAATATTATATAAAAGTCTTTCATCAATTCATCAAAAAGTGAAAACAATGTTCATGCACACATCTGGCATACCGTCTCCATGAACAGTGTAATTCATTTTATATATCTAAATTTTAAGAATTAATATATATATATATATATACTATATTTATTTAAAAATTAATATTTTTGAGATGATGGAACCATAATTAATGTATATGTACCAAAACGACCAAACTAAAACATATATGAAAAATAAAGCAATTATCTCCCAGAACAGTGATTTTAACAAATAATTTTTAATAAACATATGATTTGATATTATAATTAAATAATAAATGGTATGATATATATGAGTATGAATATTAAGTATATGTATAATAAATTTATATTTATTATATTGGAGGTTTTAACACATAAAATGGAATTTCGACCTGAGGTAAAGGTCTCTCTTCTCACTTTTACATCTATAAGACATGTCATATTCACAAATTATATTTTTGAGGGATGTATATACTTACCCATTGATATATTATATCATTAATATCTTTGTCTTCATGGTAATTAAAATTTTATTTGAGTTTATTTCTTTAACGGGTCTTATGATTCAAAAAACCCCAAGTGGTAACAGTTTAATTCACAATCTCTCATTATTCGAGATTGTTTATGTTTGATTCTCAACTGGAGAATATTTATCTTCCATTCCCATGTTTTGTAAACATGTTTTCAATATTTTTTACTATTCTAAAATTATTATTTAATTTCATTTTTAATGATGTATCACTTTAAAAAATTAGAGGGAATCTTCCTTTATTTTTCGAATAAGGTATGTTTTGACTTTTATTAAAAAGATTGAAAGGTATGTTTTTTACCTTATACAGCATGAACATAATTTCCTAAAATATTGATACCTAGATTATTTGATGCCTTATTTAAATTTTTAAAGTTTTATTTTAAAATAAAATGATTTCTTTATTACATGACCAATTTTTAGATTTTAAAATGTTATTTTAAAATAATAATGTGTATTTTCCTCATGAAATTTTCATGTGAAATTTTTAAATTATTTACATATAATTAAACAACCTTAATTGAATATTATGTTCAAAATATACTCTAATTATATCATCCACAATATGTTTTAGATGTTTTAGGATAATATTTACTGGGTAATGTATTGACATTCCATATCATAGTTATTCCAATATGGAAAATTATTGATTATAAAGTCATATTGATTCAGTTGTATTTTTTATTCATATGAATAAGTAATTAGACTTAGTAAGTAATGGAAGGGTCCTTATATATCCCCTCAATTTATAAATTGGTCTCATGATATCTTGTGTTTCTTCGAAGGCCTTATCCATTTGTGTACATGTTATGGCATATGGCCTTAATAGTATTTACAAATGTCATGGCAAGTCCTCGATGGTATGTTTTAGATGTAAAACATTATGAATTTGGTTATTATGAAATTATTTATTGATATAAAATTTTATTCCCACTTTTTCACGATATCCTCCACTGTATGCATACCCTTATTGGGCATCTAGTCGCACCTCTTTCTTATGTTTTATTTTCCCTGGGATTTTAGGAAGTGTTTTGTAAATGATATGAAGGTATATACTAAGGGAAATAATAGATTTCAAAAAGAAAAAACTTTATGTGTTTTATTTTTTTAAAATATAATTTAAATTTTAGTTATTTATCTAGTTTACTAAGGTGACTAAACTATTTTTTCTTTTGGGATGTGATAGATTTTATCTACTACAAATGTAATAATGTAACCACTAGATCTAGGCTATCAGTGTAGGGGTACTTTAAAATAGTTCCAAATAGATATAATTTGAATCTAGGATTGAGAATTTATATAAATATTATCATTAAATAAAATTTGGACCTTTTTAGACTATGTTTTTACCCGTATCTCTTTGTTTTAAACTACATTAACCTCATTTGATAATTTCTAATATAATGATATTTTTAAACATTAGGGGTTCAATATAGTTAATATAAAATGAAAATTGGTGCATAAATGGGCCATAGATTATATTTTTATACATATACAAAATGATTGGATGAATATGTTATTTTTATGAATTTTTAATAATATAATAAAATATTATTCATTATAAAATGACATTAATATCATTTTTAACACTATTTATTTAATTTGACCATGAAAAAAAACCCAAAAAATGGAATTTTAATATAATACATTCACACATAACTATTATATATTTTTATCTAAATAATTTGTGTAACAATAGATAATTCATTTTATATTACTTTTAATATGTTTAAAGTCATTAGTTTTATTTATGTTTTAACTGACTAAATCATGTTTTCGCATTGTGTATGTATTTTTGGAAATTATTTCATCCCATAAAATTTAAAACAAATTAACACAATTAAAAAATATCTTTAAAATAACCATTTAATATGGAACAAAAGTTTCTTTTATCCTTATCACCAAATAATTTATAAATTAAAAACAATAATGTAAACAAATTGAATTTATCTTTAAATTAATTATTATAATGGTCCAAATAAATGCAATACAACACCAAGTTTCCATATTTTCTAAAATTTTATGTATATGTACTAACCACACTCTTATATTAAGATAAACTTAAGTTTTAGGGTCATTTTTTAGTCTTTATCACATTATTTTAAACCTTAATTACCAGATTTCTCCTTAGCATGGTGATAAGTATTTACTACAGTTAATATTCATAATAAACAAAATTAAAAGGAACTATTTAGATAATATATACCTCCTAATTAAAAATATTGAATCTATTTTTCATGAATTCTTTTACAGAATTTGAAAAATATAATTTAAAATTAAACTCACAAAGCATGATGAAAGTGTGTTTTTAGGAAAATGCATTTTCAAGTAAAAGATTATTTTACACTAACTCTATAACTAGATATATTCCATATATAAATTTAAAATAATATAGATAGATATATAATCTTCAAATTTAATTAAAAAATTCCTCATATAGAGTTATTTAAATTAATTTAAATGGATAAAACTTATTCACTTAAAAACATTTTTCCAAAAAACAAATTTCTAAGCATAAAATATATATTTATACCAAAATCATGAAAATTTATGATTTAAAAGAAATTAATTTTATTATTATAAATAAAATTAATCATATGTAACTTTAAGAAAAAATCAAAAATATAACTTGGCTTTTAAATGACATGATTTGATGAAAAGAAATGACATTTTTACAAAAAATGATATGTTTAACTATTGACTAAAAAACAAATAATTTCTGAAAAACCCACAAAAAAATCACCCTTAACAAATTTTGATATGATGATTTAAAATTTTATATTTTTTATTAAATATAATTTATTGAAACTCCTGATATTAATTATAATATTTACTCATAAAAATAAATAAATACCATAATTGATGAAAAAATTGAATTTGTAAAACTTTAGGGCTTATTTATTATTAATTAATCATTAAATTTTTATTTAGTATTACCTTTATATATTTTTCATAATTTAGTTTATCTGATTAATACCCTCCAATTCAACGGCTATGTTATAATTATAAGTTTAAAATAATAATATTTTTTTGTATGTTTCTACTTGGTGTTGTGTATCGTATATGCTATCGAACATAGTGTTATTTTAAAATCTCAGGGTGTTACATTATAACATAATTAAATTAATTACATCCTCATAATTTTAACTTGAACTCAATAATAAAGGGTTTGAAATTTTTAAATACCTTTGATGAAAACCCACATCCTATAAAGGATTAATAAAACATTCTCTTAAAAGGATGGAAAGTGAAGTATAAAGGTCACCTTGAATATTCCAAAACTAGGTTTATAAGTAGTATAATGTCAGTGGGAAGTAAAAATGTGGACACATAGAAGACAAATATTTCACAAGAACTAATAGAGTTTGATAGAGAAAATTCCCATGATAATGTTAATGACTATAAAAGCATAACTTTTTGCGATATAAAAAGGACTATCAATTCATTATAAATTAAGGTTTTAGGATATAATTTTTTGTTCTATATAATTTTATTATAATTGAGGAATTACTTTACAATGTAGAATAAAAACATAATAAAATATACTTACATTCCATTTATAATTTCATCCTTTAATCAATTTCCCCCAAAATTCCATCTTTTGATCCAAACAATGAGTATTCAGCATTCGTTTTGATCAAGAATAAAACACTAAAATCAACTTCTATCATGTCACATAATTACACAAAAATTATAACAATATATTCCTTTCATATTTATATATTTACCAAAAACCAAAATGGTTTTCATAAGGTAAGACAATTTCTAAATTGAATAAACCTATATATAAAAAAATAAAACATTAATCACTAAAATTCAATAATAAAAACAAAATTCTAACATAGATCATTCCATAAATAAATAATAATAAACAAAATAACCCCAATAACCACAATATTAAAAAATGTTTCATCCAAAAATTCTATCTCATACCCTTTATCTGACGCCTCCCAAAACATAATATCATTCTCCCCAAATAAACTGTTGTGTTAATAATAATGGATGTATATACCTCAACCTAATAAAATGTCACCCGAAACATCATTAACCACTTAAAAATAATAAATATTTTATCCTATGATATTTTTTCCAAAGTGAAATTAATATGTATCAATCAAACCATTGAAGTAAAAACAATTTCATACTAACCAAGACATCGCGTAGGATAGTGGTAGGCACTTCACACTCGTAACCCTTCAATTGTGAGTTCAAACCCCACTACCTTTACAGATGTGATGAGTTTTCACAAGGTATACATAATTTCCTTTTTCTAAAACTATATTAATATAATTTTGTTATAATTACCAAAAAATAATGAACATCCTCAAAATAACATTCATCATAAAACATATTTTCAATTCCATGGTTATATTTATGATAAAATAAATGTTACTAAATTTTAATAACCCATAATTACCTCATCATAAATATAATATAAACCCTAAAGGTTATAAATTCCTTTAAAATCATATCAAAAAAAATAATTCTTCCTCAAATAACATTTTCAATAAAACATACACTAATCTAATGTGTTCTATTCCTATAATTGTCTCCCAAAATATATATAATCTTATTAAATTCTCATCACAAAAAATCTCAAAAGGGGTATTTATTCCCTTAAACACATTTTCAATAATAAACTTATTATTGAAAGAAAACATTATATTTATCCCATATCACTATAGAATAAATCAATTTTCCATTCACTGACTCATTATAATGGTTTATAGAGAAAATGTGAGTTAACCCAAGCATATCCCTCAAGCTTATCAAACCAGATGCCCTATAAGGGAACACTCACTGTACACTTGGATGATGGATCAAATATATTTGAACAACTATATTCAAGGTTATTACCCCCTCATGTATCTATTCCAAAACCATGTCTACTTATCGTATCCAAAAAGGGATGTATTGACAGGAAAACTACATAATATTTGTCTGAATAAATCATTAAATTTCCATCCTTTATTTATACATATATTAAAATTATTCCATAGGTTTATGTTTCCTAATCTATGTTTTCCAAAAACCAGTTCCTAAGGTTTCTACTAAACTTTCTCTAAAACTAATAGAAAATAACCTAACCCTAGTAGCCAAGAGTTTGTGGTTACTTTATTTTATTAAAACTAAAAACAAGGATTCACATTCCAAGGGTCTAAATAGTTTAGTATTCCTGGTAAAATGGATATATACATGAATCCCACATTACATTTGAAAACGAAAATTACAAAAAATAGTGAAATTAAATGTTCTACATCATTAACGTAATTAATTTTTTATTTTTCATATCCTAGGGGAAATAAACAAAATAAGGGTGAGATCAGATGCTCTATAAGGGTTACATGAAATGGAAATTATCATATGTAAATAAGATATAATCAATATGGAAAGGTAAATAACTGAAATAAAATGTCATTTAATCAATAACTTGATAATGAAGAATAATATAAAAAGAGTAAATAAAGATAAAATGATTCCATATAAATAATCATACAAGCTTGAATATTATCAGTGGATATCATAAATATTAAAATAATCACATGTACATCATAAACAAATTTTATAATGATTTAACGCATAATGACATACATCATGAACTAAACATCAAATCCATATTCAATGAAATCATATATAAATAAGTAATGGTTGATCTAAATACCTAAACTAGTTTGTCTCATGAAACCTACAGATGTATTGAGGGGCTATAACATGCCTTTTACATCACATAAAATTTCTAATTCATTCATCATATGAAAAGGGTGAATAATAATTCAATAAATAATAAACTTAAACATTTATATTAAAAAACTAGCATATGAAATGTTAATATTTCCCTAGTAGAAAATATCATAAACAATCCATTGAAAGAATATGAATGATATCGTTATAACATATTACCAGTAGAATATATATATATATATATATATATTAAATGGTTTTTATCATTGATGAATAGACACGCCATAAAAAGAACTATAAAAGTATCCTTTAGGAAAATAACTTTCAAAAACTAAAAAATTACATGATATTATGAGAGAAATTTCTTTGAAAATAATCATGGTGAACTATAATGTAATCTTGAAATCATTGAGTGGTCAGATGGAAATATATTTCATTCAAGTTTTGTGCATTAAAATAGTTATTCATTTCACATTTCTAGTAAAAATAAAAAATATGCCTCATTAGCAAAATGAAAAGAAGACTCTATTTAAGAAATTTAAAAAAAAACATGAGTAACAATGTATTTTATAATTCATTATAAAATTGTGAAAAATATATTTTTAAAAAAAATTAATGAAATATGGATTTGGAAGAAAAATATTCTCGGTCGAATATAAATAAAAATCAGGTTTCCATAAAAACGTTATTTAAATATATTGATTACTAAAAAGTGGAAAATGAAAGGAAAAGTTTTAATTTTCAAAAATAACCATAGGATAATAAAAAATAATTTGTTCAATATAGAAAAATCATATACTTTCTACAGTGGAGACTTAAAATTAAAAAAATCCTGATGAATGATGTGATTGTAAAATGAACCCTTACAGCTTTGGTAACTTTTAAACTAGAATCCATGTGAAAGAAGTAACTTCAAATGAATCATTAAATACCAAGAATTTAAATAAAATCATGATATATAATATCAATGGGGAATTATATATAGAAAATTAATAAAACAAGTGGTGAATAAGACATATCTCTATCGAAACCAAAGTTAGATAAGAAACCCATAAAATGATCATATCATCCAAGTAAGAATTAATCATTTATGGGATTATGTAGGAGAAATTTAAATTAAAAAAAATTGAAATGAAACAAAGTAAAATCATAGGTAATATCACAAATAATCATGGAAAAACATAGTCATTGATGTATAAGTACAACTTAATCAATGAAAATTGAGTTATGAAAATCATCACCACTTGGTAGCATTCAATTCAAATCCTCTTGGATGAAATTATTTTATTTAAAACATAAAATAACATGAATTATATATAATTAATTATATAACAAGTAATATGTTAGTATATACACCATATAAAATAAATTGGTGCATAACATTAAAATATGTCTTAATGAAAGGCAATTGTGATAGATTCCCTTACCATTGTCCTTACTCATCACATGAAATCTTCATATTCCAAAATAATAAACTTATGTTAATTATTTTCTTTCTTAAAAAAAATTCATTTTTATTATTACTTTTATTTTTTTATTACCTTGTTATATTTAATTACTTAATCAATTAAGTTCACATATGATGCTTTTGATGATATTCATTTCATATATCTAAAAGGACACTGGTAGGTTGATTATAGTAAAAGTGGTTTTTGTTCAATCATATAAAAAATATTAATAATTGAATAAAATAATTTTTCTATAAAAATTATAATTTAAAAACTAGCTATGAATGATGGTTAGGAATGATGAACTACATTATAATCATGGATACGATAAGTCATGCATGTGCATGAGTAACATTTCCATTTTTCAATGATCATGATGGAAGAATGTAAGTATTTTTATATACTAAGATACTTATAATTATATCATAAATAACATATTAATTATTTAAAAATCATTATATATATCATCAATGCGATGTTTTTATTGAAAAATAATCACATCACTTCAAGGAGGCGATAGTCCACATGTTCTCATGAATAGTGTTATCAGTTTTTAAATAGATGGATAAGTAGGAAATTAAATGATATATTATTGTTTAAGAATTTTAAATATTTCATGAATATAATATAAAAAAATAACTCTATCATTGTAAAAATTTTGACATGTGGTGATGGAGAACGAATTACATCAGTTTGTGAGGCAGTAGTCCACCACACATGCAAACAACTATTCTATTTTCTATTTGATGTTAGAAGAATATAGATATATAATATTTTATTAACATAATAAGTCATCATTATATTTTTTATAATTATTTTATTATATCATCATGGATTAATAATATTTGAAAGAGGTGGGAGAAGAAATAAAAGTAAAATATTTAGTTAAAAGTTATAACTTTTCTTTGAACAAAATCCTTTTCATTAAACCTTAAGACCGCTAAATATTTTATTGTGCCCAAAATAGGTCCTTTATAATATTTGTAGGGTTATTAATGGATTTGGGAATGTATAGTACAATAAAAATGGTTCTCTAAGTGTGAATAAAAGAGGATATGGGTTCCATTTTATAAGCGAGGGAGAGAAATTCGTGGAATTTCTAAAAGTATTAAATTAATATAAATTAATTACCTTGTTCAAATGGATATAGATTGATATAATTAAAATATAGGATGTTTATGTGTTGAAATAATATTATCCTATAAATTTTTAATATTTCTATATTAGTTTTTTACCCTTATCACTTTGTTTTAATCTGCATTAACCCTTTTTGACATTTACGATGATAACGATGTTTCTACACTTTGGGGTTCAATATAGTTACTATAATAGGAAAATTGCTCCATAAATGGACCATGTATGATATTTTCAAGCATAGAAAAATAAATTATGAGAATATAGTTTTTTATAATTTTAAAATCATTTAATAAAATATTATTTATTATAAAATATCATTTTTGACATTTTTTATAATATTCAATTAATTTGAATTTGAAAACAAAATTAGAACAACTAAATTTTAATAAAATACATTAAATTAACTATAATATATTATTTTTATCTAAAAAAATTTTAGAATATAATAATTTATTCATATTATATTTCTTTTATTATTCTTAATAGTATTTGTTTAAATTTTCTATTTATTAAATAAATGTTGTGTTGGCATTTTGTAAAATTCAATATAATTCTACTACCCTAAAAAATTAAAAATAAATTACCATGATATGAGAAATATATTTATAGTTAAAATAACCATCTATTCTCAAACATAAGTTTTCTTTATCCATGTTAAAAATTATTACAGAAATTAAAAGCAGGAAAGTCACTTTTTTAGTTTATCTTTTACTTATATATAATAAATTTCTAAATCAAAGAAATATGGCACCAATTTTCCATATATTCAAAACATGTATGATAATTTATGAATTAAACTCATCCAATAGGTTAATTGAAGTTTTTATTGCCATTTTTTTGTCCTAAAAATAATATTTTTAACATTAACTACCTGATTTACCCTTACCGGGGTGATAATTATTTAATATATTTACTATTCATAATAACCAAATATAAAAGTGATGTATTTATAAAAAAAATAAGTCATGACTAAAAATATTATTCTATTTTTTAAGATTAAATTTATAGAAGCATCAGAATTTAATTTAAAATTAAACTCACAATGCGTGACAAAACGTGTTTTTTAGAAAAATAAATTTTCAAGGAAAATATGATATTACATTAACTCTATGAATAATAATATTTATTATAAATTTAAGTTAATATATAGAGATATAGAATTTATAAAATTATTTTAAATAATTTATCTTTATGGTTTATTTTAATTAATAAAATTGTAAAAACATTACGCACTAAAAAAAGTTTTCTGAAAAAAATTCTTTTAAGAATATAAAAAGATTTATACCAAAATAAGGTAAATTCCTAATTCAAAATAAATTAATTAGATTATTCCAAATAAAATTTATTATATTCCACTTTATAAAAAAATCAAAAATATAATCATACCTTTAATTTACTTAATTAAATAAAATAAAATCATAATTTATAAAAATCAATATTATTCACTTTTTAATAAAAACCAATCTTTTAGAAAAATACAAAAAATTCACACAATTTTTTTATATTCTAATTTTAAAAATAATATTTTTTCATTAAATAAAATTTATAAATTAACTAGAAATTAATTATAATATTTTCTCATAAAAAAATAAAACCACTTTTGATTAAAATGTATTCTTTTTTGAACAATAAAATCACTGCTAAAAATTGTGTTCTAATTTTTGAATAATTGATCAAAAAAATTATTGATTATTATGTTTATATATTTTTAAAAATTTGGTTAAACCTATTTATACCCACTAATTCAGTGAATAGGTTTTAACTATAATGTTTAAATAGTAATATTTTATAGTTCATTTAAGATCGGTGTTGCATGTCATATACGATATAGAACACAATGTTCTATTAAAATATTTGGATGTTTGAAATAATACATATCCAAGAGGATAAATTAATGTTTTAGAGTGGTGTTTAGGATATATATCATATTTTTAACCCTGTTTTATCCTTTTTATCATTATCATGGTGATAAATATTTACCTTGGCTAGTATTCATAATGATCCAAACAAAAAAGGGATAACTTACCAAATTTGAACCACATTACTCCAGATAAAGAAACCATTTTTCAAGAGTCGTTTTATTTTAGTGGATGAAATAAATTTTAATATAAATACATAAAATATAAAGGAAAATAGTTTTTTTGAAAAATATGGTTTAAAGTTAAAAATGAGATTATATCAAAATCATTTTTTAAAGGTTGGGGATGAAGCCTCAATTTATAATTTAAAGAAAAGACCTCTTTATACTAGGTAGAGGGAGACCCATTACATAGCCCAAAGTCCCAAGGCCAAGTGGCCTGAATACAAGTCATGAAAGCCCATTAAATGGCCCAAAGGACCCCCTCAGTGAACAGTACTGCTATAGTACCCACGCTGCTATAGTACAACCACCGCTGTAGTTCCTACTACAGTCCCTTCGCCGCTATAGTGCCACCACTACTACAGTTCCGCTGCTGTTAGAGTACAACTACAGTGACCTGCTATAGTACTGCTACGGTAACCCAAAACTTTTTCCCCGCCTGGATTTGATCCTGGGTCATTTGGATTCCAAGCAGAATCCTGTACCACTAGGGTACAGGCTCATTGGAAAAACGTGTGTAGGGTAACGCTCACCTCCCACTGGGGGGCCCCGCCATGCCCAGAGCGTGCCGCACGTTCCCCAGCTAGGAAAATGGCTTTAAATCTCCTTGTGCATAATATGCATAGTGTCCGAGTCTAGCGGGACTCGAGCCTGGGCCAGTTCCCATGGAGAGCGAGGGTACAACCAATGGGTACCACTCGGCTAACACCCCATAGGCATTATATCAAAATCATGTATCGTGATAATTCCTCTATAATTAATTATACTATTTAATACGGTACTTTAAGATAAAATTAAAATCATAATTATACTTCTAAATTACTAGATTCAATTAAATGAAATGAAATTATTACAAAAAACTATATTTTTTACTATTCCCTTTAAAATAAATATGTTTATAAAAAAAATACATTAAAAAAATAAAAAAATGTTGATTTCGAAATGGATATTCATTTACTCAAAAAAATTTCTACAAAATGGTAAAAATTAATTATAATTACCAAATAAAAATTCAGTATAAAGAATTTTTTTAAGAAAACATATTTTTGAACCATAAAATAATGTTTCTAGAAATTGAGTACTTATTTATTATGAATTAATCATAAAAATTCAAACATATAAAAACTTTATAAATATTTGTCACAATTTGGATATTCTTAATTATACATCCAATTAAACATTTGGATTATAATATATAATGGTTTGTTTTAAGCTCAGTGTTGTATGTCAAGTAAGATATCAAACCCATAGAATTTATATAAAGAAAAATATATTCTAAAATATTGGATTAATACACAAATCCCATCACTATAAGAGTTTATAAGTACCTTTTATATTTCTAAATCCTTTTTATATAACCCCAAGACTCATCAATAACTAGTAGATTCCTCAAGGCTATCCACTTGGAATCTCCTTAACAATCTATTTATGTCTCAAATGATCCACTTTATTGAACTATTTGATTCAATTATATGGTACGCACATACAAGAAAATTCATAAACCAGACATATTTTTATCATAACAACCACCTACCTATAAGATGGAGGTACCATCCTCAATATATTCTTGTATCACCATCCTAGCTCTAACCAATCTCCATTATTCTCTAGATCCCCATGAAACCTCCCATGAATCAATCCTTAATCAATGAAATTTCAAAACCCACTCCAAAACACATCACCAAATCAGTCACTAATTACATTCCAAAATGGGAAAACATTATTAAAATTAATTGGGATGATAAATCCAACAAAATAGAGAGAAACTATAGGTATCCCATTATTTATATATCCTCAATACACCACAACATGAAACCCTATCCTTCTGAGATATTTTTTCATATGCATTTGGAATTTTAATGAAATAAATAAGTTAAATACATAGAAATAAGGGAATAAATAAGAATAATATGATTAGAATAAGGGATAAATTTATACTAAGATTTGATTAAACGAAATGACTCCCAGTTAACCATTAATCAAATGAATAAACATGGGTTTTCCACATGGAGAAACAAATGGATAAAGGATGACCAAATGGACTCTCTATAATCCTCTTTTATATAATGACGATATGGGGAAAATTGAAAATAAAAATTCTTACACTGTATAATAATCCTTGAACTGGGGAATGTTTTTGAATGATGTTAAGTGTCATGGTTTAATACCCCAACCTAAGGACAAGTTAGGTAATAATCCATATGGTTATGTCACAATTCTATATTTGAAGACACTATATTGTAGTGTGACCCATCACCCCACATTCCATCAAACATTGGGGGTGTACTTATGCCCCTATCTCTGATGAAGCATTCATGAGGAAATGATTAATACATCATGTAAATAATTCCCTACCAGTAACATTTATAGAAAAGCATCTCGATGGAAGCATGATCCTCCCTCCACACTAAGAAATTTATTTTTACCCAGAGGGATATATAGAGATCCTATTATTCCAAAACAAAACCCTATCCACCTCAAAAACATTTAGTCACACATAAAATACACCATTCCACAACACCATTAGTTTTTAAATGTACCTTAGAATACAACAAAATACCATCCCCATACTAGGGAGAACTCATATTATTTCTTCTCGAAACCAGAGGGAGCTAAAAAACCAGATCAAATGAAAAAACATATCACAAATATGATATAAGACTTTATAATATGATCCAAATACAAATTATAAAATTACCTATCTATAGACATAAAAAATTTATATTACCTTTAAAAACATTATCCCTTAAATTCATGGTTCATTAAACTGATATTTTAATTTGATTATTACTCAATTATATTTTTAGAAAGAGAGATAAATTGAGAATAGAGTTAAGAATAACATGACATGTGATTATGGTTATTGTTAAACCACTATGTAAAGGTATGATAGTCATATTGAGAATTATTATAATTCTTGCCACAAAATATGGGAAAAAATAAAACATGGAAGTTCCTACGATATCAATGTATTGATCATTTAGAATATTTAATGAAGAGGTGTACATGAATGAAAAGATAACATACTATGTATTAGGATTAAATAATTTTATTGGGGAAATATATTATCATTTTATATAAATAAAAACTAAATTGGATAATAATATATTTATTATTAGTAATGTTGGGAGTACCATTATAAATAAAATGAATCCATTATAAAGAATATATTAGAATATAATAATTTTTCTAGGTGATAAATTCAGGTTTAATGATGATATATTCCAAATTTTTTATTAACATTGTGATATTAGTGAAGAACTTATGTCATATAAATGACTAAAACACAATAAGGTCACTCACAAAATAATATATAGGTTGATTAACATGTGTGAGATAAAAATATAGTGTGTGATTCCTAATTTACTATCGGTTTTTCATGTAATATGTATAGGTTGATTGACATGTGTGAGATAAATATATCCTAATAGGTGTATAGGTTATAATAGGTTAAAGAGAATGTAAACTTATAATGAATTTAACACAATGATTCCCCCCTCTCAGTGTGTCTATGTAATATACAATTAATCATAGTTGGGATTTGGAAAATTGAGTTCATTTATATATTTGAATAATTTAGTCAAATAAATTAGCTATATAATATATTGTGGGTATTTTTAGAGATATAAATTTTCTTATCACCATATAGTTCACTATAATATCTACCTCTAAGTGAAATTTTCTTTTTTAAATATTTATATTATATTTTTCATAAATAAGTTATCATGTAGAAGGAGTCATGGAATTTTTTGGACAATTTTTTTGAACAAGTTGAATAAATATTTTATTTTAAAGAATTTGTGGCATTAAATATGTCATATTATTTTATTTCAATGAATATCAAAATTTAATTCTAAACTACACTAATGGGTGATTTTATGGAATCAAACATGCATACAAATACTTTAATATTTATATCTTACGTGATGTTTTGAAATCTAATATTAGTGTAGTTGAATTTATATTTTTGAACTATATTGATATAAAATTATATTATATACTTGAGTATATAAAATCCTTCAATGTAATTATTGGTCAATATCATTCATAATATTTATCTTAAAATATTCCATGAATCTATCTAAATAATATTTTATATGTTAATTTTTTTATACATAAAGATTTCTATTTGAATATTTAACTTCATAGAACGAATAATGATGCACAATAAAGGTGGTTATAGTAATTTATTATTTTCCAAATAACCCCTTATATAATATGACTAATTTATTATATCAAAATTTTAAAATATATATATGAACTCAATTTCATTTACTAAAGATAACATAGTGAAATGGTTTTTAGTATATCATTTACATAATTACAATATATTTTTAGAGAAAAAAAATGTTTTTAATAGATGTGTAATATCAATATTTACCGTGTGTAATAGAAAAATAATATATTTTTTGTATTTTATTAGGTATAATTCTAGTAATAACGATTCTAGTAACTCCTTAATATATTAATATATTTTAGTAATAAAAGACAAAGGGTTTTGAATTTATAAAAAATTAATATATAAAAAAATCAATTATTTTATTTTATAAAGCTTCATATAATAAATAATAATCTAGAAAAATATATATTTCATGGTTCATGGGAGTAAAATGTATGTTATAGGTGACCATGAATTAAAGAAGTCAAATTTATTTTATACATAAATTTATCTAATCATTGGTGGTAAAAAATATTAGATACGCATTAATAATAGTAATTTAATGAGAAATTTCATCATCCAAATTAAACATACTATATAAAAATTCTACACTAACATATTCAAGTTGAATTCATTATCAGATAGAAAATACACCAATATATATATAATGAAATTATACTACTAAAAATTTGAAAATAAATAAAAAATTAAAGTAAAAGAATTAAGATTTATTAATGGTTAAAATTAGTATCTCATTTTCTTCACCCACTATAATGATATGGCCAACTGATCCTATAAAAAGACATATGATAAATGAATCAAATAAAAATTAGAGTAAAATGATGATAATATTTACCAGTTTTAAATCATAAAATATTACCAATAAAATAAACAATTATAGGTGAAAAGTGGTAAAAAACAATCATTGCCCTAGGTTACTATAATCATCAACATCACAATATAAATCATCACAATCAACATCAACTACACTACCCTATAAAAAAAATTAGTTGATTTAACAGTTAAAGAATATTATTTTAATAAAATAATATTTTAATTGATAATAGTTAAAGAAAATCCAAAAAATTCAAAATTTAAAATGAATTTCAAAACAACGTCATGAGTTTTAAATAAACAATAAAAAATGTGTATATATATATATATATTGATGATAATATATGAAAATTTATATATATGATATCAATAATCTATAATATTTTTATGTATAAGTTAAAAATATTTAAAATTTATATAATTAAATATCATAGAAACTATAATGTGATGAAAATTAGAAATATATTCCAATGTATTTACATATAAAGTATAAAAAGGACTCTCTATGGGTCTAATGGGTTAATATTTATTATATTCATGATTTCATATTTTGGATTATCCTATTTAATTAATCCTTCTATTGGGTATTTAAGTTTTTAGTGATATTTATAATAAAATCCTTTCTTTGTGTAGATGATACTGATTCTCTGATGTGGATTAGAAAAGGTTATCCAATTAATAAAATTTATATATAATTTACTGTATTCCATTTACATATTTTTGATAGGTTTAAATGGACCTTGATTTATTAGTGACCTTTTTTGGTTCATGGTTTTTTAATGTGGTTACTATATTATGTAAAATTCTCTACCAATTTATGGATTTCTATTTTCTCCTATTGACACTACTATGTTCCCTTTTTTTAATTAGGTCCATGATACCAATGATCATTTGTTTTTTTATTACCCTACATGTTTTCATTTTTTATTGAATAATATGTTTCATATTTCCTTTCATTCCCATGGATGGAATTATTTTAGGATTATATTTTAAATCTCTTGGTCTCTTCTTGTGTTATACATTGGCTATGTAGAAATTTGATTGTTATAACAAAATATTAATATTATAATGATAGGAATAATATAATTTTCTAGAATAATGAGAACCTTTATACCAATATATTGTAAGAAAAGTTAAAATTCACATTAAATATGTTGGTAGCCATAATTTATGAGATCAAAATTTCCTATTTCAATAGAACATATAACATGAATCTTAATATTCATATCTAATTTTCCTAATTATATTATTCTAAAAAAATTGTTTACTTGTGATTTTGATTTTTTTAGGGTCAATATGTCACAATGATATTGTTTTTGTAGGTAGATTGGTCTTGAGGCTACCTCTATGGTCTATTTTAGACAAGTGGATTGAATATCATGGACTATTGGTGAAAAATCTCAAGTGTGGGTTTCTATGGATTTGATTGATCTTTTTACTCTTTGTCCATTCTATTTTGTAGGTCTTCTGATATTGGGATTGAAATATAATGTTGAATTTTAGGGAACTACCAACATTTAGTTTCTTATAGATGGATGTGGATAATAGGTTCTATTTTTATACTATGAACAATCATAGTCCCTTTTGATTTAGTTGATCAGATGATAGAGCTATAAGATTATCATAGAAATGGGGGGTCTTTTTTGGAGTCCTGGTTATAAATAGGTAGAATTTAAAAAATGGTTCTTGTATTTTTTGATGGTTGATCTCATGAGTTTGTAGCATGATTTGGTTCATGTTAAGTGTTACCATTACTATCTTATTGTGTTGGGGGTTCTTTAACTATGTTGGTTTATTGATTTTAATCATTATTTATATCATATTATTTGTGATAGTATATATCTTTAAATTGGTTTTTCTTTTGGGATATTTTTAAAGGTAAAACCATGTTGTCTTTTGTGTTAATAGTTTTCCTTATTGGCTAATTGAGGGTTTGATAATTCTTAAGCCTCTATTTTTCACTTAATTGAGTGTCCTTTTACTTTTATATTCTAATTCAGAATAATTTCAATTTCTTACAAAAATAATTTTATGACATGTAAAGCTATTAAATTATCATAAATAACACACATATACCAAAATATATTCATAAATCCTAAAAAAAACAAAAAAATATTTAAAAAATAAAGTTATTTATCTATAATTAATTCCTAAAAACTTAAAATCAAGGGAAAATAATTTCATATAATGAAATAACTGTTAAAAACTATTCATGGGGTTTATCAAGAGAAGGAAGTGGGTGGTACATATAGAATATAGGGGGATCTAGTGTTATGTGGTAAACATAGAGGAGGAATCTTATTCATTGGGAAAAAATTGTGAACACCATTAAATATAGAGAAGAATGGAAATATGATCACAAATTTGGGAGGATGTAAGAAGGGTTATGTTGCCACATTGAGGAGAGAAGTGGTTATTACCATGGTGATGAAAAGGGGAGAGAGGGGAAATTATTGAGAGATGGAACTTGGGTGATGATGAGGGATTGGTTTGGGGTTTAAAAAACATTAATGGATGATTTTTAATAAAAATTTCTATATGTTTTTTTAGAAACATTTTTACTAAATTCACTAATAAATTTTTAATATTTATTTTTTCGTTTAAATATATAAATGGTTATTAAGGACCATCATTATACTAATATTTTTAAAAACAATAACAATTTAATTAATGTTTTCCAAACCACCACTAAAAATATTCTATTAAGCATGTTGTTTTTCATATTGTTGAATGTAGTTTGATTCCATTCATTTTGTAAATATAGCACCTCTTACAACCATTATCATATTGAAATATTAGGAGTTGTGTGAGGGGAAACGTACTTTACAAGTGTGTAAATATTGATAAAAATAGAATCAAATAATTGAGTAAAATATTATGGGATATAATAGATTTCAAAATCAATTCTAGAATAAATATGATTAGTCATTTAGGGTTAATGGTAAAAACATTGTTTGATATATTCCTCTAAGATAAAAAAAATTCAATATAAATCATTCACTAACTAGGTATATAAATTCATAATATATTTTAAAGACTTATAAATAGAAAAGTAATCACTTTAACCCTTAATAAATTTAGGTTTTATAATCAATTCATTAACCACACCAAGGTGGAAATCCAATTTTAGAAAATGTGATCACAACATCATGAACAATGAAAAATAATGTAAAAATATGAGACTATATTATGTAATTATAAATATACCATTTTAAGACGTAAATATAAATTTGAAAAATAACCATAATACTATAAGAGAGATAAATAAATACACTACCATTTAACACATAGAAAAAAATGAGAGGAATTGAATTTAATTACCCTCAAGAATCATAAATATCTTGTGGAGGTTGATCAAATTAATTCAAAGGAAACATAGGAAAAGACTAAAAAAATAATTATGTAGGATAAAAAATGAAAAGTTAGAAAAAAATTATATGAGGATAAAAAAGAATAAAAAATTAGTTAAATTATTTATGAATAATCACTAAATTTATTTTTTGTGAAAATGCACAATCCCTCTATAAATTCTAGAATAGGATGAATCATGGAAGGATAGTGATTCATTATATGAAATATACTTGATACAGTTAAGTATGGGAAGAAATTATGTCTGAATACCTCATTTATCTAGTTTTCAGATCTGTCCAAAAATTCTAGATTCATTGGAAGCTAGAAAAAATATACACTAATCACGTAACCTCCCCCTAAATAATTCCTTAGCTTATTATTTATTATGATAGTTTTTCAAATATAAAAACTCCATAAAATTCATCCACTTTCATATCCATAAGTTACAAATTAAACCTTATCCTTTAATTCTATATATGTTGGAATAAATAAACAAGAAGAATAGAGAATAAAGAGTAATATCTTTTCTTTATCATAAGTAACACTCAGATTGATAGTTTCCTCTCAATCTATGATATTTTTTCTTTCAATATCAATATGGTAAATGTTATTAAAACTTATATTATCTTCATTTTTATTTGGAATGTTTTTTTACCTATTATTAATCAAGGAAACTTTATTTTTATTTGTTTTCATTCTATTTATTATTATTTTCTATTGGGTTAGTAGAATTGTAATATAATATTTTATATCCTTGATATTCTCATGCTTCTTCTTTAAATATATCCTCAAATTCTCACCAAAAAATCCCATTGATTCTAACCACTTTCCTAGAAATGATATATTAAACCAGAAATAATAGGTTTTGTGTCCATACCTTCCATAAGACCATTAAAACCCTAGAAACATTGATATTATATATTATTGATAAGTCTATTCGAATAACTATTATTTTCCTTCTGCATTATGAGCCTTCCTTTTCACAGGGAGTTGTTTTATTTTTGCCTAATTCATTTATTCCTTCAATGTGAAATATTTTCTATCATTTTTCTTGGTATAGACCCTTCAGGATTTATTTTAACACCTACACTATTAGAAATACTAAATCTATTTTCAAACTAATTAGGTACATATTTATCTTGTTTTTTGATTCTTTATTCTCCCTTTCCTGAGAATATTTTCCTTTAACCTCGGTAGACTTGATGAAGTCTTGTATTCTCATTTTCATCCATTTTTGAGATTTTAGATAGATATTTTATATCTCAAATAGATCTTCCTTGTTATGATTTAATTTTTATTTAAAATCCCACACTATCTTTCCTTTTTTATCTATCTTTAATTTATATACCTTGATCTTATAAATATAGGATCATTCCTTCTTGATCATCTCTTTATTTTATTCAGCCTCTTCTTTTCCTTTAGAAGCTTCATATTTTCTTTCTTATGTTGTGTAATATGCTTAAGATAATATTCTAACATACATTTTAGGTCCCACTCAAGTTATATCCTTTCTTTTAAATCATCGTCACTGCTTGATGAATCAAATATTTTCTCAACATGAGAAAATAAATTAACTTTGTCATCTAAACCGGTGTATGATTAATCTATTGTTTCTTTCTCAAAATAATACTTCTTTTAATATTAGAATACTTATTTTTATTCTTTATCTTTTTATTATTTTTAATTTTCTTATCCTTTTTTTCTAATTCAGATTCTCCAACTTACTTTTTTAGATAATATTTTTCAATATAACCAATATAATCACAATTATAACATCTAAGTAATTTTTTACCTTCAAATTTCTATTTTCCTTTCTCAAATATCTTTAATAAAAGAGAAAAAACTTGTTTTAAGCCTTCATATTACTCATCATCATCTAAGTTACTTTCTCCTTAAACTTAATCTTTTTTACTTTTCCTATTTTTATTAATTCAAATTCCATCTATTATTTTAATTTTTTTCTGAATTTTTTTTCTTCTTTTATAATCTCATAAGATATGAATATATTGTGAATTTCATTTAATGAAAAGACTTCTATATCATAAAAATCTAAAACCTTGGGATCAAAATGATCTGGAAAATTCCTCATTAGATTCTTCATAATGGCAGAGTCTTCTAGCTTCTCAAAAAAACACTTGAATATTAATGACTATTTGATTTACTTGGGAAAAATAGCCATAAATATCTTCATCATCTTCCATTTTTATTTCCTCAAATCTACTCCTCCAAACATTATGTTTAGCTTCCTTAACTTTGATATTACCTTCATAGTTTTTTCTCAATTTTTCTTATATCTCCTTCTTTGTTTGAAGTCTCATTACCTTGTTGTAGAAATTTTTTGATAGAGACATCAAGATGTAATTTTGATTTTTCCATTTAAATCCAAATTTTCCTTTTCAAATTGAGACATATAATCACATTCATTAATGGTTTTAAAATCCACTACAATAGCATCTCTAACTTATAATATGAGTGAAAGGAGGTAGGGTGGAATACTATTCCTCCAACTTTGGTAGTTTTTTTCATCAAAGGTAGGTACTCCTCAACTATTAATAGAATTTTTATTCTCAATTTTTCATCAACTTTTTCCTTAGATATTTATAGGGAACTTGGAAGCTCTTATATTATCTATAGTTTGTAAGTTTCATGAATCACTAAGATGGGGTGCAAAGTGGTTTGTTTTTTCAAATTCTCCTTTTTAATTCAACCTCTCAAACTTGTTAAGTTTCTTTATCCACTCAATAGATTATAATATCCTCACCTAATGTAAATAAATAATAATAAATAGAGAGAGATAGAGATAAACACATTGTATTTATAAGGTTCAGATGATAGGTATACTCCTTTCCATATTAGTTATACCTCCCAACATGGATTCTCTAATAACATAAAAAAACATCCAAAAAAATATTCCACTATGCTCTCATGTATTTTAGAGTCCAATAGAAGATACAATACTCTTCTATAATGATGATACACTAAATAAAGGCTTACAACTCACTTATGGTGTACTATGTACCTCCTAATGATAGTCCTCCATAAGAAAATGGATCATTAGCTATATACATGTACATTTATTAAATTCTTGTACACCTATTCCTTTTTAAGTAAATAAATATCCAAATTTCTCAGCACTCCAATTCTTCACATGAATTTTTTCTTCTCATATCATTGAATACTTAGGCACAAAAGTCTTATTCTTCCTTGAATGACTCCCAATTATGAACTCATTCTCTTTCCTTATACAGATGTGTATCAAGATCTTAAAATTATCTTTCACTTTTTATTTAATGAATTATAAATATTCTCATCAATTCATATTTGATACAATTATCATATATATATATATATATATTCATAGAATAATCCAACATGAATATTTTGTTTCCATTTGAATTTGGAAACACCCTCAATCATCAGCAGGCACAATATTCTCATTCAAATATAGTTTCAAAAATAATTTTTAGAAATCCATGATAATCATGGGATATTAGTATTATTTGAATTTAATTTAAACTCATTAAATCAAGTAAAAATTCCCATTTTAGTTTCATTGAGTCTATCCCTTAAACTCTCCATGTGATATTTAAATATCGTATCTTCATTTAAATTCCATATGACTTGGAATTTATTCTTTAAAAAATATAAAAATACCAAGATCTCAGAATATTTATAAATTCCCATATCTTAAATCCTCATTTAAATCACATGGAATTTAACTTTGAATTCCTAACATTGAATATAAATATTTTTGGCTTTATATCATATATGAATCTTGTGACACTTTCACATCATCATGAAACATGCATAACCACATCATAGCATGTTCCATGGAAAACCACATGTTGGACTTAAAGAATCTCAAAATTTCCATCAATATTAGACTATGGCATGGAGTGACCCGCAATTTCTAATGGGTGGATTTAAAACTCATCATGACCTTAAAATTCACATTGTCATTTCACTATGGTGTGTATTAATCTCCATTACTCACAAGTGATTTTATTTTTCTATAATGCTCACCAAAATGAACATAGAATTTATACTACTGTATGGTTGTTTTTTTATCAACTATTTATAGAATTATCCTCTATTCTTTGATTTCATAGCTCATATCAATAATATCATATTTAATAACTGTATTCTCCTCTGATATTATCTTGGATCATGATTCATATGAGTGACCGTTTCATAAATAGTGGACTATTAAAATCCACTGATTTTGACCTTTTATTCTCTATTTATTCAGAATTTTATTCTGAATATCTCCTCAAAAACTTAAAAAAAACAACTGAAACTCAATTCACCCATACATAGTTTCTTACATTCTGAACAACCTTTATGTAGTTTTAATCTTTCATCATTATATTTATGTAACTCTCCAATTCTTGGATTTACCTTTTTGTAGGAATCTTATTACCTTTATGCAGTGATTGAGGTAGAAGATGATGCATATGAGGCTTAGAGAGGCATTTTTTAAATCCTATACAAGCATGTATTAAAATTAGAACAGTGTTATGGTTTTCGAGTCCCACATAAAAAACTACTAGGTAAAGTACTTACTAATTATACTCGATGTTTTATACAAGCGTCCATAGAAACCACCTAATGTTAGTTGTAACGCCCCGACCCCAGCTACCCAGAGTCGGTGCATTACTTCGTAACATTGGCATGATCACAAGAAAGATCAAATCTCGAAAGACCGATTGGTTTAGTAGCCTTGGAAACACTAGATATATTCATAAGTCTTACATTACATCATAAAATGAAAAACTACTACAACAACATATTGTCTCCATAATCCACACTCATATCCCCTCATAATATCCCTTCAGGTCATTCATAATTTACTTCTTCACATCCTGGGAAAAATAAAACATAGAAAAGGGGTGAGCTCAAATGCCCAGTAAGGATAACAATATAGCGGAAACTTTCATAAATAAGAATAAACATTTAAGGCAATGCATTACTAAGACAAAAGCCTTTTAAACTTTAACTTCAACATAGTATGGCAAAAGTAAAATGAAATAATGCCATTTACTTATTCACATGGATATTCTACTAATCGAATAATCACATGCAAAAATCAATAACCACTTTCATAATGTTGGAATGCATAATGCCAGACTATCATAACCACATAGCCAAGGCCTCGTGCCAAGACTACAAATAAGATTTTGTCAAGGCCTTGTGCCAAGACACTAGTTTGTCTCGTGAGACCTACCGATGCATCGAGGAGCTATAGCGGGCTCCACCCGTCACTTATTAAGTCCAATGCATTCCCATATGAAAAGGTTTAAACATAACATAAACATTCGTATTAAAACTAGCATACGAAATGTAAATAATTTCACCATAAACTATGAATGGTATAAAAATAGCACATCCATAGTCAAACATATCACAAAACCTTCAATACAATATAGAAGTTTTGTATCATAATAAATCAACTTCAAATAATCTTAAAATCCATCAAAGGATGTTGACGTAGATGAAATCAAAATTCTTTTTAAAGAAATATCTCCTTTTATTTTGAAATCATTTAAGATCCATATAAAATAAAACATTTTCTTTGAAAATATTCTTATAAGCTTGTAAGGAAAGCTTTGAATATTTTATAACGGCGTAAAATAACCGCACCCGCCGTATAAGTTAAAAAAAACATTCTTACCTCAATTCTGTCGAAAAGGTTAAAAAGGACCTTGTTTCGAAAACGACGGAAATATTCCTTTATAAACCTCTTATAAAAAGTCAAACAAGGGTATAAATGACTTTAACCCATATTCTTGTAAATAGTAAAAATGTTTTGAAATACATTTTTAAGAAACATGGATGTGGATGATAAAGATATCCCAGTAGATTATTACGTATAAACAACCTCGGATAATGAAGATATTGTGAAATAACCCTTACCTTGTACTTTTCCTTTGTTGGGGTCGGTTAACCTCCTGTATAATGGTGAAATAATTGTTATTAAATTATACAAGAATCATATACATTAATATGATATCATATATGATCTTTTAACATTGCTTTATTAATAATATCTTAGTATTATCGTCGTTTCAGGTGATAATCGATTCGTTCTTCTTAAATGTTTGGTTACGTAAGACATGTTTGTAATGGATAGATTAAATCTTATTCATAATCAGAATGATATTAACATTATTTTTAACCCTAAAATGAGAATAAGACTTGAATGGATACGATGGAGGATGGATCTCACCGCGTTCGTGGAGACGGTAGTCCGTACGTACGCACGAACGCTACTTCCATTTTAATTTTTATTTTAAAAGAATTGAATCCAATTGATACATAGGTATATTACTATTCCAGTATAATATAATATTTTATATATGTTACTTAAGTTCATTAACACCATCCTTTATACGTTCCATGTGTGGTATGAACGAGTCATATCATTTTAAGGGGGTGGTAGTCCGCACTTCCTCAAATGAAATTATCGTATGTATATACAACATGAAACGAATAATGGTATGAAATAAAATGGAATTACAGAAGCTTATATATAAAATATATATCATTAATATCATATTTAATTACAGTTCCATCATAATGGCCACCATGAGAGGCGGTAAGATGTATTTGAACAATCATCGTTTCGTGAGGCGTTAGTTTGCCATCCACAGAAACATTATGTTCATCATCCATTAGATGGAGTTGTGTGTATGTGTAGTTTGAATCCTTATTATAACAAACTCCTAGTATATTGAGGATACTGGTGTTGTTACAAAAGAAAGGAAATAAAAAGAGTTTGGGGGTTGGAGAAGCAAAATAAAGGAAAATAATTTAAGAGAAATCGTTACCTTTAATTTAGGTAACTCACTTTGGTTGGAACCAAAGGACTTCTTGAAATGATTTCTGCCTAAGGGGAAGCTTCAAGGAGGAGGATAGGGATGTAGGGAGCTTAGTTGGGCAGATTTTGGACGAGCCAAGTGGCTTGAGAGGTGTGAGGAATGAGTAGAAGTGGTCTCCTTTTATAAGGGAGAAGAGGGGCTCTTTAGGAAAGAGTGAAAGTATTACTTTATAATATAATTATATTCGGTTTATAATGGTCCAAAAATCATTGAGGTCGAAGATAAGATGACTCATATTCTAAATAACATCAACCAATAAGAATTGGACAGGTTTTAGATAATATTTTAATCATTATAATCTTATTTATTTAAATGATTTATTAATGAGGTAAACATTGCATCATTATTGTGTCATTAATAATTTAAATTATTTGATGTCTAAAAATTATAAATAAAATATCATTATGTAGGAAATATTTTTATCTTTCTAATGAATATTTATAATCGAAAATCCAACATGTATAACCCTATGTAAAAATTGTTCTCCTAAAAGATGTAAGCTTATGCCATTTTTATTTTTATTTTAACTTTATTAATATAAAGTGTCATTATCACTTACAAGTGGATCCATGGGGTCCCAAAATAGACCCAAAGATTCCCATGGTCGACCATGTATCAACCAATAGGGTTAAGACACGTTTTAGGGTAATTTAGTATTATTATAATATTATTTTTTAACCCTTATTTACCGGATTTACCCTTAACCATGGTAAATAAAATATTTACCGCAGTAATTATTCAAAATGTCTAAAAATAAAAGTTACCTATTTACACAATTTGAACATCCTGATTCCAAATATGGAATCCATTTTTCTAAATTCAAAACACAGAAGTGGCAGAAATTAATTTAAAATTAATTCCCGCTGTCAAAACAAAAAGCGTGTTTTTAAGAGATAATAACTATCAAAAGATTGACACTTGTTTATGTTCGGTTTAATTGTAAAATTATGTCTAATGACCAGAATTATATTAAATTGTAAAAATATATTCTAAATATACCTTAAAACCACTCAAATTCATAATTTATCACTATTAATTATTTTGATTAAAAAAGTTGTTTTTAATTAAAATTTAGTAATTTTCACTATTCATCAAAATATGAAAGTTATCCGAAAAGTACCAAAATTTCACCTTAGGCTAAATTCGATATTCCGAATCCAAAAATGAATTCCATTTCAAAATATAAAATATATATAATTTCAAATTTTAGGTATTACTATTCATAACGGCTAGTTTGATCGGTTGTGGTGTGTGTTAAAACTCGAAGTTGCGTACAACACACGCTACTGTTTTATTCAAAGGAAAGTGTACCGTGGAAGATTGGGATGTTTCATTTTAAATTTTTTTGATGTATCCATTTAGTCAAAAAGTTTAAAATATTGTATTTAAAAAGGTTTCACTATCAAAAGTTGATAAAAGTGCAATACTGAAAATGAATCTGTTCTTGCATTATGACTAAGAAACTCATAATATGGATTCTAAAATTATAAGGATTATATAAAGTTTAAAATTTAGTTAATACTATTCATGACCTCTTTTAATGGCTTTTTTTTGGTAAGTCATGGTGCAATTGAACTCAGTGTTGCGTGTAGTGCAAGTTATTGAATTATTTTGAAGAAATAACACACTATGAAATCTTGGGGTGTTACATTCTCCCATCCTTCAATAAATTGCGTCCTCGCAATTTGAAATTGTTCTTCGAAAATAAAAGGTTGAAAATAGAAAACATATTTGTGGGAAAACCCACATCAGAAATTGGGTTACTAAAATTATTCTTAATATGAGGAAAAGAAAAATGAAAGGGTCACCACCAAATTATGATCTTGATTAGGAGAACATTGGTGGAAATTAGAGACATATAATTGGAGGGAAAACGTAAATATTTATAGGTAGTGATTGAGGTCATCAATCAAAAACAAGTATAAAATTGAGGTCCTTAAATTCATCAATCTATGATGATTTGAAATACCATCGGTTCAACAAAACATAGGGTATTAGGATAACACATTTTTGATGTTTCAAAATATCCTAGTTGAAATCCCACATCGAAAAATGAATTAATGAGGCCTCTATTTAAAATAAAGAGTCGAAAGTATGAAGATTACCGAAAATAACACATACTAGGGTTCCATGTAGGAAAATATGGATATGGAAGAAAAATCTAAGCATCAATTATCGGATGGAGAGTGGTAGAGAACATGGCTATGAAAAGGCCAACAGTCCCAAAGCCATAAATTAGTGATGATTTAAGGTACCATCTAGGAAAACATTTTTGTTCTAAGTTGCTTTTCTTAATATTGAGGAATTTATTTATGAGATTGGCTAAGATCATAAGGAGATATACTTACTTTATAATTAGAGTTTTATCCATTAATAAATTTCTACCACAAACTCATCTTTCACTCTAAAAGATAATAGAATGTAAAAAAATTCTATTTACACTATTCGTATAGGGTTCCAAAATAAACGAATTTATAATTCATCTACAAGATCTTTTAATAAAAACTACATTATTTAATCCAGGACATCTTGTGGGCCAGTGGTAGGTGATACACCCTTGTCGCCCTTCGGTTGCAGGTTCAAGTCTCGCAGCCTTGCCGGACGCGACGGGTTGCCGCCCGACCTCCGAGTTTTCCTTTTATGGTAATCCAAAATAATCCAAACTAGAACTATCCAAAATACTTCTGTCCAAACTCACAGTCCAACATTTATAAGGAAGGTAAACATAATATAGATCCTTTTTACCCCACAATAGCATATGAATACCTTCATCTTGTATTCTTTTAATAAACTGAAACATCTTGAATTACCATATTCCTTATTGATTACATTCATGCTCCCCTATTCCATATAGAAAGCTGGATATACTTCATTAATCCAAAAATGTTTTAAACCCCAACAATGATGGAATATACAAATCATTAATCAGTTCCAGGGTAGTCAAGAATATCCAATATAATTTATCCAAAACAATCACATATTATTCCAAAATCACTACCTCAGTATCAGAACTATATTATGATTTATCATTCTCTCAACCATATATTTTAAAAAAAATTATCCTGCTATTGAGTCACTTTTCTTTGTTCCACACAATCTCAAGTCCTTAATGAAATAGTACTGCAGTACAATCCTTATATACTCCATAATTATTGTAACAAGTACGTTGTTGATACAACACTCAATTGACATAATCAACATAAGAACTCTAATCATTCCTCTTCATCTGTGGTAGTATCATAACTTGATTATTATCCAATAACATCATTTGCGGTATAGTCTGATGACTAGGACATAGGTTCGCGTAGTGTCCAAACTCCTTTCAAATGAAGCATTGTACATTTAAAACCATTTTCTTACCCTTGCAGTCACGTACTTTGTGCCCTTTTCCTCCACACTTATAACAAACTCCCATTCCTTTCAGGCAAGTTCCAGGGTGTTTCTTTCCACAGTTACCACATATGGGAAAATTCTTCTTTTCCCTCTTCCCTTTATCCATCTTTCTCTCTTCCATCCTTTTCTTCTCTTGCTTCCCTTCAAAGCCATAGGACTCAGTAAACTCTTTACTTATCTTATCAACACATGATATTATTTCTTCATATGATGATAATATATGCGAGACTATTTCTCTTGTAAATTCTGGCTTAAGACTATAAAATATATGATCCTTCTTTCTCTTTGTATCATCTGCATTGCTAGAGTTCTCATTCCTTCTACTGGGCGCCATTTCTAAACAATGGCATAAACTAGATCAGTTTATGAATCAAAATACATAATCCCATACTTATAAAACACTTAACATAAATTGAACTATTTATGGATATAATCCATAATCATAAAAATGTTTTCTTTGAGGATGTATATACTCATAATCCCTTCATAATGGTTTCTAAAGAAAATGAGAATTATCCTAAGCATATCCCCCGGGAGTGTCGTAACCAAGAGTGCAGCAAGGCCCGTTGTCGTGCACCAGTTCCCGTTCGAGTCTAGCTCAAAGCGGTGTTTTCGGGTTTTACCCCTAGGTACATCTATGCCAGAGCCGCCTCTACCTGCTTGTATCCAGACAGGGATGTATTGCTCGGAAAACTCACAAAATCTCTACAACACCAAAATTCTAGGAAGTTATTCTATACTAATCCTCAAAGTTCATCTTAGGTCTACGTGCTCTAATCAGAGTTTATCTAAATCTAGCTTCCAAGGTTTGTACTAAACTTCCTCTGATACCAACTGTAACGCCCCGACCCCAGCTACCCAGAGTCGGTGCATTACTTCGTAACATTGGCATGATCACAAGAAAGATCAAATCTCGAAAGACCGATTGGTTTAGTAGCCTTGGAAACACTAGATATATTCATAAGTCTTACATTACATCATAAAATGAAAAACTACTACAACAACATATTGTCTCCATAATCCACACTCATATCCCCTCATAATATCCCTTCAGGTCATTCATAATTTACTTCTTCACATCCTGGGAAAAATAAAACATAGAAAAGGGGTGAGCTCAAATGCCCAGTAAGGATAACAATATAGCGGAAACTTTCATAAATAAGAATAAACATTTAAGGCAATGCATTACTAAGACAAAAGCCTTTTAAACTTTAACTTCAACATAGTATGGAAAAAGTAAAATGAAATAATGCCATTTACTTATTCACATGGATATTCTACTAATCGAATAATCACATGCAAAAATCAATAACCACTTTCATAATGTTGGAATGCATAATGCCAGACTATCATAACCACATAGCCAAGGCCTCGTGCCAAGACTACAAATAAGATTTTGTCAAGGCCTTGTGCCAAGACACTAGTTTGTCTCATGAGACCTACCGATGCATCGAGGAGCTATAGCGGGCTCCACCCATCACTTATTAAGTCCAACTCATTCCCATATGAAAAGGTTTAAACATAACATAAACATTCGTATTAAAACTAGCATACGAAATGTCAATAATTTCACCATAAACTATGAATGGTATAAAAATAGCACATCCATAGTCAAACATATCACAAAACCTTCAATACAATATAGAAGTTTTGTATCATAATAAATCAACTTCAAATAATCTTAAAATCCATCAAAGGATGTTGACGTAGATGAAATCAAAATTCTTTTTAAAGAAATATCTCCTTTTATTTTGAAATCATTTAAGATCCATATAAAATAAAACATTTTCTTTGAAAATATTCTTATATGCTTTTAAGGAAATCTTTGAAGATTTTATAACGGCGTAAAATAACCGCACCCGCCGTATAAGTTAAAAAAACATTCTTACCTCAATTCTGTCGAAAAGGTTAAAAAGGACCTTGTTTCGAAAACGACGGAAAGATTCCTTTATAAACCTCTTATAAAAAGTCAAACAAGGGTATAAATGACTTTAACCCATATTCTTGTAAATAGTAAAAATGTTTTGAAATACATTTTTAAGAAACATGGATGTGGATGATAAAGATATCCCAGTAGATTATTACGTATAAACAACCTCGGATAATGAAGAGATTGTGAAATAACCCTTACCTTGTACTTTTCCTTTGTTGGGGTAGGTTAACCTCCTGTATAATGGTGAAATAATTGTTATTAAATTATACAAGAATCATATACATTAATATGATATCATATATGATCTTTTAACATTGCTTTATTAATAATATCTTAGTATTATCGTCGTTTCAGGTGATAATCGATTCGTTCTTCTTAAATGTTTGGTTACGTAAGACATGTTTGTAATGGATAGATTAAATCTTATTCATAATCAGAATGATATTAACATTATTTTTAACCCTAAAATTAGAATAAGACTTGAATGGATACGATGGAGGATGGATCTCACCGCGTTCGTGGAGACGGTAGTCCGTACGTACGCACGAATGCTACTTCCATTTTAATTTTTATTTTAAAAGAATTGAATCCAACTGATACATAGGTATATTACTATTCCAGTATAATATAATATTTTATATATGTTACTTAAGTTCATTAACACCATCCTTTATACGTTCCATGTGTGGTATGAACGAGTCATATCATTTTAAGGGGGCGGTAGTCCGCACTTCCTCAAATGAAATTATCGTATGTATATACAACATGAAACGAATAATGGTATGAAATAAAATGGAATTACAGAAGCTTATATATAAAATATATATCATTAATATCATATTTAATTACAGTTCCATCATAATGGCCACCATGAGAGGCGGTAAGATGTATTTGAACAATCATCGTTTCGTGAGGCGTTAGTTTGCCATCCACAGAAACATTATGTTCATCATCCATTAGATGGAGTTGTGTGTATGTGTAGTTTGAATCCTTCTTATAACAACCTCCTAGTATATTGAGGATACTGGTGTTGTTACAAAATAAAGGAAATAAAAAGAGTTTGGGGGTTGGAGAAGCAAAATAATGGAAAATAATTTAAGAGAAATCGTTACCTTTAATTTAGGTAACTCACTTTGGTTGGAACCAAAGGACTTCTTGAAATGATTTCTGGCTAAGGGGAAGCTTCAAGGAGGAGGAGAGGGATGTAGGGAGCTTAGTTGGGCAGAGTTTGGACGAGCCAAGTGGCTTGAGAGGTGTGAGGAATGAGTAGAAGTGGTCTCCTTTTATAAGGGAGAAGAGGGGCTCTTTAGGAAAGAGTGAAAGTATTACTTTATAATATAATTATATTCGGTTTATAATGGTCCAAAAATCATTGAGGTCGAAGATAAGATGACTCATATTCTAAATAACATCAACCAATAAGAATTGGACAGGTTTTAGATAATATTTTAATCATTATAATCTTATTTATTTAAATGATTTATTAATGAGGTAAACATTGCATCATTAATAATTTAAATTATTTGATGTCTAAAAATTATAAATAAAATATCATTATGTAGGAAATCTTTTTATCTTTCTAATGAATATTTATAATAGAAAATCCAACATGTATAACCCTATGTAAAAATTGTTCTTCTAAAAGATGTAAGCTTATGCCATTTTTATTTTTATTTTAACTTTATTAATATAAAGTGTCATTATCACTTACAAGTGGATCCATGGGGTCCCAAAATTGACCCAAAGATTCCCATGGTCGACCATGTATCAACCAATAGGGTTAAGACACGTTTTAGTGTAATTTAGTATTATTATAATATTATTATTTAACCCTTATTTACCGGATTTACCCTTAACCATGGTAAATAAAATATTTACCGCAGTAATTATTCAAAATGTCTAAAAATAAAAGTTACCTATTTACACAATTTGAACATCCTGATTCCAAATATGGAATCCATTTTTCTAAATTCAAAACACAGAAGTGGCAGAAATTAATTTAAAATTAATTCCCGCTGTCAAAACAAAAAGCGTGTTTTTAAGAGATAATAACTATCAAAAGATTGACACTTGTTTATGTTCGGTTTAATTGTAAAATTATGTCTAATGACCAGAATTATATTAAATTTTAAAAATATATTCTAAATATACTTTAAAACCACTCAAATTCATAATTTATCACTATTAATTATTTTGATTAAAAAAGTTGTTTTTAATTAAAATTTAGTAATTTTCACTATTCATCAAAATATGAAAGTTATCCGAAAAGTACCAAAATTTCACCTTAGGCTAAATTCGATATTCTGAATCCAAAAATGAAGTCCATTTAAAAATATAAAATATATATAATTTCAAAATTTAGGTGTTACTATTCATAACGGCTAGTTTGATCGGTTGTGGTGTGTGTTAAAACTCGAAGTTGCGTACAACACACGCTACTGTTTTATTCAAAGGAAAGTGTACCGTGGAAGATTGGGATGTTTCATTTTAAATTTTTTTGATGTCTCCATTTAGTCAAAAAGTTTAAAATATTGTATTTAAAAAGGTTTCACTATCAAAAGTTGATAAAAGTGCAATACTGAAAATGAATCTGTTCTTGCATTATGACTAAGAAACTCATAATATGGATTCTAAAATTATAAGGATTATATAAAGTTTAAAATTTAGTTAATACTATTCATGACCTCTTTTAATGGCTTTTTTTTTTGGTAAGTCATGGTGCAATTGAACTCGGTGTTGCGTGTAGTGCAAGTTATTGAATTATTTTGAAGAAATAACACACTATGAAATCTTGGGGTGTTACATTAGTGTTTTCCAATAGTCATTGTATGTGATCCCATGGTGGAATTAAACATATTTATCTCCTATAATCCATCCTTCATGAACTTTCTCCCCTTGTGTACCAGCCACATATTGGATCTCACTATGATCCTCCTCCACTACTGCAAGTGTTTTCTATGGTTGATCTAGATTATGAAACTTCCTTTGATGCTTTTTGTTGAGATAGCTCCTAAGGTAGGATTGATTTGGAATATATTTTTTACATATCTCACTTAAAAATACTTATAAAATTAAATCCAACTCCTCCTCGCTAAATTCCATGAAAAATCATCAAAAAAATAACTTTTCATTTTCATTATCACCTCTTTTCCAACTCAACAACATCACACAAATCATGTAGTATATATTAATATAATCATAATCACTTATCTATTACATTAAGATTAGTTCACCACCAATCATTGGATGTTAATCTTAAGGATATAACCCATAATAATCCTCCAAGCATCACAACTTTCCATCATCAAACCTATATTGACATATTGAAAAAAAATGCAATCAAACACTTTGGACACAATATAAATAATAAAAAACACAAATAAAAATATATTATATATAATTTTTTATTTTTTATTTTCATTTTATCGTATTTTTATTTTATTTTCTATTATTTTATTTTATTTATTTTTATAAATCACTTTTTAGTTTGCTATGATAATTATGGATGGTAATTAATATTTATCAACCTTTATATTTAATTTATTTGGTATCGTAATTATTACCCATATTGGATATATACACATATAATAAATATAATTATGGGTCGATTAATTATCTATAAAGTTATTTTAAATATTTGTTTAATTTATATTGTTTTAATTTTTAATTAAATAAATTTTTATATATATAAAACCATTCCCCATTGTGTATTATTATGTTTATATAAGTATATATTAACCCCATCTTAGTATCATCTCCATAAATTAGTCATATAATTATATACATGTTTAGCATTATAGATATAAAATTATAAAAAAAATTATAATTATGATTAAATTATATATTGATAATGTAATTTTACAAACAAGTAAAAATGACTTCAATAAGGTTGTTATAACTCCGCAACATTCATTTCATGTGGAACTTTGAAATATTAAGCTACAATGACACAAATTCTATAAAACTAAAAATTTGAACTATCATGACTATCAAACATAAATATCCTTGAATATTATAGAGATAAAACAACAAATTTAGGTTCAAATAAAAAATTAAATTAAGTAAAAGTGTTATATGTCATTGTATAGTAAATTTATTCTAATTTTATAACAATGTATAACACATCATAATTCATTTTTATAATAGAACATCCACATAAGACCATCTTAAAGGGTGGTAAGGGTTTTATATATGAATATCATTTATTTTATATGAGTTCCATAATTTTCTATCACATGTTAATTTGAATTTATATTATGCAATTTTCCTATTAATTTTTCAATATATGTTCTTTTATTATCTCATCCTTGATTTATTATTACTTCAAATGTTATGATCTTTATAGTGGAAACTCTTCATGGCCCAAAAAAATTGAAATATAAGAAAATTCAAAATTATGAGATTAAGAAGGGATAAGTAAGTGTATTTTTTTAAGGGATAATTATAGTGACTAATAAATTATATATATTTTAAGACTTGAATTCCAAAAAAATTAAAAAATTTAAATTTAAATTTCAAGACTAACCTTAAAAACTCTCTAAGTATGAGATTTATATTTCTTATAAAAACATAATATTTAGGAATTAATTTTTCTCATTTTCTATCTCCTTAATAAGATTCCCCAAACCCATACTCAAAAATATAGTTTTAAAAACATAATCTTTACAAACTGTCTTTAATACTAACTAAATCATCCCAAACTAAACCAACCATAATTTGGATATAAATAAAAAAATATTGAGTCACTCGCAAAACCAATACCATTTAGGTTTAGAGTTTTAGAGAATTAGGTAAGCATTTAACTAAAAAACTCATATTTTTCCCATAAAATGGATTGTTTTCCCACTAAACCAAGAGTTCCTTTTTTATAATAATTGTTTAATATCCCCCACAAAATTCTCTATAGATGATACCCATCAATATATATCATATGTAATAATCCTCTTTGTAATCTATAAAATAGAAATATTATATGGTTAAACTCAAAATATAGGAAAGGGTAAACATAATAGATAACAATCGAAGTTCATAAGTGATCATAAGATAAACACATGGGTATGGGAATATAATCTAGGTGAAATGGCATAAAAGAATCATACCCAGTACAATATAGAGCATAAATCATGAACCATAACATAAGGATTTTGGAGTAAATAAGTAGATACCATAGGGTCATGAAATTATAAAAATTTGGCAACAACATAAAACAAGGCATCATAAGTATGTTAAGGCTCAATTCCAAGAGTATATAACATAGATGACAGATTCCCATAGTGGATTGGGTTTACTCTCTAATACCTTAAATGTCATCACATGAGATATAAAACAATACTCAATGCACTAGGGGATATATAATTCCAGTCACACACATCATATCATAACATGTATATACATATGTGTATCACATAAGAAAAAAATTATAATTTTATAAAAACATGATTAAACCAGGAAGGAAAAAAAATCATGAATATTTTTACAAAAAATGATCATGTTTCATCTAGAGATAGAAGATACATGATATCATTATAGAATATCCTTAGTAAAGAATAGGAATCATTAAGGTATTTTGACATATATGAAAAATAATATTATAAGAATATGGTTTATTTAACACTTTCTAATGGTATCACATAATAAGAGAATAATAATTGGATCATTTGATACTGTAAGTTCAATCTACCAAAATAAAAACATCATAAGAGAATTTAGGGGGTGATACATAAAACATAACTCCAAAGAGATAGATATTTTAGAGTTTTGAGAGGATAATGAAATATAAATTATAAAAATACTTTTCATAAAGATTTTCTAACAAGGTTGTAAAAACAAACTTATCATTAACTTCAAAAAAAATCATTTTAAGGGTATGAAAAGAGGACATTGAAAACCTTAATTTTGAAATAATTAAAAATCATGAAACTTTTAATGTAAATGAAGTTAAAGATAATAAATATATAGGTAAATATAAAATTTTACATATATAGAATGAAATATTGTTATTTATTATTCTAAAACATTAACCTTTATTTTTAAAATGAAAAAATCACAAAAAAAAATGGGAGTAGAAATTACTTTGAAAAATAATGAAAATTTTAAGATTAATATTCATTGAAAAGTAGTTATAAATGAGGAAAATATTTTTATGTGGAATAAGTTAAAAATGGGATTCTTGTTATGTTTTTTAAAAGAAATTAAAAAATGATTGGTATAAAAAACATTAAGAAGATTCATTTAAAAACAATTAAAGTAATTTAAAGTTGATATAAAATGAATTTAAAAAATAAAATAAATAGAAGAACATTTATAAAACAATATAAAAAATATGTACATGGAGGAAAAATATACATTAAAAAGGATGGGAATTATTATTAACAACATCATATTTTTATATAGAATTAAATCCATCAAAGAAGAAGATTTTTATGTAAAGGTGTAATTTCCCTAGAGATAAAGATAAATACCACATATAATAGATACATTTTAGAATAAATAAACTTATAAGAGGATAGTAAAGGAATAAAGTTTATGATCCAAAGAAAACTAAATTGAGATAATAAAACCCTTAATAATAATGTAGCATGTGGGGTAAGATCATATCAAGAGATTATGTTAAATAAATGTAAATCCATATAAAAAGGTGTAAATAAAACATAAAACAATCATAGTTTATAATTCACATAATCTTAAAATACCGTAATTATTAAAAAAAGGATATATCCCAATTAAAGGAAATTGAGTTAAGAATCCCCTTATAAGTTTGATAATATTTGATTCTAAATAATGTGGAAATATATCATCACATGAAAAAAAATTATGGTAAAATAAGTCAATTGATATTAAGTGCATCATGTCAAATATGAATGGGTACATAATTTGAAATATTTCTCAAGGAATGAAGTTTGAGATAAAAAACCCTTACCTTAGATTCCCACTTAGTTGGGTGTACGCTAACCTCATGTATGATAAACTAAGACCCATTAATCATTTATTTCATAAATTTATTCATATTAATTAACTTATTTATTAATATTTTATATTCATTTATTACATAGTTATTAATTACTTTTAGTTAATATTGATCATCAGTGTTTGTAGTTTTAATCATTCCTTATCTATTTTAGTATAATGGTTTTGGTCATTATTATAGGTTAATTAGTTCACAATATACATAATAGTAAAGATACTATAATAGAAGTATCATAATGAGTTGATAAGTTCTAGGTTTATTTCATGGGAGTTTTAGGTACAGTTCTCCAAGATGAAATCAATAGTGCACTTGTTTTGGTAATTTTTGATGAATAAAAGCTAGTATATTATTAATGAGTTAAATATTAATTTTACCATTAAAAAACCAAAAAATATTATTTAATTTTTAATATCATATCTTACCAGTATTTAAGTTTCCATATCCATCCATGATAAAAATTTGTAACATCATCCATATAGGTGGTAAAACTATCCCAAACAATATAATTTTATAATCAATGGATGAGTATTATTATGAATTGATAATTAAAAAATCATTATTATATAATAATTGTGATATTATTTTAATTTTATTAAATATATAAATCAGAATTTATAATAGGTGGATAAAAAATACAATTGAAAAAGAATGATAAGAAGTTATTACTTGGAAAAAATAAATCATATCTCCACTTGAAAACCTTCTTGGTTTTGAAGGAGTCATGGTATTTTCTTGATGGAAGAATCTAAAAAATGTTTGGGAGTATTATTATGCAAGAAAATTTGGTAGATTATGGAGGATAATTCTAATTTTATGTGAATATTTGAAGGGGTTGTGGGTGGGTCCTTTTACAAGTGAGAGGAGTATCATTTTTGTAAATACATGTTACTTAATAAAAAAAAATAAAATTCATTTTAAATGAATTTGGATCAAAATTTGATGAATAATGAATATAATAATATTTTAGGTTGAAAAATACTTCATAAAATTATTTAAATATAATTTTTTATGATATTTTATGTCTTTACCCTTTGATTTAACACTTTTACCTTATTTAAGTCATTATCGTTTTGACTAATATTTACCATAGTAACATATTTTTATTCCATAAAAATGTAATTATCCTTATTACATAATTTATACACTATAATCACAAATATGAAATAAATTTTATTGAATTAAATTTATAGTGGTGATAAAAGTTCACTTCAATATAAGTATGCATAACACAATAAAAACAATTTTTATAAAAAAAAGTATTTGTAAACATAAAAATGAATCCATAATTATTTAGTTTATATTATTGTTACCAATGAACTTTTTAGTTTATGATTACGTAAAGAAGATTTATTTTCCATTTAAACTAATCTAAAATTTAATGGAATCTTGTGAATACTTAAATAAATTAAAATTACCAAAAAATAGTTTTTTTAGAATTGAATGTAACTTAGGTTCCAAAATGTCAAAAATATATTTATAAATTCGACATATTATTTTTAAATTCATTATTTTAATTACTTAAATACATAGTTTTTAGTAAAAAATATTCATAAATTTTTAATTTATATTAATATCAAAATGATGTCATAAAATTTATGGTATTTGTAAAGACTATATTTTTTATTATTCGCCAAAAAATAAATTTTCTTAGAATAATGTAACAAAATCACCCTAAGATAATTTTTACATAATTAATCAAAAAATAAAGTTCATTTTTTAAAATTCAAATTCTATAATTTAAAATTTTAAATTTTAATTAAAAATAAAAAATATAATGAAAGATTATATTAATAGGGAATTAAATTTTAAAACATTAAATATTATTAATATTATTTCAAATAATTTACTATTGAGTGTTAATATATTTTTTAAATTAAAATAATTTATTATAATAATATTTTAATAGTGATAAATTTAATTTAAGATAAAAATACACAACACTTTCAAAATATATCTATTAAAAATATCTATTTTTAACATTATTTGATTTTAATCAAATCTCATTAATTATTTATATTATAACTATTAAATTTTCATAAATTAATTGGTATTAGAACATATATAATCATTACTTAAAAACAATAATAAGAATAGGTAATGATTTAAAAGACTTTAATTAATTATTATATTTTTATTCACTTATGTTTTTACTCTTCTTGTAATTTTCCTAATTATATTCTCATAATGAAGTAATGTATATCTTAATTTGTGATAAAATATATCATAGTTAATTTTAGTTCAGTGTTTTTGTGATAAAATTGATTCAAAATAGTATTTATTTAAATTAAAATACATACTAAAATATTAGGGTGTTACATTCTACCCCCATTTAAAAAAATTCACCCATTAATTCCATTACTTAGAAAATAAATGGGGGTATCTATAAGATAAAAATGAATAAATATATAATTTATAATAATATATAATCCTCACTATAATAGGTAAAACTAGGAAACTCGTCTCCTACCTCATAATATATATATTCCTAGTTTTTAACTTTTTATAACTATTTGTGCTAAATGTGCTTCCTTGGTTATAAGTATTAAGAGTTTCAAAAGACATACCTATAACACCCCAATGACATTGTTTCATGATAAATTATTCAATTTGGGTTATTTTAATATTTTATGATGCATCCATATCATTTTAGTTTATCTTGATAAGTTCTAAGGAGTTGTTGTCTACAGTTGAAGCAGATCACATTATAGCCCAGGAGAACCACACCGTAGTTAGCCTCCTTACCTTTATGAATTCTCAATAATGAAGGATATCTTCACCATGGAATAGGATAAATCATGTTGTTTATATATTTTCTAGTTAGGTCTCTATCTCTCTTTGTATGGTGATAAAGAAACAATGGTGTAGAGTTCGGAGGTGGAGGTGCTCTATACTGGGAGTGAAGCAGCTACGCTATGAATATAACTACCTAGAATTATTCAAGTGAGTTGAGAGTTAATTTTATACTTTAATAATGTTTCTTTGAAACATGAATTGTCTTTCTAAGTTTTGGGGCTTTCTAGTTGTCTTTGTAGAGTTTTGGAGTCTTTTTTAAGAGTACACAGTTTGAGCATGGTTTGTCCAAACCGTGCTGATTATCCCAAAAATTGTGTGCCTTGCGGTAGTATCTTAAGAGGTAGAACACAGTTAAAAAACATAGTTTATCACACTATGTTTCCTCACCTGAAAAACCATGTGACACCCTCTATTAGGCAATATCATGGTTGGCATATAATTTGAAAAATTGTGTGATCAAACCATTCAGGTTCCCAGAAAAGGAAAAATTATTCCCATGATAGGTGCACGGTTTTCTAGACCATGTGAAAATTAATTAAATATCTAAAAATAAAATTTAATATCCATTAATGATCTATATTTACCCATTAATCTTTATATAGGAATCCCTCTTGAACCTTGAGACTTTATACCCCTTCCTTGATGATTTCCTCTTCTTTCAATCTCAATTCCAATGGATCTAAGTGTGTTGGTGATTGATAATTAAGGTATGTGATCAATGAACCTCCATTATTTGAGATTCTACTTAAATTTACCTTTTTCCCTTGGAATTAATTATAGATCTTACATTCCACTTCCAGATCTATGGATTCTGATTCTATATAAAAATGAATTATTGGATCATTTCTAGAATGCTGGTGGATTCGATGTATCAATGACATCACCTAGACCGGAGATATATCTCTCATTAATGGTGTATGAATTTAGGTAAGTCGTTATATATTGGTTATCTTGAGACAATATTAATCTAAGATCTATCTTGGATATCTATTCTAATGATAGGTTTATAGTGGATCGATGTTTGTTGACTAGACTCAAGGTTATCTTCTATATTTGATGAGGAATTCCTCATCCATTCTTGAATCAAAAAAAAATCTAGTGAATTGGAATCCTCTTCTTTGACATATCTTGCAACTTGTTTCATTGATGTTGTATGATTCTAGAACTACCTTTATTGGCATGGAATCTCCTTGGGTCTCTTTTATAAACTTATTCTTGGAAGAAATGTAACCTGATATAGGCATCCTTGACAAGCAATCTATTTTTCCATGGGTTTTCAATGTGTTTATAATTTGAACATTTGATAAATATTGGATTACTTCAACAAAATATTAAGGTAGGGATTTCCTTTCCATTTGGGGCCCTTGTGTATACTTGTTTCCTTAATATGATTTTTGTGTTGGTATAGTTGTTTGATCATGCTTGGTAGTGATCATATATGTGTATAGCATGTAAGACCCATATATGATGTTTTATTCCATGGATATTCTATTGTATCTTGTTAGAAATATTTTATTTTGATCACATTTACTTTAATGTTTCTACTAATTATCACGATTCCATGTTATGTTATGCCTTTTTATTCTCTAGACTATTATGTGTAATTATCATTCCTTTTGAGGTGTTTCTCTTCATACAAAGAACATGAGGAACTTCATGAAATGGTGATCCCTTATAGGGGGATCATGAACGATATGTGAAGATGATGATGATGACGGACCTGAACACAGGGTAGGGGCATGACAGCCTTTAATACAGACCTATGAAAATGTAATTGGAGGTACGGAGGCCTTGTGGCTTGAACCAAGATGTAGATAGGGTACAATGTCCTTAAGTCCTAAACTTTTAAGGAGGTGGGATGAAATAGCCTTGTGTCTTGATCAGACTTAGAGCCTTGGTACTGTTAAGATATGTGCTCACCAACCTTTTGGATATCACTTGTTTACTTCTGATATCCTCATGATTATTCTTCCAACATGGATCTGACATAAATAAGGTCAAGGTTATTAGTGGCTTGGTTAGAATATTAGTACGCAACATATGATTGTTTATGATTGGTTGGACATTTTTTATTATCATGGAGTACACCTTTTATAGATATACACACATGTTAAGGATGCATTGGTGGTGCCTAACAAAGTTTTATTACTCACACCCTATATTGCAATCTCAATGTGTGTGAAGAATTCATGATTAGGGATCTAAGAAAGGGAAATGAACCTTTGGATGATATATGATTGAGAATCATAGATCCAGTAGTGGTAGTGGGATGGAATATGGAGGATTTGTGCAGTTCTTTCTTATTTCTATACTTTCATCTTCATACTCTGGTTGGGATTACTACACTGGGAGCCTATTTTATTTATATGTGTGACATGTTTTCCATTTTTTATTACATTATAATACTTTATATTCCACCTTGGTACTCTGATTTGTTTTATACTTTTTTATTATTTATGTTTTATGACTATGATTACTAAAGGTATAGTCTCCCTAATAATGGTATTTAGACACTCACTACTAGTCAGCAACCTCTTATATATGGGGAGGAATTCATGATTTCATTTGGATTTTCGGCTCATACTTGGTGATTTTGGTAAAGGTGTTACAAAATGGTATCAAAGTACAGTTTTATTTCTTTCATTTTTGGCTGGATTGGGACATGGTAGAAGGGAGATAGTTTGTGTGGAACTTTGGTAAAGGATTTACCACAAACTTGGATATCTCATCTATAAAAGACCTTTGCATTACTATTGATGGGATTATTGTTATAGTTTTATGGTATTTTAGGTGTGTTCGTACATCATGTTTGGGAATGTAGGATCACATTTCATTTATATTCATGTTGATAATTTCATAGTATTTCTTTAATTAAATTCCTTAATTTTTATTATTTGTTCAAGATAGACGAGTATTATCTACTGAATGATATATGTGTTTTCCCTAATGATGTGATATATCAATTTTTGAATTAATTAGTTGAATTTGAACATGTTTTTAGGTTTTGTATATATATTATTGTGACTAACATATAGGTACAGAGAACCTTGGGTGGTTCTAAGAGGGATATACCTTGGGTTATGGGTAGCCTCCTAGGAGAGAATTTGTGTGATCTCATAGACTATTTAGGATCTATATTAATGGATTTAGGTGATTAAATTCTCACATGGATTTTTAGAAAATTCCACCTTGGAGATAATTGAATTCTCACTCTAGGGATGACATAGCAGTTTCACCAAAGGTTATGTAGGAGGATACACATGAACATGCTTCTACACTAGTTCAAGTGGCTTAGGCATTGGATCCACTCCATCCTAGAGTCTTTCGGATTATACCTTCCCATAGTGGAAGAGTATATTGGACCATGGTTGACTCTTTACATGATTTCTAGCTCCTACATATTCCTAAATTTAAGGAATTGGGAGATCACAGTATTTAAAGTAATTATTATACGTCATTGATGGAATATTCAAATTAATCGAGGCACCAAAGGATTGACAAGTCAAGATAGTATTTTTTAAGCTTTAGGGACTTATCAAGCAATGGTGGAGTGTCATTGATCAAGAATCTAGATGTGAGGATATTTCTTTAGAGGCCTTCAAGAACCTATTATTCATGTAATTATTTCCCAATACACTAAAGTTGGATCATGTGTGGGAATTAGTTGAGCTTCAATCCATGATAGCATTAGTATACTCTACTTGTTTCATAGAAATACTTTATTTTTATTTTATGTTGGATGGAAATGAGGCACAAAAGTCTAGGAATTTCAAGATCAATATTCATCCTGATATCAGAGGGAAGGTTAGGTTTTTTTACCAAACAACATTACCTGAGGTTCTATACAAGACCTTGACTATTGAGAAGGGCATGTAGGAAGATCAAGTAGTTTTCCTTCTTCCATAATTTAGTACTCAGGTGGGCGTTCATCCTAATATTATGGTGAGATTCTATTCTAGTAGAAGGTAGGGGAGGATAGTGGATGGGCAGTGGGGTATTGGTAAGAAGGTGGAGCATAGTATGGTTTTTTTAGCCCCCTTAAGAGGATCTTAACAATTCTCCAACTATGGTAAGGTCAGACATTATCATAGGTTCTAAACAGTGCCTTAAAGTAGGTGTCATCAGTATATCAAGATGGATAATAGCTTATAGTTATTATCTAGAGCTTTGAGGTTAGGTTTCTACTTTATTATAGAATAGATTCCACCTATGACCTAAGGATCTGGATATGGTCCTTAGTATGAGGCTCAAATGATGATGAATTAGGTAAGTCATGCACCTTAGGGTTGGGGATATAGAGATAAGGTGGTTTGAGTGTTTGCAACAGACTATGCTCCAGTAGATGGTGTTGAGGAACTATCAACTATTCAAGGTATGGTCTTGAATACTTCTACACAGTATACTAATTTTTTTATTCTGGTGTTTCCCATTATTTTATGTTACCACAAGTTATTAATGGAATTTACTTACCAATAAATATTTCTTATAAGTTTCTTTCCCTTCATACACCATTGAGAAATAAAGTAGATTGTTTTCAGTGATGTTTAGAGTGTCCAATAGTTGTTTCTAGTTATGGACATCTATGGGACTTCCTGATTTTAGAGATGATGAGATTCTATGTGATTATTATCATGGACTAGTTGACCATATTTCAAACCTACATTTACTATGATAGAATATTTTTATTTTTTATGTCACCCAAGGGAATTAAGTTCGTGGTGACTAGTGAGTAGAAGTTGGGAGTAGGTATATTGGGTCTAAACATGATCCATATTGGGAGGATTACACTGTAAATTTATGACTAGGATCAAAGTATAACTCAATGACTTAGAATAAAATAGATTTATCAAGTTGATTACATCACTCTGGGGTATACCTATTCTATTAACCATGAATTTAAATAGTAGTATTTGACTCTTCCTATATTTTCAAAAGATGAATCAGTTGATTGTAAAGAATATGTGTCTGTTTCCCAAGATCAATGACCTCTTTGGTAATATGTGGGGATCTCTATGGTTCTTCAATATTTATCTCTAATTATTCTATCACCAGTTATAGGTTAGAGATGAGGGAATATTGAATATGGAATTTGGGAAAAAGTATGGGCTATATGAGTACTTTTTTATATTGTTTGGACTAATACATGAACCAATAGTGTTCATGGATATCATGAACAAGATATTTGACCTATACCATGACTCATTCATCTTAGTATTCATTGAAAATATCCTTATTTACTCACCAACCCTAGAGAATCATACCAGATATCTCGAGATAATACTAAGTACACTTCAAGTGTATTGGATTTATGTCAAGTTATTGAAGTGTCACTTTTGGATTCATGAGGTAAGATTATTGGGACATGTGATTTATGAGACTGGTATATCAATATACCCAGAGAAGGTAGAGGTTGTAGTGCCTTGGAAACATCCCTATAATGTGTTTTGGATTATGATTTTTCTAATATTAGTGGGGTATTATCATCATTTTATCAAAGACATTTTCCATTTGTTATCACCCATGGCTACAATGACAAATAAATTGGTTAAATTTTAGTTGTTAGACCAGTGTGATGAGGATTTTTTTAAGATGGAGAAGAGGAATACTATAGCTCCAATGTTTATTTTTCCGGATCCTTTGATCGAATATGTCATATATTGAGATACATCAAGAGTTTTCTTTTGGAAATATTTATATAAAGGGAGTGGGTAGTAGCTTATAGGTTACACTGGATAAAACCCTATGATCAAAACTATCCTAATCATGACTTGGAGATATAATATTGGTCAATGATTTGAATTATTGTTGAAGCAATGTATTTGGAGAGAGTTTTATTATCTATATGGAATACATGAGCCTTCACTATATCTTTTCACAATAATATAAATTTTAGGTAAATGTACTAGGTAGAGTGCCTACAGATATTTGACTTTGAGATTTTATATACACATAGTAAAGTTAACATCATTGTAGATTCTATTATTCATAAGACACAAATACCTTAGAACTTTAGTGAATGTCCTTCAGAGTAACAGTGGCTCCTGATGAGATTATTTCATGACTGGAGTATACATGCTTTTAAGGTCCAAGGACCAAGGACATGTTTCCCATTAGTTATCACATCTTCTTTAGTAGACCAAATTAAGGATAATTAATAATTTTATCTAGATTGTGTCTTGATGTGGGAACATCTAGTAGGTGGTGACATGATACCTAGGTGGTCGTTGAAAGGTGATGATATAATCCTAGTACATGGTAAATTTGTATTCCCTGATTCCATCAGTGAAGAAATAATAAGAGATTTATATACCTAAAAGTGGTTAGTGAATTCTGGAGAGAAAAATTTTTATTGTCACTTTATAAGGTAGTTTTGGTGGCCATAGAAGAAGAGGAACATTGCTGGATTTGTTTCATAATGCCTTACATGCTAACTGATAAAGGCCAAGCACCAAAATCCTAGAGGTTTTATTCTAACAGTTCCTATTTCCCTGTGGAAGTGGGAAGAAATCAGGTTGTACTTTTTGATGGGTTTACCTAGGACCTTGATGAGTTTTGATACTATATGGGTGATTATTGACTGTCAAATTGAAGTTATGCATTTTTTACTGATATGTGAGACTCAATAAATAGATGAGATGGGAAAGTTGTATGTATGTGATATTGTACACCTTCATGGTGTTCCCTTGAGAATTATATTTGAAAGAGATTTGAATTTTACATCGTGTATTTTTAAGGGTTTTCAAAAGGAATTAGGGACTCATCTAAGATTGGACATAGCATACCATCCCTAGATAGACAAACAGTCAAAGAGGAAGATTCACATATTTGAGGATATGCATCGGGATTATGTTTTAGATTCTAGAGGATCTTAGGATGATAATTTATCCTTGGTTGAGTACACATATAACAATAGTTTCTAGGATTCTATTTAGATGGTTCTTTATGAGTCTATTTATGGTAAGCCATGTTGTTCACTTCTTTTTTGGAATGAGGTAGGTGTGGTAGTAATTCTGGGGCCTAGTATGGTATATAAGACCTATAAGAGAGTGAGGATGATTCAAAAATGGATGATCATGTCTAATAGTAAGAAGATATCTTAGTCCAATCATAGTAGGAGAAATCCGGATTTTTTTATATGAAACTAGGTTTTTTTCAAAGTGACTCATTGGGTAGGCCTTCAAATTTTGAGAAAGAAAGGGAAGATGGAATTGTATTATGTTGGACCCTTCAAGATCACTGAGCTAATAGGAACATTGGTGTACATATGGATTTTTCTTCTCGCTGCTGAGGTATTCATGATTTGTTTCTTGTGTCTCAACTCTAGAGGTACATGCCCGATTCTACACATGTTGTTGACTATGAGGATATTGAGTTGGATCCTGATGTTTCATACAAAGAACACATGGTGTGGATTGTAGAATGGAGTGATAAAATCATACAAGGGAATATGGTTCCATTTTTTGGTGTCTATGGCATCAGGGGTGGATATAAGAGGATACTTGGGAGTATTATTCTAATATTTGGGGCTAGTGGACTAAGTTTTTCAAGAAATATTCCTAGAGATGCTTCTCAGGGATGAGAAGTTATTAGATGGGAGATTGTAATAGACTCAGATTTTTTAGGTGAGTTATGCATTAATTTTATGCTTTAATCATGTGGTTTTAAACTATGAATTATTTTTGATGATTTTCATGGATTTTTTGTGGTTTTTAAAGAATTTTATAGGATTTGTGTACATGTTTTAAAAATAGTTTTTCCAAACCATGTTGATTATCTTAGAAATATTGTACTTTATGGTAGTATCTTAAGGGGTGGTACATGATTAAGGTGCATGGTTTATAAAACCATGTGTCCTTTTCTAAAAAAAACTATGTGACACCCTCCAGTGTATAATAGTATAGTTGGTGTATGGTTTGAAAATTTGTGCAGGTTCCCAGAAGAGGCGGAATACCTCACATGGTTGGTGCACAGTTTCACAAACTGTGCAACCAAATCATGTTCTCATAAATTGAAGATTTTAAAATCCTATTTAATTAACATTAATGATACATTTTGACCTATTATTATTTTTATAGGAATCCCTACCAAGACTTAGGACTACATATCCCTTCCTTAATGATTTTCTCTCCTTCTAATCTCAGTTCTAGTAGATTCAAGTGTGTTGATGATCGGAAATTAAGGTGTGTGATCCACAAACCTCTATTATTAGAGTTTCTTCTTGGAATAACCTCATTACCTTAGAATGAATCATATATATAGAATAATATTTACATATATATGGATTTTGATGACATCTAATGGTGAATTATTGGTTCATTTCTAGAACAGTGGTTGATTTGACATGTCAATGAAACCCCCTTGACCAGATCTAGATCACTTGTGAATGGTGGATGAATCTAGGTAAGTTATCGTAGATTAATCATCTTAGTACCTTATTATTATTGAATCTATCTTGAATATATATTTTAATTATGGGTTGATGGTGGATCTATCTTTATTAACTAGACTTAAGGTTCTCTTCTACATTTTATAAGAATTCATAAACTGTTCTTCAATTAAAAATAGATCAAATGAATTGGACCCATATTCTTTTAAATATCTTATAACTTGTTCTATTGATGGAATTCATTAGTTATATGATTATATAAATACCTTTATTAGAAAGGAATCTTCATGGGTATCTTTTCTAAACCTCTTCTTTGATGAATTAGAACCCAAGATAGGAATCCTTACTATATGATATAGTTTTATTTGGGTGCATATTGTATTTAAACTTTGAACCTTTGAAAAAAATTGAATTAATTCATCAAAAATCTTATGGTAGAAAGTTGCTTACCATTTCGGGCCCTTATGTACACTTTTTTTTCTTTGATATGATTCTTGTGTTGCATGGTTTTTCATCCATGCTTGATAATGATTGAATGTGTGTGTGTGGCCCATCATACCTATATATGATGTTTTATTCCATGAGTATTCTATTATATCTTGTTATGAATTTTTGATTTTGATCACTTTTACTTGCATGTTTCTACTTATTCTCATGATGTCATGTTATGTTTTACCTTTGTATGCTCTACCCTATTATATGTAATTCCCATGCCTTTAGAGTTATTTTTCTTAGTGCTCAGAATAGGTGGACCTCCATGACATTGTTATCACTTAAAGGGGGATTTATAATAACATGAGATGATGGTGAAAATGGACTTAAAAATATGTTATATGAATAAAGTCCTTGAGGCCAGACCCGTGGAAGTTTCATTAGGGGTGCAACGACCTTATGGCCTTCCCTATGGTGTTGATAGGGTATGACAGCCTTCAAGCCCAACCTATGAAGGAGGTAGGACACAATATCCTTGACTCCTTATTTGACTTGATTCCTTTATACTATTGATAGATATGTTCACTATACTTATGGATAGATCTTGGTAACTTTCAATATCCCCTTGATTATCCTTCTAGCACAGAGCTGAGGAAGGTATGGTCAGGGCTCATGGTGTCTTGGTTAGAACATGAGTTCTCAGCACATAATTGTTTATTATTGCTTGAACATTTATTTTTATCATGGTATTAAACCTATTATACATGTTCACACATATTATGGATGCATTTGCGGTGTCCTGTTGGGTTTTATTACTCAAACCCTACACAGTAATCTCAATGAACTTATATACTTTATGATTAGGGATACAAAGAAGTGCAAGGGATCCATGGATAATAACTTATTAAGGATAATGGATCTAGTACCATTACCAGAATAGACTCCAAAGGATTTCTGAAATGTTTTTTTATTTTTATTCTTATACCTTTATACTCTATTTTATCTTTTTACATTGGGATCCCAATTTATTTAAATGTGTTACATGTGTCCTATTTGTTATTAAATTATGATACTTTATATTACACTTCATACTCTAATTTGTTTATATTTTTTATTATTTATATTGTTTGGTTATTATTATTGAGGGAATAGTCTCCCAACTGATAGAATTTTGACCCTCAACACTAGTTTAAGGCCTCTTGTTTACGTGGAGTCATGCATGAGGTCTTATATATATATGGATTAGACCTAGTGGTTCAGGTTAGGGTGTTATGGTGGAGGACTAGAGCTTGGAGCATAGGGTTATTCCAAATTGAAGATATCATTATTGGAGCATAGAGGGGCATGTCATAGGGTTAGATGATTAGGAGGTTGTCCTATCCCAATTTACATACTCCACACCATAGGATAAGGGGGTTGTGTCATGGATATTTTCTAGAGATATGCATCATATTGCAAGACGGGGGGAAAATATCATGTTGGCATCCTACCTGAGTCAAATTTTAATGGTTTTCAAGTGTTTACCTTATTTTTCCTTAATCCCCCCACCCTTTCTTCCCTATCTTGTTAATTTGGACTATAGGAGAGATCATGGACCTTCTACTCAACCTCTTTCTTCCACCTTGTCTCTTGGATCCTTCTCCATTGATACCAAGAATATTTTCAAGGTTAATTATTCTTTTATACTTCCTTTTTTCACCCTTCTTCCTTTCCCATTGATTTTATCTTTATCTAGAAACCCTAACACCCATAGGTGAATAATTTAATGTTCAAATAGGTTTTAATAATGGGGTTTTGGGTGTTTAGGGTTTTAGAGAAACCACTTTTTCTTGGTTAATATTTCACTATTGAAGGAAAAGTATTATGACTCAAATCCTTCTTGGTTGAGGTTTATTCTTCGATGAAAATTACCTTATAATACATTACATGAAATTATTCAAGGTTATAAGTGCCTTATTATAGAATTATATGCATATAGTATACCCATTATGGGTTATAAATGGTTTTCAAATGGTTTTCACACTTAACTAAAAATGGGATTTCAATGGCTTTCTAAATATGATTTATAATTGAATGGTTGTGCATGTTAAGGGTTTTTTAATTCCCATGTCACACCCTAGACTTTATTTAATCTGGTATTTTATTTATTTTTTAGCCTTTTTGGTTTCTATCTCCCCTTTGTTAAATTTTCTTAAAATTTGGAATTTTGGGGGGTGTAGTTCATACCACATGGTTATGGAACATAGTTATAATTAACTATGTAGAAATTTTGAAACACGCCTACAGTTTTAACAATTCCAAATAAAATGGTTGAAACACAGTTAGTATAATTGTGTGGTATTCCCATGTTTGGTTCTCCAGGTTCTTAATAGGATGTACATGGTTGGTTCATGGTTTGGACAACCATGTGGCCAAACCGTGCACAGTGTCCATATTCATTAAAAATGGGAAATTACTTTTGTGAGCTCCTTATATTAAATCCATTAGGGGATTATTTTCTTCCCCATTCAACCCCCTTTAGTTATGGCTCCCCACACACAAGTATCCCTTCATCCCCAGGGCTAAACCATATTTTTTCCTTGATTTGAGGTGGAATGTTAAATTAAACATTTCATACCTCCTTCCCTCTTCCCTTTTTCCTTCTTTCATTCTTGTTCTTACCGAGTGAGGTCTCGATGATCTAGGGTTTTGTTTCATATTGATTTTATCATGGAGGTTTTAGTGTTTTAGGTTTCTCATTTGGTGTTTAAATATTTATTATTTCCTTGGGGGTGGTAAATCACTATCATTTTCAAAGGTAATAGGATTTAAGTTTAGTGGTCCCTTGCCTTTTTAATTTTATAATTATCATTTATTTTTATTTTAAATATATTTTTTATGTGTTTTAAAAAATTTATCAAGTATAAATAGTATAATTTGTGAAAATAATGTTATTAACTTTGATTTTTATCAAATACACATATTATTTACCTTTATTTTAAAGTGTAAATATTATTTTGGAAATCCATACTAAGTGTTTGTATAAATTCGTATCTGGATCTTTTAAATTAATATTTGGATTATAAAGGGTGTTTTGATTTTAGAAACATGTTTTTGTGAATTGGTTTTATAATAAATTCTCAAGAGGATCTATTGGAACTTTTGAAAAGGCTTTCTAAAATGAAAACCCCTTCAAAAATGCCAATTTTAATTATATAAAGTGGATGTTTTGATTTAATGTATATGATGGTTCCCATAGAAGGGGTTTATATGCTTTATTTATAAACTTAATGGGATTAGGGTTGTTTCTTACAAGGGAGTCAGAGGTAAGTGTGTGACTTATTGTGATATATATATATATATATAATGCTATTGAATTGGGGTTATAATCTTCTATATTTTTTAATTCATGGGTAACCATGAGTGTCTTGGTGGGAATTATTGGTACACATGTTACACTAGTTTTAAATTATAATTTTACTAGTTTCCTTGATATATATTTTTAATGTGTATGGGGTTTTCCCTTAGTTGGGTCAACGAGGGAAACACCAGGTGTTAGGGTAGGTTGTTGTTATCTGGAACTAATATCATTTAGTAGTTTTATATTCTTTTCCTAGAGTGTCCCAATAGCTCATAGGTTCTCATGATGTGATGTTTCCAAAATATCTTTGTTGAATGTTTTCAATAGTGTAATTGTAAATGTTTCTTTTTAAAATTAAAAGCCCATATTCATTACTTATTTAAATAGAATAAAATCATGATTTCTTTAACTTTTTTTTATTTATAAAAATATCAGTTTTTAATCTTTTAATTCATTGCTTTTCTATTTTGAAAATACAATTCTACTTTATATATATATATATATACAAAATTTCATGAAATAGTTTTACTTTTAAAGGTTGTGAATGGGTTGTTGGTTGGTTTCCTGCTAGGATATATAGCTTATGCCTATCATCATTATAGGTATACCAGGTTCCATTGGATTGTATTGGATTTTTTTAAGTTTTGGTTTGGGTATGGATGATTCCTAGTGAAAGTGTTTCACTCAAATATAAGAGATAGTGGTTGTGGATTGGGTCCTTTTTATTTATTTTGTTATATTTATTTCATCAGCCTTTTAGGATTTCCACTATACACTTTTTACCATACACATTTTCAATGTTTAATTTTTTATAGTGTAGTTCCTTTTGTTTGTTGTGACTATTTTTATGATTTTATTTTTCTTTATTATGTTTTTTTTTATTTAATTTTATTTTCAGAACTACTTATTTCTATGGTGTGGAAGTCCAACATATGGAATGGTCATTTTAGAATTCCGGGTGGAATTACTTAGCTTATTATTTATTCATTCGTCAAAATCATTCCCATTTTTTGTAGTTAGATGACTTAGAACTTGTCACTAGCCTAAGGGGGTTGAGAATTCCCCTCATGTGTGTAATGTGCCAAGTTGAGTACTCATTTCAAGGATGAATTGGGTTGGTTCATGGAAAAATGGTATCGATCTTAGGTTCCTAATAGGACCTAGGTTCTTTAGTCACCCTTTTTATTTAGTATTACTGGTATATTGGAGGTAGGATAGTCAAAATTTTAGTGTTTGGTCATTAATAGATTTTTGGTCACCACTTATTCAGGATGACACTTAAGTTAATGGGGTAGTTTGAGATGTTTATGTCTGAAATCCAAGCTCAGTTCTTGGATGTTTTCATGATTTTTAGTTTTTATTTATTTGTTTCTATTTATTACTAAGAATTTATGGTTTTTTTTTAAAAAAATTGGTTTTATAGTGTAATGTTTTAGGAAAACCAAGGTCACATAGTTGTTGTATATAGTCTAGAAAACCATGCATAGACTATACAAACCAACTAGGATATCTTCTAGTGAGCTTTTCATGGTTAGTGCATGGTTCTCTAAATTATGTTTCCAAAACATACATAGATATTACTTCATTTTAAATTTAATAATTTTTATGTATTATGAGTTGGATTCCCTTTATTCATTATTTATATTATTTTGGGGTGATTTTGACTGTTTATTATGCATTATACATAATATTTTAGTTCATTTAAGTTTGATTTCCAAAATTAAAACCTTTGGTTTTCTTGAAAATGAGTTTGAATTTATTAAATTTTATAATATTTTTTTAAATATTTTTATAATTAAAATGAAATGAGGATTTATAAATGTTTTAATTTAATAAAGAAAAGTTATTTTGAAAATATTTATGGTATTTTAAAAATGCTTTGTGGGAATTTATAATAAATTATTTTTTTATTCTTTTAAAAAAGTCATAAATTGAAAATAAAAAAAAATTGAAGTTTGGGTGCGGGGAGTTAAATAAAAAAAATTCAAGGGACACTTGGTGTTTTAAATTGAAAAAAAAAATGTTTTTGGAAGAAATGGTAAAAGTGATTTTTTAATAAAGCTAAAAAATTATATGTCATAAGTTTTGATGGATGGGTATTAGTTGGATGTTTCTTTTTAATTGTTAGGATTTACTCCTTTGTATTTTTTGGTTTTAAGGAATTATGGGATTTTAGGGTTGTTACAATGGTATTTTTAGATTAAATTATTAATTTTTATTTGGGTTTGTGTAGTTTGAATATATGGAATTTTTTATCATGTTTCATGTTTATTTCCCATTAAGATATACCCCCATCAAGTACTAATGGATTTGTATAAGGAATATCTGGTTGGTTCATTGTAAGTAAAACCTATATTTGATTAAGGTATATCTACGTCATTTTCTCCATTTAACCCAGTAATAGAGGGTGGTGGTCTTCTTCTAGCGTGACCTCAAGATTTCATTCGATAATTCATTCTAAAATAAGACTTTGGGAAAGAATATGAATAGTTGTAGAGCATTGAGGAGATCTTTTTACACTTAATATTATTAGTCAAATTAAGCTCAGGTTTGATAGCTTTATACTCGAGGGATCAAACTGAGAGTGGTGGAAGTACATTATCTAGACTAAACAACTTAGTTACCTTTCCTAGGAAGGCTTTAAGGCACTATTTATATAGCAATAATTTCCAAATTAGGGTAAAATACTAAATGGAATGGATTTATATTTCCTCTAGTAAGGTGATAGATTTGTGTTAGAATATACATGTCCATTTTCTAAGCTAGTTTCATACCTTCCAGACCTGGCTATGGATGAGTCCTTAGAGGCTCGTTTTTTCTAAAGGGGTCTTCAACCAGATCTTTTATTGGAAACTTATTAACATGACCTTAACACCTATTAATATGTGGTGAAGTTGACTATGAGGCTTGAATATATATTTCTAGGGATTCTAAAATCAATCAATATTTCACACATCCTTGGGAATATTGGAGGAAGCTCCAATAAAGGGGAAGAGAAGAAAACTAAGTCTAGGCGTTCTGGTAGTGGAATCAAGTAGCCATTAAATTTCATTATTCCAGAATATTCTAGGAGTATTTATTGGGTGTGTCCCAAGTGTGGGAAGTAAATAAATCATAATTCATAATATCATGATACTCCCAATACCTATCAAATTTTTATCTATCTGGGAAATTTTTAAAGATTTTTTTAAGGATTTTCTTTTAAGAGAAGTAGATCTAGGTCCACCCCTTTGTAAACCCACTAGGTTTAACCTATAGATCCTATAATTTATTTATAAAGACTTTAATATTATTTTTATGTCTTTTAATCCTTTATATTGGTGTTTGTTTTTGTATGATGATTATGCTTGTGGAATAATTGGAATTCATTTATGGTGGAGATGCATTCTGGTTATTCTTAATTTTGGTGTTGGTGTGTGGTGGTTTTTGGATATTGTTTTTATTATCTTAAGTTCTTGGGATCATTGTATTTTATTGAGTTATTCCTAAAAATGACGGTATTCAATGAGAATTACTAATATGTTGGAGATACCACCACAGTGGAATCTCCTGATGAGCCTTTAGTTTCCTATTGGATTTTGGTATCTAATTTCTATGTTAGTACCTTGTCCCCTCCAAACCCAACCCCATTTTTAGATATTTTGAAACATCCTTATCCAGGTTCTCCCTCAAGTTCCCAAGACTATTCACCATGAGACCTCAATAATTCCTCCTTATAAACCAAAGTATTCTAACCAGTAATGAGGGTTTAATAAATATAGTGGGGAGATTATACACTCTAGTAAAAAAATAAAAAACATGGTTGAAACATAAGAAAAATGAATATAATAAACTTTAGAAGATAAAGAGGAAATTTCCAAAATAATCCAATATCCTCAATAGATTTAATGTAAAACTAAATATTGTACTAATGTCATACAAGAAACAAGATAAATGAAAAACTCAAAATAAAGACTCCCAAAACTGGTCACGAACCCCATGATCATTCCCATCTCCAAGCTCTAGTCCCATATAACACATCAACCAATAAAAAACAGGTCCCCTTGTCCTTATCAAGACATAAACCCATGATGTCTACTCAAGTACCAAATGGAGGCCCAAATAGGGTTTGAGTAAAACTCCTTAGGTCACCACCAACGGTGTCTAAAAAATATAATTTGAGTAATAGTGCAGGAAATAGTATGATAAATATCGAAATTAATTATCAATTAAATTAAAAACATATAAATAAACTCATCGACCCTCATGCTTTAGGTTGGTACCCAGGTTTAACCATACCTACTACAACACAATGTCATATAAATCTATCCATACCCATAAATAGTCCCATCACTAGTATCCAAAATACCCATATAAATATCTTCCATTCACAAGAGACCGATGGTAAATTCCCATTCTAGGGTCCAATTACATATTCATATCAAAAAAAACCTTTGAAGAATTACTATTACTATGGAAAATTACATATTTAGTTCACAATAAATCCAAGGTTAATTACCAAACATTATTCTAGTTAAATATTCAAATATATCAAGTATAAAAAAAGAGACAATACATATCAATATGCCAAAATATGATAAATATGTTACCTATATGTCATTTCAATTAATTCATGTAAAATACTAATTTACATTGCATTTATTGATTAATCATACTAATATTACATTAAGAAAAATATTACATTACCATATTATTTATTTAACATCAATCAAGATATTAATATTACATAATGATTCACAAGTTAAGCAATTATCAATCCTTAAGGTAAAAATAGTTTCCCAGGTTTAATCCAAGGATAATTCTATGGTTTCACAATATAGTTTCATGGATTATAAGTTATCACATAATAAAATTACAATGTAGGGCTATAGTTATAACACCTTACAGGTGGATAAAATTCTAGGGTTTTTTCTTTCAACAGACCTAGTGGGATAAATGTAAAGTCATAATGATGTAAAAAAAGTCATAGAAAGTATTACTAGAAAAATTAGTTTTCATGCATGACATTCCATCATGATCATACAATTACACATATTAAAAACCAAAATCAAACTTTATGTAGAATCTTTAGACCACCTACCTCAAAAACACTCGACATAAAGAAATTCAGCAACGAATAAGGAAGAGTTAGGTTCCTTCTTCCTCTCTATCAATTAATTCCAAAGAAACTCTATCATCATAATTCATTAAACCTAGATATGGTTATGTTAGTCCCAACATATGGCTCTCCCCAATGTAAAATTAGTGAATCAAGAAGGAGAATAAGAATCAAGAGTCTTACCTTCAATTTATAGGTGTAACACACCAAGATCCAATCAAATATACCTTTGGATTGAAAAGGAATTCCAAAATCACCTAAGGGAGGAGTGGAGTTCAAGAGAAAATTGAGAAAGGATTGAGATTATTAAAGGATAAGAAATTAAATGAATCTTCTTGACATAATCATATTTAGGGTGTGAATTGGGGATTCACATCTGAAATCTTTGAGATTTCATATGTTCTGAAAAATAAGTCACCTCAAATTAAAATATTGAAAATTAGTTCATGTTTTGAATAGAATCAATACAAAAAATCAACTAATAGTGGTGGTTTTTTTATTTATAGGTGTTTTGAACCATCACCATATAGTTCTATGATGGTTTCTATAAAACACTTCTAAAGTTAGCATCAGTATACAACTCACATCGGTTCTGTTCATTTAGTGTTGCTTTCTAGAAACAATCACAGAACATTTGTGTAGTAGGAGATTTTTTGGTTTTAGCAGTGGCTACCCTCCCAAAGAATGGTGATGATATAGTGGAATTTTAAACTACCAATATCCCCTTAAAAAATTTTGGTAGGGGAAATCGCCACTAAAAAAATATCAACCTTAAATAGTGGTGGTTTAAACCACCACCAAAAACTAATTTGGCATATATAGTGGTGGTTTAAACTACAATTATATATATCTTTTAAAATAAATAAAGCTACATAAAATGTAACCCCATTATAGCCAAACAAAAACAGATATGTGTGTGTGAGTGATTCTAAATCAAATAATTAACAACATCAAGTATATAATATCAATGAAAATATTAGTTAAAGTCTTATCATATAAAAAAATATACAAATAACACTATAATACCAAGAAAAATGGAGTGAAAAGTGCCAACACAGCATACCCCCATGCTCCACAAGACTGATACCTGCACACTCTCAGTTCCATTCCTAAGCACCAAATTAATAATGCACTCCTCTAGAGGGCTAAGAGGTCCTACCTTACATACATTATATTGATTTAAGACTTTATACACACCACACAAAAATATTCAAGGGAAGTGTATATATACATAGATGGAAACCCACCAATACTTATAACACACACCACTTAAAAAATACTCATTTCAATTTGGGGGGCCTTGCAATGAACCCCACTCAGTAAGATTCCCATGGGCCTCGGCGTAATGTTCCTCACACTAAGTAAAAAAACACTTCTTTATCCCTATTATACTACACCAATATCCTATAGTGTGTTCGACCAACATGTTTTTACTAGAGGGACTTCCCTATGAAAAAAATTATCCAAAATGGAATCCTCAACTATTCCACCCATCATGGCACACCAATCACTAAAATTTTTAGATACCACACCCACAACAATAACACAACTCAATCCATGATGTACACAATGGTGACCACCAAGGTTTATCAAAGCCTAGTGAGCCAAAAACATCCCTATTTGACCAAATCCCTTCCCAAAAATCATAAAATTGATCCAATGCATCTCATAACATCAAAATTCACAATAAGAAGGGGGAAAACATATCAGTGGTGTCACATTCTACCTTCCATTAGTAATTTCTTCCTTAAAAATCTAGAGGATGGTGTTTTGTATAAAAAATTTGTGGTTTCTAATGTATCATAATGGTGCCCCATTCTGAATTTTCAAATTGGCCCAAAAATGATACTATAATAGGCTAAATGATGTTACATGATTACATAGCAAGAGTTTGTGATGACCATCCCATGATATGCTACATATAAAGAAACTGGTGGGATATCTTACTCAATATCAACATGATCCCAACCAATTATGCAATAGAGATTAGCTAACACTATGGGGTAACTACCCTACATCATGCTAGTGATAGTTCCCCAATCACAGGTATACCAAAATAATATTTAATGTCCCTTATTAATGAATATTGAAAAAAATGTAAATTGAAATTATAAAACTATAGGTTTTCATGGATGATCATATTGTGTTCTAAATATGGCCACATGATGAATCATGGGGAAACACTATAATGGGAAAAATAATTTCACTATAAGATATTTTGGAAATAAGTACAATAGGAAACTATAACACATCAAGATAGAAATAATAACTATATTTTCTACATACATCCTCTCTCCTCTTGAATTTAAATTAAATACACCAACTTGATGAGTTTCACTTATACCACAATGATTACATTTTGTATCTAAATCATTTAAAACAATATGGTGCAAAAGTCCCTAAGAAATAACTCCCATAGATTAAAATGTATATGAAATAATAAAAATTTGCATTGATTGGTGTTCTGTATTCACTACTCTATGTATCAACCCAATATCAGAACAAAAAACTAGTTGAAACTATTATGACATAAGAAGGAACCAGAATTATATTCCAAAACACAAGTGATGTTAGTGATATTTTTTCAACCCTTCAATGGATCCTTGCTATTAAGGTTAAAAATAATGGTAATAATATTATAATTTGACCACCGGACCTCCATAGACTTAGAAAACCATTTTAGGAATGATAGCCACATAAAAGAAGACAATGAAATCATCCTTTCTCATGCGACCCAAGTTCATGTAAGTTATTTAATCATTGAATCAATGATGTTCATGCATTCCTCTAACCTATCACCTAGAGACATTTGAGTTAATACATCACAACCAAATTGATCATGAACTTTCATACATATTCATAGAATTATTTACTAATACAATAAATAAGAAGACAAGAGTGGGGATCTATAAATAACCCACTAATCACAGATGTTGTGATTCATTGAGTTTTATAGAAGGGATACCATTAATAAATTCTAAGAAATTTGTTTAAACATTTTGAAATAAAGTGATATTACCATGTACTAAACCATAACCTAGAAAAAAAATTCATTTACTCATCCAAAAAAATACTCCCAAAGAACCAAGAATATAGATTTTGATGCAATATAATGGAAATACATATATCTCTACCAGAAACCACAACATGGTTTATGAATCACCATATTAGTGTTATTATATCATACGTTTATTTATACATCATCTTTGAATACAAAGTAAACCCTAATCACTGACTAATGAACTCTGATCGACACCCTCTCCATCTTTATATCCACTTCTAACTACCAGCACCTACATTAAAATTATGTTAAAATTAAATAGTTTTGTATATTTAAATTTAATCTTAAAACCAATAAAATATTATGTACTAAATGATTTTGAAGGTGTGTGATTTATCTTATCACTACCATCCATCGATGAAATATCATTGGGGATAGATCTAGTTGTCTTATATTATAATTCAATCAACGCTTTCTATAGAGCGATGACATTTTCATCTTGTATCTTTATATAAGACCCATATTACTGAATTGTTCTTTTCATTACAAAAAAAATCATTTGAACATCTTGAGGTAGGTAGTAACTAAAACTATGAGTATATTATACTACAATCCCCATTGGACTTCCAAAGACCTCATATGATAATGGTCCCAAACCATCCCCCGCACTCAACCAGGGTGCTCCTTCCCAAGTACTTGAACAACTGGATCGATCATCCTAGAAGACTGAGAAAGACTATGTGAGATTAGAATGCCATAGTTATTTTATTTTTACCTATAAATAAAATATCAGTCATATTTGAAGTAATACATATTAACATAGTGACAACTAATAATAAGTTATTACATTGAAAAATGAATTCACACCCCAACTTCTTTGGAAGGCTCATTAACACATAACTCTCATTAGATTTTGTATGAATATCCAACCACAGTTCTATTTGGGAGAATTGGTGCCCTAATTCTTTGATTGTATTAAACAAAGATAAAACAATAATTTAATATATAAAATAGATAATGTTATATTATAATTATTTAAAATAATGAAAATTTTACCAGAGTCGATCTATTTCTAGAAAAACTCTTTGAATCAATAGTGTGAGGGATGATTTTTTCATCTCGACAGGATGCATTTTTTCGAGAAATATCCTAAAATAAATTACATATAATTTAATAGTAATGTATTCAATTTCATATCCATGTCATATGCATGTATATATATAATTAGATTAATATAATAATATATATTTCAATACCATGTGCTTCTCATGATGTTGGATATCAAAAAAACCTTTCATTACTCTCTAGGAACCCCTTTGGGGGCCTTATCATACAACTACTGAGTTCTCAATGAAGTATCGTTGAATTTATTCCATAATCTTCATTTAAAATACTTCCATTTCATACCCAAATTTTTCAATGTACACTTTCATGCTATAAGATCAGTAATAGTAAAGTGGAATAACATCTATACAAAGAGATTCATTTTTAAAATATTAGAATTTAATAACATAATGGAATTAAATTACACCATAATGTATTAAAATTACTTTTATCTATGAATCAAAGTCTTCATTTTTTCAATATTGAGGCACATGACTCCAATCAGAATAGGTAATTGAAAGGGTAACTGGATCTGCCACCATTTGGCCTAGAATATATCCAAATAATCCTATAGAATCATCTGTAGGCACCCCATAATAGTCAAATGGGAAAACTATATTCAATCTGTTCAGATTCCATACATTTAAACTATTCATATTTCTATCTGTAGTAACATAATTTACATATTTTATGAAAAAATAGTTAGTAGTATAAAAAGGTGTAATAACTTTAGTCGCATTAAAATTTATACCTATAACTGTCACCCTAAAATATTATCATGAATAAATAGGATTGACAACCTTCTATCTCAGTGATAAACCTATTGAATGGGGAGGTGTTGTCTCAAATGCTTACAGGACATTGATGAAGGGTGTTCCTTATTCTAATGTAATGGATGGTGCGAGAGACAATAAGGGGGGTAGACGGGGGGTGTATTAGAAACTATAGGAAGGGAGACCGATGGATCATCATCTATTGGTGTGGTCGAGGGAATGTCGATTGGGAGTTGACTGGTATTAGTGAAATTATTCCTCCTTGTAATTCCTATCATTTAATCAAATAAAATTAACTTCAGAACATATATTTCAAAAAAATCATGCAGAAAAAAATAGAAATGATAACAAATGCATATTTTTGAAAAAAAAAGTATTCATAGGTATAATAATTAATTATTACACATATAACATAATTGGATGATAAATTATTAGATTAATTCACATGAAATCATTGTTTCCTTCAATCGTGTCATTTTCCTGCTCCATCATTACTTCATCTACTTCATCCACCCTTACAAGACTCATATTCTTAATATCATGATGGAAAAATAAGTTTTTTTATTACTGTTTATGGGATTTAATGTCAGGGGTAAAATATTCCACTTCATTACCCATATCATACAAGTCTCTTTGTTTTATGTGAAAAACTACACTCCACCCTATTTGTGCATGTGCATTCTCTTTTTTTTATTAATTGTTTGATTACATGTGATTTTTATTTAAAAAACCTTTTTATATTTTGATGATTTATTAAACTATAGTGTATGTGTTTCTATGATTCTTATCAAGTTATATATATAAGATATTTATCTACATTTCATTAGTTTATGAGGAAGTCTGAAAATTCATTTTTATTACTCTAAAAATTCAATTAAGTTGCTGCTGCAGTTTTAGAAACTCTACAGTTTTTAATTTTAAAAAAAATTATGTATTTATTTTACTAAAACATATACATATATAATATTTGAATGAAACTTGATTTTATATAATTAAAACATGTTTATCTTGATTTCATTAGTTTATATGAAATTCTAAAAAGTTTGTTTGAATGGTGGTTAAATTTTTTGAAGATCTTCTTCGATTTTTTAGAACTGTTGTTTTTCTAAAATGTTGTTTCTTGTTTTTTTTATAATATTTGGAATATTAGATGTAGGATTTATATGATTCTTGATTATTTGGATAGATAATAATTTTTTCTACATGTAAGTTTTTTTGACCAAAGTATTAATCTATTTTTTAGTACCCTTAAAATTTTTTTGAAGTTTTTTAAAGTATGTTGTCCAATTTTTTAAAGTATGGGAAACCCTAATTTCTCAATAATGAAAAGTATGGTTCATCAACCCAATATTTCTATTCATTCCCTATATTACGTTACTATTCTTTAATAGTACAAGGTATGGTTCATAAACCCTACATTATTGTTCATCATCCTTACGCTGCATTACTGTTCATCATCCCTACGCTACGTTGTTGTTAATTCTAAAAAGTATAGTTCATAAACCCTATGTTACTATTCATTTCCTATGTAACATTATTCTTCATTAATAGTATAAATTATGGTTCATCAACCCTACATTATTGTTCATCATCCCTACGCTATGTTACTATTCATCACCCCTATGCTATGTTATTATTCATTTCGCAAAGTATGGTTCATTAACCCTAAATTACTATTCATAATCCCTACACTGCATTAATTCTCATCATCCCTACATTAAGTTACTATTCATTTACAAATTTACTATTCATTCCATGTGTTTTTACTGAAAATTGATTTCCTATATATATATGGATTATTTTCAATAATTTTTCTGCTGGATAAATTCACATTAAATCTAAGGATTATGGTCAAAGAGTTTTTAATGTTTTTGGTAGAATATTTAAAGATAAAAATTAATAAATTATTTCAACGTCTCTTCCTAATAAAGCTGGTGGTTTCAAGATTATTTAAATTCAAATTTTTAAATTTACTTTTGGCTTTCTCTACTACTGTCCAATAACTATTTTGACTAAATTTAAATTTTTTCGAATGGATTTAAATGGGAGTTTTAAATATTTCAATGCTTCTATTATTCTGAAGATATTTTTGGAATACTTGTTCAAATTATTTTTAATTATTTTTAATTTTTATGTACAGGAATAAAGAGGCAACAGTGCTACATTTTTTTTGGAGATATTTATGAACAATCTTGAATCAATTTATTTTGAAAATTCAAAGGGATTGGAGCTATTGTAACGGCTAAATATATTGTATATATATATATATTTCTATTTCTATTTTCTGGGTTACAAAAAGATAGCAAGATAAAAATTGTAAGAAACACATTAATATTTTTGATACTCTATTTTTTCAAAGAGAAAGTGTTATGAACTTTGAATCTACTATGCACATGCAACATCCTACAACACTCTGTTTCATCACCTGCACGATCTCTCAAGGGCCGAATTACTTGTAATTTAACTACAATTTCCTTGATGAGATGAGATGATCTAATCATCAACAACCAGTACTTGTTCTTTGATATTTTATCTTCTCATTTGTCAGGTTCTATGTCTGTAACACTCTTTCTCATCTCTCTCACACACTCTATTTTTCTATTTATACTTTTACTCACAAAAGCATTATTTATTATTCTATTTTCTCAATTTGTGAATCCTGCATTCTAAATTCATGATATAAGGGTTGTTACTCCCTGTATCTAAAGTTTGGACTATTAGGGTTGTGACTTATAGTGTCTAAAGTCAGGTTGTAAGGGTTGTGACTCCCCATAAAAAAGTTAGTGTTGTGGTTATCCCTCCACTAGAAAAGGATTCTATAATTGGGTTATTATTCCCCCATAAAAATCATTTTTATTGCACACATATCTCTCATCGAGTAGATAAGTATAAGAGTAGAGTAGGTCCACTTCAAACTGAACTACTATAAAAACATTCTTGTGTTATTTACTTTTTCCACTGTTAATTAGCCTTAATAATTAACTTTGATAATTAATTTAATTGATCTATTTATTTTTTTAAATTTTAATTGGTCTATTAACCCCCCCCCCCCCCCTCTATACCATCTATCATTACCCTATCTGACCTAAAAATTGGTATCAAAGGGAAATTATTTGTAGAATTGATTAGCTCTATTATTCTCTTTCTGATGCCTTTCCATTTATATCAAAAGACTATTCCTTTTGGAATTATAAAATACCTCTCTAGAGACAGATTTGATTTTACTTATGCTAACATATTCCTAGACCTCGTAGCCTAAGGACAACATCTTATAAGATGACAGGATTGAACCCGAATGATTCTTAGATCCCTCAAAAGCAACCTCAAATTCATGGTAATGAATATGGCTACTAGAGATCCTAAATAGAGGCTTACCTCAAACAATTGAGCAATAACCACTTTTGTATCATGTCAAAATAGTACACACTGCTTGAAGATAACCTAGATACTCTTACTAGAATTTATACTACTAGATATGTTTTAAATTTTAAGGTTGATAATATTTTATATTATACTATTAATATAAGTGTTTTTAGTCATGTTTCTTCTTGTAAGACAACTCCTGAAATATGGAATATTCTACAAGTTACTCATTTTGGATCAAACAAACTAATTTATAGTAAAATTGGAATGCATCATGTTGAGTACCAGAACATCAAGATGGGTGAAGATAAAATAGTAAATCAATTGTTCCATAGATTCACAAGCATTGTGAATGGAATGAATTCACTTGGAGATGCTCTAGAAAATCTAGTTCTTGTTGAAATAGTCCTATCAGAATTACCAAAGAAATGGCATGCCAAGAAGGCTTCAGTTGATAAAATCCAAAACTTCAAAGAATAAACACTTGATGAATTGATTGGATCACTACACTAATGAGAACTAGAACTAACAAAACATAGTTATTGAGGAGACAATAAAAATAAAAGGCATAGCTTATAAATTTTTGAATGTTGTTTATACTGACTCTTCTTATTCTGATCTACAGGATTGTGAAAAAGAATATATGGCTCAGATTGTCACTCGAGTTTACAAAAGAATGAAAAGGAAAGGACTCAAGAATCGGTTTAGAAGAAACCCTCAAAAAGAAAAATATAAGGGAGATAATAAAGGTGATATATTTATAATGCTTCATATATAACTTGTTATGAGTATAGAAATAAAGGGAATACCAAAACTGATTTTCCAAAATAAAGAATAAAGAAAAATACAAAAAGAAGGAACAAAGGCATTGACCACAAGTTGGAGTTATAAAGAAAAATCCAATTCAAGTGAACAACATGTAAATAAAAAAGAATCTTCTAACTTGTGATTTATGGCATCACTATACAAGGTTAGTGATTATTGTTTTTATTTTGAATATTATGATTCTGGATGTGATTCAGAAAACTCCAATGTTTTCTAATTAAATAAAGAAATTGAAATATTAAGAAATGATATTTTCAAAGCTGCTGATTGATATAATAATCTTAAAGAAAAAAATGAGAAACTTATTTTTGAAAACAAAATACTTTAACAATAGAATGAAAAAAGTAAGTAACACTTCTTCTTCTTCTCATCAAAATTTTAAGAAAATTTGAAATCTACTCAAGATTTGAATGAAAAATTGAAAATTGAAGTTGAATGTCTTAAACAAAGTTCATCTATTTTTATTCAAGGTCATCAAAAATATCATGAGATGATGTCTTTGACAAAAACTAATAAAAATAAAGATAGTTTTAATTATGAAAATTGATTACCTCAAATGTATAAGACTCAATTTTTTTTAAGTAAAAATGGTTGTACTTTGAATGTTACTTATTTTAAATGTGGCATCAAAGGTCGCTATTCAAATGATTATTCTCTTAGATTTAAATAATACTTGGGATTTACAAAAACTAATTGTTCTAAATCCATATTATCTAGAATACCATACAATACATGTTTAAATTCTGTATGGGTACCTAAAATTGTATAACTAATCCCATTGGACCCAAAGTAGATTGGGTACCAAAATTGTAAAGTAATTTATTTTTGTAGTAAAAATGCCTTGGATATCTCAAGAACGACATATAGTACATTTAAAGTGGATTATCTAGATATATGACTAGAGAATCATCAAAGTTTGCCACTTATAACACATGTGATGGAGGCACTTTTACTTTTTGAGACAATTATAAAGGCAAAGTAAAAGGTTTTGGTAAATTTTGTATTTCAAATTAAACTTTTATTTCTAAAGTTTTATATGTTGAAGGTTTAAAACATATTTTAATTAGTATACCACAATTATGTGAAGATGGAAGGGAATTTAAATTTCAAAATGATAAATTTTTAGTTTTTAAATATGATTCTTTATTAATTTATGATAATCAAAAAGATAATATTTATATTATTAATTTTTCTGAATTAATTTTTCAATATGTAAAGTGTTTGAATGTTTTACCTAATGACATCATCCTTTGGCATTAATGTTTAAGTCATGTCAATTTAAAAATATTTCATAATCTCTCAAAACATAATAATGTTTTGTAACTTCTTTCCTTGAATAAAGAACATCTTCATGTATGTGATTCTTACATCAAAGGTAAGTAACACAAAATTTCTTTTATACCCATCAATTAGATAAGTACTGAAAGGCATTTACAATTAGTACATCTTGATTTATTTCATCCCACTCAAATTTCCAGCCTTGGTGGAATAAATATACTTTAGTTATTGTTGAAGATTATATTAGATTTACTCGGGTATACTTTTTAGGATCGTAATGATATTGATTTTAGTATTGAAATAATGATGTAAATGCTCAATATACAAGATGGGGGTGAGTTTTATAATTTAAAAAATTCCTTTGGAACTTTTAAATATGGTAATTTTTAACAAATCTAAACAAGTTAAATTCACAAAACCTCTTTGTTCTACAAACATGATTGATTCCGGAAATGTGGTTTTGGAAATGAAACTTAATAAAAGTTTAAAAAGATAAAGATTCTACCTTAAAGTATATAGAATCTCACTAATCAAAGTTCAAGTATAAGAAAGTATAATACAGTTATACTTTCATAAATAACCAAAATGCAGTGGAAAACTTGAAAAAATACAAGTAACAAGTATTAAATCTTTTAACCCAAAGAGTAGGGTATCCAACAACCTTGGATAAAGGTCCCTTGATTTATACTTTCAATAAAGTTTGTCTTACCCACACTAGGGTAATCCCTCGATACAAATATCAGAGTTTTTCTTGATATCCCCACAAGCCATTGAACTTCAAGGTAGTTGACACCTCTGTCTTCCTATCCCTAGAAGCCCTCTAAGGTGCTCATAAACCTTTGGAATTGCACGAAGCAATTCTGAACAAGATATTCAGTACGCATAAAGCATGAAAGCTTCTCTCTCTATAAATCACTTCAGCAGCATGTAATCTCTAGATTGATCAACTTGTTATCAAAGTTATGAGATCTTTCAAATGAGCTCCTATTTAGAGGCACATATTCAATGGGTGGCTCCCTCCTACAACGGTCATATTTTTCCTTCAATTTCAGAGGGACTTGTACACGTGTCACTCAAACAATGGTTGGTTAGAAACAGAAAGCACGACATCATTTCATAACACAAACAAGAGTAAGAAAAAATATGGTTGCTTAACCAAAATCATTTTTCATAATTTAAGGAAAAATTGAAGTTTGGAGTCTAACCAAAAAACCATTTGGTGTCTATAATACATGAATATTCAGATTATATCTTCAAAAGAATTCGGAACCTAAATTCTATAGAATTCCGGAGTCTGAATTTCAAGGAAATTCAGAGTCTAAATTCATAAGAATTCGGAGTCTGAATTCTTAAGAATTCGGAGTCTAAACTTAGAAAGTTCGAAGTTTGAATTTAGATAAATCAAAGTCTGAACTTAGAAAGTTTTGAGTCTGAATTTAGATAATTCAGAGTCTGAATTCAAAATGTTCTGAGTCTAAATTCATAGAATTCGGAGTCTAAACTCAGAAAGTTTGGAGTCTGAATTCATAGAATTCAGAGTTTGAACTCAGAAAGTTCTGGAGTCTAGATTCAGAATGTTCCGGAGTCTGAATTCAGAGAATTTTGGAACCTAAATTCGGATCATGAAAACAAAATGCTCTATATCTAAGTATTTATAATATTCTGAGGTTTTGGTTATGAAATTTAATATTATACTTAGAAATAAAATGAGTTAGATTATAACATGAACAATGAAAAAACATGGTAAGGATAAATTTCCTTAAGGAAGGAAAATTTTCCTTATGAATATAAAATATAGGGAAAATAAATTTGCCTTAAGATAGAGTGTTTGTGATTTTCAATACAAGAAGAAATGGAAAGTTCATAAGGAAACCTTATTGACTCAACAATACCCCCCCTTTTTGGAAAGCACAAACATCCTTACGAAAAAGAATATAAGGACTTAGAAAATATTTTTTTGGAATTTGAAAACAAAACTTATCTCCACTAACACATGGGAAATGATGAATATGACTAACTCCCCCTTAGGCTTTGGATACACTAAGGATCATATTATTGATTTTCAGATTGAGACTTAGCATTTTATTTCATAGGAAAATATTCTTGGATAAGAAAACCCCCATAGATGAACTCCCCCTTACTAAGGGAAATTTATTCTTTTACTTTGTATTATTTTTTAACATTCCTTTCTCCCCCTTTGTGATTCTCAAAAAGGATTAAAGGGAATGGAAAAGGAAATATGGTACCTTAAATATTAGTACTAAACAACCAAAAATATAAAGATCAACCCAAAATTTCATTAGGATTGGAAAAATTTATACAAGGAAGAAATACAAAAAAAATATTGGAATTTAAAAAAAATTATCCTTCCTTATCCTTCGGCATCAACTTCTTCACTATGGTTTTGAGCTTCTTGAGATTCTTATGATATTCCTCTGCACGTTTGAGAACCTAATCCTGATCTTCTGTTTTCTTCTCTAAGACATTGATTTTCTCTTCCTGAGCCTTAAGAATTTTGCCTGCCCCTTTAGAACTTTTTCTTGCTTAGAAAATTTTTCTTCAAGTTCTATTCTAAGATCTCTTTCCCTCTTCTAACTCTAAGAAACTGAATATAACTTCCCATTCAGATCTTTAACTTCTTTCATCTGAGAATTCTATTCCAGAGTTAGATTTTCCTCAAAACTATTTGTGAGATCCTTGATCTTCACATATTCTGTGTCAAATGCATCCTTGAAACTTTCTTGGAACTAATCAGTAATTCTCATGTCTTCTATAGTTTTCTTTGACCATCTGGTCATTTTCTTGGAAGATCTTTTGTGGGATTCATAGTTTATGAAAAGGGTTTTGAAATCGGCCTCAACATTGATGCACTTATCCATCACCATAGATACTGAATCTGATTTCTAATTTAAGTAATGTGGAAGAATCTAGCATCTAGAGTCTATGCTTGGAGATATTGGTATAGTCCCAACAAAATTCTTCAAATACTAGACTACAAAATCATGTCCAAGGGAGGACGATTCTGAATAAGAAATATTTCTTGGGGTGGTTTATTTTTATAACTCTGCAGATTTCCTCTATGAAGAACCACCAACATCTTTCTTCTTTACCACAGCCTTGGTAGGTGTATCAACTACTACCTTTTTTCCCTTATCAACATTCATAATTACTTCCTCTTGATCAGGAGAATCATTTTCACTATCAGATAGCTGAACGATTTTGTCTTCATCAAATTATTCCTTTTTCCTCCTACCACATTATACTCTCGGTGAATGAAATATTTATTGATGTTTTCTTCTTCAGATGGTTTTTCTACTTTGTCTTCAACCTTCTCTTCATCCTTCCCAGGAGTAGAAAACTTTGATGATTCAGTTTGAGAGGTTCAGAATGATAATTTCTCAGAAGGGCTTTCCTTCTCATGAAAATCCTCAACTTACTTTATCAAATCTTCAGTATCACCACTTCCTTCTTCTTATTTTTCTTCTACTTATTTTTCTTATACTATTTTGTCTTAGACTTTTTCCAGAGTCACAAAATTTTTTCCCAGAGTCTCAGGTAAAGGTTCTATCAAGAAGGATTCTGGTACCGGAATAATCTTGGATGCTTTCTCAACAGTCTTCAGAAGTGATTAGACTTTCTCTACATCACACAACTTTTTCTTCTGCTTCTTCTCTTTCTCTTGATTTTCAAGTTCTTCAACTACCTTATCCCTCAAATATTTTGATTCAAAAGGGTCCAAGATAAACTTAGGCTCCCCTTATTTCTGATTTTTCTTGTCTTCTCTCCACTTTTCTACAATTTCACCAGGATAGGATTTTTGTTTATTTGGATTTGAGGGTGCAGATTAGGTTTCCTTATCCATTGGGGTTTTTGAATTATCTTCTACATCCCTCAACTTCCTCTTCCTTCCACCCTTTTTAGAGGTCTTAGACACCTCCTGTTTCTATGAAATAGCTTCAACTTCCTCTTCAAGAAAGTTATAGAATTCTTCGGATTCTATGGAAAATACAACTTTCATTCTTCTCAAATTTTCATAACTTAACAACATAACTTTACAATTCCTTGACTTATATCTGCAAATAATTTTGAAGTATTCTAGACACCGAAGAATCATCTTTTAAAGAATGGATAGATACATAATAATCTAAGCCTTCAGATTTACATTCTTTATGTTATCAATCATAACCAAAATATGCTTAACCAAGTTTATCTTCCTTAGGTTTACCAAGAAATACATAATGCATATATCACTTTTCTTCAAAGTATCCTTGTCTTCTTTTCTCAGTATGATGAATCCTTGAACCCACAATTCAATAATCTGATAATTTTTAGTCAGATGAAGAATCTTTTTAGTCTTTACTTCTGAGTGACCAAGTCAAGACATGGATTTTTCTTTAATAAAACTTCCTTGAACATCAGGTATCTTATGTGAGCAGAACTCTGCTTCTCCTTCATAAGGAATACCAACCAAGCATGAAACCTTGGTGTAGAAAAGTGAATATATCTTTCCATAACATTTGAAAGAAAACATAATCCTCCCTTCTTCCTTGAATAAAACTACTGACTCATAGAATTCTATTAACATATCTGGATATACCAAATCCTGAGATTTTGGTTTTGAAAGGCAAACACTTTCCCACCCATTCAGTTTTATATTCTTATAGATAATAGAATCATACTTTGTGAAAAAATTCGGATCAACTAACCTTTCTCTGTATATCTTCCATTCATAGATTGATTTGACAGTTGACATATCTTTCTGAGAGGAGACTTTGGCAGAAATTCAGAAGTAAGAAAGATATTAGAAGTTCAGAACGGGCTTATGTATGAGGGTAGAGATTCAGCACACACGAGCTTGAGTTTCAATGTGGGACAACCATCAGGGTTCCTTTATATAGGCAATTGAGGCAATGGTTCAACTTCTATACTCAGTCCAATGGTTAAAAAACCTTCTGATTAGATCTAATGGTTGAGATGTTAGCTGGAAGGAAATTTTGATAGAATCTTATCTTTTGAGTTTTTTTTTTAAATCATTGAGATTAAAAAAAATAAAATATGAAAATTTTAAAAACAAATGAAAATAACAATATGTAAAAGATGATTATGAAAATTTAAGAAGGGAAACATACCTTTCAGATTTCTAGGAAGATTATTCGTAATGAGAAAAATTCTTCTTGAAGAACTTTAGATTCCAAAAATTTTGATTACAAAAATTTTCAATACAAAAATCTCCATTACAAAAAATTTAAGTAAAAAAATATTCATTATGAAAATTTCCAATAAGAAAATCTTCATTATGAAAATTTTGAGTATGAAAATATTCATTAGGAAAATTTCAAGTACAAAAATCTTCATTACGAAAATTTCAAGTAAAAAAATATTCATTACGAGAATTTTAAGTACAAAAGAGAAAAAGGAAAAAAATGACTACGAAAAGAATTTTTAGACTACGAAAAATTTTAGACTACGAAAAATAATTTAGACTACAATTTTTTTTAAAAAAAAATAAACAAAAAAATGTACTCCCCCTATGAAAAAGATTTTTTTACTGTAAGGATATTGGTTTCAACGGGAAGTTATCATGGAAGATTACATTATGGTTATCATTCCTAACTTCTGTTTAATGTATTAAAATATATCGGATGGTAAAGATTTTGTGAAAATATGAGCAAGTTGATCTTTTGTTCTGATAAATTGAAGAATTATATCTCCTTTTTTTGTGTGGTCCCTAAGAAATTGATGCCTAATATCTATGTGTTTTACACAAGAGTGATGTGTAGGGTTTTTACTTAAGGAAATGGCACTAGTATTATCACACAAAATTTGTGTTTTGGTAAAACTCATACCATAGTCTGTGAGTGTGTGTTGCATCCACAACACTTGAGCACAACAACTTCCATCTTCTATATATTCAGCTTCAGCAGTGGAAAGTGTTATTGAGTGTTTCTTTTTTCATGACCAAGAAACTAATGAATCTTCTAAGAAATGAAAAGTTCTGAATGTACTTTTCCTATACATTCTACATCCACCAAAGTCAGCATCCAAAAAAAATTAAAACAAAATCATTTCTAGAAGTATAAAAGAGTCCTAGATCCATGGTTCTCATTAAGTAGCAAAAAATCCTTTTCACTACCTTTAAATGAGATTCCATAGGATTGGATTGATATCTTGCACATAAGAAAACTAAAAACATTAAGTCTGGATGAATAGATGTAAAGCAAATTATACTTCCTATCATACCTCTAAAAGATGTTTGATCTAATAGTTTACCAGCTTCATCTAGATCAAGAAAATTTGAGGTACCAATGGGATTACTATACTCTTAGTGTTTTCATATCCATAATTTTTAAGAATATCTTTAATATAATTATGTTGGGATATATAGATTCCTTCTGGTTTTTGAGAAATTTGAAAACCAAGGAAGAATGTTAACTCACCCATCATACTCATTTCGAACTCAGATTTCATTAGATCTGCAAAGGAATCAGTTCAATATTGTTGAGTTGAACCAAATATAATTTCATCAACATAAATTTGAACAATCAAAACCTTTTTCTTATCTTTCTTTATAAAAAGGGTTGGATCATCATTTACCTTAACATAATTATTTTGAAGAAAAAATCATGTAAGTCTATCATACCAAGCTCGAGGGGATTGTTTGAGTCCATAAAAGCTTTGGTAAGTTTGTAAACATGTTCAGGATGTTTTGAATTTTCAAAACCAGGAGGTTGTTCAACAAAAACTTCCTTTTGAAAAAAAACATTAAGGAAATAACATTTAACATTCATTTGAAAAAGTTTAAAATTGAATAATGCTGCAAAGGAAAGTAGAATACAAATAGATTCACGTCTAGCTACTGGAGCATAGGTTTCTTCATAGTCTATTCATTCTTGTTGATTATAGAATTTAGCAACCAATATAGCTTTATTTCTTAGTATGAATCCATTTTCATCACATTTATTTCTGAAGACCCATTTTACTCCAATAATAGAAATTTCCTTAGGTATTTCAACCAAGGTCTAGACTTTATTCCTTTCGAATTTATTTAGATCATCTTTCATAGATTTTATCCAATCGTCATCACCTAAAGCTTCATTAGTGCTTTTTGGCTTTAATTTGGAAAGGAGTGCTAGATGTTCTACTTCATTTCTTAAGGTACTTCTAGTCCTTATAGGTTGATTTACATCACCAATGATACTATCACTAGGATGATTCTTTAGAAACAACTGATTTGGGTTTTGAAAAACTTGTTCATCAATATAAGGTAGGAATTCTTCTGGGGTGAATGCTTCAGAAATATTTTCTTGAACATTTTCCTTATCCGAAGGATCTTCTAACAAAGTTTGATAATCAGTTTTTGAAAACACATCTGAATATGTAGGTTGAGTTTGTTTAATGACAAAAGGATTAGTTTCATCAAATTTGACATGTACTATTTCTTCAACAGTACAAGTATTTTTATTGAAAACTCTATAAGCCTTAGGAGTTGTGGAGTAGCCTAAGAAAATTCCTTCATTAGATTTTGGTGTGAATTCGTGTAGATTGTCATTAGTATTCATAATGAATACCTTGCAACCAAAAACCTTTAAGTAGGAAATTCTAGGTTTTCTTCCATTCTAGAACTCATAAAGAGTTTTATTAAGGAAATGTCTAATAAAAACAAGATTTATAGTATAACAAGAAGTACTTATAGATTCAACCCAAAAATGTTTGGATACCAAATATTCACTCAACATGGTTCTTGTTATCTCTTGAAGAATTCTATTTCTTCTTTCAACAACACCATTTTGTTGAGGTGTTCTGGGTACTGAGAAGTTATGAGTAATGCCTTTTCTACTACAAAAAGTTTCAAAATCAGAATTTTGAAATTCTCCTCCATGATCACTATGAATAGTTATTAAACGAATGTTTTTATCATTTTTAACTTGGGCTCCAAAACTTTTTAAATAAAAAAAGCTTCAAATTTTTTTGCTAGAAAATAGACCCACGTAAATCTATTGTAATCATCAACTAAGACAAATACATAATATTTTCCTCCAATGCTTCCAGTTTGTGTTAGACCAAAAAGATCCATATGCACTAACTGTAATGAATCAATGGTTGAGACTTCACCAACTGATTTAAAACTTGATTTAGGTTTCTTGCTATATTGACAAGGATCTCAAAATTTTGAAGAATCAAATCTAAGCTCTGGTAGATCCTTAACTAGTCTTTTCTTAGAGAGTTTGCATAAGTTCCTAAGGTTACAGTGTCCTATCCTTCTATGCCACAACAAATAATGATCTTCCATTACACTGAGTCATGGTAGATATTGTCTTCTAAGGTCTTCAAATTTTAGTGTGTATACATTATCATGCCTATTGGTAGAAAGAATAAACTCTTCCATGGAATTGTGTACTAAGCACTTGTCATTCCTAAAATTCACAAGGTAACCTTCATCACATAATTGAATAATTATAATGAGGTTTTTCTTAAGACCCTTAACAAATAAAACATTTGAAATTAAAGTTTTTCCAAGAAGAAAAAAATTACCAATACCAATAATTTCTCCCTTAGTGTTATCTCCAAAAGTTACTTTTCCTCCTTTCATATTGAAAATTTGTTCAAAGAAGTTTTTGTTACCTGTCATATGTCGGTAACATATACTATCCATGTACTAAGTATTTATATTGGAACTTTCTTTATTTTTCTGAAAATAATAATTTTATACTTTCATAACCCAAAATTTCTTGGATCTGGAAACTTCAGAAAGAAAAATTTTAGGTATACACATTTTATTTGAAAAATAAAATTTATGAAAACCTAAAGACTGAGTTTTGTTGAAGGAATAATTTTTTCCCAATTCCCACCACATTGACTATTAGTGCAGAATGGAGAACTTTGAGGAATGAAATAATTGTTACTAAAAATCAGTTTTGAACTAGTATAACCAAATCTAGAATTATTCCTTAGAAGTCAAATTTGGGAATACATCTTATCAACGATTTCCTTACCTAAGGTAAATCTTGAAAAAAAATCTCAAGGAAAAAATTTCTAACTTTAGTATAATAAATAAGTTCTTATCCTCAAAAACATTAGTTTTATTACTAGATTTAGGCTCGAAAACATTTTTCTTAGAAATTACTTTTTCTAGATCCTTATAAAGTTTATCCTTCTCAGAATTAACTTCCTCAAGGTTTTTTGAAATACTTTCAAAATAAAGGGTTTTCTTATCAAGATCTTTAGAAATATATGATATTTCCTTAGTAAGAATATAAATCCTAGAATTTTCCTTATATATATTTTTCTTGACTTTAGAATTTTCATTCTCAAGAAGCTTAGCAAACCTAGACACTTCTTCATAGGTAGGTAAAGTAGTATCTTCATCAGAAGAAGATTCTTCATTTCAGGATTCATAGTATTTACTATCACTATAATTTTAATTTAAGGATACATTGGTGATGAATTCATCATTGTGTACCTTTTCCATTAAACAATGATTTTCAATAGGTAGTCTGGCTATTAAACCAAGATTCTTCTATCCAGAAGATTCGTAATATGAGGATTCATCATAAGAGTCTCCACCACTAGAACTCCAGGTGTCATTAGCTTTCAAAAAATTCTTAGCTTTAGCTTTTTATTACTTATTTATATTCCTCTTATAATGTTTTTCCTTTCTATATTTTATCTTAATCATAGGACAATCTGTCCTTATATGTCCAGATCTTTTTCATTCATAACAAGTGACTTCAGAGTCTTTCTTATCCTTTATTTCATTCTGCTGGTATCTATACTGAAAGTCTTTCTTTCCAACTATTTTGTTAATCCTTCAAGAAAGATTAGATATTTCATTCTTAGAATGTTCACTTTCACTAGATTCTGATAAAACAGTGACCTTCTTCAACTTAGATCTTGTAACTCTCTCAAGAGTCTTGGATTTCATATGATTTGAAGTAGTTGTAAAAGAAACACTTCCATTCCCATTCTTCTTCTTAACATTATCAGCATCACTCTTCATTCTAGTATCATGTTTAAGAAGAGTTCCAAAAATCTCATCAAGAGTGATCTGTGAGACTTTCCTATTCTCATTTATAGTTGTTCTCTTGGATTCACACTCATTAGGCATGATATATATAATCTTGTCTACAAGTGCTTCATCATCCAAACCTTTTTCACATAAGGATTGTAAGCTGTTCACAATAGTCATAAATCTCTGTTGTACCTTACATATAGGTTCTCTATAAGGAAAGAAAAAAAAACATGGTACTCAGCTCTAAGCATAGCTCTTCTAGTTTTAATAACTTTGGAAGTTCCAAAATGTGTAACTTCAAGCTTCTTCCAAATGCAATTTGTGGCTTCACAAGAAGAAATCTGGCTATCTATATTTCTGGTCATGGAACACAACAAAGTATTGCATACCTTATATTTAAGTTGATATTCTGACTTCTCTTGATTATTAAAAGTTCAGAATGCCTTATCAAGAATCTTGTAATCTCCATTAAGCATAACAAAATTGTCCACTCAATTGTTAATAACAAAAGTCTTCATACGATCTCTCCAATATTCATAATCATTCCCATCAAAAATAGGTGGTCTAGTAGGATTAATATTTTCAATTGAACCAACATTCATTCTTTCCATCTTAAAAAAAATCTTTCCACACAAAATTTTCAGTAATAAAAGTTTGTAAACAAGGATAAAAATATCCTAAGAAAGGAAAATATAGAACAATGAAAAAACTTGAGCAAGAAAACTTATATGTGAATATAAGTATTTCAGAGACCTCCTATGATACCAATTTTAGGATCTAAATGATTCTGATTGTAGTATCGAAATAATGATGTAGATGCTCAATATACAATAGGGGGGTGAATTGTATACTTTAAAAAATTCCTTTATAACTTTTAAATATGGTAATGTTTAACAAAGTTAAACAAGGTAAATTCACAAAACCTCTTAGTTCTATAAACTTGCTTGATTCCAGAAATGTGGTTCTAGAAATGAAACTTAAGAAAAGTTTACAAAGATAAATATTCTACCTTAAAGCGTATAGAATCTCACTGATCAGAGTACAAGTATAGGAAAGTATAGGAGAGTTATACTTTCCTTAACAACCAAAATACAGCAGAAAACTTGAAAGAATACAAGTAACAAGTAGTAAATCATTTAACCCAAAGAGTAGGGTATCCAACAACCTTAGATAAATTTCACTTGATTTATACTGCAAAAAAATCTATATTACCCACACCAGGGTAAGCCCTCGATATGAATATCGGATTTTTTCTTGCTATCCCTACAATCCCTCGAACATCAACGTAGTCGGTACCTTTTTATTCCTATCCCCGGAAGCCCTCGAATGTACTCAGCAACATTCAGAGTCGCACAAAGCAATTCTGAACAAGATGTTCAGTACGCACAAAGCTTGAAATCCTCTCTCTCTAGAAATCACTTTAGCAGCATGTAACATCTGGATTGATCAACTTGTTATCAAATTTATGAGATCTTTTAAATGAGCTCTTATTTATAGGCACATCTTCAATGGTCAGATCCCTCCTCTAATGGTCATATTTTTCCTTGAATTTCGGAGGGACTTGTGCACATTTCACTCAAACAACAGTTGGTTAAAAATAGAAAGCACGAAATCGTTTCATAACTCAAACAAGAGTAATAAAAAATATGGTTCCTTAACCAAAATCATTTTTTGGAATGTAAGGAAAAATAGAAGTTTGGAGTCTAACCAAAAAACCATTCGGTGTCTATAATACATGAATATTCAGATTCTATCTTCAAAATAATTTTGAACCTAAATTCTATATAATTCTAGATTCTGAATTTCAAGGAAATTTAGAGTTTGAATTCATAAGAATTCGGAGTTTGAATTCTTAAGAATTCGAATTCTGAACTTAGAAAGTTCAGAGTCTGAATTCTGAGAATTCGTAGTTTGGACTCAAAAATTTCAGAGTCTAAATTCATAGAATTCGAAGTCTGAATTAAGAAAGTTCAGAGTATGAATTTAAATAATTTAGAGTCTAAACTCAGAAAGTTTGGAGTCTGAATTCAGAGAATTCATAGTCTGAACTCAGAAAGTTTTAGAGTCTGAATTCAGAAAGTTCTGGAGTATGAATTCAGAGAATTCAGAATATGAATTCGGATCCTAAAAACAGAATGCTCTATATCTATGTATTTATAAGATTCCAAGGTTTTGGTTATGAAAATGAATTTTAAACTTAGAAAGAAAAATGAGTTATATTATAACATGAACAATGAAAAATCATGGTAAGGATAAATTTCCTTGAGGAAGGAAAATTTTCCTTATGAATATAAAATATATGGAAAAGAAATTTTCCTTAAGATAGAGGTTGTTTTCATAATTTTTCTACTCCTAGAACACTACATCAAAATGGTGTTGTAGAATGGAAAAAAGGGACTCGTATTGAAATCGATCGAACTATGTTAAGTGAATATAATTAGCCTAGATATTTTTGGGTTGAGGCTATTTTTACTTTATGTTATATTTTAAATATAATTCTTGCCATACCTTTGTTAAAGAAAACTTTTTATGACTTATTCAAAAATAAAAAGCCTAAAGTTTGTTACTATAGAGTTTTTGGTTGTAAAGTTTTCATTTTAAATTCTAAGGATAATTTAGATAAATTTGATTCTAAGAGTGAAGAAGTTATTTTTATTAGATATTATAATAATATATAATCATATAGAGTTTATAATAAAATAACTATTATTATTGAAGAATTTGTTTTTGTTATGTTTGATAAAAATAATGTTAAAATAAATTATGATTCTAATGTTATTGATGAAAAGTTTAAGGAATTTAATTTTGGTGAAGAAATTCCTCAAGATAAGAATGAATCAATTGAGGAGGATCATACTCCTTCTCAACCAGATCCAAATTCATGGAATATTCACAAATACTATCCTATTGAAAATGTAATTGGCAATGTTGATTCTAGTGTTAAAACCAGAAATTCTATTTTAATTTTTTTTTCCAATTCTGCTTTTATTTCTGATTTTGTACCTTTTAATGTCAATGATTCTTTAAAAGATGAAAATTTGATTGTTTCTATGAAATATAAATTAAATTAGTTTTTTAGAAATAATATTTGGACTTTAGTATAATTTCCTAAGGATAAACAGGTGATTGAAACTAAGTGGATATTTAGAAACAAGCAGGATGAATCTGGATAGATTGTCAAAAAAAATCTAGACTTGTTACTCAAGGATACTCTAAAGAAGAAGGTATAGACTTTGAATATTCTTTTTCCCCTATTTTTAGGTTAGAGGCAATTATAATTTTATTGTTTTTTTCTTGTTTTCAAGATTTTAAATTATATCAAATGGATGTAAAAAGTGATTTTTTAAATGGTTTTATAACTAAAGAAGTTTATGTTTCTCAACCCCTTGGTTTTTCAAGTGAAAAATTTCCTAAACATGTTTTTAAATTATCTAAATCTTTGTGTAGTCTTAAACAAGAACCTAATGCTTGGTATGAAAGATATTATTTATTTTTATTATATAATGATTTTAAGAAAGGCAATGTTGGTCCTACTCTTTTTATTAAAAGAACTTATGATGATATTTTAGTTGTTCAAATTTATGTTGATGATATATTTTTTAGATCATCTATTGAAATAATTTTTAGTTAATTTTATTCTTTGATGTATTTTGAATTTAATATGAGTTTAATGGGAGAATTAAAATTCATTCTTAGATTCTAAATTTTTCAAAGAAAATATGAAAATTGTCTTAATCAATCTATGTATTCTAAAGAGTTAGTTAAAATATTTTGTATTGATTCTACTAAATCTATGAATACTCCTATGGTATTAATTGTAAATTAGATATTGATTCTTCTGGTAAATTTGTTGATTTTAAATTTTATAGAGACATGATTGGTAGCTTTCAATATTTAACTGCATCAGGACCCAACATCATTTTTAGTGTTTGTTTATGTGCTATATTTCAAGCATATCATAAAGAAATTCATATTAAAAATGTCAAAAGAATAATTATATATGTTAAAGTAATTATTGGTTCAGGTTTATTTTATCCAAAATATAACTATTTTGATTTAAAATCTTATTCTGATTCTGATTTTGGAGGATTTAGAATTGACTAAAAAATCACATCAGGTATGTTTCATTTTCTAGGAAAAAGTTTAATTTCCTAGTCATCTAAAAAACAACTATATGTTGTTTTATATACTACATAAGCTAAGTATATCTATACTACTAGTAGTTGTTCTCATATTTTATGTATTAAGAAAACATTATGTGATTTTGGTGTTTAACTTGATAAACTGCCTATTTATTTTGATAATACTTCGGTAATTTCTATTTCTAAAAACCCATTACAACATTCAAGAACAAAGAATATTGATCTTAGATTTCATTTTATTAGAGATCATGTGAACACGTGTGATATTGTTTTTGAATTTATACCTTCTTAAAATTATCTTGAATATATTTTTACAAATCCTTTAGACTCTTCTCAGTTTGAAAAAATTAAATTGGAACTTGGTATGTTGGAATTTTAATTTTTTATTACTGCATTTGTTTAGGGGGGGGTTTGTTTTTACTTTTTTTTTATTTACAAAAAGGGGGAGAGATTCATTGGGAGAAAATGAGGAACAATAAATGGGGATAAATAAATTGGTTTTAAATGTTTTTAAAATTGGTTTTTAATTATTCAAAAATTTTGGTTTTGTAATCAAACAAAAAGGGGATGATTATTTGTGCATGTGGGTTTTCTTTTGTTTGATTACTTGTTTTATTACTCTAAAAATTCATTTAAGTGGTTGTTACAGTTTTAGAAACTCTATAGTTTTCAATTTAAAAAAAATTATTCACTTACTTTACTGAAATTTTTATAAAAATAATATTTTCATGAAACTTTATTTTATATAAATAAAACATTTTGATCTTGATTTCATTAGTTTACATTAAAGTCTAAAAAGGTCGTTTGAATGGTGATTAAATTGTTTGAAGTTCTGCTTTGATTTTTTAGAATTTCCATTTTTACAGAATGTTCTTGCTTCAGTTTTTTATGATATTTGGAATAGTAGATATAGAATTTATTTGATTCTTGATTATTTAGAAATCTAATACATTTTTCTACAAGTAATTCGTTTTTACCAAAGTCTTAATTTGTTGTTTAGTTCCCTTAAAAATTCTTTGAAGTTTGTTAAAGTATGATGTCCAGTTTTTCACAAAGTATGGGAAACCCTACTTTCGAAATAGTAAAAAGTATAGTTCATAAACCCTGTGTTTTTGTTCATTTCCTACATTACATTACTTTTCATGAATAGTACAAAGTATGTTTCATCAACCCAATGTTATTGTACATCATCCCTATGTTATGTTACTGTTCATCATCCTTACACTACATTATTGTTCATTCTACAAAGTATGGTTCATCAACGCTATGTTACTGTTCATTCCCTACGTTACGTTATTGTTCATGAATAGTACAAGGTATGGTTCATCAACCCTACATTATTGTTCATCATCCCTACTCTATGTTATTGTTCATCATTCCTACGATGTGTTATTGTTTACTCTGCAAAGTATGGTTCATCAACCCTATGTTACTATTCATCATCACTACGCTGCATTATAATTCATCATCCCTACATTAAATTTCTTTTCATTTCCAAAGTTACTATTAATTCTGTGAATTTTTACTAAAAAATGATTTTATGTATATATTTAGATTTTTTTCAATATAATTTATACTGGATAAATTCACATTAAATCTAAGGATTATGATCGATGAGTTTTAAATATTTTTAGTGTAATATTTAACGGGAAAAATTAATAAATTATTGCAACCTCTCTTTCTAATAAGGATGGTAGTTTCAATATTATTTAAATTAAAATTTTTGAATTTACTTTTGGTTTTTTCTGCTACTTTCCAGGAACTTTTTTGACTAAATTTAAATTGGTTTGAATGGATTTAAAAGGGAGTTTTAAATATTTCAACATTGATATTATTCTAGAGATATTTTTGAAAGATTTATTCAAATTATTTTAAATTATTTTTAAGTTTTATTCTATAGCAATAAAGAGGAAATGGTGCTATGTTTTTTATGAATATATTTATGAATTCTCTTGACTCAATTTATTTTGAAAATATAAATGGAGTAGAGCTTCTATAACTACTGAATATATACTCTATATATACATCTTTATCTTTTCCATGTTAAAAAGAACATAGAAAGATACAAATTGAAAGACACACGTTAACATTTTTGATAATTTATTTTTTAAAAGGGAAAATGTTGTGAACTTTGAATCTTCTGTGAATATAAAACATCTTACGACATTCTGTTTCATCACATGAATGATCTATCAAGGGATGAATTACTTCTACTTCGACTAAAATTGCCTTGATGAGATGAGATGATCTAATACTCAACAACTGATACCTGTGCTTTAATATTTTATCCTCTCATTCATATAGTTCTGAGTTTGTAACACTTTTTCCCATCTCTCATATGCACGCTATTTTTTTATGATTTTACTCACAAAAGAAATATTTATTATTCTGTTTTCTCAGGTTGTGACTCTTGGATTCTAAAGTCAGGATCTAAGGGTTGTGACTCCTTATATATAAAGTCAGGATTATTTGGGCTATGACTCCCAGTGTCTGAAGTTAGGTTGTAAGGGTTTTGAATCCCCATACAAAATCCAGTGTGGTGGTTATCCCTCCACTATAAAATGATTTTGTAATTGGGTTATGATTCCCTCATAAAAATCATTTTTAGTGCACACGTATCTCTCACCGAGTAGATAGGTATAAGAGTGGAGTAGGACCACATCGAACTGGACTACTATAAAAAAATCCTTACATTCTTTACTTTTTCCACTGCTAATTAATCTCAATAATTAACTTTGATAATTATTTTAATTAATCTATTTATTTATTTAAACTTTTAATCTGGTATATTTACCTCCCTCTAGACCATCTTCTATTACCCTATCCAACCCAATAATTCCTCTATGAAATCTTCCACGTAATATACTATTTTATCTTGCGATAATAAGATATATGAATCAAGTAATTCATGGTTACCGACATCCATCAAGAAAGAGAAGTTCACAAAAGAAAATTTCAAGGAATCTCTTTTAATACCCCAGGTAATATTGACTCACTTGCATTTGAATAAAACAACTAAAAAATAAACATTGTAGTTTAATTATATAATATCATTCAACTTTCTATAGTATCCCAATTCATCAACTGTAAATATACCACTATTCTATGTTTTCAAACCCTCTTCCTGATTGACTATATTAAATTTAAATCCATTCACATTGTAAGTGTTTAAATTTCTAGCCTGTTTTAGAGGACCTCGAGCCAGAAACTTCAAATATTCTAACTTCTCATCCTGAGTATCAATATTCATGATCTAAAAATAGTAATATAAATTATTATATTTACAAAAAAAAATATATTTCAACCTAATATTCATATTTATTTCAATATTTATTAACTTAAATGATGTATAAACCATTCTATAAGCTCTTTATTAATAACTTTTTTTATATCTTTCTCATTTCATGTTCAGAATCTCATTCATCTCTTTTTTTGTATCTTGGTCTCTCCAATAAATGGATCTATAATTTCACTAATCAGAAAAACATATCTATGTTCTTGTAATAATTCCATTTTTATTAGTGTAAAATTTGAGCTCCTCCTAAATAATCTACCAATATTAGGAAGGGTTTTTTATTTCCCATGTAGTTTAGATTGAGTCTATGTGTCTTCAACCCATACAAATCAATTGAATCTTTTCTCAATATCATCCAAGTATCTAGAACAAAAGGTAAGAAACTCCTCTACCAAATATCCTTTAGAAATAAAGCCTTCAGGTAAAGATTTATTTTTCATGTATGATTTCAAATGACCAAGATATCTATGAAATAAAATAAATAAAACATAATTATGCATTTAATGAAGTGCCAATTATTTTTTATATAATATGAAAAACATATAAATAAAGTACTTTTCAATCGGATACATCCATCAATAATGTACAGGGACTCCTAATTTAGTTTCCTCAAAAAAATCACAATTAAATACATCATGAAAAAAAATGATGGAGAAAAGATCATCTTCATTGCAAAAAGTGTTAATAAAAATCTCTCCTGAAGTTTTTCAATCTCAAATGGTTATATAGTTTTCTCAAATAGTGGTCTAAATAATGTGAAAAATTGGATTATAACAGCCATTTACTTTTCAAGTAATAATATACATAATGACAATGGTATTAACTATTGTAAAAAATATATTTGAATCAAAAATTATCAATCCATGTAACCTATGATTCTTTAATTCAACACACCTTAATATGTTACTTGAATATCCATCAGATGCATTCACATGTTTTAAAATTAGAAGGAATGTATCTTTATCCCCATTTTTCATTGAAAAAATTGTTGGAGCATACTTTTCATTATCATATGGTCATAGATCATTCTTTATGTTCATTGTTTGTAAGTCATTCTGAGCTTTGAGATGGTCCTCCAATTTTCCATTCTCATTAAGAAATGTGAATATAAAATTGTCACTAACATTCTTCTAAATATTACTAACATAAATACTATGTCACAAAAAATTAAATTCCTAATATGGAAGTTTAAAAAATATACCTTTTTTCTTCTATTATTGAATTCCAATTTCTCTTTATGATGCACTTTGAACTCGTTTCCCACTATCATTCAAATGATGCACCTTCCTAAATTTCATTTCAATATTTCCAAGTTATGACAATATTTCAGAACCTATCAACAACTTTGGAGTTGGTCTTCTATTAATAAAACCATTGAATTTTGACTCGTTCAACTGAAATCTATGAGATGCATTGAGAAATATTCAATGACACAATAAGCACCATTTTTTGATGTAAGGTATTCATTTAGGCTCAAAATCAAAGTTACAAATAGGACAATCCAAACTAGTGTAAGTGTTCTGAACAGATAATTTCTCATTTCCAAGGAAGTCACTAATGGTCCACATTAGAGAAGTGTTCATTTTGAACATTATTCTAAAAGATGCATCATATTTCTCAATAATGTTGATCCATAACATCTATAATTATTCAATTAGAGGCTATAAGTATACATCAACATAATTTCCAGGCATTTTTTTCAAGAATAATCATTGAAATGATAAAATATGTTTGTTTCATACAAATCCATAGAGGTAGATTGTAAGGGATCAAAACAACCATCCAAATGCTATAACTAGTGATCAAAGTACCAAATGGGTTGAATCCATCAGTATCCAATCCCAATTGCACATTCCTAGGATCAGATGAGAAATATGGATATAATGAATCAAATGTCTTCCACTATTGTGAATATCTTAGATGTCACATTAACCCATAATTGTTATTATCTATATAATTCCACTTAATGTGCTCAATGGTTTTCAATGACATGAATAATATTTATAATCGAGTCTTTAAAGGGAAGTAATGAAAAACCTATATAGGTGTGTTCTTTTTCTTTTTCTTTATAGTTTTATGTTTATTTAGACTTCCAACATCACCCATTGAATTCCATCTAGAAGAAGAACGATTCTCTCAATCTTGTATGCTTCAATCCTATACCCAATAAAGCATACAATCATTTGTACAAGCATGTATTTTTGTATAATTCAGACCAAGCTTGTAAACACTTTTTTCATATCATAAAAATACTTTTGGATCTTAGCTTCAAGAAATGAATCATGCAACAATTCCAATATCATGGACATCACCTCATTTTTAATTTTATATAGGAATTTTATATTATAAAACTTAAGTAGAAAAAAAATTGAATATTTCAAACATCCACAATAAAGCTCTTGATTTCCATCATCAACTAAATCATGAAACGCATTTGTTTGGTTAGTGAAGTTCTCTCTTACATTAGTCTCTATAGAATCAAGAGGAGGATCCAATTATATGTTACAATCTTAGTCTGTTTTTCCTATAGTCTTAAAAACATCACTTGTCGAGTTACTATTTGTAGCACCCTCAACTGGTTGTGCTGATATGTTTTGATTTTGATATTTTTATCTTTCAATTCTGAAAGCATCATTTATAAGGTCTTTCATTTCATTGTCTATTGTTGATGAAGATGGGAGATCATTTTGTTGATTGACATTAGTACTCATACTTTCTATAAAATTTGATTCTTTTTGAAAAAACCAACATAAATATTGAGAAGATAATCGCTTCAATATCAAGTGTTCATAAACTTTATCTCTCTCTAAACCACCTTCTAAATTTACATTTAGGACATGGACATCTTATTTACCCATAAATGGATCGATTGGGAATTTCAAAATATAAAAAATACTCCAAACCCTTAGCATACTGAGGTGTGTTCTTCAGTAATGTGATCCAGATTGTATCCATATATATCATAGTGTGCCTACACTTTATGAAAAAAATTAAAACACATAATTATTACTAAGTAGTAAAAGAGATAAATGGAAGTGAAAAAAACACAACCCAAGTAGTTATAACAAGAGTCATATAAGTACTAAAAAGTCAACATAAAAAAAGAAAATAAATCATGGATAGTATTATATAAAATAGAAGTAGGAGAAAATAATAAAATAATTAACATCCCAAATGAATAAAAATAACATTCTTCACACTATCTAAATGATGTATTAATTATAAATAGTACAACCGTAATAAAAATAAATATTAAAATCTGAATTCCTTCTACCTTAAATTATTCTAATTGAAGAGGGATATATAAATAAAGTGAGAGAATACCATAACAAATAAGACTAATCTCTCTTATAACTCTTTCATAAAATAATTAACCCTATTTAAAATGAAATAAAATTTATTTTATAATCAATTGAGAATTTTTTAGTGATAAATTATTTTAGAGTAAAATTAACATTATAGACCAGAGTATTTTCTTCCTTTCTTATTCCTAATTTCATGAGTAACTAGTTTATTCTTCTTTAATATTTAGTATTTTACAAAAAATTTAATGGAATAGTTATGGATTTATTTTTGAAACATTCTCAATATAATATATATTAAATATAATAATTCAAATTAAATAAAATATTAAATAAACTAAGTTTAAATAAAATAAAATGTGTGCTTTAAAAAATTGTGTGATAATAATTTTTTAATAGAGGATACATTTTAGGTTAATTTTCTTAAAGATTTTGATTTTTCACTTGATAGAGGTCTAAAGTAATTAAGTAAAAGGTTGAATTTTTTAACAAAGAAATTAATAACTTCTATAAAAGATTAGTTACTCATAAATATTTTTCCAAAAATAGAAATATATTTTATAATCCACAATAGTTAATATTACTCTACATTCTAAACTATTAATTAGTTTTTTAATGATACTCATAGAAATTCCACATACATTCAACTAAAATTATTCATTTATTTTATCTATATTTAATTAATTCCTTCACTTTTACATCATTATAATAAAAACAACTTGTTTGAACTTTCTAAGTACATATGTTTTCACTATAATTTTCAATTTTACTTTGATATATTATTTTTTATTTTCTATGGAGATGATTCTTAATCAACATAATAGTTTTTGTAGAGGGTTTTGTATAAAAATGTTATTTTGATGAGTTATGAAGAATAGATTTATTTCTAATTTTGATGGAATACTATACATTTACAATAGTAAATTTCTGAAAAAAGATGTTTGAAAATGAAAATAATTCCTCTAGTAAAACAACCAAAGCAGGGACTTAAATAGTAATTGCAACAATGTGGTCACTAAATGCACATAATGGTTTCAAAATTCTCAAAAACACACCTACCAACCATAACCACTTTCCCTCATGTTATTTTTTTAGCCCAAATAATAAATAACCCAACAAATAGAAACTATGTTTTGGTTTTATAGAACTCATGAATTGTTTATAGAGATCCAATCAATGATATATCATAGCATTTGGCCTAACTCACAATGTATATTTAATCAATTATCATCCTCTAATAACCAATGAAACCTGAACCACATGACCTTTTCAATAAAATACATGAACCAAAACTTAGATATGAAGATTGCCCTTATACTTTGATACCCAGGTGATGTATAAAAGTAGGAGACTTCAAAATCAATCCAATAAGAAACCTACTCTACCTATACAACCAAAATCCAAATCATTAGAGCTTCCTAGAATCTTATTCCAAACCCAAACATTTTTTGGAGTTAGTGTGAGTAAGAAAATTGAGAGACTGGGAAAGGAAATAAGGGAGAAAAATTACAAATAAGGGAGGGATTACCACTGAGGGGGTCAGGGGAGAATGTGGAGAATGTGGGTTAGTAGGGATGGATTGTGGGAGAAGGATAGGGTGATTAATTGAGGGGCTTATGGATGAACACATCTCTGGTGAGGACTCGAGTGAGGGAGAAGGATTGAGGGAGGGAGGGGGAGAAGGCAATGGAAACGGCTTGGGTGGGGGTGGATTGGGGGTGGATTGGGGGATCAGGGGTGACTATAGTTCTAGATAGGTATTAGGGGGCTTAGTCTTAGAGTCCTCAAGGGATAATAGAGTGTCTATTATGGGGGAACTATAGTGGTGGTGAGGTCTTGGGGGAGGGGAGGAGGGGGCTTGGGGAGAATGGTGGGACTCGGGGGATCTCACGAACCGAATCTGGTCACCATTAAAACAATCACCAAACCCAACCCGCGACAAGTCCCAAAGGGAATTCCCGATCCCCACAGGCTATCACACATTCCCATGTATCATAAGATTAAAGTTGGGAATGATTTACCTGAGTTTATAAAGATACAATGATAAAATAATCCAATAAACCAAATCTGGATTTTTCAAACAAACCCATCTTTTACAAAATTTCAGAATTGAGTTACACAATTTATAACAATTTTCAAAGACCATTACAAAGTTAAAATACCAAAAATGATATCCCAATAACCTCCTCATGGAAAGAGGCACCGCCCTCAAGCCACCTCCACAACACTTCATCATGAAGTACTGCTAAAAAACAAACCATTGGCACAAAAGTTATACCCAAACCTGTGACAACAAAAAACCAAGCCTACTTACACTTAAAGGTGTAACTAGAGTGTGAGAAAAATCCTAGTAGGATACCACCACTAATATATTCCATGTGATAAACATTAAAATATGAAAAACTTACAATTTTGAAAACAAGAAATGCTAGTTACAATTTCTAAAGGATGAAAATTTAAATAAAAACAATTTTCAAGTAGTCTATTTTAAAGAATCAACACTTTTAAATAAAATACTAAAGATATTGAATTTTCCATCCAAACAAACCATATTTATATGGTAAGTACAAACAATCCAATGAGAACAAGAAATAGGAAATAACCCCTAGGCAATAGCTCGTTGTGGGTCTCAGGTACCTCGTATCTTGGTGAAAGTAACCATCACAATATCCATTCTCGTGCATGATCCACTAGTATGGAACATAACCATGACCTATTGGTCCCAAAAATCATCATAATCATAATAGTTTAGTTATTTTTTCATCATCAATCTTGCTACGTGAAACTAAGGCCAAACCCCACGGGATCACTAGCATACTAGTACATGTCCACCCACCTAGATACTCGGGTTTCCCTCTTGTGATCAAACAAGTTAAACAAGCCATGAAATATAATTTTCACATGAAAATACCACTTCCACATCGTACATTTACCAAACATCCCCCATGTATATCACACAAGTCACAAAATCCACTTTTTCATTCAAATTAATTTTGAAATCATACTCACGCCAAAATAGCCCGCAACACTTTTCACATATCTTTAAGCCTTCCACAAATCCATTAAAAAAATTATAAAACCTTTGATATTACAAAGAACATAAAATCCCACACACATATCACATAATACTTCTTTCATCAACAAAATTCATTTTTCACATCACATTCACACAAAACAGCCCACAAACATGTTTCGCACCTCTCTTGCCATTTGACAAAACATTTCTGCAATTTATAAAAAATTCTAAAAACTTTTGACTTCTTAAATCACAACTTTACCTTTAAAAAACCCATATTAGGTGAACACACTCACCCAAACAGTACATATACACCCTTTTCCCACTTTTTTTAACCAAATAAAATATTTACAATTTTCACAAAACAATCCCAAGGGGTATAACTATGTTTTTCACACAAAACCCATTTCAAAACCCTATTTCAAGGAAAAAATCACACCAAGACCCTACCAAAGAAAAATTGGAATCCCTTTAAACATTTATTAAACCATTATCAAGTGCTATAAAATTACCTCAAATAATACCACAAAAGATACATGTGAAAAACACACATTTTCATAAAACACTTTCAAGGGGTGAAATAAGGTTTTACACATAACACCCATTCAAAACCCACTTTTTGAGGCCCACATGTCACTAAAACATTATCAAAATATAATTGGAATCCCCTTTAAATAACTGAAAAATTCCTTTCACATTTTATAAAACAACCACAAGATATAACACATGAGTTACATTTGAAAAAAAACACACTTCAAACAAAAATGTAACATTAATAATAAATGCTTTATTATTCCTACTAAAAATGGTTTTCTCACCACACACAACATATTAGAAACATGATAAATTAATAAAACAAGCAATATAACTCATCAATGATTGTATACACATGGAATCACCTACCTTTTGAGTCAAAACCCCTAAATCTTGGTGCGAAACTTTAACCGCACCACGAGGGAGTGAAATTAAGACCTAGACCAAAATATTTGACTAAAAAGACACCAAATAAAATCCTAGGTGTGAAACCTAACTTCTGTACATGAGTAACTTCAAGAAATAGGAAAGAAACCCTAAGGATAAGGAAGGAAATGAAGAGAGAAACACTTAACGAAATCTTGAAGAAATCAGCCCAAATCTGCCAATAGTTGAATATTGAAGTAACCAAAACTGAAAGGGAGGCTCGAAGGAGTACTATTAGGTCATGTGGGGACTTTATTTGGGGTAAAAGACTGAATGTTGAAGGATTTATGAAAGAAACATTTTAACTCTTTAAATCTGGGTGATTTGAGAATGATTAAGAAAGATTACCCTCATCTGTGGGGGATTTGAGCTCCAAAGAGGGGGAGGAGAGCATGGGAGTGCACCTTGGGTAAGTGGGATCAGGTGAGAGTTTGAATCACTGAACAAACATAAAAATTTAATGAGATGTTAAATAATTAAAAAATATTTTAAAGTAGGAAATGGGCTTTCGGGCTGGCCCAACACCTTAATAAAAAACCCAAATCCGTCATTATTGTGGATTCCTATGGGGTCCAAATTGATATGGTGGTTTTACTATATGAGTGGATTCCAATAGGGAAGTGTAATGGGTGTAAAATGTTTAAAAATAATGTAGTTATAAAAGAAACAAAATTTATTTTTAAATCTGGAAATGGGCTCAGGGTCTGGCCCAAATTTTGAAAACCCACCATTTCCACCAAAATGAATGGGAAACCCACAAAGCAAAGAAAGAATGAAAATTAAATGAATTTACTTTAAAATAATTCATGGATGTTAAAATTATCCCCACTATAAAACTTTATACCCTCGTAAACCAACAGCAAGGCCAAAGTCAAAACCAAACCAACAGAAAGGCCAAAATGTACTCCTTTTCCAAGTTTCACCCACCCCCAAAAGGCCAAAACACCTCCAATTGATCAATCAATGAAAGAATACTATAACGAACCAAAAAATAAACCACTTCCTAAAATGATAAATTATATTCAAACTAAATCCCAAAATAAAACTCCTCAATCACTATCTGAACAAGACTCAAGCAGTTTACCCAAACGAACAACAACATCGAACAAGGTTACACTGCCCTTACTTTAACTAAACCGTTGGGCGCTCTCCAATCCCAAACTTTACCCAAGGAATATTTTTGTAGTTAGATAGCTTTGAATGAGACTACCTACCACCAATAAAAGACCAAGGAAAAAACTGAGTTACTGATATAGGGAGACATAAATGGGCTCCCACTATAAGAGACAACTTAAATTTTCCTGAGACGGAATTGGGACACTAACAGGGGGAGGCCCGAATGAACTCCCCATAATAAAGGGTAGAATATCATTATATTTTTTTAAAATAACTTACATGAGATCTATAGTGGGTCTCCCCACCATAAGAACCAACCGTCTAAACCGAATAGCATGGTCCGACATGAAAAGACCCCAAAATTTAAAGAGTTGGCATGGTCGCACGGTTAGTCTGCACGGGTTTAGAAACCATGTGCTAACCATTACGAGCATTCTATCCAAAGGGGAAACTTCACATGGTTAAATGGTGTAATAAAATCATTCATGTGGAGACCATGCGATATCTACTATCTCTAATTTCACATTTCCCTAGGTTGGCACACAGTTACTACTAATTGTGCACAAAAAGTGCACATTAATCTGCCTAGCCCAAATTTCAATATTTTCTCCAAAAACTCAAAGGAAAAAAAAGGGGAAATTATTAACTCATGCTACAACATGGAAATGAGGTCCTCCCACCTTTACCACCAAATGGGAACAACTGGAACAAGATGATGACACCAAATGTTTAAACTATTCCCATCTTTCATACTGAGGACAGGAATTAAACCAAAGGTTTTAATGACCCGGGGATTTCCCTAACTACGCGCCAGCTTCACTTCGGGACCTATGGCTGGAGCTCAAATTATTGAAGTATCTCCGGCCACGTAGTTAGGCTTTTGAAAACCCTAAATTTAATTTATTCTTTCGGTGCCACAAACAACTACACTGAGATACCAGATGGGTTTAACGAGACATAACACTCTCCAAACTCATTTTACCATCACCCAACATTTCACTGAAATAGGTGTTTTGAAGAGGAACACACATCACCCATTGTTTATTTGGATGAGAAACAGAAAGAGGAAAGGATATATAGAAACACTTTCCTCTAAACAAATGATGCTAAGATCTCCCAAAAGGAGACACACTTCTGACAAAACCAAGACTCACAAAAGATTGTACAACCTCACCTTTATAGTCAAACAAGCACATGACATAACAAGGCATCACCAAACATGACCATTGTGACTAATAAAAACAATACATGGAGAATGACCTTATGAAACATTAACAAACATCACACAATTATAGAAAGTGGACATACAACCTCTCATGACTAGATTTTATATGCTAGTGGTTTAATAAGAACCCCTACTTTAAAGAGACAATGAAGGACCTAGGGGGCCTCTTAGACACCATCCACACTAACAAACCCAGACTACTTTCACCGTCAAAAAATTAGGTAACTTAAGAAAATTAGGTCACTTTCAACATTCCATGAGAACTCTCCCACTACAAGAGGATCCGAAAAACAAAGAAAGGAAATGGTTTAGACTCAATCTCTAAAGCTCGAGAAAAATATTCCTAACATTGATCAAGTGGAGGATCTTCCAATGGCGAAACAATATGGGCTGCACTTCAGTCATGAATTAACAATTAATGGGGACATAACTTAACCAAAAAAAGAACCCAAGGACTCAATCAAGATGGTTTATTAGTCAAAAAATTTCATAAACTAGAACCAAACACATGATGGGAACCACCATAAAGGCTTCCCGAACTTTTCTTAGAAGAGATCACTAACCATCCCTTCAACCCAACTTACCGACCAAACACAAACCCAAAACACCATTCAAACAAAAGGGGTTATTGTAATCAAAACATCCCACAACAAAAAAAATTCCAAAAACACATAATACACGCCATCCCAAACCAATGATCAATACAAAATGTTTTCCTTTAAAATCATCTCTTCAAAAATAAATGGTTCAGCAGTTAGCGTATCCACCAATGGTACCCCATGGGCCACACACATTCATGTTTCCGTGCCACACTGGGCACCCTCATCATATCCATCCCATTAAAACACATTTCAATAGTTAGAAAACTCTATTGTAAATTCTTTTTTAAAACAAACTTTAACATAGTTCATGCTTTTAAAAGAGGTCCAAACACACCATTTTCTATTTCAAAACAATTATGAAAATTTAGTTCCACCATTTAAAAAATCAAACCTCTCCCTTTTTATTATAAAACCATTTCATAAAAACTTTACGCTTCTCAAAACCAAGTCTTTTTTTCTTTAAAACCAAACGTTCAAGATTTTAAATCTAAATAACACAAGACAATGCGAGAGGAAACTAGTTTCGGTGGGTGACTTGGAAATATGTTTGGTAGCCATATTCCAATCACTTCACCATCACAAAGAGTGTTCTAGGGAATTATCCCTAGCTCCACATGTATTTTCAGGCCCTGCGAGCTCACTGAGACCATTAACCCAACTCTCTTTTCATTTCCCCTAATCATCATCAAACCAAGAAAACCAAAGGACTCAGACAAATCCCAAATTCCCCTGGCGACTCGAATCCCATCATGAGGTGTGCTGGCCAGGCACACTTCCCATAACCAGAATGTCAAGTTGCAATAATCCTAGCTCCAAACTATCCCAAATCTTCCTCAAATAACATAACCCAAAGAGAGTGAACCTCCCTCTGATACCATTTTGTCACGAACCAAATCTGGACGCCCTCAAAACCGAAACCAAACCAAACCCGCGACAAGGGTCGAAGGGAGTTACCGATCCCCAAGGGCTGGAAAGTGCTTGGGTATCATAAAATGAAATTTGGGAATTATTTACCTGAGTTTATAAACATAAAACAATAAATAAATCCAATAAACCAAATCTGGATTTTTCAAACCAAGCCATCTTTTACAAAATTTTAGAATTGAGTTACACAATTAAAAACAATGTTCAAATACCATTACAAAGGTGAAATACCAAAAATTATATCCCAAGAACCTCATCATGGAAAGATGCACCAACCTCAAGCCACCTCCATAACACTTCATCATGAAGGACGGCTAAAAACACGAATCATTAGCACAAAAGTTATACCGAAACCTGCGACAACAAAAACCAAGTCTACTTACACCCAAAGGTGTAAGTAGGGTGTGATACAAAGCTCAGTATGATACAAACACTAATATATTCCATGTGATAAACATTAAAAGAGTAAAAACTTGCAAGTTTTGTAAACAAGAAATGCTAGTTGCAATTTCTATAGGATGCAACTTTAAATAAAAGTAGTTTTTAAGTGGGATATTTTAAAGAATAAACACTTTTAAACAAAATACCAAATCTATTTAATTTTCTATCCAAAAATACCATATTCTAACAGTAAGAACAAATCATCTAATGAGCACAAGTAATAGAAAATAATCCCTAGGCACTAGCTTGTTGTGGGTCCTAGGTACCTCGTATCTCGGTGAATGTAACCATCATAATATCCATTATCATGCACGAGCCATTAATAGGGAAAATACCTATAACCTAATGATCTTAAACATCATAATTATCATCATAGTTTATTTAGCGTGTTCATATTCAATCTTTATATGTGAAACTGAGTCCAAACCCCACGGGATCACTAGCATACTAGTACACATCCACACACTTAGATACCTGAGTTTCCCTCTTGTGCTCAAACAAGTTCAACAAGACATGAAATATAATTTGCACATGAAAATACCACTTCAACATCACACATTTACCAAAAAATCCCCATGTATATCACATAAGTCACATAATCCACTTTTTCATTAAAATTCATTTTGAAATCATACTCACACCAAAATAGCCCACAACACTTTTCACATTTCTTTAACCCTTCCACAAATCCTTTAAAAATTTTATAAAACCTTTCCAAGATATTACAACTCACATAATATCCCACACATATATCACATAATACTTCTTTCATCAACAAAATTCATTTTACACATCACACTCACACAAAACAGCCCACAAATGTGTTTCGCACCTCTCTTTCCATTTGACAAAACATTTCAGCAATTTATAAAACATTATAAAAATGTTTGACTTCTTAAATAACCACTTTACCTTTTAAAACCCCATATTAGGTTAACACACTCACCCAAACAATACATATTAATCCTTTTCCCACTTTTTTTAACCAAATAAAATATTTACAATTTTTACAAAACAATCTCAAAGGGTATAACTATGTTTTTCACACAAAACCCATTTCAAAACCCTCTTTCAAGGAAAAAATCACAACAATACCCTAATAAATTATAATTTAAATCCCTTTAAACATTTATTAATTCATTCTAAAGTGCTATAAAATTACCTCAAATAATAACACAAAATATACATGTGAAAAACACACATTTTCATAAAACACTTTCAAGGGGTGAAACAAGTTTTTACACATAACACCCACTCGAAACCCCCTTTTTTAGGCCCACATGACACTAAAACATTACCATACCATAAGTTTTATCCCATTTCAACAACTAATAAATCCCTTTCACATTTTATAAAACTACCACAAGAGATAACACATGAGTTACATTTGAAAAATACAAACTTTAAACAAAAATGTAACTTTAATACTAAAAGTTTTACTATTGCTACAAAAAAGGGTTTTCTCACCACACATAAAAAATTAGTAATATTCAAAATTAATAAACCATGTAAGATAAATCATCAATAATTTCTTACACATGGAATCACCTACCATTTGAGTCAAAACCCCCAAATCTTGGTGTGAAACTTCAACCGCACCACCGCCACACCACAAGGGAGTAAAATCAAGACCTAAACCAAAATATTTGACCAAAAATACACTAAATAAAACCCTAGGTAAAAATATTAACTTTTTGACATGATTAACTTCAATAAAGAGGAAAGAAACCATAAGGAGAAGGAAGGAAATAAAGAGAGAAACACTTACTTAAAGAAATGTTGAAGAAATCACCCCAAATACACCAATAGTTGAATCTTGAAGTAACCAAAACTGGTAGTGAGGGTAGAAGGAGTCATATTAGGTCATTTGGGGACTTAATTTGGGGGGAAATAGTGAATATATAAGGAGTTATGAAAGAAACATTTTACCTTTTAAAATCTGGGCGATTTGAGAATGATTAAGAAAGATCTCCCTCATCTGTGGGGTATATGAGCTCCAAATAGTGGGAGGATAGAATGGGAGTGTGACTTGGGTAAGTGGGATAGGGTGAGATTTTTTATCACTAAAAACCCATAAAAATTGAATGAGATATTAAATAATTAAAAAACTATTTTAAAGTAGTAAATGGGATCTAGGGGTGGCCCAACACCTTAATAAAAAACCCAAATCCATAATTATTATGGGTTCCTATGGGATCCAAATTGATATGGTGGTTTTAAGATTCCAGGTTTTTCCAATTGGGAAGTGGAATGGGTGTATAACATTGAAAAATAAAGGAGTTATAAATGAAACAAAATTTATTTTTAAATCTGGAAATGGGCTCAAGGTCTGGCCCAAATTTTGAAAACCCACCATTTCCACCAAAATGAATGGGAAACCCCCAAAACAAAAAAATAATGGATATTAAATTAAAATTATCTTTAAAATAAGTCATATATGTGATAAGTATCCCCACTATAAAACTTTCCACTCTATGAAATCCATATCAAGGCCAAAGGAAAAAAACAAACCCAACTGAAAGGCCAAAATGGATTCCTTGTCCAAGTTTTGCCCGCCCCCAAAAGTTCAAAACCCCTCCAATTGATCAATCAAGGAATGAATAATCTCACCAATAAAAACATACAACACTTACTAAAATGATAAATTATATTCAAACTACATCCCAAATGAAAACACCTCAAACACTATCCGAACAAGACTCAAGCAGTTTACCCAAACAAACAACAACATCAAAGAAGGTTACACGGGCCTAACTTTAACTAAACCATTGGGCGCTCACCAATCCCAACGTTTACCCAAGGAAGATTTTTGTAGTTATATAGCTTCTAATGAGAATACCTACCACCAATCCAATACCAAGGAAAAAACTGAGTTACTGATATGGGGAGACACAAATGGGTTCCCACCATAAGAGACAACTTAAATTTTCCCGATACGGAATCGGTACACTAACAGGGGGAGGACCGAATGGACTCCCTGTAATAAGGGGTAGAATCTCATTAGATGTTTCCAAAATAACTTACATGAGATCCATAGTGGGTCTCCCCACTATAAGAACCAACCATCTAAATTGACTAGCACGGTCCGACATGAAAAGAGCCCAAAATTTAAAGAGTTGACACAGTCACACGGTTAGTCTGCATAGTTTCAAAAACCTTGCGCTAACCATGTCGAGAATTCTATCCAAATGGGAAACTTCTCACGGTTACATGGTTCAAGATTCATGGCTGTGTGGATACCATGTGATAGTTACTATCTCTTATCGCATGGTTCCCTTGGTTAGCGCACAGTTACTACTAACCGTGCGCATATAGTGCGCATTAATCTACCTAGCACAAATTTCAAACTTTTCATAAAAAACTTGAAGGAAACTAAAGGGGGAAAGTATGAACTCAGGATACAACATGGAAATGAGGTCCTCCAACCTTTACCACCAAATCGGAAAAAATGTAACAAGATGATGAAACTGGAGTTTTAAACTATTCCTTTCTTTAATACTGAGGATAGGAATTAAACCAATGGTTTTAATGACCTAGGGATTTCCCTAACTATGTTCTAGCTTCACTTCAGGACCTATGGCTGGAGCTCAAATGATTGAATCATCTTCAGCCATGCAATTAGGATTTTCAAAACCTCTAATGGAATTTATTCTTTCAGTGCCACAAACAACTACACTGAGATACCGGATGGGTTCAATGAGATATAACACACTACAACCTCACTTTATCATCACCCAAAATTTCACAAAAACAGGTGTTTTGAAGACACACACACATCACCCATTGTTTCTTCGGATGAGAAAAGGAAAGAGGAAAGGATATATAGAAACACCTTCCTCTAAACAAAGGATGTTGAGATCTCATGAAAGGAGACACACTTCTAACAAAACCAATACTCACAAAATATTGTACAACCTCACCTTTAGAGTCAAACAAGCACATGATATAACAAGTAATCACTGAACATGACCATTATGACTGATAAAAACAATACATGGAGATATACCTTATGCAAAATTCCCAAAAATCACACAATTCTAGAAAGTGGCCATAATAACCTCTCATAACCATATTTCATATGCTCATGGTTTAACATGAACCCCTCCTTTGAAGAGACAACGAAGGACCCAGAGGCCCTCTTAGACACCATCACACTAACAACCCCAGACTACTTTAACCTTCAACGAATCAGGTAACATAAGAAACTAAGGTCTCTTTCAACCTTCCACGACCACTTTTCCACTACAAGAGGATTCACAAAACCAAGAAATAATATGGTGTAGAATCAATCTCTAAATATCGAGAAAAAGATTACTTACATTGATCAAGTGAAGGATATTCCAACGATGAAACAATCTATACTACACTCTAGTCATGAATTAACTCTTAATGGGGGCATAACGTATCCAACAAGAGAGCCCAAAGACCCGACCAAGATGGTACATTGATCAAAACATGCCACAAACTAGAACCGAACACATGATGGGAACCACCGTAAAGGCTTGCCGAAATTTTCTCAGAAGAGACCACTAACCATCCCTTCAACCCAACTTACTGACCAAACACAAACCCAAAACACCATTAAAACAAGAGGGGTTATTGGAATCAAAACATCCCACAACAACAACATTTCAAAAAACACATAAGACGCACCATACCAAACCAGTTATCAAGAAAACATGTTTTCCTTTAAAATCATCTCTTTGAAAATAAATGGTTCAGCAGTTAGTGTATCAACCAATGGTACCCCATGGGCCTCACATGTTCATGTTTTCATGCCACACCAGGCACCCTCCTCATATCTATCCCACTAAAACACATTTAAATAGTTTAGAAAACTCTATTGGAAACACTTTTTCAAAACCAACTTTAACATAGTTCCTGCTTTCAAAAGAGGTGAAAACACACCATTTTCCATTTCAAAACAATTATGAAAATTTATTTCCATAATTTAAAAAATAAAACCCCTCCCTCTTTTTTAGAAAACCATTTCATGAAAACTTTACGCATCTCAAAACCAAGTCATTTTTTCTTTAAAATCAAACTTCTAATATTTCAAAACTAAAGAACACAAGACAATATGAGAGGAAACTAGTTTCGGTGGGTAACTTGGAAATATGGTTGGTGTCCATACACCAACCACTTCACCATCACAGAGAGTGTTCTAGAGAATTATCCCTGGCTCCAAATGACTTTCCAGGCCCTGTGAGCTCACTAAGACCATTAACCCAACACTCTTTTCATTTTTCTTAATCATCATCAAACTAAGAAAACCAAAGGACTCCGAAAAATCCTGACTTCCCCTGGTGACTCGAATACCTTCATGAGGTATGCTGGCCTGGAAAACTACTCATAACTGGAATTTTAAGTCCCAAAAGTCCTAGGTCTATATTATCTTGACTCTTCCCCAAATAACATAACCCAAAGAGATCAAACCTCCCTCACATACCATTTTTTCACGAACTGAATCCGGTCGCCATCAAAACTGGCACCAAACCCAACCTGTGAAAATGATCGAAGGGCGTTCCAGATCCCCATGGTCTGGAACAAGTTCCTAGGTATCATAAAATAAAAGTTGGTAACAATTTACCTGAGTTTATAAACATGAAACAATAAAAAAATCCAATAAACCAAATATGGATTTTTCAAACCAAACCATCTTTTACAAAATTTCAGAATTGAGTTACACAATTTAAAACAGTGTTCAAAGACCATTAAAAAGGTACAATACCAAAAATGACATCCCTATAACCTCCTTATGGTAAGGGGAACCTCCCTCAATCCACCTTCACAACACTTCATCATGAAGGACCGCTAAAAACACAAACCATTGGCACAAAATTTGTACCTAAACCAGCGACAAAAAAAACCAAGTCTACTTACACCCAAATGTGTAAGTAGGGTGTGAGAAAAATCTCAGTAGGATACCACCACTAAGATATTACATGTGATAAACATTCAAAGACAAAAAACTTGCAAGTTTTGTAAACAAGAAATGCTAGTTACATATTCTAAAGGATGAAACTTTAAATAAAAACCATTTTCAAGTGGGCTATTTTAAAGAATAAACACTTTTAAATAAAATAACAAATCTATTGAATTTTCCATCCAAACATACCATATTCTGACAGTAAGCACAAATCATCCAATGAGAACAAGCAATGGGAAATGACCCCTAGGCACTAGCTCGTTGTGGGTCCCAGGTACCTCGTATCTTGGTGAAAGTAACCATCACAATATCCATTCTCGTGCATGAGACACTAGTAGGGAACATACCCATAACCTATTAGTACCTAAAATCATCATCATCATCATATCTCAGCTAGTGTTTTCATCATCAATCTTGCTACGTGAAACTGAGGCCAAACCCCACGGGATCACTAGCATACTAGTGCACGTCCACCCACCTAGATACCCGGGTTTGCCTATTGTGCTCAAACAAGTCAAAAAAGCCATGAAATATAATTTTATCATGAAAATAACACTTCAACATCCCACATCTACCAAATATCCCCCTTTTATATCACACAATTCACATAATTCACTTTTTCCTTCAAATGTATTTTGAAATCATACTCGCACCAAAATAACCCACAACACTTTTCACATTTCTTTAACCGTTCCAAAAATCCTTTAAACAATTTTATAAAACCTTTAAATTATAGTAAAACTCACATAAAATCCCACACACATATCACATAATACTTATTTCATCAACAAAATTCATTTTTCACATCACACTCACACAAAACAGCCCACAAACATGTTTCGCACCTCTCTTGACATTTGACAAAATATTTCATCAATTTATAAAACATTATAAAAATGTTTGACTTCTTAAATCACCACATAACCTTTAAAAACCCCATATTAGGTGAACACTCTTACCCAAACAGTACATATACACCTTTTTCCCACTTTGTTTAACCAAATAAAATATTTACAATTTTCACAAAACAATCCTAATGAGTATAACTATGTTTTGCACACAACCCCATTTCAAAACCCCCTTTCAAGGCCAAAGTCACACAAAAATCCTACCAAAGTATAATTTTAAACCCTTTAAACATTTATTAAACCATTATCAAGTGTTATAAAATTACCTCAAATAATACCACAAAAGATACACGTGAAAAACACACATTTTCATAAAACACTTTCAAGGGGTGAAACAAGGTTTTACAAATAACACCCCTTCAAAACCCCATTTTTGAGGCCCACGTGACACTAAAACATTTCCAAACCATAATTTGAATCCCCTTTCAACAACTAATAAATCCCTTTCACATTTTATAAAACTACCACAAGAGATAACACATGCGGTACATTTAAAAAATACACACTTCAAACATAAATATAACTTTAATACTAAATAAATTACTATTGCTACCAAAAATGGTTTCTCCACCACACAAAACAAATTAGGAACATTCTAAATTAATAAAAAATCAAGCTAACTCATCAATAATTTCTTACACATGGAATCATCTACCTTTTGAGTCAAAACCCCCAAATCTTGGTGCGAAACTTCAATCGCACAACCACCGCACCACAAGGGAATTAAATCGATACCTAGACCAAAATATTTGACCCAAAAGACACCAAATCAAACCCTAGGTACTAACCCTAACTTATGGACATGAGTAACTTCAATAAATAGGAAATAAATCATAAGGAGAAGAAAGGAAATGAAGAGAGAAACACTAAAAGAAATCTTGAAAAAATCGGCCCAAATTCACCAATTTTTTAATATTGAAGTAAAAAAACTAGTAGTTAGTATATAAGGAGTCATATTAGGTCATTTGGGTACTAAATTTAGGTAAAAAGAGTGAATATTGGAGGATTTATGAAATAAACATTTTATCTCTTCAAATCTGGGAGATTTAAGATTGATTAAGAAAGTTTTCCCTCATCCTTGGGGGATATGAGCTCCAAAGAGGGGTATGAGAGTATGTGAGTGCTCCTTTGGTAAGTGGGATCGGTTGAGATTTAGAATCAATGAAAAAAAATGAATGCAATATTAAATAATTAAAAACATATTTTAAAGCTGGAAATGGGCTTTCAGGCTGGCCCAACACCTTAATAAAAAACTGAAATCCATCATTATTATGGATTCTTATGGGGTCCAAATTGATATGGTGGTTTTAATATAATAGTATATGAAAATTTATAAGTAAAATGGGTGTAAAATTTTGAAAAATTAAGGATTTATAAAATACACAAAATTTATTTTTAAATCTAGAAATAGGCTCAGGGTTTGGCCCAAATTTTGAAAACCCACCATTTCCACCAAAATGAATGGGAAAACCCCAAAACAAAGTAATAATGGAAATTAAATGAAAAATACCTTTAAAAAGTCATTTATGTTATAGGGGAGAAGTTTTTTTTCTAATAAATAGCTAATATTTTGTGGTAGTTTTTAGAAAAGCAATACTAAATCATTTAAATTTTTTTAACAATGGTTTAGTAAACCATCGCTAAACAACGAATTTGGTGTAGTGAATCTCACATTGTGAATTAATTATACCCATAAAATCATTCAAACCCTAAATAAAACACATGTAATCCATTTATAACCATTCACTTTATAAATAATCATTCATAGTGTTAATTAGTTCATGTAGCTAGATGTAATTTTCCCTTATTACTTTTCCTCTAAACCCCACTGGTAATGTTAACCCAACTCATACAAATTAAAATAAATAGAAAGATATAATCACATACCACAAAACATGGTTAATACATTCTATGATCCCCTTTTATCTCCCCTACTAAGTTGTAACTCTTACTTATTACTTTTCCATTCCTTTAGTTTTGGAAATCCCAAACACCTTTTTAAAACTATGCTTAATAAATTTTTATATCCAAAGTGTTTTTAGTATGTATTTGTAGAAAAAAATACTTTATACCATAAATAGAAATGTTTCTAATGTATTATTAAAATAAAATTTTATTATTCAATATGATCCATCAGAATGAAGGTGTGTCTGATCAATTGGAATGACCTTTGTTCTGACTAGTGGTTAGACTTATATCTTATCTATCAGACTGGAAAAAAATAGTCATGAACATCAAAATTACACTGGTATTGATACATTATACTGAACATAATTTAGTTTATCATATTAACAATCAATAAGTACATCCATAAAACTACCAAAATCTTATAATCGGAATATATTGATTTGTTTTTATCAGAGAGAATACAAAATAGCATTGTAATGGTGCTAAACAAAACAACGTCGAAAATTATATTATTGTTGAGATGTTAAGTAAAAGTTTTCTGAGATCATTGCAACCAACTCAGAAATATAACCATTGAGATATCACCTTTAACTAGAATATCATTTTAAGATCTGAGAGTAGATTCATTCTTAACTCAAATCGTCTAAATTTTACTCTGTATGAACTTCTCATTCTTAGTCTTTATAATACTTTAGAGAGTTTAAGTTCTAAGGAATCCCTATATGGGTTGTAATTCCTTTATAAAAAAATTGATTTTTTTAATCGCTTTTTCAGTCATGGTATTGATCAAGGGATTCCAGTAATAGGAAAACATAGGTGAATCTGATCATTTAATCAAGGAATTTCGGGGCTAGGAAGACAGAGACCGATCATTTTATCGAGGGATTTTGAGGTTAGGAAGGCAAATACTGGTTATCATATTGAGGGATTCCATGAGATTTTAATACAGAGTTATTGATAATTATATTGAGGGTTTCATTGGTAAGTAAAGATAGACCTTACAATATTTATACAATTTTGGATACTTTTAGTCCTTATTTATGACTACCTTAACTTTTAAGGTTAAAGAGTAATTTTTTATAAGCTTGTAATTAATTTGAAATTTTATAAGATTTTTTATTTCTTTTTTTATAATATTTAATATTCTATTTTTCATGTATTAGAAAGTTATTTTGTACACTTATCTTTCTAATCATATTATCGGTGTGTCTGTGATACCGATAAAATGTAATCAAATAATCAGACAGTTTTTTATTCTGGTTTTTTTACTCTAATCATCGGATGATCATAGTGTCTGATGTTTTTAATAAAATAGGTTTTTTTGTTTAATTTAAAGTTATGAAATTGCAATTCGCCTCACCCTCTTGTATGACATTGTAAACTCTTTCAATCCAACAATTAGTATCAGAAGAGGTTCTGTTGCTTATACTTGATGATTTTTTACTTTCTTTATCAACTCTAAGGTTATTAAGTTTTTATATAAACTTCTAATTTATAAATTTTTATACACTAACGTGATTATAAAAAATATTTTCTATTTTTTTAAGATGTAAGGTCATAATGTTGGAACTCTAGAAAATCTCAATCCTAGTCTACCACCTATATTTGATGGTAATTATTATGAGTACTAGAGAGATAAGATGATAATTTTGTTATCAATACTAGATCTAATAACTTTGTAATGATTACTTATTATTACAAGATACCTAAGAAATAAGTTACTACTTTAATTAATCAATAGAAACAACAATATCAACTAAATTATAGAGTAAGGATTACTTTCTTATGTTCCATGACAAGGAATATATATATTTAGATATATTTTTATAAATATGATAATAGCATATGGAAAAAATTAGAATCCACTCACTTTGGAACTTATAAAGTAATTGAGACAAGAAGAGTTATGATGAGAGCAGGTTATCAAGCTTTTGGTTTCCTACCTAGAGAATCAGTAGCAAAAATGCATCAAATATTTGTGATTATTGTTAATAGTTTTCATTCTCTGGGAGGAAAATACCTTACTGATGTAATTTTGGTTAATAATATTATAGATATCATATCAAATTAATGGGAATCCAAAATAACTGCTTTTAATGATACAAGGAAGATTAATAATATTACTTTAGATGATCTTATTGGTTCTCTTATGCAATATAAGGGCAGATTAAAAAGAGATGCTGAAAAGGAAAAAAATAAAAATGGTGGATTTTATTTTACTAAAATATAAAATGTTTTTAATAAATTTCATTTAGCCGATAAAGTTTTGAAATATTAAAAGAATAAGAAAGTTGTTATTAAATATTATTCTAGTTATTATTCACCTTCTAAGAATAAGTTAGAAAATCTTTCTAGAATAATGAATAAATCATTAGAAAGAAATATTTTCATTATATATACAAGAAAATTCATAAGGAAAAATGATAAGAAAGAATCTTATGTGGTTACTTGTTATGAATGTAATAAGATAGGACACATTCGATCAAATTATCCTAAGATGAAAAGGAGAGAAAAGAAATAAATAAATACATAATTAAATGAAAATAAGTATTACAAGTATAAAATTAATAAGATTCTAAAAGCTTATAACACTTGGAGTAAAAGTAGAGGATATAGTTCATTAGATAATTCTTTTGACAATGAAAGTTCTTGATAGAGGAACATTGGCCTATTTGATGAAATAACTTTATTAAATAAATGTCTTATGGAAAAGGTACACACTATTGAATCCATTACTAATATATCATTAAATTAAAATTATCTTTAAAATAACAATGAGAAAAATTCTACATCTTCAGATGAAGAATCTTCATTAGATGAAGAATATAATACCATACCTAGTTATGAAGAGGTATCCAGATTTTCCAAACTTCTAGAAAAAAAATTATAAAGTTTGTAAAAAACTTGATAATTCCCAAGAAAACCTTGTGAAGGTAGATTCAATAATATCTATCTTAACTACAGAAATAATATATCTTTCTAAATATATTTATAAAACTAATTTTTAAAAGGAAAAACTTTATAATTATTTTAAGAAAATTATTATTGATAAAAATCATTTCTAAACTAATTTTTAAAAACTTAGTTCTAATACTATTTCTAATGGGGATGATAATTTAGTTGTCAACCTAAATTCTGAAATTTCAAGCTTAAAGAATATTTTATCTTAGTTTACCAATATTAAGAAAAACTTCAATAAAATTTATAAGAAAATTAGACCTCATAGTGATAATATTTGTATGGGTTTTACTAACTAAAAACCTATTTTTAGTAATAAATATTTTTTTCTAAAAGTGGTCTATTTTTTCACTAAGTGTCAAAGTTGTGGACATTGGAAAATTAAATGGTCTTTAAATAGAGTTTAGTTTTATAGTTTTTATAAATCATATATTTCTAAGGAAATTATACTTTCTCAAAATAATAAAGTTAGAAAAATCTGGCTACCTAAAATCATATTTTTTGATAATGTCAGACCCAAGAAGGTTTGAGTTCTGAAAAAACTAATTTTTTTGTTTTCTAGAAAATAAAGATAGTACCAAAAAAAAACATTTGGTACATAGATTTTAGTTTCTACATACACATGACTGGAAAAAAAATTTGTAAGAAGATTATCAATATGAAAGGTGGAAAATTAACTGTTGAAGATAATGATCAAGGAGAAATCACTGGTATGTATAGCATTGTATTTCTTGGAAAAGATATTATTTAAAATGTTTTATTTATTATAGGACTTAAGAATAACCTTTTTAGTATAAGTCAATTTTGTGATAAGGTTTATCTTGTGAACTTTAGGAATGAAAAATTTATTGTACATTGTTTAAAAAATGAATTTATTCTTTTTACTTATTGACATGAGAATGTATACACTTTAAACTTATAAGACCTTAGAAGCTAAGACTTTCCTTTCCTTAACAATATGGAAGATAAATCTTGGTTATGGAATAGAAGGATGGGACACTATAACCTTATAAACTTAGATAATTTGACTAAGAAAAGAATTATTAAGGATTTATTGGAACTTAGGTTAGAATATTCAAGAGTTTGTGATCCTTTTAAATTTAGTGAGAAATATAAGTCATGTTTTAAATCTATTAGTGATGTTTTAAATTTTTATTCTTTACATTTAGTGAACATGGACTTATTTGTTCCTAAAAAAATTAGAATTATTGGTGGGAAATACTATGTATATGTTTTTGTTGATGACTACACTAGATACAGATGGGTCTGTTTTCTTAAAAGAAAATTAGGAGTATTTGGTTATTTTAAAACTTTTTTAGCCAAAGTTAAAAGTGAGGAAAACATATTATTGATTAATATTCATAATGATCATGGTAGGGAATTTTTAAATTCTAATTTAAAAAAAATAGTAATAAAGGTATTATACATAAATTTTTGAAATCTATAACTCTACAGAAAAATGGTGTAGTTGAAAGAAGAAATATAGTTCTTCAAGAGATTACTAGAACCATACTGAGTGAATACTTTATTGCTAAACATTTTTGGGATGAATTAGTTAGTACTAACTTATATACTATAAATTGAGTTTAAATTATACATTTTATTAATAAAACTCCTTATAAGTTGTGTATGGAAAGAAAACCAAAAGTTTCTTAATTCAAAACTTTTGGATGCAAAGTATTCGTCCTGAATACTAAGGATAGTATTTGTAAATTTGCACTAAAATATGATGAAGGAATATTTTTAGGTTATGCCACTACTAGTAAGGATTGTAGAGTTTTTAATAAAAATGATAGTACTATAGAGGAAAAATTACATGTTATGTTTGATGAAACTGGTCCCTTTTTTCAAACAACCCCAACCTATATCTTGGGGATGTTATTTCAAAAAATTATTTTCAACATGTAGTAGAAAGTTATTCTCAAAAATAAATAACTCAAGAATATGTTTTTAAGTCATTCCTAAAGAATCTTTTCAACCTATTTTTGAAGAATATACTTTTTAAAGCCTAAGAAGTCAATTGATGCTTAGGAATCATCCTACTGATAATATCATTGGTGATGTAGATCAACCAGTTAGAACTAGAAGTTCTTTGAGAAATGAAATTGAATATATAGAATTTTTTTCTCAATTTGAACCTAATAATTATAATGAGGCTTTAGGTGGTGAGGATTGGATAAAACAAATTCAAGATGAGAATAATGAGTTTGGAAGGAAAAAAATTAGACTTTGGTTAGATGACCTAAAGATAGTTCTATAATTGGAGTAAAATGGGTTTTTTAGAATAAATGTGATAAAAATAGAATAATAGTTAGAAATAAATTTAGACTTGTTTCAAAGGTATATAATCAAAAATAAGGAATATATTATGAAGAAACATATTCTCTATTAGTAAGACTTGAATCTAATCAAATACTTCTAGATTATGTAGCATTCTTAACTTTTAAACTATATCAAATGGATGTGAAGTGTGATTTTCTTAATGGATATGTTCAGGAGGAAGTTTATATAGAATAACCCCCTAGTTTTGAAAATAAAAAACATCTAGAACATTTTTTTAAAATTAAAAAATAACTTTATGGACTTAAAAAAGTCCCTAGAGCTTTCTATGATAGGTTAACTTGGATTTTTGTTACAAAATAATTTTGTTAAGGGAGTTATGGATCCAAATATTTTTATAAAATTTAATAAAAACATTATTATTGTAAAAATATAGGTTTATGACATTTTATATAGTTTAACTCATAAATATTTAACAGATTCATTTGTGGATCTTATGAAGTTCGAGTTTGAAATGAGTATGATGGGTGAGTTAACATACTTTCATGGTTTTCAAATTTCACAAAAACTAGAAGAAACTTTCATATCTCAACATAAGTATATAAAATATCTTCTTAATAAATTTAGGTATCATAACACTAAAAGTATTAGTACTCCTATCAAAATAACCAATACATTATATCTTGATGAAGATGGAAAACTTGTAGATCAAAATAATTTTAGAGTTATGATTGTAAGTTTATTTTACTAAATATCTATTCATCCGGATTTAATTTTTTTAGTATGATTATGTGCTATATATCAATCCAATCCAAAATAATAATATCTTAAAGTTGTAAAATGACTTTTTTGTTACCATAAGGGAACTATAGATTTAGGCTTATTCTATTCTTATGGAAATTATTTTAAACTAAAAAGTTTTTTAGATACAGACTTTGGTGGATGTATAATGGATAGAAAAATTATATCTGGAACATGTCATTTCTTTAGAGATTATTTAGTTTCTTGTTCATTTAAGAAATAACACTCAGTAGAATTTTCCACTACTAAAGTTGAAAATGTGGCAACAAAAAGTTGTTGTGCTTAAGTGTTGGGGATGAAACACACACTCACTGACTATGGCATGAGTTTTACTAAAACTATAATTTTTTGTGACAAAAAAGTTTCATTGATTTAAGTAAAAAACTATCACATCACTCACATTCTAAAAAATATATATATTATATATCACTTCTATCGATATCCCACACTTAAAAAAGTTATAATTTTATATTTCATAAGAACATAAAAATAACTTGCTGATATTTTTATAAAACCCCTTAGTTCTAGTAGATTTTAATATATTTAATAAAATCTAGGAATGATCGGTGTTAATCAATTATTCATATCTATTTCTAGTCTAACAGTATCATTACATTAATGAACTTCTCTTCATAAGGGGAGTACATATGTTTTTATTTTTCAAAAAAATTTACTTTTCTAAAACCTTCAGTTTTCTAAAAATTTTAAGTTTTATCATAATTTGTTTTATGGATTTAAATTTTCTAAGAAATTTTTCTAGAAAATTATTTTGTCATAAAAAAAGATTTCTAAACTAAAAAATTTCCAAACTCAAAATTCATTACGAAATTTTCTGAACAATATTTTTGTCACAAACTATCATAATTAGGTTTAATTACAAAAAAAATAAGAACATGTTAATCATTCCGATGATATTTTTATAATCTAAAATTTAATCTTCTATTACTTTTTCATTTATCCTTTAATTTAGTTTATACATGTTGTTGATTATTTATTCTTTTAGTTTCAATACTTTGTTGTGTTTTCAAACTTAAATGTTTTCTAATCAGACTATTATATATACTGATGAAAGTTTTTTTTAAAGATTTGAGAGTTAAAATTTACATTTAAAACTTTATTCAATTTAATATCAGTTTTCAGATAAGATATAGTCTAAGATCATAATTTTCCCTTCCCTGGGATGTTGATAAGAGAAAAGGGAAATTAGTGGTTGAAAAATTAGTTTAGGAAAAAAGAATTGGTACTAAGTAAAGTTGGAAAAGGAGTTCTTAGAACTTCATGATAGTTAGAAAAAATAATATGAGGATGTTATAGAGGGAGAATATAAATAATAAGAATAGTAATTATGATATAAAGAATAAAAATAAGAAGAAGATATATAATAAAATGAATAAAAATAAGAAACTAGTGATGAGGAAATAAAGTCTGATAAATAGATAAAGGAAAAGAAATCATTGGAATAATCATCATCATCTCATTTACCTTAATATTTTGATAAGGATACGAACTTATAAGGACAATAAGAAAAAAATCATCGTCATAAAAAAATACATCTACAAAATAGGAAAGTAATTCATCTTCTAAACTTAAAGAAGAAGATCAAAAATCGCATATGAAAGTTTCAAATAAAAAGTTGAATCAGATAATAATGTGTATATTTTAGAAGTTTATGATTAAAATAATGTTTTTTAAGAAAGGAAAAGAAAAGTTTTAGGAAGAAACAAAACCTGATGTTGAATCCTCCTGATAGAAACCTCTAAAAGTATCTTTAGGATCATCGGACTCATAGGAAATTGTTGCACATAATGTTTTTTAATTTATTTTCTAAACCTTGAAAAGGATAAGTGATACAATTCCATATTTTCCTAATATTTAGGTGAGATGTAAACTCATTAAAATTTTCCTTAATGAGAAATCAGAATCCATGAATTTCCTTATAGACTCAGTTGTCTAGATTGAGGAAGAATTGAAAAATTTACAAGAAAAATCCAAGACTCAAAATATATCATATAATCATATGGTAAAGTGGTTGAATTAGGTTGATATTAATCTCAAGTATCATGAATACAAAATATTTGAAGCCATTTGAAAATTTATGAATAGATGTATCTGATCGTGTAAGGTATTTGGAAGATTTTAGGGATTCAACAGACGAACGTACTGAGGAAGTAAAAATTATTAAAGAAAAGGTTCATATTTTAGATTTGGATAATATCCATCTAAGAAGATGTGAAGATGATTTGTTTCTTATAATAGAGGAAAAAAAATAGATTTCAAAGGAAGTTAAGAGACTAAAATTAGAAGTTTTGAAGTAGAATATGATGGAAGACCAGATAGTAAAGAATCAATCATCGATGGAAGAGTCTCATAAGGATCGCAAAGATTTCAAGAAGATGAATTCAATTATGAAATAGTAGATTAAGAAAGATTAAGCCTTTTCATTTTGAACTGTTAATGTAATATTTTTAAACATTTGAATGGTTTTTAAATTTGAATTACTTTTCATCCAAATGTTTTTTATTTGAATGTTTTCTAATTACTATTGGATGTATGTACTTTCATTAATTTCTTGGACGATTAGTTATTTCATATAAAAAAATGTAGGTTATATGTTACTAATATTTCAAGTTATATTTTTTCCTATCCTTTTTGTAAATCTCAAAGGGGAGAAGGTTTAAGAGATTTTTAAAGGTAGAAGTGTTAGGGGATAATATGTGTTTTAAGGGGTATACTCCTTAAAATGAGGATAAGTCTTTAAATTTTATAAAAGGAGATATTATATTAAGGGGGAGAATCAAAATCAATACTTTCCATTGGTTTATGAAGTAGTTACAAACTCAGGGGGTCTTTTTATACGAATTATATCTTCAAATTTCTTAAAAAGAAAAAGGGATGTGAGTTTTTAAAAAAAAATTATTTTCATTTAAGTATTGTGTTTTGTGCTTTCCAAAAAGTGGGAGATTGTTGAGTTAGAAGTTTTAATTCTTACCTTTCCATTCATTTAGTTTTGGAAATCACAAACACATTCTTAAAACTATGTTTACTAAAAAAAATTATCCAAAGAGTTTTTATTATGTTTTTTAGGAAAACATTACTTTATACTGTACATATAGATGTTTCTAATGTATTAAAAATATAAACTTTTATTATTCCATCTGATCCATCAGACAGAAGTTGTATCTGATCAATCATACTGACCTTTGTTCTAACAAGTGGTTAGACTTATGTCTTATTTATTGGGATGAAAAAAACCATGAACATTATACTGAAACTGGTATCGATGCATTGGACTGAAACACTTTCAGTTTATCATATTGAAAATCAATAAGGAATTCCATTATACTATCTAAATCTTATAATTGGAATATTTATATTTGTTTCTATTGAATGGAATGAAAAATATAATTGTAATGGTGCTAAAAAAATGGTGTCGGGCATTATTTTATCACTGAGTTTTCAAGTGAAAGCTATCTGAGGTTGTTGCAACCAACTCATAAATATGACCATTGGGATATTTCCAATAAATAGAAGTTCATTTGAAGAGTTAGGAGTAGATGAATTTGTAAATCAAATCATCTAAAGTTTACCATGTTTGAACTTCTCATTCTTAGTCTTTATAATTATTTAGAAAATTTAAGTTATAAGAAATACATGTGTACATTTTAATTCCTTTAGAAAGAATTTTATTTTATAATCTCTTGTCTAACCATGGTATTGATCGAGGGATTCTGGTAATAGAAAGACATGGGTGAATTAGATTATTGGATCGAGGGATTCTGGGGCTAGGAATACATAGACTAATCATCGTATCGAGGGATTCCAAGGCTAGGAAGATAGAGACTAATCATCATATCAAGAGATTATAGGGGATTAGAAGACAGATATACTGATCATAATATCAAGGGATTTCATAGTAAGGAAAGAAATAAATTACAGTAGGTAAAAAACTATGGATAATTTTAGTAAGGGTTTCTGATTACTATGACTCTTAAGGGTAAAGAGTAAATTCTTTTATAATCTTGTAAGTTATTTATACTTTTATAATATTTGTATTTATTGTTTGTGAAATATTTAATATTCTGATGTGCATGTATTAGAAAGTTAGTTTGTATGCTTATCTTTCTAAATATATTATTAGTTGTTTGTGATACCAATAAAATATAATATGATAATCAGACAGTTTATAATTTCTATTTTGTTACTCTGAAAATTAGATAATATTTTTGTCCAATATTTCTACTAAAAGATTTTTTTTGTTTTTTGTTTAGTTTAAAGTTTTTAAACTACAATTCACCCCCCCCCCACTTGTATGCCAATGTAGACTATTTTGATCCAACACCCCCCCCCAAGCAACATTAAAGAACCTTTTAAACTAGAAATAAATTTCAGTTATAGAATTTAAATAGGTTCAATAGAAATTAAATAGAGAAGTAGAACTAGAGGGGAGTGGGGTTTTACAACCTCACAACCATAAATCAAATCATCCTTAAGTTTTTCTTCCATATATCACTAAGATATATTAGTGAAAATCTGAATCCAATGTTCCCACATATATGCCTCCCTTTCCCAGGTCTCCTCCTAAACACGCCCATGTTTACACTATACTCACACCAAAACTATAATCTTACCATGAATAATATTCTCACTAAGTTCTTGATACAAATAAAATGATCCTCAAAGGATACATCAACATCAAGATCGATATCATCAACATCAACAACGTGATAAGGATCATAGTGATATCTAAAGTTGTGACACATGAAACACATCAAAAATATTACTATATCACTATGGAAGATCCAATCAGTATACTACTGGGATAATTCTCTCCACTATTTAAATTGGCCTAAAAAACTAGGGCATTGGCTTCCCCTTATTTTGGATACACAATTTCCCTAGCCTAGGAAACACCTAAAGAAAGACACAGTGAACAACCTTGAATTCCATAAGTCATATTGAATTTTAAATATAAGATTTATTCCTACTCAATATGGTTTCCAACCACTTTTTGGTCAATTGAACCTTCAAATATTTCTCCCTTGCAAGACTAGGTCCAATAATCACTAACCCACCCACCTCTAACCAGCTCAAATGCGAATGATGCATCCTTACATCTAAAACTTCAAAAGGATCCATCTAGATTTATTATTAGAAGATATTATTATATGATAACTCTATGATATCTAGATACAAATTCTAAGAACCACTGAAGTACAAAACATAGGCTCACAACATTTCATTCATAATCTGAATCACCCATTTATATTAGTCGTTAGTCTGAGGATGATAGGTTATTATCATAAGAACCTATGAACCCAGTGCCTTCTGAAGGTCCTTATAGAAACATTATGTAAAACATGAATCTTTTTATGATATGATTTTACATGGAACACCATGTAACAAAATGACCTTCTACATATAGAGGTTATTCAATTCATCAATAGTGAAGGCCTCCATGGTAGTCAAAAAATGGGATATCTTCATCAATCAATCCATGATCACCCAAAATGAATCATTTTTTAAGTTTTCTTAGGTAAACATGTCATGAAGTATGTGTTGATATCATCCCACTTTAATTCTAGAACGGGAAAGGGATGAAATAGACTAGTAGGTCATTGTTGCGCAACCTTAACGTGCTGATAGGTGCAGCATTACACCAAGAATCGTGATATCTATTTCTTCATCCCCCACCAAAAATACTACCTATAGAGGTCACAATACATCATTTTCAATCCAGGATATACAACCCATTTTAAATCATAGAATTATCTTATCGTCTACTTGTATATGCTTCTAGGAAACTAGATACAACCATGGACAAGAATAATTTCATCATTTCCATAACCCATTCATCTAGTGGCTCTCCACTAGATATGTTATCCCTTAGGTATAAACCATTTGGATTATATAAACATATTCTATTGATCTAATGTAGAATCTTGAGAATAAAAAAGGTTAGTGTCAGAGTTGTTCCCCCCTAAGACTCCTCAATATCTATATGTATATCCACAAAAAGTTCCATCAGTCACCGCTCATCAAAAGATTCATACACTGTATCTAGATATGTATTCCTACTCAAGGAATAAGAAATGAATTTACCCTTTCTAGGAGTATATGACAAACCAAAGTTGAAATAATGTAGATACTCAACCCACCACCTCTTCCAAAGGTTCAGATCCCACTTTCAAAATATTACTTCAAACTCATGTGATCCATGTAAACCATGAATATCTCTATTAATATATAATTCTTCTAGCATCTCAAAGCATGTATCACTATAGAAAACTTTGGGTAGTGGGTAGGATAATTCTTCTCATACAATCTTATCTACTTGGAGCCATAAGAAATAACTTGATCCTCCTGTATCATAACTTCTCTGATCCTAACTCCTAATGCATATTAAAATATGGTATACTCCTCATTTGGCTCAGGTAAGTTTAGGATTAGTGTTGAGGTTAGCCTACACTTAAATTCCTATAAATCATCCTTGAAAGCATCTTACCAATCAAACATTACCCCTTTGTTGGTTAGAACAAACAATGGAACTACTAGACATGAGAATTCTTGGATGAATAACTAATAATATCCAACCAAAATTAGAAATATATGAATCTTGAATATGTTCTTGGTTCACTCCCAATACCCCACCACTACCACCTTCTCTAGGTTCACTAACACTCCAACCACTAAGATAACATGGCCAAAGAAGTTCACTTCGCTAATCCATAAATGACATTTAGAAATCTTGGAATATAGCTAATTATCTTTTAGAATACTTAGGATCATTTCAAGATATTGGGCATGATCATCTCTAGACTAAGAGTACACCAAGATTTCATCGATGAAGATAACTAAAAACTAATCCAGATATAGATGGAAGATCTAATTCATCAACTCCATGAATATTGTTAGCACATTCTTCAGAAAAAATAGTGTTACTAAGAACTCATAAAATCCATAACTTATCATAAAATCTATCTAGGGTATATCAGATGATCTCACCATCAACTGATGGTACTCTGACCTCAATTCAATCTTGGATAATATCTAGGTACATCTTAGTTGATCAAAGATAACATCAATGCATAGAAGGGGATACTAGTTCTTTATTATTATCTGGTTCAGCCTCTGGTGATCCATACATAAATTCAAGGTTACACCTATCTTCTTAGTGAATAACATGGGAGAACCCCATGATGATATATTGGACTATATAAATCCTTTATCATATAGATCCTCTAACTTCACTCTCAACCCTCAAATATATTCTGATGTCATCCTTTAGGGTGGTATAAAAATAGGTTCGTCTCTTGGAACCAACTCAATAGTGAACTCAATATCCTTCTCAGATGGTAAGTTAGAGAACTATTTAGGGAATACATCATAAAAGTATCCCAACGCTATAGTAAAGGTATTATATAATGAATCACCATCATTATAAATAACGATTGTGACCTGGTCCATGAGCCAATCCAATTTTCTCTTGATTGGTCTTGCATGACTAGCTTGAATATATCATTCATCTTAATAGAAATAACAGAAACCCTCTAGATAAATAAATGTTACTCTCCTATGATAATAGTCAATATGATCCTAGTATAGAACTAGTCAATACATACATAGGATCAAATAAAAACCATCCACAAGCAAGGATAGATTCTACAAGAATCGTACCTCGGATAGTAGAAGGACCAAAATCCATACTAGTGGGAGTAGATTGTATTTTATGCAAATGAATAAGTCCTATTCCATAATCTCAAGCTTAACTACCCTACAATTATACTTTCTACTAATATTTTCACTCATGTGTTGAGGTACCATTCCCCCTATCCCATCTTGTATGAACTACTGAACTCTGACTGCCAGTCTATTGGGGGGTGGCTAAGACTTTCCTAGAATTTGGTGTCTTTAATGATCCTATTACTCGATTAGGATGTTGAGTGACCCTGTAGAATTTTATGTAGGTGGAACATATTACCACCACCCTAGTACTACACTGAAGGAAAAAAGGAAACTTCTAGGGCTTGTGTCCATACTTTCCACACATATAGCACTGCACCTGGTTGTTGTCCTAAGATAGTGGTCCACTCCCCTGGTTACTCTACCTATAGCTTCCTTGGTGTAAATTCTCAAATAGGTGCTTCCTACTACCTGAATAGGAACTCCCAAATCATACTTATAAAACTTATTATCTTCCACTTGGGTCCTCCTTTAGGTACCCTTCAATGATGAGAGCTTAATTCACCATGTCAGAGAAGTTATTAAAGTGAAATAGTTTCAACTAAGACTTGATTTCATATTGAATCCCATCCGGGAAGCATTTCACCCAAGCTATCTTATCTCCTATTAATGATGGATAAAAATGTTGCAAGTCTATAAAGTGACCCAACCAGTCCATCACAAACATGCTACCCTATATTAGGTATATGAAATCCTAATCTCTTTCATCCCTCAAAATATCTGAGTAGAAGTGACTCTTGAACATCTCCTTAAAGTATTTACAAGTTAGCTACTCATTTTTTTATAACCTACATAATGATTTCCCACTAACACTTGTCTATTCCCCATAGAATATATGTTATAGGATTCACCACCCTCTCCAAAAGTGTCTCCAGGTGACCAAATATCATCTGGATGGACTCAATCCATAACATTGATGCCTGAGGGCCTCCCTCCCTAGAAAACATTGATGGGTGATGCATTTGGAACTCCATAATCAAATTAGACATAGAATAGACAATCCAATTAGTTACCCTCTCCATAGATTGCATGACCCATAAGAAACTATCATGAAACAAATCATCCATCAATTTCATTGGAGTTGTAGGAGGTCTTTGTGCTATTACGAAAGGTGTGTTCTCATTACCACTCTCCTTATATTCAAACATAATACAACATGGAGGAATTTCTCTACAAGGGTCAACACAGTCCTCATATCATAGGGTATACAATATATTCAAACATGCAAGGAAAAATAAGGGACAATAGATAACCATAGATACAAGGTCACTTCCAAACATACCTCAATAAGTTAATTAACATGTTATAATAGATTTCCTTTATTAATTTTATTAGATATGTCATGTATTTTAATGAAAAATTTATATAGGTAGATATTTCATGTGCATTAAATGAATCCTTATCATGACTGATGCATGTTAATATATTTCCCTATGTGCATACTATAATGCATGCATACAAACCCTGTTTCATGCTGACCCATGAGTAAAATATCATAAATCAAAAACATCACATAATAATTTCATCACACAAGGTGAAATAGATTTATAACTGTAACAAGAAAACCTTAAGAATAGTAATCCCATCTTTGAAAACTAGGGTTTTCCCCTACACATGGATTAGCTACTCCCATGAACAAGCTCATTTCCAAGCTCCAACACAAACTATTATCCTTTATAACTTTCCTAAATGGTAATACAAAATAAAATACCTCATTTTATGAAAAATTTTAACATCCTCAACTCGGTTCTCCCTTACATAGTCGAGATGGGTTGTTGTGAGACCTTAGGCGCACTCCCCGTATGCCAAAGGCTTCTAACTAGCAGTGATGGTCTAATAAATATAGGGGGAGAATGTACCCTCTTGTACATAATAAAAATAATATTAGAGAAATGATAAACAAAGCAATATAATCAACTCTAATAGATAAACAATCCATTTTCAAAACAGCCCAATATCCTCAATCCATGAAATGTCATACTGAATATCTTACTAATTTCATAGAAGAAACCAACTAAATGAAAGACTCAAAATAAAGACTCCTGAAATCAATCCCAAACCTCGTGATATGCCCCATATCCAAGCTCCAGCCCCATCTGTAACATAAAATGATCAAGAATAGGTCCCATTGACCTTATTTAGAACTTTATATATGAAGTATTCTCAGGTACCAAATGGAGGCCTAAGTAGGGTATGAGTAAAACTCAGCAGGCCACTACTAATAGTGTCTACATAGTCCAATCTGAGTAATAGTGCATGAAACTATATGATAAACATAGGAATTAATTATTAATTAAATTTAGAACATTAAAATAAACCTACTGACCCCTGAGCTCTAGGATAACACCTAGGGTCAGCCATACTAATAATGAAACAATATTGGATGTCTCTGTCCATATGCACAAATGGTTCCAGTAGTAATATCTATAATATCCATATACATATCTTAAATTCACAAGATACATATGGTGAAATATCATTCCATGGTCCAATTACATATTTATCTCATAATATCCTCGAGGTGAATTACCACGCTCAGTACCAATTACATATTCAGTTCACAATAAACCTAAGAAAAACTCCCATACTTGAGGATAATTACATATTCAGTCCACAACAGACCCAAGGAGAATTCCCATGCCCCAATCCAATTATATATTCCAATAAATCAACCAAAAATAATAATCCAATACATATCAATATGAAAAAACATGTTTAGTATGTTACCTATATTCCATTTTGGTAAAATCATGTCAAATGCCAATTCACATGCCAATAATAAATTAATCATTCCAATATTCCATTATGCTAAACATTCCATTACCATTAAATTTATTCAATATCATTCCAGATATCTGTATTATATGCAAGTTCACAATTTAATCCATTGTCATAACTCAATTCCCAATCTATAGGGTAATAACAGTTTTCCAGGTTTAGTATAAGAATAAATATATGGTCTCACAATATAGTTTCATGGGTACCAAGTTCTTACATAATCAAGTACAAACCTAGGTTCAAGTTAGTACATCTTATGGGTGGATGAAATTCTAGGTTTTATTCTACTAACGAGCCCAGTGAGATCCATGGAAGGTCAAAATAATGGAAAATCCATAGAAGGTATTACTAGACAAATTAAGTTGTGTTCATGAAATGTTAGTGTGATTGTACATTATGAACATACTAAAAACCAAAATAATACTTTAGGGAGAAGGTTTAGACCACCTACCTAAAAAATGATCAACTTGAATAAATTTCTCAACAACCAAGGAAGAACTAGGTTCCTATTTCCTCTCCTTAAATTAATTACAAATAAACTATGTCAGCATAAGTCATAAAACCCAGATATAGGTATGGAATCCCTAATCTAGGGTACTCCCCAAGGGAAAACTAGAAAATAAAAAAGGAGAAATAGAAACAAGAATATTTCCTTCAATTTATAGGTCTAACACACTAATATACAATGAAATCTACCTTTATATCAAAAAGGACTCCCAAAATAACCTAAATGAGGTTTGGAGTTCAAGATAAAAGAGATAGAGGCTTGAGAGAATCTTGGGTCATATGATTAAATTAATATACTAGACACAATTATATTCACAATGTGAATCAGGGATTCATATAGTTAATCTTTTGGTTTCCATGTATACTATAAAAAACACTTGGGATTAAAATTCAGAAATAAAATTCACATCATGAATGGAATATCACATCGTGAACCGATTCTATCTAAAAAACCCATTCAGACCCTGAATAAAACATGCTGATTTCACCTAAAACCATTCACAGTATGAATAACCATTAATGGTGTGAATTAGTTCATGTAACTATATTTTATCTTCCCTTATTTTTTACTCCAAAAAACTCCATAAATTTTAACTCAACTCAACCAACCTAAAATAAACAACAAGAGATAATCATGTTCTTCAAACCAGCGGTATTGTATTCTCTAAGCCCCTCTAACCCCTCCCCCCTCCCGAGAAACTCTAAATCACATTATAGAACAAGAATGATTCTAAATTATATAATTTAAATAGGTTTAATAGAAATTAAAGTGATAATTACCTTTAGATAGGATATGGATTTTATAGGTTTAGCTATTTTTTATCTTGGACCATGTTACAGAAGCACCCAAGGATTCTAGGAATATTGTAGAAGGTCCCTTTTGTCATGTTGATAATTGGATATAGGTGATCCTTATTTTTTGGAATATATTTTGAGAAATTTATCTTTTTATATTTATATTCACTAGTTGTGAGACCTTAGGTGGGTTGGTCTTTGGTATTCGGTCTTTTGAGGTAACTTTGATTGTGGAAATCGATCACTTATGCTATGCATAGTTTTTCTTGAAGTGACTAATCAGGTTTTTACAAAGAATATCTATGACCATACAAAGAAGATCCCGAAAAAATTATTAATTAAAGATAAAAAAGCAGAGTCATACATTACACAGAAGATTATAAATACGGGAGTGAACTACTCCATACATATCACATGGTTGGCACATGATTAGTCTAATCATGCATCTCATAAATTAATTATACTCTATATACCTAGTATGAGGCTTGTGATTTTTCCAATCATGCATCCAAACCATGTATAGTTCCCATATTCATTAAAAATGTAAAAATTACTTTTGTTCCCTCCTCATATTAAGTTCATTGGGGCTTCTTTTCTTCCCCATTCAACTCCATTTGGTTGTGTATCTCCATCCTCATGTCTCCCTTTATACCCATGGCTAAACCATAGTGGTTATTCTTGATTTTATGTGGAATATTAAAGGTAAAAACTTTATACATCCTTCCTCTTCCCTTTTTCTCCTTTTTCCTTCTTATTCTCTCCCGATGAGTTAGGGTTTCATTATAGCTCAATTTTCTCATGGAGTTTTTGGTTTTTTAGGTTTATTTTTGGTTTTTAAAGCTTTATTGGTTCCATTAGGGTGGTAGATCACCATTTTTTAAAAGGAAGTGAGATTTAAGGTTGGTATTCCCTTTTATAGATTTTTAATTTTATAATTATGGTTTATTTTTTATTTAAATACATGTTTTATGTGTTTTAGAAATTCTATCAAGTATAAATAGTATAATTTGTGGAAAGAATGTTTTTCTCATTGATTTTCATCAAATGAACAATGTATTTCCCTTTTTTGAAGTTTGAATCTTATTTTGTAAATACATACTCACTAAGTGTTTATATATATTCCTGGTTGGATATTTTAAATTGATAGTTGGATTGTAAAGGGTGTTTTGGTTTTAGAAACATGTTTCATGACTTGGTTTTTGAATAATGTATCAAGAGTATTTAATATCACTTTCAAAAATCATTTATAAAATGAAAAACCATTCAAAAATTCCCATTTTTATAATGTAAAAATGGATGTTTTGATGCATTGTATATGATGGTGCCCAGTTAAGTGGATTATGTGTTATATTTATAAAATTTTTTGAATTAGAGTTATTTATTATAAAGGAGACAAAGGTGAGGGTGTGAATTTTTGTGTATAATATATATATATGTGTGTGTGTGTGTGTAATTGTTGTTAGACATGCCTATAGTTTTTATTCATGGGTAACCACATGTGTCTAGGTTGTAATTTTAGGTACACATACTACACTAGTTTAGAATCATGATCTGACTATAGAACCTAAGATATAATTTATTTTTATTATGGGATTTTCCCTCAATTTGGATATTAATGTAAACACATGGTGTTAGGATATGTGGTTGTAATCTAGTACCATTTTTGTTTAGTAGTTATATATACTTGTCCAAGATTATACAAATATCTCCTAGGTTCCCAAGATGTGATGTTTCCAAATTATATATATTGAATTTTTTCAATAGAGAAATTATAAATGTTTATATTTAAAATAAAAAAAACTATATTATTTACCTATTTATATAGAATGAAATCATGTTTTCTTTAACTCATTTTTTCTTTCTCAAAATCTCAATTTTGAAGGATGTAATTAATCAATTTATTTATTTTGAAAATTAAAATCTACATTATATATATATATATATATATATATATATATATATATCAATGCCTATTTTAAAACTGGAATGAAATTTTTTTAATTTTAAAGGGTGTGCATGTATCATTAAGTGGTTCTATACTAGGTTTTGTAGATCATGCATATAATCATTATAGGTATACTAGGTTTTTTTTGTATACAGTGAGTGATTTTTTTGTTCTAGTTTGAGTATAGATGGTGCCTAGTGAAATTCTTTAACTTGATGCATGGATATAGTAGTTATGTCTTGGGTAATTTTTATTAATTTTGGTATCTTTATTTTATCATCCTTTTATGGTTTTTTCTATGTTATTTGTACCTTATATCAATTTAGAATTTTTTTTAGCTATTTTAGTTCCTTTTTTTGGTTGTGATTATTTTTATGTTTTTCTTTTGATTTATTATGCTTGTTTGGATTTAATTTTATTTACAAAGCTTTTTTTTATATAGTGTTACTCAAAAATATGGAATGTTCATGTAGGAATTATAGTGAAATTACTTGGCTTATTATTTATTCATCAAGAAAAATCTTTCCCATTGGTTGTATTTTGTTGCTCTAGTGTTTGTCACTAGCCCAGGGGGTTTGATAACTTTAACATCTTTCCCCATCCCATTTTATTGGGAAGAGGTATAGGTGATACTAACTTAAGATGGAATCCCCAAGACACCTAAGGCTATAAATAAATGTCAAAGGAATTACCAAACCATGGGGGATGATTTTCTCTCAAGAAAATAACCTACAAAAAACACTATGGTAGGAGATAATGTGATGCATGACATAAAACCCAAATAATTCACATAACATAAACCATACAATAAACAGAGTGAAAGAAGAATACAAAACATGACCAAGGTATGAAAACTAAAAACATGTGAGACTTAAAGGAACCAGTGTGGCACCACAACAAATCCATTATAATAATAGCCCCATGCTCCAAATCCTATTAAACCTACCAACAACATCATTACACTCTACTAGAAATGTATAAAACCTATTTATTTCTTATATCATGGAAAAATAATCTAAATATGTAGGTGGTGAGTATGAAAACTCAATAGGTAAACCCTGAAACTTACCAAGAATGCCACTAAGACAAGAATAAGTTTACTAACAGTTTTATATAAAATGGGAGGATAAAAAACAAGAAGGTTACCAATTCATAGTTTTATAGGAGCATAAAAACAATCCCATTCCACTTGGAATGTCCCTTCTATTACAAACACACACAATGTATAGTTCCAACCATTTAACAGTCCAAACTCATGAAAAGAAAACTTTTCCTTCCCAAACTAAGTCACTACCTCACCATTGACCATGTACCCTACTGGAACAGGTCTTAAGTCTAAACCCAGCAAGAAATTACCTCATATAGATATGAACACACACTAACATATACGTCAATTCCACACAAATCAACACTTTTATTCAAAACCATATAACCTTTTTGAAAAAAAATCACAAACACCTCATGGGTGTCACCCATGATTCATAATTTGAAAACCAAAAACCAAACTGGTTTTTCCAACATAGTCATGTCTAGAATGTTCTAAGAAAACCCAAAAAAAAGAATTTAGAAATATAAGCCTTCAAGTTTTATGTAAAAGTGGAGAGAGAGAAAATACACCTATCTATAATGGTTGATTTACACTTCCCTTTTTTATCCTTAATGAATCCTTTGATTCCAAAGGTTCAACGGTTAAAGATCTAATGAAGTCAACCTCTATCTTGAATAGTACATCCAAAATTTCCTAAAATAGGGTTTTAGTTTAAGAGAAAGGGGAGGGAAGATAATTAAGATCGAAGGGAACATAATTACTTAAATATATTGAACATAACCACATTCATGGAGTGAATTATAGATTCATGTTATGAATCTCAGTGATTCTATATACACAGAAATTCAAGTCGCCTCAACTTTAAAATCTCAAAAATTGTTTCACATCATGAATAAAATTTCATGTTAATAATAGGTCTACCTAGAAAACCATTTATTCCATGAATTAAAATCATGGAATATAGCTAGAAACCATTCACATCATGAATAACCATTCACAATGTGAACCATCTCCTACAGACAGATTCCATCTTCCAAGCTAATTCCTCCTCTAAACCCTTCTAATATGTTAACTCAAACACTCCAAACATAAAATTAATAGTGTAAAATAAGGACATACCACAAACCGGGGTTATCACATTCTCCCCACCATTATCCTTTCACTACTAAGAAAGAAAGAGTCCATCAGTGCTTTAGATAAGTTTTATGCACTTCTCTCGCATATGGTTCTCCCATTCCCAAGTCTCTTCTTGTATTTGGTCATGTTTCCACAAAACCCACACCAAGGATATGTATCTACCATGAAAGATATTATCTTTTCTATACATAATATGAATCAGTTTGTGTAAAAAGGTCACATTAGGTTCAAGAGTTACACAATCCCAACTGAACACATAATCAGGGATCCATTGATACTTCTTTAATTGTGAGACATGGAACACATAATGAACCAAACTAAATCTTTGTGTTAGAGAAATATAGTAAGAAAAATCACCAATTTATTCCAATATTTCAAATGGTATAACATACATAAGATCCAATTTTCCTTTCTTACCCAAAAGATAATGCCTGATTCTAAGAGTTACTTTTAAAAATACATAGTCTCCCATTAAAAAAGATAATGGGTGAAGATAATGAGAAAAATAGTATTAATGACAGTTATGGGTTGTATCTATTAATATATTGATCATCTAAATATTACCAATCATTCCATAAAAAAGGAAAGGACCGATTAATTATGTTTCTCAAATTTCTACCTAGGAAAGTGGAGATTGAAATAAATATGCATACAATGCATTGAATGGAATATATGTATTGTTACCTGATAACTTTTGTTATACAAGAACTCTCTATAGGTAAATGATCCTCTCATGACCCACCAAAATCCATACACATAAGCTCAGATCATATCATCTGATGTATAAATTGTACATTAGGAATTACCATCTATTTTAGGATGATAAATCATGTCCATAGTCAATTGGGATCCAATATCTTGTTAAAAAGGTCACCAAAATCATGAGGTGAATCTAGGATACCTATTTAAGATAATAGAAACTAGTAATTTGTGGAATTTCACCACTTCTCAGAGATACTACTTTTCAAATTCTTCCATTTCATTAGATTATAAAATTAGAATTAAATGATATTCTATTGTGAGTTTCCCCACAATCACCTGGATCACATCATTCTTTCAAATCATTCTCAGAAAACCAATGACAAATTCCATGGAAATATATTGTTAGTTCTAAATAGGTATAGGTAATGATTGAAATAATTTAGTAAACCATTGATTTTCTTCCTTAACCTATTGATATGTGAGCCATTTCATAACATAATCCACTCCTCGTTTCACACCAGACCACCAAAAATGGATCCTTGGTACCTTGTACATATTTTGGATGCCTGAATGAATTTCCTATTTAGAATGGTGATAAGATAAAATTATAAGTTCTTGAAAATTCGGTAGAACCACTATCCAATCTTGAAAATTAAACACTGCATTTGTATTTTACTTCCATATTTAAATAGTATCCCCATCATTAATTTTTGAACTTATAGTAAGGAAATTGAGATTGGATCTTTGGGAATCCATGACCTTCTCATCCAAATAAAGAAAAAGAGTCATTGGGAAAAAGAATATTTTATTATTCTACTCAGTGAAATCTAGGTTCATATCATAAAATACTCTTATCTATTTCCACTAATCATGAGATTATTTGGCCAATTTATTATATTATTTTCATCTTAAATCATTCACTACAGAATTATATTTTAAAAGTGTACAGACCAAGTCAAATTTAAACATTTTGATATACTTCATCCATCTTCATTATCTGATATTCAAATATCTTTATGAAAATATGTGTTTCAAAATTTTATGGTTAGTGAACATAGTGAACTTCTAACCAAAAAGATAATGACACCATGTTTTTAGAACATAGACCACTATAGCTAATTACAATTCATACATCAGGTAATTATTTTCATTAAAACACAATTAGCATGATATAAACTACTACATGATCCCCTTGCATGATAACACATCCCAAACCAGATCTTGATGTATCATAGAAGACAGCATATCCCTCACATGGTTTTGGTAAGCTCAGGATAGGTGATGAAGTTATTTGAGACTTAATTTTCTCAAAAGAGTTCTAAAAATCATTGATCCATCACAATAGAGTTCCTTTTATTATTAATTTCATTATAATATAAGTGAGGCGTAAAAAATCATGGATGAAGTGGTGATAATAACCTACCAAGCCCAAAAGGTTTTATATCTCAAAAATGTTCTTCAGTGATTACTAAGAAATAATATATTCTATCTTTCCAGGGTCTACCAATATAATCTTATCATATATGAAATTCCTATGAAATGGAACTTCATGTATCTATAAGTTTCACTTAGGGAGTTTTGTATAGACTCAGTGTTTCTATAAGGTGATCAAAATAATCTCTATGTGTTCCTTATAGTCTCCTTTAGTCCAAGAATACACTATAATTTCATCAATAAATACCACAAAAAAAGAATCAAGGTACCTCTAAAAGATATGATTCATCAATTCTATGAATATTGTTGGTCTATTTATAATACCAAAGGGTATAAAAAGGTCTTCATAATGATCATAGAATCTTTTAAAAGTTATTTTTTGGAATTTCCTCCCTCTAAAATTTAATCTGAAGATACCATGATTGTAGATCAATTTTGGAGAACCATTTGGATCCCATAAATTGATAAAATGGATCATTAATTCAAGGAATTGGGTATTGATTCTTGATTGTAACTTGAATTAGTTTATGATAATCAACACAAAACTAAAGATAACCATCTACCTTTTTCACAAAGAGAAACATAGCAACCCAAGGTGTAGTATTTGGTTTTATGAATCCCTTAATTTAAAACTCCTCTAGTTGGACCTTCAATTCATGCAATTCCACTAGTTCCATTATATACAAAGGAAGTGAAATATGATTCATCCCTAGAAGAAATTCAATCAAAATTTTAACTTCCATTTCAGGTGGAAACTCAAAGAAATTTTCTAGAAACTTATCTAGATACCGATATACAATGGAAGTAAATTCACTAGTAATAATTATATCAATAGCCTATGAGCTCATTTTTTCTAATTTATAGGAGATAGTTCTAACCATCAATTCCAAAGGTCCCACTCTTCCAACATACACATGTCAATTCCCTTTAAATAGGCGCACTAATAAATCAAGAGTTATAAAACACACTTGTCATGCATAAAAATTTATATGATCTTCTAAGACTACCAACCAAAACATTTACAGGATATGAAAGTCCCAAACAAACTGGATTCCATTTATTTTTATAGAGAAATATGTGGACTTTAATTTTTGACACTTTCATTATACAATATATTTCTGGATTCTCTTCACATGAGTCATTATTTCCACATTCAAATACATTTTATTTACCACATGAGAAGAAATAAAATAATGGGATGAACTAATATCAAATAGTACTTTCATGAGAGTATAGTTTAGGATAATTCTACCTCATGTCATAGAGGGGCCTAAGTGGTCTTCCATGACATCTTTCTCAACACCATATAACTATTTTCTACTTTATGTTAAGAAATCCTTGCTTATTTGATGATTTTTCATTGTCTTGGGTGAATGGATGTTTATATAATCACCCTGAATTTCTTGATTCTGGGGTTAAGAACTATTATGATGTGATCAACCTATCTAGGCATGAGAGGCATATGTCACATTAGAATTATTCTCACCAGATAGATTTAGATCATTAATACAATAACATTAAAAGTGTCACATCTTACCACATCTGTAGCATTCTCAATGTGATGTTACACAATATTTATTTACAAGTTCTAATGAACCACATTGAAAATATCCAAGATTATTATTGTGATAATGAAGAAAAGAAACTGATACCATTGAATAATTATCTAGTACCATGCTTCTTATGGAATAGTTCTCCCTCTTTCGATTATTTCCATCATTGGAGTTCTCACTTGTTCTAGTGTAGACAAAGGTTATGCCTCCCCTAGAATTTTTAATGAGGTCCCTTTCCACAATATATTATATATTGGACATTTTTTTATAATAATAAATACATAGCATGATGATCTTATGGTGAATGTATGGTCATGGTCCTACCTCAAATATATGTCCCTTCAGGTACTCACTAGTTGTAACACCTTGAGATTTTATGAGAAATATTTTTTTTATGTATTATGTTATACACAACACCAAAGTAATATTTCACTACACACAACACTATCTGGGCTTGTGTTACACGCAATAGAAACATTCCTCGATAGCTTGTGTTGTATGCAATACCGAGTTTCACTAAACAACAATATGTTATTAAAATATTATATAAACTAGCTGTTATGAATAGTAATACCCAATTTTTGAAATTTTATAAATTTTATCTTTCAAAATGGACTTCATTTTTGGATTTGGACTATCGAAATTAGCCTAGGGTGAATTTTTGGTATTTTTCTGAAAACTTTCAATTTTTGATGAATAGTGAAAACACTTAGTTATTGTTTAAAACCGACTTTTTATTTAAATAATAATTTATTTTATTTTAATTTATTTTAGATAAAAATAGATACATAATACCTATATAAGTTCAATTTAATTCATTGGAGTCATTTTATAATAATTTTAGATATATAAAAATTTTATTAAACTTTTGACCGTCTTTTACCCACCTCCTAGGAGAATTTGAAAATTTACATAAAATATAATTTTACCGCTTCTATGAGTGGAATTTCAAAAATCTGAGAGACACAGTTGATATCAGTAAGTACAATGTGGTTCAATAAGATAAAAATAATTATTGGTGAATAGTAACTTTTTACTTTTATTTACCACAGTTAAAAGTAAATAGGGTAATTAAGGGTAAAAATGGTATTATTATTTCCTTAAAGCATGTCCTAATTCTATTGGATAATTGTAATTCGACCAAAAACAACCTTAGGAATAAAATATTACCCTTTATGTCCACTTGGATTAGATTAGGACATTTATTATTATTTAATTCAAAGAAGAGTTAAAAGAGTTTAAATCAAAGTTTAATAAGTAAAACATTTTTAATATAGGGTTATACATAAGATAAATTAGACTATAAATATTCATTAGAAATATAAAAATATTTCCTACATAATAATATTTTATTTATAATTTTTAGACATTAAATAATTTAAATTATTTATGACACAATGATTATGAAATAATTACCTTATTAATGAAATATTAACATAATTGATATTATAAATACCCAAATAAATGTAATTTGAGACTTTTAATGAATTAAACTAATTTTATAGGTTAATATAACATATTATGGTTGGTTAGATGAATTTTTTTCGAAGTAATAATGATTTTATGAATTTAGAAAAAACAAAATACCAAATAGTGTCAAAATTGACATAAAAGTGTTTTTAAAACAAATATTAAATTATTAATTGATATTATATTCCTAAAAATATAAGTTTCAGACAAAATAATTATATAATAATATATATGAAATTAAGGAACCAATTTGGGTTCTATTGGTAGTTTATAGTAAGTTTATTAACCATATAGTGTAAGAATAAAAGAAGACACGGTAAAACTTAAATTATTTAACTTAGAGTTAAATCTAAATGATAAGGTTAAAATGGTAACCTAAACTTTTCTAAAACCTATTGGTTTAGAGTAAATCGACCCATCCCCACTGTATCCTCTAAATAAGTCACTTTGGAGCCATTATAAACTGAATATAAATTTATTATAAAATAATATTTTAAGTTTTTCCTAAGGTGCCCCTCACCCCTCTTATAAAAGGGAACTCCCCCTTCTCTCTAATTAACACCTCAAATCCATTTGGCTCTACCAAACCCTGCCCAAATACCCTCTAAACTTTCCTACCTTCATCCTAGAGGACATCCTTTATTCAGAAATACAACCTAAGGATCCATTTTGATCAAATCAAAAGGAAGAACCTGAGGAAGGGGTAAATATCTCACCACCTATTTCAAGTTCATTTCTTCTTCCACTTATTCCTTCTTTGTTGTTTACATTCTAAAATAATAACTCCAGTATCTTCTATATACTGTGATGTTATTATAAAAAAGGTACAACCATATTAGTTATTTTATCCATCCTATGAATGAAAAAGTCACCACACGTGCGTACGTACGGCTTACCGTCTCCACGTCGTGGTGCAGTTTGTTATTCAAACATTTCATCATTTGGATGGGTATGATAATGAGTATAAATGATATAAATAATAAATATAACATTATTATGATTTTTTATATATTATATACCGTCTAATTATATATGATTTTAATATCAAAAAATGATATCATCGCTCGTGCGTACATATGGACTACCGTCTCCACGATGTGATGTGACTCGTTCTACATGATCTTCATTGAATAATGATTATATAAATGAATTGAATGATTAAATATGATATAAATTACACTAATACCATTCTGTAAATGAGGTATCTATAACCTAAAAATAGGAATAAGAATCTATCTGACAAAACACGCATAAGAACATAAAGCAATGAACCCACGAATAACAAGTAGCAATGAAATATTACTAATAAGAAGATAATAATATGACCATATATGATATCATAACAATGAATATTATTCTGTAATAAGTCAATGACATTATTTAAATCATTATACAGGAGGTTCAGATACGTATGAAGCATATTAAAGCTAAGGTAAGGGAAAATCTCACAATCTCATTTTTATATGAGATTGTTTATACTTCAGAATTTACTAGGGCATATTTATCATCCACATACATGTTTCCTCAATATATAATATTATTTCTATCCTCCTAAAATTGTTTAAATCCAATTTTACCTATTGGGGAGTTTTTAGTAAAATATATGAAAGGAATATTTTGTCTTTTTCAGTACGAGATACTTTTTGACTTTTCTAGACAAAGTATGAGAAGAATGTTTTTTTAACTTATATGGCATGAATGGGTTTTTATGATTTCATAGAACATTATTTCCATGAATATTCCTTTACAAGTTTTCGGGTTTATTTTTAATTAAATTATTTTAGTTTAAAAATGTATGACATATTAAGAAAGGAAAAATGTTTTTGAAGTATAAAGGATACTTTCCTAAAGAATGGAGTTCAAGTGTTTTATCAAAATTATTTTCCATCTAAGATAATATAGGGTTCTATTTCTATCCCTATTTTTACATTGATTTGATTATGTTATGATGGAATTATTTTTACGAAGTCCTTTTATCTTATATGGATTATGTTATGAAGGCATGATGTTTAATAATCCCATTTTTATTACATGGGTTATGCTATGATATATGATTTATGATTTTTTGGCACACATAAGAATGATTTCATTATGAGATGGGTGGGACCTATATCTCCCTCAAATTCATTTGGTAAAGATTTATATCTCATGAGATAGACATGGATGAAATAGAAAGTTAATCTGGTTCAGTCATACAGGACTAGAACGAGGAGTGAACTTGGTTCAAAAATGGACTTTTTCTGCTATGATAGTCATGGCAATGAGTCTTGACTAATATGAAATGATTTTCTATGATTATGTGTGTATGCCACAAAGTTCCATGTTTTATGTTATGATTATTGGGATTACATTTCTCTATTATGATTTATCCCATGTTATGATATTATGATCCCTTTTGTGGGTTAAGATTTTCAAAATGTTATGTTCTTATGAATATGATATGATTTATATTTCCTTTGCTTACCCTTACTGAGAATTCGAGCTCACCCTTTTTTATGTTTTCTTTTCCCCGGGTCAGGAAGAAGGGTATTAAGTAGGATATGCCAAAAGAGACTCTAGATATGATGAAATAAATGGGAGACAATGTAGATGCTTTATGAACCAGTTGTTTATGTTTCTTAGTTTCTAAAGACACTATACCTATAAGGTCCTATCATGGTTTTGTTATATGTTGTAATAAGTACACTTCAATTCTGAAGTAATAACAATGTATGTAAATTATGGGTCGTTATACTAGTAGCTACTTCATATTAAAACTGAAATAAGTTCATAAACTTAGCCACATGATCCACCATGTATAGTTTTTCTTACTTTAGGCTGAATAAATCCATCATTTTGGATACCTTGAGGGTATGAGGATATAATTTTTTATTAAAAAATTATTCAAATCCATTATAAGTAAGGTCTTTGTCAACTTTCATTTGAAAAAATAAATCCTACCATTTTATGTAAGATCCTCCAACATTTTTATCACTAACTTCACTTTGGTATCAACCAATGTTCCAAAGAGATAAGAAAATTTATTCATACAAACAATACATGATTATTTTTTTGTTCCAAAATACCCTATGAAACATCAACATATTCTATCTTTGATACACCCAACACAATCTAAATGGTATGGTTACTCATTTTGATTTCTGTTATCCAATGACTGAAAGTATTTCACAATGCTTTGTCCAAGTTACTAGTTCACTTATGGTTAAAATTAAATCCCATTTCATAAGCCTCTTCTAGATGATTTTGTGATCTTATTTCTAGTTCCATCTCTATATATCCATAAAAAATTTACCAATTAGTCATGTCACGACCCGTCCCCCAGGGCTCATGTCGTGACTACCCCAAGCCTGTCTTCGAAAGGCCAGGGGGTGGCGAATAGCACCAGAAAGGCGTATCCCTATAATGGGAAGGAATTGCCTATAAACCTGTACAGACACAAAATCCTAAAACACAACAAGAAGCAACCATGAAGTATAATACTATAGTAGAAGTGTGCTGAGAGTAAAGGGGCCGGAATACAAGCCCAACTGAAAAGTACAAGTATAACTGAAAAGTACAAATACAATTGAAAATTGAAAAACACCTCCTAGATCATCTACCAAGGATCCTACCAGAAGGATAGGTATAGCTCACGATCAGTAGTCCCTGCATTATGTCACGCCAAATGGTCCACCTCCGAGTACCATCTAGTCCTAGCTCCCTCAGCCTCGATCAATGTTGTTCGTAGTTTGCATAAGACACAACAAGGTGATGGAATAGCTCATGCAAGGGTGAGTATAACGATACTCAGTAGGGACCCCGAGACCCCGTAGTTCTCCTAGAGTTCCACAAATGAAATACCACAAAGCAAGACCCCAATCTCAATAATGAAGTGATATACATCAACACTACTTAGGTATATGCCCATATATATACCTAAGTTATCAAGATATACTCATCTCACACATGAGGGAAGAATACCACAAAGGTAACACCACGAAGGTAGAAGTACCACACAGGTAACACCACAAAGATAAAAGTACCACACAGGTAACACCACGATGATAGAAGTACCACAAAGGTAACACCACGAAGACAACACCACGAAGGTAAAAGTACCACACAGGTAACACCATGAAGACAATACCACAAAGGTAGAAGTGCCACACAGGTAACACCACAAAGGTAGAAGTACCACATAGGTAACACCATGAAGATAGAAGTACCACACAGGTAACACCATGAAGATAGAAGTAACACATAGGTAACACATAGAAGATATAATTACCACATAGGTAACACAACGACGATAAAAGACTCATCTCACACCAGTTATAACTTAAGTACAGAAGTACAGTTGATTAGTTGTAAGCAAGATTATCTTATTCTGTTAAGATGCACTACTACTGACCCACACAGGATCGATAGGTACTAAACTCCGCTGACCCACACAGGATCTGACCCACATAGGATCAGTATGCACTGACCCACATAGGATTGTTGAGTATTGACCCACACAGGTTCTGATAGAAGTTGACCCACACAGGATCGATAGATGCTGACCCACACAGGATCATTATTCCTTCTTTAAGTTAAGCCAGCCACAGGATTCCTCACACCCGGTGTGCTCAAGTTCTATAGAATCTACCCCTCGAGATATCATTTGTACCTATAACACCACTAAGCTTCAAAAATGAGTATCCCAAAGAAATGCTATGTCACAAGGGTTCCAACACGATAGATGGTGCGTCAATCAGACGCCCAGTCTGTGAGTTATAAGCATTTTAGTTCTAAGGGTCCGGTTGGATTCGGGTTCGATCCAATCTGAAAGTACTCCAACTATCTCCAAAAATCAAGTGGAGTATACCAAAAGGAATTTCTTGATCCAATAATCTCATTTCCGCAGACGGTTCATCAAACGGACACCCGGTTCTCAAGATATGGCCCTTAAGTGCTTCTAGGTCTGGTTGAGCTTAGGTCCGGTCCGACCCGGTCGGACCGACCCGACCCGACCCAGTCTAGGCTAACATGACCCAGATAGGCTAGGCCTCGGTGGGCTCGTCCCACTGGGTAGGCTGCCTAGCCGTGTGATGCGTGGCTCGCAGGAGGCGCGGCCCGTGGTCCTCTTGAGCTAGCAAAGGGGGGCAATTTCCCCCCATTTAGAAACCGAAGCAGCAGTGCCTAAGGGCACTGCCAAGTCATGTGGGACCCATTGTGTCTCACACTACAGTGGCTGTCAAGTTGTGACCCACATCCTCCAGTGGTGCACTGGTCGTTCTGCCCTCCTCATCCATGATCAGCTGGTGTGTCGGCCTCCTCCTTCGACCTCCGCGGCTGACGAGTCGCGGTGGGTTCCTCCGGTGGTGTGGGTGCACCGCCTCCTCCCTCACGGATGGCCAGTGTCGGTCGCTGCCTAGGTCCCCGCTGGTTCCGGTCATCGGTACCACCACGTCGGTGGTCTTCCCCAGATAACTCATGGGGTTAACAAGGTTTCAGAGGGTTCGGGTCATATTTGTTAGGCATGTGCCCTCCACATTAGCTCGAAAATGTGAGGGAGGATTAAAGGATTCAATAATCACTTTGAAAAATAACAAAATTAAACCCTACCTCAAGGATGATGGAGAAACACCCACGGTTGAGGAAGTGGGTTGGTGTTCTTTGTCCCTGCAACTAGCCTCCAACAACATCACTTGATTGTCGATCTTCGGTTCGGGGTTTTAGTGTCGCTTGTCACCTCTTGTCAGAACCAGCTCTGTCCTCTAGGGTTTTGGCATCTTGGAACTTTTTCATAACTTCGTTTCTTGGTGAAGCAGTTCTGAAACCTCTCCCCAAGATTTATATAAATAGGAGAGGGGTAGGGTGTCCAACATTCATGGAATTAATGGAGGCTCATTAATTAGGAACTTTCCAAATTCCCCAATGGTGTAGTTACTTAGAATTGAAACGTCATGCCATTTATTGGTTTGACACGTCATTGGTCCCACGTTGCCTCTTTTCTTTTGGAGGAAAACATAAAAGATAAAATAAAAATTAACTATGTTATTTTTATTATTATTTTAAAATTCCCAAAACATAACTTTTTCTCCAGACCTTCTGCGTTCAAAGTGAATCCTCCCTTAAGTGAATCCCAATGCTGCAGATTCAACGATGCCCTCATATTTTTAATATGAGAACCAGTTAAAAATTTAGAAAACATTGCTTGCACATTTACTTAACGTACCTAAAAAAGTTCAGAAATTCATTCTGGGCACATTGGGCCTCGGAATCACGTGTCGTCAATTTTTTGCAGACTCGTAATAATTTCATATAAGTGAAAAAAAAATCATGGAAAATCCAGGTCTTTAAATTCTCCCCACCTTATGGATTTTCATCCCTGAAAGCCATAACATAAACTAAGAAAACAAATGGGGGTACTAAGTATAAATTTGATCCTCCTGCTCCCATGTTCTCTCCTGGATGTTCTCGTGCTGTCAGCAAACATACACCAGAGGTATCAATCATCCATGAAGGGACCCGCTCCTTTCAATCCTCAATCTCTACTGGAACCTTCGTAAACATCGCCCCATCAACAAAGTCCATCTCGCTATGGTTGATGACGTGATATGGTTCATGCACGTATCTCCTCATCTGGGATATGTGAAAGACATCATGCACCCTATCCAACTGTGGTGGAAGTTCCATGTAGTATTCCACCTCGCCTATCCTCTGAAGTATCAGAAATGGTCTGATAAACCTCGGTGATAACTTGTTGCCTCAGCCAAATCTCCGTAAACCTCATCAAGTTGAGACCCGTATGAAGACATGGTCTCCCTCCTTGAACTCCAAAGGTCTCCACCTCCTGTCATCATAAGACTTTTGTCTTCTCTATGCAGTCTTCATTCGCTCCTAGATGATCTGCACCTTCTCAGTGGTAGCCCGTACCAACTTTGGTCCCATAAGTGCTGACTCCCCTGGGTTCGTCCAGCATAGAGGTGATATGAAAGGTCAATCGTATAGGGCCTCGAATGGTGCCATACCGATGGTGAAGTGATATTTGTTGTTGTATGTGAACTCCACCAAGGGAAATTGATCCTCCCAACTATAGCCAAAATCTAGGACGCATACACGAAGCATGACCTCTAGAATCTATATGGTTCGCTTTGTCTGACCATCCGTCTGAGGATGAAATGCGTTACTCAAACGTAGTTGAGTCCCAACCACCTCCTGTAATCCCTTACACAACTGGGATGTAAAACGTGTGCTATGGTCAGAGACGATCATTGATGGAACCCCATGGAGTCTCACAATCTCCTGTACATAGAGGCATCTCAAGCCCTCTACTGATACCTACTCTCAGATAGGTATGAAGTGGGCCAACTTGGTGAGTCGGCCAATGATCAACCAAATGTAATTTTGTCCCCTAAATGTACGTGGAATCCCTATCACAAAGTCCACATAAATACCATCCCACTTCCACTCTGGCACCTCTATTGGCTGCGCTAACCCTGCTGGAACCTGATGCTCGGCCTTCACTTGATGACAAGTGAGGCATCGTGAAACAAACTATGACACTGCTTTATTCATCTCTGGCCACCAGTGCTGACATCGGAGGTCCTCATACATCTTTTCCACACAAGGATGTACCGCCAGAGGGGACGTGTGGAACTCCCTCAAAACCTCCTCCTGTAGTGCCACCAGTACCATGGTATGTCTTCTGAAGAGGATGACGTGATCCCCACCTTCATAAAATCCTTCAGGTGCCTATCCTGAGGATATCTGAGCACATCAAGACTCACAGTCAATGTCCCCAAGCTACGCCTCCCTAACTCGCTGAAGGAGTGGGGAAGCGACTCTCATAGACTGGAGGTAAGCTACCCTATCTCTATCCATGAAGGATATCTGCAACGTGGCTAGCTTCTTTGTTTCCTCACTCAACAACTACAGACCAGACCTCCTGCTGAGTGCATCTACTACCATGTTCCCCTTCCCATGAGTATAGACTATATCAAAGACATAGTCCTAGAGGAACTCTAACCATCATCATTGTCTCAGGTTCAGGTCCTTTTGTGAGAAGATATGCTTGAGACTCTTGTGATCAGATTAGACTATAAAACGTTCACCCATCAAGTATTATCTCCACATATTCAGAGCGCAGACCACTGCTAATAACTCCAAGCCATGGGTATCATAGTTCTACTCATGTTGCCTCAGCTTTTGTGAGCCAGAGGTGATCACTACTCACTCCTGCATCAGGACACACCCAAGTCTAGTCACTGATGTATCACAGTAGACTACATACCCAACGCCCTCTTCTGGTAGCCTCAAGATGGGTGCACTCGTCAGTCTCTACCTCATCTCCTGAAAACTCTACTGGAATCTCTCCATCCATACTAAAGACTTCCCCTTCTTCGTCAAAGCTGAAAAGGGTTCCACAACTCTGTAAAATTCAGGCATGAATCTTTGGTAGTATCTAACCAACCCTAGGAAACTCCATACCTCGGTCACACTCCTAGGTGGCTCCCAAGAAAGCACAACCTCTATCTTCGCTAGATTCACTACGACTCCAGCCTCAGAGATAACATGTCCCATAAATTAGACCTCTCATATCCAAAACTGGTATTTCAAGAGATTACCATAAATCTGGTGCTCTCATAGTGTATCCAGAACTATCTGTAGATGATAGGCATGCTCCTCCTCCGACACTGAGTATATCAAGATGTTGTCGATGAAGAACACCACAAAGCGATCAAGGTATGTCTGGAAGATCCTATTTATGAGTCCCATGAAGACTTTAGGGGTGTTGGTCATGCCAAACAGCATCACCAAGAACTCATAGTGGTCATACCGACATCTAAAGGTCATCTTATGCACATCCTCATCTCGTACCCTAAGCTGATGATAGCCTGATCTGAGGTCTATCTTCGAAAACCAACGAGCTCTCTTTAGCTGATCGAAAAGATCATAAATCCTCTAAAGTGGATACTTGTTCTTCATGGTAACATGGTTCAGGCACTGTTATTCCACACAAAGTCTCAAACTCCCATCTACCTTCTTGGCGAACAAAATTGGGGCTACCCATGGAGAAATTTTGGGCCTTATGAACCCCTTCCTCTGTAAGTCCTCCAACTGTACCTGTAACTCACGAAGCTTCGCAGGAACCATCCGATATGCTGGTATGGATATCAGTGTCATCCTAGGGTACTGGTCGATGTAAAAGTCTTCTTATCTGCATGGAGGTAGTCCTGTAACATCATTAGGAAAGACATCGGCACACTGGTCCACCACTACAGGATAGCTCATACTCTCAACATCTACTACTCCAAGGGTAAGGCTATCCAACTGGTGTGTGATTGGCTGCACCCTCCTCCAGGTAAGTCCATCCTGTTTTGAAAAGGTTCCCTTCTCGAAAATGAAGGAAACCTGGTCCCATCCTCACAGACACACCGCACTTTGAACCTAATATAGTCAATTTGAGCATTGACTTCGGATAACTAGCCCATACCCAATATGACGTCGTAAGGCCTCGACGCTGCTACTAGAAGATACCAGCTGAATCTCTCACCTCTTAGGGTAATCTCACACTATTGTCACTATTTTTTAATCATAAAATCATATTTTTTAAAATTCTCTAGCCGTAAGGATCGATCCAATGGCTCCATTAGAATCTCCGAGCTCCGAACGAGGGTTGTGGCAATAAAAGAGTGACTGGAACCTGTGTCTATAATTACTGCAGCTAAGGTAGAGTAAAAAACGGATCGTACCTCTAATCATATTTGGATCATCGTGGTAGTAGGCTTTATCTTCCTAGAGCTGAGCTCGTCCATTTCCACCTACTCCCAGTGGTCGGGGTGGACTGATCGTGTTGTCGAGAACGTCAAATTAGTTGTTTAATTTTGACTAGAATTTCTGCAGTATAGCAGCAACCCTAGGTCGTCTCTTGATGGAACCTTAGATCATTAATTTAAAAATAGGATTTTGATTATGAAAGTAGAAGGTGAATGAGGTTTTGTAAAACTTTGGGGTTTGATGATTAAAAATGAAAATAGAAAATGAAAGCGATAAAAAAATGTAGAGATTAATAGAATTAATTAAGCATGATCAACCCGAGGTACTCTCATGATGTTTATCCTTCATCGCTTCATGATATAGGGTTATGATATTTCAATACCTGGTTAGTAACACCTATAACCAGAATGTTACTGAGCTTATACTAGGATACCTCCTAGGGTTCAGTCGAAAACACACAATGATTCACCGGACACCGCCGATGATTGGGTGAATTGTGTTTGACTTCATAACTGAAACTCACCAAGGTAACACATGAAAAACTCAATGTGTTGTCCAGGTTTGTATGTTATTTATTTGTGATACTATGACATAAATGTACATGGCATTGACAGTGCTTGTGTGAGTTCAATTGACCAATATGAACCACACAAACACCGCAATTGAAAGGGGCAAAAGAAAGTGGTGAACGGTGTGTGAAACATCACATGAATGGGTACCCTCCAAACATGATCATATGAGTTGAGCATGACATACCAATAGATAACTAAATAAAATAAGAATTTAGAATTATGAAAAACAACATAAAAATATGGAATTCAAAAGATCATTCAAATATTACAAACATGAAGCTTGGTATTTACATCACGTTCCTCCCCAGGTGATCACAAGGGGTTTAGAAACCCATGGGAGAGGAGGAAGAGAATGATGTTGGGGTAGAACATCCCATAGCCTCCATAACTGATAGGGATGTTGAGAAGACTCCTTGGGGGATCCAAAATGGCACCAACTTGCCTCTTGTCCTAAATTTAAAATGGGGAGCCTAAGGTTCTATTTTACAGGAAAATTAGAAGGTGGTTTTAGGCACACAGATTTTTTCAATCTGATTGTACCATGCATTTCGGCCTTCATACAGCCTTATCTCGCTTTGGAAAAAATATAAAAGTTGTAGCCCCACCTCTTGGATATCTCCACCGAAAGTTTGGCACCATTTGGAAAACTACAAATCTAGATATGGATAAAATACAAAACACCGAATTTGACTTGGTCCAGCTTTGATTCCTTGGACAGATCAGTTAGTATGGGCATCGTGCAGGACGAATGGGGCTTTGGTTCCTTCATATGAAATGTATCCCATAAAATTTTGGATCGGAGAAGAAAATTTCATCCCATTTGGATGCACGGTTCAGTAGAAATATGTGGTTGAGTCCACTGGTGTTCTTGGATCATGTGCAGATTGGCCCATCTTTCCTTGACTTCATCATGGGTTCTCCAAATCACCTCCACCTTAAATATAATTATAAAAACATGTAACATTTACCTTTTTAAAAGTGTTAAACATAAAATAATTGAATCAAACATGGATTGAAATTTTTTATTATACTTGTAATTTTCAATACAATACCATTTTAATACAATGGTATAAGGGTGAAATAAAACAGTGAATCGTGGTACGATCACACCTCCACACCTAAACATTTGAACTCCTGGGAAAAGTCACATATCCAAATAAAATGATGCATATATATATATATATATATATATCCAACATCATGAAGATTTAACATTTGAGGAAATTTTAATTCACCAAAGTAATGTGATCAATGCACGAACTGCACCAAGGAGTTCTTCCCAGTGAAAATGGAAAAAGATGTCTCATAAATCATATCACAATAAAATTCAAAGAGATTCATGACACCAACAAGATCAAGGAATTAAAATGTCAACTATTCCAATAACTCTCCATGTGTGTGTGTGAAAACCATTCCATGCTATTCTTTCCACTTTTATCAAATAAATATAGGTTATTTTAACATTATTCAGCTTTAAATGATTTTTCACCAAACTTGTCCTACATACTTTGCAATCATATTTCAAGACCCACTCACTTAAGAATTCCTAGAAGTCAAACCATAATCTCCCGACCTAGATATCCCCATATTTTGCACATTTCATCACTCCCCTCATTTATTATTTTTTTTTTTTGAAGTTTCATTTGGAACAAATATCACACTCATCTCTCAACCCTTGTTTGATCTCCTTACGACACTAATTTCAATAGTTATAACAAGATAAAAGGTTGATGAGGTGTGGTTTTTGACCTACCCATGACACAACTTTTTTTTTGAGGGCATACAACAGTCAGACATTAGGTGCACACGCATAGGTGAATCTGGTACAGTAATGAAACAGATTGGATAAGGAAAGAACATATGGAAATATCATTTAAAGCTAAAAAATATTAACCCAACATATATTTACCTTATATTAAGTAAGAAATATTCACACTTTTTGGTTTGGTGCAAAAATTTGTGGAGATATTAGTGACACAGTTTTCCCAAAAACTACTCACACAAGGGGCATCAATCATCTCCAAGGTTTCACATAGATACGACCATTTATATCATTGACAGAAAACCAATTCACTAAAAAAATAAAATCACTCCCTGATATACAAATATTCGTTTTAGCCTTTGTTATGGTATTTTTACTTTCCCCCCTTTATGGTCTCCAAATCATCGAACTTCGAAATTTTTGATAGGGAAAAATGAAAATACCATAAAAAGGCTAAAAATAGAAGAAAAGAGAAAACGATGAAAATTCCTAACTAACCCAGGAATGTATCCACCCCCCCCCCCCCCCCACACACACACTTATAATGTGCAGTTTCCTTACTGAAATAATTGAGAATGTGATAAGGAAGGATAAAACCTTGCGTGTTTTATTGGTATGATGCGTCGAGAAGGTGGATTTCCTCCACCAGATTCTTCGGAAAATCCTCATATAAGTGTTTAATTCACTGCCCATTAACGGTAAGACTTCGTCCACTCTGCTCAGGCAAAACCTGTATTACACCAAAAGGGTCAACATTAGTAACAGTATAAGGACCGAGCCATCGGGAACGAAGCTTACCTGGGTAGATCTTAAGCCTGTAATTGTACATGAGGACCTTCTAACCAATATGGAACTTCCACTGGTGAATCATGCTATCATGAATATCCTTTGTCTTCTCTTTATAGATCCGGGAGTTTTCATATGCATCACATTGAATTTCTTCCAACTCTTGAATCTGCAGCTTTCATTGCTCACCTGCATCTGAAAGGTTCATATTACATTGTTTAACAGGCCAATATGCACAGTGTTCTACCTCCACCAGGAGGTGACAAGACTTTCCAAACACAATACTATATGGTGACATTCTGATCGGGGGTTTAAAAGCAGTACGGTATACCCAAAGTGCATCATCCAAGTGAAAACTCCAATCTTTCCTATTGGGTTGTACAGTTTTCTCTAAGATTCACTTAACTTCCTGATTTGAAATTTCCGTTTGTCCATTAGTTTGGGGATGTTATACAGTGGAGACTTTATGAACAACCCCATACTTATGAAGCAAGTTTTTCATGTTACGATTGAAAAAATGTGAACCCTGGTCACCAATGATGAATCTTGGTAAACCAAACCTGCTGAAAATTTAGGACCTCACAAAATCAAAAAACACTCAAGATTCATCGGTCTTAGTAGCCTTTGCTTCCACCCATTTAGAAACATAGTAAACAACTAGTAATATGTACACAAAGCCAAATGAATTTAGAAAAGGCCCCATGAATTCAATGCCCTGTGCATCGAAGATTTCACATAATAACATGGGATGTTGGGGCGTTTCATTCCTCTTGGAGATATTACCTGTGAATTGACATCGAGTACATAATTTACCAAACCTATGGGCATCTCTATACAATGTTGGCCAATATAATCCAGAGTCAAGGACCTTTCGAGCAGTACGTTGAGAGCCAAAGTGGCCCCCATAAGCCAATGTGTGGAAGAATCTCAAAACTGAGGTGAACTCATGGTCAGGGGCACACCTACGAACAACCTGGTCACTACATATCCTCCACAAATATGGTTCATCCCAAATGTACCATCGAGAATCATGTTTAATTCTCTGGGATTGTGAAGTTCTAAAATCAGTGGGGACCCTAGATGTTGCAAGAAAATTCACAATGTCCGCATACCAGGGGGTAAGGTCCACAACATCACAAAGGTTCTCATGAGGGAAGAATTCTCCAATGGGGAGAGGTGAGTCAACATGATGGTCCAGTGGTGGGGAAATCCTACTAATGTGGTCAGATACCACACTCTCCACTCCTCTCTTATCTCTAATCTCAAGGTCAAACTCCTGGAGGAGGAGCATCCACCGAATGAGGTGGGGTTTGGCTTCAGGTTTCTTTAAGAGGAAATGAAGGGCAGCATGATCAGAGAAGACGATGATTTTTTACCCGAGAATATATGAACGGAATTTTTCCAAGGAAAAAACAATAGAAAGGAGTTATTTTTCATTGGTTGTGTATTTTACCTGGGTAGGGTCAAGGGTACGCAAGGCATATGCAATGACATGAGGAGCCTGCTCAACCCTTTGTGATAAAACTGCCCCAACTGCAAAGTTAGAGGCATCACACATAAGTTCAAAGGGGAGATCCCACCTTGGTGGTTGGATGATGGGAGGTAATGTGAGACTATTTTTTAGTGAATTGAATGCATCCTAAAAATTTTTATCAAACACAAACTCATAATCTTTTTACAATAATCGGGATAATGGAAGTGCAATATTACTAAAGTCTTTAATGAATCGATGGTAAAAACCAGCATGACCCAAGAAATATCGCACCTCACGAACACATTTTGAATATGGAAGGGTTGAAATTAATTAAATTTTAGATTTATCAACTTTAATTCCCTTATTTGAAATGACATTCCCAAGAACTATCCCCCGCTCAACCATAAAATGGCATTTCTCATAATTTAAAACAAGATCTTTTTCAATGCAGCAGCGGAGGAAAAAACCTAGGTGTTCCAAAAAATCATCAAAAGAATATCCATATACCGTGAAATCACCCATAAAGACTTCCATACAACTCTCAAGGTACTCAAAAAAAAATACTCAACATACATCGTTGAAAAGTACCAGGAGCATTACATAGACTGAATGGCGTCCTTCTGTATGCAAATGTGCCAAATGGATAGGTAAATGTTGTCTTTTCTTGATCCTCATGGGCTATATGTATTTGGAAATAACCCGAATAGCCATCAAGGAAACAATAATGGGACTTAGCAGCCAATCGTTCTAACATTTTTTCAATGAAAGGTAATGGAAAGTGGTCCTTCCGCATGGCTTGATTCATTCGACGGTAGTCAATATAGACTCGCCAACTGTTTTGCACACGTGTTGGAACCAATTCATTCCTTTCATTTGACACAACTATTATTCCTTCTTTTTTAGGCACAATTTTCACTGGTCTAACCCATTTACTATCATATATAGGATAAATGATCCCCGTAACAAGTAATTTACTGACTTCCAATTTTACCACTTCAAGGAGAGTGGGATTCAACCGACGTTGAGATTGTCTTATGAGTTTATCCTCATCATCTAAAATTATATGGTGCATACAAATATATGGGCTAATCTCGGGAATATCATCCAATGTTCATCCTATTGCCTTTTTACACTCTCTCAAAAGTTTGGGCAGTTTTGATTTCTGTTGTAGAGAGAGGTTATTGGATATAATGAAGGGAAATTGGTCAATACCCTCAAGATATGCATATTTTAAATTAGAAGGAAGTTTTTTAAGTTCAAAAACCGGTGGTTTCTGGATTGAGGGAGGGGATTTAGGGGGAGTGAGGTCCATTAAACTGTCTATCTGCTCATGTTTATTCTCTAAAGATAGAGAATCTATAGAAATGAGATTTGCAGAATCATCGACGGTCATGGGTACCTCAGAATGAACACACTCATCAATTAAAGCACAAAATTTACACTTTTCAGAACCCACACAACACTCAAAACATGAATCAAAACTCAAATCATCCAAGGGTGAAGAAAACAAAAATGAATCAGAGTTTGGGTTGAGGAGAGAATTGTATGTGTGTGCATCGTTTGAGAGCACTTCCATCGAATAGACAGGAAGAGTGGAGTGCTCTTCAACAGGGTGTTTCATAGCCTCGAGGATGTTAAAACTTACCTTTTATCCTCTGAATTCCATGGAAAACGTACCATTGTGAACATTGATGATTGTCTTTGCTGTTTTTAGGAATGGCCTCCCAAGTATGAGAGGAGAATGTCATTGGTTTTGGGTATCTTCTATCTCAAGAATGTAGAAATCAACAGGGAAGATGAGATTCTTCACTTGTACAAGGACATCCTCAATCACTCTTGTTGGATGTGTTGTACTCCGGTTGGAAAGTTACATGAAAATTCTGGTTGGTTGAAGCTCTCCAACCTGCATAGAAGTATACACATAGTGAGGCAGTACATTAATGGAAGCACCTAAATCTAGTATAGCATCAGAAAAGAAAGTCTCCCCTATGGTACACGGTATCGTGAATGTTCCCGGATCCTTGAATTTGTTTGGCATTGCTAGTTGAATCAAGGTCGAGACATTCCTACCCAAGTTGATTCTCTCATTCCCCTTCATCCTTCGCCTATGGGTGAAAAGTTCTTTAAGAAATTTGGCATAACGGGGAATTTTCTTGACTGCATCTAATAAAGGAATATTAACTTGAACTTTTTTAAATTTATCCATTTTCTCATTATCAATATCATTATCATAATTTTTCTTAGATTTAGAGAGTCTTTGTGGGAAAGGAATAGGAATGGATTGTTCAATTGAATCATAAATGATAATTTGATTGCCCTTTTTATTTTGTTTTTCATTACATGGAATTTTTTATGGTTGGGAAGGAGTGTTTTCAAGAGGGGGGCATACCTGTTTCATCGAATCAGTAGAAGGAGAAGCTTATTTACCACTAAGAAGTGTAATTGCATATACATTACCTTTGTCCTTTGGATTGGAAATGGGTTGGGATGGTAGTTGTCCATACCCTTACATCTTAATCTCACCTATGGTGTTCACCAATTGTCCCACTTGAGTTTGCAAATCTTGAATTGCTGATTGTGTGGTCTGTTGGAACTAGAGGTTCTGGGTTGCCATTTTCTTCACCATATACTCGAGTCTTGGTTCAGATTTGGGAGGAGGATGATTTTTTTGAGAAGTTAAAGGATAATAAGGTTGCATACCTTGGCCTTGTTGATACCAATTTTGCTTGGGGTAGCTTGAGTTTCTTCCTTTTCGGTACTGGGGTTGTGCTTTCCACCCTGGATTTGGATTTTCCCTAAATTGTTCTTGCTTGAAGGGAGGTGCTTGTTGGAATGGACACCCTGGGAACATAGCTGCACAAGACTCAGATGAATCTTGAAGTTGTGGGAACTGGTCAGAAAAATGAGTGTTATCAGAAAAAATACCACAATGTAATAGAATAGAAGTAGAGTGTGAGTTACCCTGTGCTTGAGCTAATTGCCTTAGAAGGGTATGCATCTCATCAAGTTTAGTATCTACCTTTTGTTCTAGGGCTGAATGACTTACCTCATGAACTCCTCAAGTTGGTGCAATTCCTCATGTACCAAATTGTTGTGCATTTTGAGCCATGTTGGCTATTAAGTCACGAGCGGTGGAAGGAGTTTTATCAACTAAGGCACCACCAGTTACAACATCAATCATTCCATGATCCATGGGAATGAGTCCCTCATATAAGTATTGGATTAATAGTTGTTCACTAATCTGGTGGTGGGAGCAGCATGAGCAAAGTCTCTTGAATCTCTCCCAGTATTCATGAAGGGACTCTCCTTGTAATTGCCTAATTCCACAGATATCTTTCCTAATTGATGCAGTTCGGGAGGCAGGGAAGAAATTCTCTAGAAAGAGTCTTTTAAGGTCATTCCATCCCCAAATCGTGGTAGGCAAATAGTATATCCAATCTTTGGCTACACCATCAAGGGAGAAAGGGAATGCCCGAAACTTAATTAAGTCCTCAGACACATTTTGGGGTTTCATGGTAGAGCACACTATGTGAAACTCCTTTAGATGTTTGTGAGGGTCCTCACCGGGGATACCATGTAATTTTGGAAGGAGGTGTATGAGGCCTGATCTTAGCTCAAAATTGACCGCTTCCTCAGGATATTGGATGTATGAAGGTACTCCACATCCGGGGTGGTCAGTTCTTTTAAAGTTCGGTTATTTACAGTCATGTTTTCTTGGATTTGACTGGGTTCAATTTTGGATTGGTTTAGGACCACTTGAGGTTCCAAAATGAGTTCCTCAATGTTACTTGATTGACCTTCTCTAGATTCCTTGATTTGTGTGTGAAGTAACTTTTCAATTTCAGGTTCAAATTCAAGTAGTATTTCTTTACCAGATCGGGTCATGCAAATAATTTGTGAAGTTTTTTTTTGAATATGGATAAAATCACTTAATAAGGGTGAAAAGAGAATATAATGTTATAATACAGAATTATAGAGAGGGAGATGGAGAAGAAGAGAGAGAGAGAGAGAGAGAGAGAGAACACACCAAAAACAACAAAAAATAAAGACAAAACCCAAAACAAAAACAATCAAATGGGGGTGGGGTATTTAAAAGAGTACAAATTAAGAAGAAAAATAAATAAATAAAAGGAAATAAAAAAATGATCTTGGCTCCCCAGCAACAGTGCCAAAATTTGATCGCGTTGTCGAGTGCATCAAATTAGTTATTTAATTTTGACTAGAATTTATGGAGTATAGCAGCAAACCTAGGTCGTCTCTCGATGGAGCCTTAGATAATTAATTTAAAAATAGGATTTTTATTATGAAGTTATAAGGTGAATGAGGTTTTGTAAAACTTGGGGGTTTGATGATTAAAAATGAAAATAGAAAATGAAAGCAATAAAACAATGTAGAGATTAACAGAATTAATTAAGCATGATCAACCTGGGGTACTCTCATGATGTTTATCCTTCATCGCTTCATGATATAGGTTTATGATCTTTTAATCCCTGTTTTGTAATACCTATACCATAATGTTACTGGGTTTATACTGGGATACCTCCTAGGTTTCAGTCGAAAACACACAATGATTCACTGGACACCGCCGATGATTGGGTGAATTGTGTTTGACTTCATAACCGAAACTCACCAAGGCAACACACGAAAAACTCAATGCGTTGTCCAGGTTTGTATGTTATTTCTTTTTGATACCATGACATAAATGTAAATGGCCTTGATAGTGCTTGTGTGAGTTCAATTGACCAATATGAACCACACAAACACCACAATTGAAAGGGGGAAAAGAAAGTGGTGAACGGTGTGTGAAACATCAAATGAATGGGTACCCCCAAACATGATCATATGAGTTGAGCATGACATACCAGTACATAACTCAATAAAATAATAATATATAATGATGAAAAACAACATAACAACCTGGAATTCAAAATATCATTCAAATATTACAAACATGAAGCTTGGGATTTACATCACGTTCCTCCCCAGGTGATCACAAGGGGTTTAGAAACCCATGGGAGAGGAGGAAGAGAATGATGTTGGTTTAGAACTTTCCATAGCCTCCAGAACTGATAGGGATGTTGATAAGACTCCTTGGGGGCTCCAAAAAGGAATCACCTTTCCTCTTGGCCGAACTTTCAAATGGGGAGCCCAAGGTGCCATTTTATAGGAAAATTGGAAGGTGGTTTTAGGCACACATATTTCTTCAATCTGCTTGTACCATGCGTTTCGGACTTCATAAAGACTTATCTCGCTTTGGAGAAAATATAAAAGTTGTAACCCCACCTCTTGGATGTCTCCATAGAAGGTTTGGCACCATTTGGACAACTAAAGCTCTAGATATTGATAAAATACAGAACACCGCATTTGACATGGTCTAGCTTTAATTCCTTGGACAGATCAGTTAGTATGGGCATTGTAGAGGCATAATGGGGCTTCGATTCCTTCATATGAAATGTATCCCATCAAATTTTTCACTGGACCACAAAATTTCATCCCATTTGGATGCACGGTTCAGTATAAATATTCGGTTGAGTCCACTGGTGTTCTTGGATCATGTGCAGATTGACCCATCTTTCTTGGACTTCATCATGGGTTCTCCAAATCACCTTCACCTTCAATATAATTATCAAAACATGTAACATTTCCCTTTTTAACAATGTTAAACACAAAATAATTGAATCAAACATGAATTGAAATTCTTTATTATACTTTTACTTTTCAATACAATACCAGTTTAATACATTGGTATAAGGGTGAAATAAAACAGTGAATCGTGGTACGATCATGGACCACCTGGAGGTGGTGGTGGTAGAACCTCAAATCATCGCCCACCGCCTGCTGCATGGCCAGATCCTCTGCCATGTCTGCCTTCTACCTACGGACCTCCCTGATCGAATCTCTTCCTCTGCCTTGACAGTCCCTCGACCGTCTACTAGTCGTCTCTATAGTGGGTCAGGCAGTCACGAGCCATGTGACCCTGCCTGCCACACGAGTAGAATTACCTGCTCCTAAGATATCCTCCTCTATCTCCTGAGACTCATACCACCAACCCTGTAACCTAAAGTCATCCACCAGAAGGTCTGGCCTGCTTGGTCCCCTGCGTCATTCGTCTACTGCCTGCTGTAGATGACTCTGCTACCTGACGTCTGGTGGTAGCTCTCACTATCGGTGCCTGCTCATCTAGGAATCTCTCCACCAAAAGTGATCACTCTAGCACCCCAGCCTGTGTCGGTATGCTGAGCGATATCATCGATGCTCTGATCTCCCGTCAGAGACCCTGATCAAAGGTCTGGGCCCTGAAGAAAGGGTCATGAACCATGTCGGTGGAGTAGTAGGAGAGATCAGTGAACCTCACTGAGTACTGGGACACAGTCATGCTTCCCTGCTATAAGTGCAGAAGATCCTATATACGCACTGAGCATACAGTCGTTGGGAAAAACTTTGCTCTGAAAAGGATCTCGAAGTCTTCCCAGATGAGGGTCACCTCATCGTGTATCTGGAGCATCAAGCTCCACCATCTCCCTACTGTTGTCTAAAAAGGACCGGATGCTAGGATCACCATAAGGTCAGCTGGTGTCCCAACTAGGCAGAAAACTCTGGTCACAGCCTCCATCCAGCCTCAGCTACCTGCGAGTCCATCTCACCTCAGAACCTCATAGGCCTCTACCGCAGAAACTCTTGAAATGCACTTAGTCGGCGTGCATCCTCTACTGGTGGGGCTGGTGGCATATACTGAACAACGGGTGGTGGTGGTGCTGGTACACCACCCGAAGGTGCTAACACTGTAAGAGGGCCCTGCACTAAGGCCTCATTGCTCGGTGGACTATCATCGCGTACTCTCTCAGGAATCCTGGATGGTTGTCTACATGGTGAGATCCTGAAAGAAGACAGGTGTTCCATGGTCAATAAGTTATACCTGGTGAGATAACTCAAGTAGATTACAAGAAAAACTTTTTCAAAAACACATGCAATCAGTGTTTCTGTGCACTAAGTCGAAAATCAGAATTCAGGGTCCTAGTGTATGGATACGTCGGCCGCCGCACCAACACTGGATTCTCCAAACTGAAAACCACACTCAAAACACTTAACAATATTGCCACACTAAAAGATCAAAGTCCTAGTTCTTTAATAGAACTGACTCCTCTAATACCACTTTGTCATGACCCATCCCCCAGGGCTAATTCCGTTACTACCCCATTCCCACCTTCCATAGGTCAGGGGATGGAGACTATCACTGGAAAGGCATATCCCTATAATGGGATGGCATTTCCTTTAAACATGTACAGACACACAGTCCTAGAACACAACAAGAAGCAACCATGAAGTATACTGCTATAGTAAAAGTGTGCTGAGAGTAAAGGGGTCGGAATACAAGCCCAATTGAAAAGTACAAGTACAACTAAAAAGTACAAATACAACTGAAAAGTGAAAAACAACTCCTCGATCGTCCACCGAGGATCCTACCCTAAGTGTAGGTATAACTCATGATCAGTAGTCCCTGCATCATTTCCCGCCAAATGGTCCACCTCAGAGTATTGTCCTATCCTAGCTCCCTCATCTTCGATCAATGTTGTTCATTGTCTGCACAAGACACAAAAAGGTGTGGGTGTTGCCCGTGCAGAGGTGAGTATAACGATACTTAGTAGGGACCCCGAGACCTTGTAGGTCTCCCAGAGTTCCAAAAAAGAAATACCACAAAGAAATATCCCAATATCAAGCATGAAGTGATAGACATCAACACTACTTAGGTATATGCCCATACATATACCTAAGTTATCAAGATATACTCATCTCACACATGAGGTAAGAATACCACAAAGGTAACACCATTAAGGTCGAAGTACCACACAGGTAACACCACAAAGATAGAAGTACCACACATATAAAACCATGAAGATAGAATTACCACACAAGTAACACCACGAAGGTAGAACTACCACATAGGTAACACTAAAAAGACAAAACCACAAAGGTAGAAGTACCACACAGGTAACACCATGAAGATAGAATTACCACATAGGTAACACCACAAAGATAGAAGTACCACATAGGTAACACCATGAAGATAGAAGTACCAAACAGGTAACACATCGAAGATAGAAGTACCAAAAAGGTAACACATCAAAGAAAAAAGACTCAAATCACACCAGGTATAACTTATGTACAGAATTATAGAATATTATTCATAAGCTAGATCATCTTATTTTGTTAAGAGGCACTGCTTCTGACCCACATATGATCGATAGGTATTAACCCCCACTAACCCAAATAGGATTGGTATGTGATGACCCACATAGGATCACTGAGCACTGACCCATACAGGATCTGATAGAAGCTGACCCACACAAGATCGATAGATGCTGACCCACACAAGATCATTGTTCCTTCTTCACGTTATAGCCTTCCAGAGGATTCCTCGCACCTGATGCGCTCGAGATCTGTAGAATCTTCCCCTCGAGATATCGGTCGTACCTCAACCACTACTAAGCTTCACAAAGGAGTAACCCAAATTACCTCCATGTTGCAAGGGTTCCAACGTGACATATGGTGTGTCAATCGGATGTCTGGTCTATGAGTTATAAGCATTTTAGTTCTGAGGGCCCGATTGGATTTGGGTTTGATCCAATACATCCATACACCAAATATATCCAAAACTCAAGTGGATTATATCAAAAGGACCCTATTGATTCAATAATCCCAACGTTTCATACGGTTTGTCAAACGGACGCCTGATTCTCAAGATATGGCCCTTTAAGTGTTTCTAGGCCAAGGTCCGGTCTGACCCGGTCAGACCAACCCAACCTGACCCGGCCCATTTCAGGTCTGGCCTAGGTGGTCTAGGCCACAGCAGGATCATCCCTTTGGGCCGTAATGGGCTTGGACCACTAGGATGAGGTCCGTACCGGCCCACAAGGGGGCGAACCACAAGGGGGCGCAGCCCGCAAGGGGCGGCCCAGCCTGCAAGGGGGCGCCACCCTCTGGGCAGGCATCCTGGCCATGTGAGGCGTAGCCCTCGGTCCACTCGAGCTGGAAAAGGGGGGTGGTCCCCCCCCCTCATTTAGAAACTGAAGCAGCAATGCCTAAGAGTGTTTCCAAGTCATGTGGGACCTGTTGTGGGTCTCACCGCTGCGGTTGTTGAGCCGCAGCCCGCATTCTCCCTTGGTGCATTGGTCATACCGCCCTCCTCATCTATGGTCGGCCGGTGTGTCGTCTGCCTCCTCCAACCACCATATTTGATGATCCATGGCTGGTTCCTCCATTGGTGCGGGTGCGCCGCCTCCTCCCTCGTGGTCAACCAGTGCCAGCCACCGCCTTGGTCCCCACCGGCACTTGTTGCCGGTACCGCCACGTCAGCGGTCTTCCGCAGATAACACATGGGGTAAACAAGGTTGTGGAGGTTTCGGGCCATGTTAGTTAGGTTCGCGCCCTCCATTTTAGCTTGAAAACGTGAGGTAGGATTAAAGGATTCAACAATAACTTTGAAAAATAACAAAATTAAACCCTACCTCAAGAATGATGGATAAACACCCGCGATTGAGGAAGTGGGTCAGTGTTCGTTGTCCCCGCAACTAGCCTCCAATGACGTCGCTTGATCGTTGATCTTAGGTTTAGGGTTTCAGTGTCTCTCATCATTGCTCACCAGAACTGGCTCCGTCCTCTAGGGGTTTGTCTTCTCGGCACTTTTTCAGCACTTTGTTGCTTGGTGAATCAGTGTCGACACCTCTATCCAATCTCCATATAAATAGGAGAGGGGGAGGGTGTGCAACGTTCATATAATTAATGGGGGCTCATTAATTTGGAACCTTCCTAATTCCCCAATGGTACAGTTACTTAGAATCGAAATTTCAAGCCATTTATTGGCTTGACATGTTGTTGGCCCCACGTTGTCGCTTGTCCGTTAGAGGAAAATATAAAAGAGAAAATAAAAATTCAATAAGTTATTTTAATTATTGTTTTAAAAGTCCCAAAACTTAACTTTTTCTCCAGACCTACAACAGTCAAAGTGAAGACTCCCTTAGGATAATGTTGGTGATGTGGATTCAATGGTGCCCTTGGATTTTCAATCTGAGCACCGGTTCAAAAGTTATAAAATGTCACTCGCGAGTTTATTGAACGTACCTAAAAAAAGTTCAGAAATTCATTTCAGGAACACCGAGCCTCGGAATCATGCGCCGTTAATTTTCACAGACTCATAATAATTATATATAATTAAAAAAAATACATAGAAAATCTGGGTCTTTACAAGTCACCACATGGAAATTTATTGAAGGATTAGGACATTTTCAAAAATAGTAAGAAAAAATTTTCATAACAAATTACAAATAAAAATAAAAAACAACATTGATAATGTAGTCATAGTGATAAGTATCCTAGATAATGAATGATACTCTACACTCATCATCTAAGCCCATGAATATGAGATGATGACCTTCCTATCAGTGTTTAAGAACACCCTTTTATACCTAAACTTCCCTAGTAACTTGAATTTCAATATAGAAAGGTTAGTTATATCTTTTATTATATATATTTCAAGTCCCAAAACATCATATCTCCTTAATACCATCACTACTAATAGATTGAATAAAATGATACCACATGTAATATCCCACCCCAACCCATTTTCTTGGAAATAGGTGGAGGTACTTCTAACATAAGGTTACAACCCCAAGACACCAAAGACTTGCAATAAATTCCAAGGGATTTACTAAATTGTGGGGGATGATTTCCCATCAATAAAAAACTACAAAAAACACTATGATATAACATAATATGATGCATTACATAAAACTCCAATAAGTACCATAACATAAACTATAAATTAATTAGAGTGATATTGGGAGACAAAACATGAACAAGGTCTACAAACATACATGGCTCTAAGGTACTAGTGTGGCACCACAAAAACTCTAGTACAAGAATAACTCCATGATCCAACTCCTACCAAAACTATCTGTAGTATCACAGTACTCCACTAGAAAAGTACAAACCTTTCCCTTTCCTATATTATGGAAAACAACATCTTCATACACACCAAAGTGCATATATAGGGGTGAGTACAAAAAATCAGTAGGAAAACCCTGAGACTTCACAATAATTATATTATTACATGAACAAGTTAACTAACAATTTTATATAAAAATTGAGGATAGAAAACAAGAATTTTAATAATTCATTATTTAATAGAGGTAGTAAAACAATTCCATTCCAATTGGAATATCCCTTCTATTATGAACACACCTAATGCATGAATACAACCTTTGAATAATCCTAACTCATGAGTAGAAAACATATCGTTTCAAAATTAAGTCAACACCTACCCATTTACCATGTTCCCTATTAGCATTGGCCCCAATTATGAACCCAAAAAAGGCATTATATCAATTATATATGAACACAAAACAACACATATTAAAATTATACACAAATTAACTCCTTTCTTCAAAACTAAAAACACTTTTTAAAAAAATATTCTCACAAACAACACGTGTGTGTCACCCATGATTCATGATTTCAAATCAATATCAAAATGGGACTTTCTAACATAATCATGTCTAGAATTTTCTAAGAAAATATAAGGATGTAATTTAGAAATATAAGATTTAAATTTCTATGTATGGGTAGAGAGAAATAAAACCACCTACCTATAATGGTTTATTTACACTTTTATTTTTAATCCTTCATGAATCATTTGATTCCCAAGGTTCAACGCTTGAAAATATAATAAATATGGCCTTCAAATCAAAGTGGACCTCTAAAATCACATAAAATAGGGATAGATTTCAAGATAAAAGGGATATAATCTAAAGAGGATCAGAGGGCACAAAATTAATTAAATCTTCTGAATATGGATCTATTCATGTCATGAATTATAGATTCACATCATGAATCTTCAAGACACCACATACTCTGAAATTCAAGTCACCTCAACTTTAAAATCCTGACAACCAGTTCATGTAATGAATAACATTTCATTACATGAATATTTATACCTATAAAACCATTAATTCCCTGAATGAAAATTAAGGTATCTACCCAAAAACCATTCACATCCTGAATAACCATTCATGGAATAAACTAGCTATTATATCTAGATTACATGTTCTAAGATACTTCCTCCTATGAACTCTTCTGATAATTTGACTTAAACACTCCAAACATTAAATGGAAAATATAAAGAAAGTGAAAACCTCAAACCAATGGTATAAAAAGAACTCCCCTCAGGTATGCCACAGGTTGTATTGGGTGATCGGTTAAAGGGCGACTCAGGTTTCTTTTTGATAGCCCAAGTTCCTTTTTGAATGGAGAATCAAGGAATTTAAAGGGGAAATTAGAAGTGTTTGATTTTTAAGGAAAGGATTTAATTGTTTTAAATATTTTTCCTTAATAAGGAGTGTTTTGAACCCATCTGAGATGTTTTCATGTGTTATTTTCCTTCATTATTATTTTAAAGATATCTCATGTAAAGGGGTTGATTTAAAAAAATGGTTTTATAGTGTGTTTTTATGATTTGGTTCCAAGGGGTGTCTCTAATTAGTTTTTAAATTATTGAAAGTGGCTTATAATCCCAATATTATTTTGGAAGGCCCAGTTGGAATTTTATAAATAAATTATTTTATGATTTTGCGGCCCTATTTTGAGACCCTCATTTGTTTTTATGATATATATTATAGAGCTAAGGGTTATTTTTTATATTGTTTGATAATTATGAGATACTTTATCTTAGATGGGATAAAAAGGGGTTATTTATTGTGAGTGTGTAGGAGGTGATATGAGGTTTATTTCAAAGTATTTCAATATTATTGATTCATCTAATGGTCTTATTCCTTGTTTCTTAATTAGCTCCATTGATTATTATCATAGATCCAAGGTATCTAAGTAGAAGTTCTATATTAGTGTTATGTTATATTGGTGGGTTCACACTATCTAGTTACCTATAAAATTTATACCTTCCTATGGGTTATTCATATAGTTCTCTGTGATATTGAAATGAAATTCAAGATGGTTGTTCCAGTTTCAAATTAGGGTCCAATAAGTGATCTGATGAGCCAATTCCTATACCATTCATGTTATATCCTAAGGAGTTTCTCATGATGCTTTATTATTATTGGGTATTATTTATGGGATTTTTTTCATGACTTGTTTGTATCACATAGACTTGATTTGATCACATAAAACCCTTTTTTGGTTGTTTTAAATTTATTATGCCTCATTGTTATCTTGTTGTTAGTGATGTATGTATTTGATTCTCACTATCATTGTGATTTACTTTCAAATTATTACTAAAATGATTTTGAAAGTGTGGTTTATAAAGTGATGTATAAATTATTTTATAAATATAATTTACAAAATGTTTTTTTGGAAATGTGTAAAAAAGGTCTAATTACTATTTAATATATTTTAAAATTTATCTTTTCATGGTTTGAAGGAGATTTTAAGGAAAATGTTTTATTCAATGTTTGGGTTTGAGACTTATGATTTTAAACTTGATACACCACATTTTTAGAAAGATTTATTTTGTGGTTTTAAAAATGATAGTGATAGAATAAGATATTCATTTACTTCACAACTACTCATTTAAAAGTGAAAACCTATTTTAATATCTTATGTTCAAATCAATATTTATGAGTTGTTTTATGAATTTCATTATATATAATTTATGGTGGGATCCTGCTAGGCATGTTTTTCTCACACCCTGTATTCACACTAGTGTATGTGTGTGTATACAGCTCTTTGATTTTATTTTAAGTGCTAAAGTATTGATTTTAGTTGGATGTTAATCTAGTTTTATTAATGAATGTGTGGTTATGGTGAGTGAAAGTGGGTCACATGGAGTTTTTCAAGCAGTAGCTTGGGTTTTTGTTTTAATTCTTTTTCCTGGTCAGGGATGTATCATCCATTCTGAATAACCATTATATTTAATTATTTTTTTGATTCCTATTATTCTATACTTTTTATGTGTGATGGATGTTATATTTATTTTTTTAGTGAGATATTTTTTTATTTCCAATGTTCCCTATTTGTATTTTTCATTAGTTCGTATTTGTTTATATAATGTGTATAGATATCCAACATATGGATAAATCATTTCGGATTTTTGATTGGTTTATACTTATTGTTTATATTTTTTTATGAGTGTAAAATTGTCCATGAGTGTTTAATTTTGATACTAATAACTAGTTTCTATCCTTTGGGGGTTTAGAATGATCTTTGGACTAAGTGGAAGACCAACCTGGGTTATGTGCTAAGTTAACTTGGGTTGGTTCACAAATGGTATCAAATCCTAGGTTCTCAAAATATACCTAAGTTCTAAAATCACTCTATTTTTATTTCATAGGTCTAGTATCATAGATATAGGGTTTTTAGGACTTAATAGCTAGGTATAGGGAGATTCTAGTTGGATCTTTCTAGTCCTAAACCTTAAATTACCATGGGTTATTAGGATTTTATTTTTGTTTTGATTAATCTTATTTGATTGAGGTTTGAGATGGTACAATCTGAAACCTTGTTAGAATTTACAGTTTCCTTGTGATTTTTTTTTTGAATTCAATATGGGAAAAAAGAATCATAGATGTGATGTTGGATTTCATGGCCTGACAAACCATGCAGTAAATAAGTGCTTTATTTTTGAAAGATTTCAAAAAAGATTATATGATTAGTACACGGCCCATCAAATCATGTAGCCAATTCAAGCATAGTTCTATATCCTTTTTGGTTTTATTACTTAGATCACTTTATTCTTGTATTTTCTTTGAATTATTCTCAGTGTTGATAAAAGAATCAAGTTGGTTCTTATGATATATTAATGATGTTGGATTAGATTTTGGTTGAGGTTTGTGGAATTTTTTTCCTTGTTTGATTGTGGTGAAATTGGTTTTGTGTGTGAAAAAAGTGGATTTCATAAAAAATGTTTTCGATTTGAATTGAGGACTTAGGGATTACTTATAAAATTTATTGGGGTTTTAAGAAATATTTTGGTGGTTTTATTTGTATTTGTGTAGTTTGGATTAGGCATAGTATGAAAAGTCAATCTTGGCTAGCTAAATAGGTTGGTAAGCACTGATCTTCATGGTTTTTTGGTATGATAACCTATTTTGGAATTCATGCTCAATGAGTTTAGAGAAATTGTGGTTTTATGATGTTGTTTATATGGTGGGTTGTTTTTTATTTCTATTTTTAGAGAAGTAGTTTATTTGGGATATTCACACCACATAGTTTTATTATTCCTTATGTGATTTTTTTGGAGATTCTATATTGATGGTGAGAGTTATTCATAGGTTTCAGTTTGATGGATTAAACATGAAGAATCTTGGGGTATGTGCATGGGTAACTATCATGGTCTTTTATATGACTATTTTGGGTTGTGCTTCATTTGTGGGGTTGATCCAATTTCTTAATGGTTTATTATGATTGATGGAATATTTTAGTTTCCTTTTTTAATTCATGGAACCAGAGAAATTTTGGTAAGTATATTTCTCTCAAAGAGGTTATCTAATGTTCTACCATTTTAGATTAATTCTAAATAGTGGGGATACCTATAATAGGTCTCTATTTTCTTATAACTTTATTTTGGATGGTTTTGTTCTAGGTTATTCTTATAGTTATTAGTTAATGATTCTTGAGGATTATCCCTATGGATTTTGAGTAATTTTGGTATGTGTGGTGTTCCTTTTTATAGGAGGTTCTCTAGTTTTACCTTTCCCTACCACCTATTTTATTTGAGTGTTGATGTTTTTATTTTATTACTTATGATTTTTTCAATGACTTTCTAAGGGTATAATGTGGAATAATGGAGATAATTTTGGAACCCTCATGTCACTATTGTATGATATATTATTTAATTTGGTTATTTTAATATTTTTGGGTGTTTCCATGGTTTTATGGTTTTTTTGGGAAGTCCTATGGAGAGGGTGGTATCAAACCACAGTGTAGCCTAGGGGGACTACACTTCAGTTAGCCTCTTTGCTTTTGTGAATTTTCAAGGGTAAAGGGTTGTTATGTAATGGAGCATGAGATGCATCATGTGGTGTATAGATTTTTTATCGGGAAGTTTCCCTCAATTTGTTTGGGTATTAGGTGAACATAGTGTAGAGCGGGTGGTTATGTTGTGGAGTTCATAGGAGGAGGAACTCTACATCATGGAATGAAGCAGTTGTGCTATGGAAGCCTAGGGATCAAGACCTAGGGTTATTCCCAATTGAGGGGATACACACCATATCATAGAGTTTATTCCATAATGTATGGGTGCTAAGGAGGTTGCCCCTTCCTAATCATAGTTCTCTTTTCCATAGATCAGGGGAGCAGTGTCATTAAGTTTTTCTGAAAAGGAGCACCACACATTAAGCCAAGGGGGTTGTGCTATGGTGACAGTCTTCCTAGGATAAATTTTTATGAGTTTCAAGTTTTTCCTTTTCAACCTTTAAGGAATCCCCCCCCCCATATCCCCAAATGTGTATTTAGACTAGAGGATAGATCACGAATCTTCTCCTGTCCCTCATTACTCTTTGGAACTTGGATCTTTCTCCATCGATTCCCAGTAGATTGTCGAGGTTAAATATTATTTTCTTATTCCTTTATTCTTATTTATTCCTTTAACCTCAATTTTCCCTTCTTCCAGAAACCATAACATACATGGGGGATTAATTTAGGGTTTATATAGGTTGTAATAAGGGGGTTTTGGATGTTTAGGGTTTTGAAAAATCATCTCCTTTCTTATATAATCTTTCATTGTTAAAGTAAAATTGTTTCGAATCAAATACTTCTTGGTTTTGGAAGGAACTTCTATGAAAATTCCCTCATAATACATTTCATGAAATGGTTTAATATTTTTGAGTGCCTTTATATATAATTATATACATATTTTATTCCCATGATGGGTTGTAAATGGTTTCTAAATGGTTTTCAAACTTGGTGAAAAGGTGGATTTTTTTGTTACAACCCAACCCAATATGTCTTGAACCACAACTACCCCAAGTCTACCTTCAATAGGCCATAGGATGGAAACCAGTTTTGAGTAGGCATATCACACATATGCAAGGAATTTTCCTAATGTACTTATACACATGCACACATCTCCAAGCCCATAAAATAATGAAATTTAAAACAATTGAAACCAATGCATGAACACATCTATGATCCCACAATTAGAGTACAACTGCAAAGTAATGTAAGTGAAAAAGGGTCTAAATAAAAGATCAAAAAAAAAGTACAGAGAGTCCAACCTGCTCTAAGAGTGAGGATTATTATCAAATTAAACCACATGGAAAACACCTATGTCTGTCTAGCTCAAGATATGATCCACCATCTCCCTATCCTCTTATGACACCATCAAAAAGGTCGTCATTTTCATAAGACATGACATGTGTAGGAAGATCCCATATAGGGGTGATTATAACAATACCCAGTAGGACAACCCAAAAACACTAAACACATAGCATCAGTAATAGTTAGATCATAACAAATATATACAAATAAATTCATAAAACCCCAGATATACTAAGGAAGGACATTGTGCCTCTATATGATCACAACCAAACTGTCATCCATAGGATTCTTCTCAAATAAAATCTTATTCTAGGAGAATCAACTCCATGAGACATTATATCACTAGAGACACCCATCCAAGAGGTCATGATCATTGGGCCTCACCTAAGAAATATCACTGGTCTCAGAGGACCTCGATACTCAGATAGGGTATCACACACAAGACCACTGGGGTACACCACAACCCCAATCTGTATCAACCCAGTATGTAGGGGATTGTATTACAATGATATCGTGAACCCTACTAAAATAGCCTGCTAGATAGTGGATCAATGCCTTGCTCAAGGAGGTCACATTTATTCCATAAACCCCACCTAGGGTATAAAATAATAGATGATCACACTCCGGTCTCACAGAGGATCGCCTCAAAATTTATCTAAGAACATCCTCTGAAGGGGGTCACAATCCAGAGATGTGGATATAATGATGCACTATACCCTTGAGGGGATGGACCAAGGGAACATGATCAACTGATATTGGTCTAAATTGAAGAAATGAAGGGATCCAAACATCCTAAAAGGAGGTACATGACATGTATTAGGGGTACACAGCATGTTCAAACAACCCTTGGTCTACCCTTGTGGTGTTTCCTCACACGAAATTTAAATCTCCACATAAACAAAGTGTAGGAATAGTATACGAAATGTAGAGACTAGATGGAATTTTTCTCGTGTCGCTCGGTCATGCCTGTTTACATCAGATTGTTTCCATTTACTCTGGTCGTGTCTATATACTTCATCCTTCCCATGACCATGTAACCTATAAGTTACATGCTAATCAACTTAGAATGAGTCACACGATGTGTGACAGGGTCACACAATGTGTGATATTTAACTCTTAATGGAAAATCTAGCACTTCATGGGGGTACCACATGGTGTGTAATTCTATATTACATTCCATGTAACCTGGGATTTCTAGATCCCACTAGTTCTTCTGGGTCATCCTATGCATCATCGCTTCCACCCAACTCCACATAAATCATAGATCCAGGGTCATCCAACACTCCTATTACCAGATATTGGGATTGTGGACCTCTAATCTACTCAAGAAATTCCAACACATGTTTTTTGTACCCGCATCATTAAAACCAGGATGAATAAGAACCTACAATGTATTCTGATCCACCTCTGATCATCCTCTATCATTATTGAACCTTGATCACACCATCGATCACAAAATTCACCTGAGGTATTGATATTTTGTGTCAAAGAATGGTTTTGAAATGATCAAATACTGAGTAATCATCAAACCACGAGCCAAAGAAAGTTCCCATAATAAACATGTGAAGAAACAAGGGAGAAATCTATAAACCACGAGATGTGAGGAATTAACCTCATCCTTTGTTCATTTGGTCTTGATACATTGTCATAGATTTAGATTAATAAAGAGTAAATAATCAATAAACAATTTATTCAACCATTAATAAATCAACTATCGATGCGAGAATCAATTCGTGTTCATGGAATTGATTCATGTTTGTACCGGGATAAAGAAATGGATGTAAACCACAAATCAAACATCTTACCTGGAGTTTAAATCAATCATATATGAAGAAGAGTTTTTTTCCATCATTGGAAAGATCTAAGAAATCTGTTGGCTCACAATCATCGATCTAATCTAATATGATGTCGTCTACCAATGATCCTACAATGGCTCCTCTATAGTTGTTCCTATCAATACCTATGTTATGAGACTGACCCTAGGATTGATGCATAACCATTTTTAAATAGAGGGAGTATGTATTTTTATTAAATAAAATAAATAAATCAATTAAATAATTTATTTTATTAAGTTTGTACCTATGAAATTTTTTTCAAAAATTCCCAACGCCAATAAAGGTTATGTTGTGCCTAGGGTAAAACTCATGTTTTAAACTCAACAGTGCCCTAACATTCCTGATCCTAGACTCTTCTTGGGAGTTATTCTACTTTTTCACTAAAATTGTGAGTGTGTGATATTAATATATTTAATATATTTCAAAAAATAATTTTGGGTACACCGGGCCTTAGGATCTCACACCACCTCAATGTATAGCTCTGAAAATTATCCATATAATATTATAAATCAATACATGAAAAAATTAGAGTCATTATATTCTCCCCACCTTATGGATTTTCATGCCAAAAAGAGAAAAATCTACTCTAAAATGAGGTTAATGGGCTCGCATTTGGGTCTCCCACCTCCAGGTTCTCTCTTGAAGATTCTCATGTTGCCACCAGACACACACTAGGGGAATAAATTTTCCATGAAGGATCCTTTCCAGACAATCCTCGATCTTTATCAAGTACTCAGCAAAGGTATATCCATCCTCTATGTCCATCTCACCCTAGTCGATAACATATGATGTGTCATGCATATACCTCCTCAACTGCAACATGTGGAAGGCGCCATGTGCCCATTCCAACTACGGTGATAGAGCTAAGAAATATGCCACCTCACAAACTCTACACAGTATCTGGAAAGAGCCAATTAATATTGGAGATAACTTTCCACCTCAACCAAATCTCTATAATCCACATTGAGATGATACCCTCAGGAATATATGGTCTCCCTCCTTGAACTTAAAAGGACTCCATAGTCAGTTCGGATAGGAATTATGATGGCTTTATGCATTCCTCATCTTCTCCTGGATGATCTAAACCTTATCAATAGTAACTCACACTAACTATGGGCCCATGAATGATGAATCACCTATATCATTCCAACACAGTGTTAACCTAAAGGGTTTCCCATACAAGTCCTCGAATGGTGTAATACCAATGGTGTAATGGTAGTTATTATTTTATGTAAACTCCACAAAAGGTAGGTGATCCTCCCAAATATGAAAAAAAATTATATGAAATCCTGAAGCATGTCCTCCAAGACCTAGATGGTCTACTCAGCCTGTTTATTATTTTGAGGGTGAAATGTTGTGCTAAGACAAAATTTATTCCCAAAGGCCTCCCATAATCCTCTTTATAATCATGATTTTAATCGATCAATGTGGTTAGAAATGATCATCTAGGTAAATCCTTATAGTTACACTATATAATTCATGTACAAGTGTCCTAAGCTCTCTACTAAACTCTGCTCTCAAATGGATAAGAAGTAGGCCTAAAAGGTGAGTTGGTCTATGATCACCTAGATGGGATTGTATCCCCTAGATGTACATGGTAAACCCATCACGAAGTCCATGGATAACTCATCCCACTTCAACTCTGGCACCTCAAGGGGTTGATCTAAACTTGATAGAACCTGGTGCTCAGCCTTCACTTACTGACAATGAGGCATCGAGAGACAAAATCTACAATAAAAATCTCTATTAATTACCATTAAAACTGATGTCAGAGGTCTTAGTACATATTTTCCACACCTGGATGTACTTCTAAAATGGATGGATGAAACTACCACATCACCTCCTCCCACAATTCCAATGGTACCATCGTCCATCCTCTAAAAATGATATCGTACTCCCCACCTTCATAATATTTATTAGGATCATATCCAATGGATATCTGAGTAAATAAGGTCTTATAATTGGTATCTCCATGCCGAGATTCCCTAACACACTATAAAATAAGTGGGGTAACAACCGTAAACTAAAGATATGAATCACCATCTTTTTTCACTAAGTACAATTGTAACAAGGCTAACTGGTCTGATGTATCATCTAATAACTAATAATAATATCTCCTGCTGATAGAATATACCATCGTGTTCCCCTTCCCAGGAGTATATACAATCTTGAATTCACGGTCCTATAAAACCTATATCCATCATATATGTATCGAGTTAAGATCATTCTGAGAGAATATATACTTGATACTCTTATGGTTAGGTTAGATGATAATATGCTCACCCATCAGGTAGTGTCACCACATATTTAGGGAGAATACTACCAATGCTAACTCAAGATCATAGGTCATTCAGTTCTGCTCATGTGGTCTCAATTTCCTGGACCCATAGGCAATCACCGCCTTACTCTACATCAAAAAAATCAAGATTTATCCATAATGCATCACAAAACACTATATACTTGACACCCTCCTCTATAAGTATCAATATGGGAGTTCTTTTCAACCTTTGACTCAACTCATGAAAACACTATTGTCCCCTTTCCCTCCACGTGACAGGTTTCCCCTTTCAGGTCAATACTTTCAAGGTTTTAGCCACTCTAGAGAAATTGAGTACAAACCTTTGATAGTACCCTTATAACCAAAGGAAACCTCGCACCTCGGTAACACTCTTGGGTGGATCTGAAGCTATAACTGCCTCAACATTCACTGGGTTCACTACAACTCCTTCCTTTGATATGACGTGTCTTAGGAAGTGGGCCTCTCAAATCCAAAACTAACACTTCAAGATATTACCACAAAGATAGTTATCTCAGAGTATATCTAGGACTATCCTCAAGTTTCTCATGTGCTCCTCTTCAAATTTCGAGTATACTAGGATATCATCAATAAAGACCACCAAAAACCATTCAATAAAGGTTAAAAAATATGGTTCATGAGTCCCATAAACACTAATGGTATTCATGCTAAAGGGAAACATCAAGTACTCATAGTGACTGTAGAAACATCTAAATTCCATCTTTATTATATCCTCATCCCTTACTAGTAGCTGGTGGTAGCCTGTTCTAATGTCAATTTTCAAGAACAATCACACCCCTCTCAACTAATCGAAGAGTTCATTGATCCTTAGTAGTGGATAATTATTCTTCATGGTCACCTATATAAATCACCAGTAATCTACACATAACATAAATCTCCCATCTACCTTCTTGGAAAACAACATTGGGGATGCCCATGGGGAAACACTAGGTCTCACAAATCCCTTCTCCTACAAGTCCTCTAATTGGACCCCTATCTCATGAAGCTCTATAGGAGTCATCTGATATGCTAGTGAAGATATAGAGGTCATCCTGGTATGTAATTAAATGTATAAGTATAGATCTCAATGGGGAGGTAATCCTGGCATGTCCTTGGGAAAAACATCCTCATACTCTACCACCATAGCATGGAACTGGTAGCCCATAGAATTCACTACTCTTAGATTCATTCTAGACAACTGGTGAGTAATTAGATACATTCTCATATTATTGGTCATTACCTGCTCTTCCAAGATTTCCTTTTCACCCACAAATTAAAACATCATCTCATAACTTTGGACACACTGCATCCTCTACCTAAAACAGTCAATATGGGCATGAAATGTGGATAGCCAGTCCATACCTAAGATGACATTATAAGGCATCAGTATTTATAAAATGATATCCCATAAAATCTCTCACCTCCAAGCATATGATTGCACTGTCAGTGGAATTTTGAAATCCCTAAGTAACCTCATGTTGGAGTCTCTAAGTGTAAGGGTCAAGCCAAAGGTTCCACCAAAATATTTAAGTCTCAAACTAGATAAATAGAAAGAAACAAATGAATCACATATGTACCTATTAATACAGAGGCTAAGGTATAAAATACACTAATCACACCTCATATCATCCTTAGATCCTCAGGTTCATCAGCCTCCATAGCTTTCATTTATCCTCATCCTTGACCACTAACTCCATGATCTTGGCATGGACCACCTAGGGATGGTGGTGGAAATAAGGAAAACCTCTGACCACCTCTTGATACTCTATCGGATCCTCTTCGATGTATGTCACCCTATAGACCACCTTGATACTGCCTATGTCTCTACCTTGTCTATCCCTCAACCATCTCTTGATCAGTTCTATGATATGTTAGACAATCTCATGTCAGATGTCCCTGACCATCGTAAGAGAAACACTACCTCTCCCTCAACTGACTTGATCCATCTTGAGATTCAGGAACCACTAATCCTCTATCTTGGGATCATCTCTAGAAGATTTTGGCACACCCAGGTCCCTACAACTATTTTCATCTACCTATTTTCGAGGTCTTGGATCCTGGGTTCCCACTACCAGCACCCACTATCGGTGCCTACTCTTCTGGGAAGATCTTCACCACCAAGGTTAGCTCAAGCACCCCAGCATAGGTGGGAATATAGAGAGATATCACTAAATCCATTATATAATAGTATAATCCCTACTTAAAGGTTTGATCTCTAAATAAAGGATCTCAAAAAATATTCATGTAGCATCACAAGATATTATTAAACCCCGTTGAATACTCCACCATAGTCATACTACCCTACTGTAGGTGCAGAATCTTCTGGATGTACATTGATCGCAATGTGGCTGAATAAAGCTCCTCTCTAAAGAGATTATCAAAGTATAATTAGGATAGAGTTGTCTCATCATGTGACTGAGTCATTAAAATCCATCATCACCTAGTAGATTACTAAAGAAGGCTTGCTTCTAGGACTTCTATTTGATCTGCAGGCATCCTCACAAGGTGGAAAACTTGAGTGACTGACTTTAGCCATTCCACAGCCACCTGGGGGTCTGGATCACCCTGAAACCTTGGATTTCACTTCCTATGGAACTCATGCAGGGCACTAAACCTATGTACATCCTCATCCAGTACTTCCAATGCCAGTTGCTACTCAATGGGTGGTGGTATAGCTGGTAAACCACTTAGAGGACCTATCTCTAGTATAAGCCCTTATACTGAAGCCTCTTCAATTTGAGTATCATCCTCATGATCACACAGTGGAATCATAGATGGTTGTATTCATAGAGGCATCTTGAAATAAACAAGTTGTATCATGGTCAAAGAGTATACTAGGGAGATAACTCAAGAAGTACATGGAAACCACAACTCATTCCTATATGATACAAATACCAATGTTTTTCCTACAACCAATGTCTACATATACTGAGTTGAAAGGAGGGTAATCAGATTCCTAGTGTATTGATAAGTTTACTACCACTTCAACACTTGAGTCTCTAGCCTAAAATACAAACATAGAGAACATAACATTATTACTGTAAAATACAAACCAATCTTAAAACTTTGGTCCTAAGGTAGAACCTAACTCTGATACCACTCTATCATGACCTGGTCCAATGGGGCCCAAACCATGATACCCCAAGGCCACCTCTAATAGTCCAAGGGCTAGAGACCAACGCCAAGTAAGCATATAAAACACAAGGGAGGAATTAACCTAATGTACCTATACACATGAACACATATCCATGCTCATACAATACTGAAATGTAAAACAACTGAAACCAATGCATGCATGCTTCTATGATCATAAAATATGAGTATGGCAGTAAAGTACTAAAAGAGAAAAAGGGTCCAAATATAATCCCAATCAAAAACTATAGAGATTACAACCATCTACAAGGGTGAGAAATATTATCAAATGCAACCACTTAGAAAACACCTTAGTCTATCTCACTCAAGATATACTCCACCAGCTCCTTGTCCTCCCAGGACATTGTCAAAAAAGGTCATTATCTCCACAATATGTGACATCTATAGGAAGATCCCATATAGGGGTGAGTATAACAATACCCATTAAGACACTAATAAAACACTAAAAATATAGCATCAAGAATAGTCAGTACATAAAAAATATATACCAATCAATGCATAACAAAAACCCAAATATACTTTGGAAGGAAACAGCACCTCCAGAAAGTCACAACCAAACTACCAGCCACAGGATTCTACTTGTAGCAAAGCTCATTCCAGTAGAATCCACTCCATGATCTATACCATCACTAAAGAAACTCATCCAAGAGGTCATGATCATTGGGACCCACCCATGAAGGCTCACTAGTCTCATAATACCCCAATACTCAAATAGGGGATCACACCTAGGACCTATGAGGGACACTAAAAATCCGATCTAGATCCACCTGCTATATAGGGGATCGTACTCCAAAGATATTGTGAACCCTACTGAAATAGACTATTAGATGGAGAATTAACTCCCTTCTTAATGAGATCATTTTGATTCCATAAACCCCTCCTAGTGTATAAAATGATAGAGGATCACACTCCAGTCTCATGGAGGGACACCACAAACTATATCTAAGACTTGTTCTCCATAGGGGATCTCAATCCAAAGTTATAGACATAATACCACATTGTACCCTTGAGGGGATGGACCAAGGGAACATGCTCAACCGATACTGTTCCAAACTGAAGAAATGAAGGGATCTAAACACCTTAAAAGTGGGTACATGATGTGTATTGGGGGTACACGGTATTTCCATCCAATCCCAGGTATGCCTATGTGGTGCCACATCACATAGCATGTAAATATCCATAAGGAATGTAGGAATAGTACACAACATGTAGATATTTCCCATCACTCTAGCTAAGTTACCTGTCCATGCCTATGTACATTGTACAGTGTCCATGTACTATAGTTTTGTCAATGTACTTCGGCCTACCCATGCTTGTGTAACCTCTGAGTTACACACTAAGACACCTAGCATGAGTCATATAGTGTGTTATTGGGTCACACACTATATGATATTTTAACTCTAAATGGAAACCCTAGAACTATACAGGGGGTCCCACATAGCGTGTAATTTCTAATTACACGTCATGTAACTCAGTATTTCTAAATATTTTTTGTTACTCTTTCGTGACATCCTCCACATTTCCACCATCACCTAGCTCACTAAAAATTATATATCTAAGGTCGGACAACACTCCCATTTTCAGATATCAAGATTTTGGGCTTCGAATCTTCTCAGAAAATGCCCACATGCGTCATTTATATCCCCACCATCAAAATCAAGATGAATGGGAATCATCAATCCATTATGATCTACCTCCAATCATCCTTCATCATTGTCACACACTGATATCACCCTTGATTTCAAATCAAACCCACAGTATTGATCTGACGTTCCAAATAATGGTCACGTAAAAATAAAATATTGAGTAATCATCAAACCATGATCCAAAGAAAATTCCCACAATGAATGTTCAAAGAAATGGGTGAGAAATCCATGATCCACAATGTGCAAGTAACGATCCTTATCCTTTGTTCATTTAGCCTTGATATTTTGTCATATATTTAGATGAAAAATAGAAAATAATCAATGAATAATTTAATCAACCATCAATGCGTGAATCAATCATTGTTTGTGGAATTGATTGTCATTCAACCTGAGATAAATAACGATATGTAAACAAAAAAAATCAAACATCCTATCTAGATTTTGGATCAATCAAAGATGAAAAATGGTTCTGAGATGTCTTCATTGTTGAGATCCATGAAATTCAATGGTGTATGATCCCTAATCTGATCTTATCCAACATCATCTTCCAACAGTCCTCCAAAATATCCTCTCTAACAGTTCCTCCCAATACCTATGTTATGTAGCTAACCCTATAGTTGAGGAATAACCATGTTTAAATAGAGGTAGAAGGTCACTATGTTAAATAAAATAAAATAAATCTATTTCTTTATTTATTTTATTAATTCTGTGCATGTGCCAACTTTTTCACAAACGCCTGACGTTGATTGAGGTTATGTTGTGCCTAGGGTAAAACCTATTTTCTAAACTCAACTATGCTCATAGATTTTTTTATTTGGGCCCCTATTCCAGATTTATTCCATTTTTTAGGAAAACTATGCATGCATGATATTAATAAATTTGATATATTTCAAAAATTAATTACAGGAACATCAGGCTTCAGAATCACACGTCGTCACAGCACCCAACTCCAAAAATAATTCATATAATACTCTAAATAAACACATAAAAAATGTGTTTCCTCTATGTAGTTCTAAATATGATTTATAATTGAATATTCATGCATAACAAGTTTTTTTAATGCCTATTTTTATTTTTAAAAGGTGAATCAGGGACTTTAAAGGGGTTCTTGGCATTAATTGATTTTCAAAGAAAGGGTTTTATGGTTTTAAAGAGTTTTTTCTCAAAAATGGGTGTGTTGAACCCATGTGAGATGTTTTATTAACTTATTATACTTCATAATTATTTTAATGTGATCCATTAAAAAGGTTTTATTTATGAATGGATTTCAAATAATGTTTTAACTATTTGGTTACAATGGGTGTTTTGAACAAGTTTTAAATGATGAAAAGTGACTTGGCATCCCAATATTGTTTTAAAAGGTTTGTTTGTTATTTTTTTGGTACAAAAATGAATTTATTTTGAATGGGAAAAAAAGGAATAAGGACCCACAACAAATAAAATAGGTCGGGAACAAACTCCCAAACCTCAAAAACTCAAACAAAAAAATAAACCAAAACACTCCTCTCACACCCATTCCATGAAAAAATGACCAGATAATAGGAACCACACAAACATCAAGTATGATAAGTGTGAAGTACCCTTATGAAAAAAGTTAGTTCAACTCAAAATGGGCAGAGGGTAATAAAACATATCATAACAACCCAAACACTAACCAAATGAAAAAAAAATAAAAGAAGCACAATTTGGAAACTATAAAACAACACATGCACCAACCTTACTCTTCATCCTTTGAAGAGTCCACAAAAGGTTGGAACTTGTCTTACACTGAAAGCACAAATGTGTTATGTTGTCTAAGATACTTCTTACAAGAATCATTTCTCAACTTGAACTTCTTTAAATATTCTCTTAGAACATCATTCATGGCATCCACTACTTTATCTGGAACACCATTATCCAAATAAATAAGCTTTTCATCCCTAATGTTGGGAACATACTTATCTTTAATATCCTTTGGAATTCATAAAGTAATTAAAGGGGTGAGGATGCTATGAATATAGCCCGAAGAGAATTCATCAGAAGAATTTGTATCCCCGTCATCCTAGTAATCCTCATACAAGTCTAAAGATTCCACCAAGTATTAAACAACCCCACTATCAATGTTATCATCAATCTTCATCTTACAAATAGACTAAGTGATCATTGTTCTTTACATACCATAATAATCCTTTATTTTTCTAAAACTCTTATTTATACTGTATATTATGATCTTATCAATATCCCCCTCTTGAGTAGTGATAATATCTTTATCCTTCGGGTTTTCTTGTGTTCTATGATAATAAACTTCCTCCTAACCCAAATTCATAGTCATAACTCCAAGATTTTCAGATTGAATGGATATAGAATTTCCTCTTACATGCTCAATAATTTTATCACATTCAACCACTTTAACTTGAAGATCAGAATCATAAAAATTGGTGTATGTTATTGTAATATCCCAAAAATTCTGTGTAATTTTTTTTAAATTATATGGAATTATTTTGAGACCGGGCGTTGAGACGGCGTTTGATACTGAGGTCGAGAGTGCTCAGAATGATATGTCATAAAATGTTAAGTTTTAAATAGTGTGTGTGGGATTTTTTCCTAAAAAGTGGAATAACTCTCAAAAGGGTACCTGGATTAGAAATCTGAGGGCACTGTTACATTCAGGATGGTGAGTTTACCCAGGACGCGACTTAATTTTAGTCAGCGCAGACCTCTAGTGAGAAAACCTGAAAATGGCATAACCGTAAATAAAATTATTAAATAAAATTATTTTATTTTTCAAATGCTTATAACACATGAATAGTGACTTGGAATGAAAATTTGAGAACACCATTGAGCTTGTAAAATTATGCTTTCCTTAGGTAGATCCTAACATTAGTCAGCGCGGGCCAACAGTGGAAGTTATTTTTTGGGTGTAAATAAAATAATTAACAATTATTTTATTGTAAAATCATTATAACTCATAAACATTAATTTAGATTGAAAATCTGAGAGTATCGTTGAGCTCATGAGGGTGTGTTTCCCTTATTAAGAGCTTAAAAACGACTGGCATGGGTCGAGGGTGAACGTTAATTTTTGAACTTTTTTTAAGGTTCATTTAAATAAATGTGAGAGAAGGTTTTTCTAACTTTTAAACTGGTTCTCAGATCAAAAATATAAGGGAACCGTTGAACTAATAATATTGGGATTCACCTAGGAAGGACCTAACTTTTATTAGTAAGGGTTGACAGGAAAAGTTAATTTTCAGACTTTTTGGGAAAAAATAAAATAACTTAAAAAGTTATTTTATTTATTTTTTCCAACTGTTGGGTGGTGACATGATAGAGATGAAGATACAACGAGTTTCATTAATTGAATCTCATTAATGGATCATAAAATGTGTAGCATAATGATGGATTAAATGAAGCGTAACAGGTATGCAGTTTTATAAATGAAACAATGTAATGATGCGATGACACAACGTAACAGAAACACTGCGACATGTTTTGTTTTAATGGGTTAATGTGTTGGTGAAAGGTGGATCAATTGGTAGAAATTCCTCTAACGAACATACGGTGTGAATTATCTTCAACGATGAATGACGAACACCAGAAAATATCTAGCGACTTTGATGCACCTTGAAGAACGGAACCAGAAAGTGATGAACACCAACAGAACTTGAACTCTTGCAGATGGACTACTTCAATGACGAACACCTTTGAGGTAGGTATTATTACTGTTGTGGATTATATTTTCCCATTATTTATTCTAAAATGATGAGTGTAGATCAACCCACGAACAGGTTGATCCGTGGATCGCTCGTTAATGCCGGAGGATGCTCCTTTCTGGGGTTTTTCATCGAGAATGATTATTATTATTGGAATCTTGAACCTCAAACCTCAAACCTCCTCCTTGTTTCTAAACCTATAATGCAGAGGGTGCGGTCCGACATGAATAAGGATCGAGCCCCTCTTCCTTGTGCGTTCTTCGTGGTCAAATATTTTAAATGGTAGTAAGTAGGATCTGATGCCATAACGGGGAAGACGACATCCCCTAGAGGCCTTAGGCATAAGTGGCATGAATAACGGGTCATCGGAGTGAACCCGGTGGTCCGTGGAAGAGCCCACCGGCGGCGGCAGCAGTGACTGAAGGCAGGAGGTGGTTTTCCACGACGGCGCACCGGAGGGAGCGTCACAGCTGGCTTGGGCTGCTGTGAGGCAGCAAGCGCCATTGGAAAAGGGATGTGGCCCGCAACTGTGGGTCACATCTTTTCATGGTACACGGTCCCCTGACCACATGCGGAACCCGAGTGACTAGGTTTTACAGGCCGCGTGACATGCCCCGGATGCACTACACGTTCAGGATAAAGAAAGATGATCCACCTCTAGCGGACCGGATAGGGCAACGGGCTGAACACATGCCCAGCGGGCTAGACCCACACCCATCGGGTCGGTCCCTCACCCAGCGGGCCGGGCCGGATGATACCGGGTCGTCGAGCGACCCAGTGGGCTGGACCCCCGACCAAATCAAGCTGGCTCCAGTGAGGCCCAATGGGCCTGGACTACTAGCTAGGCCGGATCGTGCTGACCCATACCCGAACTGGGTCAGGTCAGGTCAGTTGAACTAAACTGAGGCATGTGGGGCCCCTGAGCTGGGTTGGTCATGTCGGTCTGACTGGGTCAGACCGAGCCCAGACACAACCGGCCCCTGTTTACTAAAATTCCAATAACTTACAAAAAAGGCATTTGATTGACGTCATGTTTACATCGTTGGAACTCTCACAATGAAGCGAATATTTTGTTTTACTCTATGGAGGATTTCATGGAAGTTGGAATACAATGAATGGATTGATGAGCGGTTCTCCCGAAATGAAGCGCACTACATGCGGAAACCTTGCAGTTGGTTTAGACCTGAAGACTACTAACAAGTGACCCTATGTGGATCAGCTACGATGACCTAGTGGGAAGCGGCTCTGTGTGACCCAGTAGGTCCATGGTGGGGAGAAGCTCTGTGTGACCTAGTAGACCCACAATACTCGATAGGAGGAGTACCTCAGTATGGCCAAGGTGGGAAGCGACTTTGTGTGACCCGGCATGCCCACAGTGGGGAGCGGCTCTGTGTGACCCAGAATACCCATGGTACTCATCAAAGATGGGTACCAAAGCTGTCCAAGGTTAGTGGGAATCAGTTATCTATGACTTGGTAGGCCCACTGTACTCATTGAGGAGGGGTTCTCCAGTAGCCGAATGTGTTCTGTGAAATAATTGATAGTCTTACTTTCCTACTCTAGATTATACCTAGTGTGAGCTATCTTGCTTTGTGATCATGCTTTGGGGTTTGCTTCATCAATTTCTTTGTGGTCTTTCCTTGTTGGTTTTGGTGTCCCTACTGAGTACTGTGTTACTCACCCCTACACGGTCTTCACCCACACATGTTGTCTCTAGTGGAGATGGATGACGACTTGGCGGAGGACTTGGTGGACCAGGACTAGGCGGTGCCCAGTGAGATCAGGTAGGAAGGATGTGCTTCTACGGATTCCAGCAGCTACTCTATACTTACCCATTAGTTGGGGTGTTCAACAGACGGATTTCTATTGATCTCATAATTACTCTTTTTGTAGTTTTATTTTATTGGGTTTGTATTCTAGCCTATTTACTTTTAGTTGTACCTTTACACTCAGTGGTTGTTTAGTAGCATGCATGTTCTTTTTTCTAGTTTCCTTGGGACGTGGTTATATGTGTGTGTGTGTACAGGTACTCAGGAAAATTCCTCCCACTTGCAGGTTGATGCCTTTGGTGCTAGTTGCTAACCCCTGGCCTTCGGGAGGCGGTCTTGGGGGAGTCACAACATGGGACCTGGGGGACGATTCGTGACAAAGTGGTATTAGAGTTGTTCGATTCTAACTCAAAGACCGAGAGTCTGTTGTTTTGTATTTGGGAAACAATGTTAAATGATTCGAGTTAAAATTTCAGATTCGGGGAGTCCAGTGTTGGTGTGGCAGCCGACGTATCCATACACGAGGACCTTGAATTCTGATTTTTGACTCTATAAATAAAAACATTGGTTGCATGCATCATATAGTAATTGATTATTTTCATCATGTTCTTATTGAATTAGAGTCAGCTCACTAGGTATAATCTATTGATTGTGGTACATCTTGTTTTGTTTCAAGATACTTCCATGTAGACAGCCATCCAAGATTCCACTGCATGATCACAAGGATGATATGTGGGGTGACAAAATGGGTACAATGGCTCATAAAAGTGATAACACCACCGGGTTGTGTACTAGATATACCACCACCTATGGAGTAGCATATAGTACTCTTAGTACCATATAATGAGATGTGCAGGAAGAGAGCACTTTACAAGTTTCAGCGACAGAGACCCCTTAGGTTCTAAGGAGAGCCCGACTCACAGGTGACTAAGGACTAGCTTGAGGTGGTGACCTAGTTTTCTTCTTATTCAGGACACCATTAGATTAGATGGTGGCCCTGGAATTGAGCCTTCTATGTGGCTCAGTAGGGTGATGGTGGGGTTTAGATTATCCGATCTTACAATGAGGTGACTCTTCCGTGGTCAAAGCTTGATAACCTTTCCCAGAGAAAGGGCTCTTACCATGAAAGATAAGAGATATTCACACCCAAGATCTTCTATATCTTTGGAAGGATGAGATGATAGTAGCTGAGTATTCATTGAGTTGTACCAACTTTTCCAGGTACTCGGTGAATATGATATGACTAGTGCTTCAGGGCTCGGACCTCCAAACAATATGTGTTTGGGGACATCCGAGCCAGCATTATTCCTCTGTGCATTCCTAATTATTCTAGGGTGCCATAGAGAACCTTTGTGGTTGGAAGTCTTTTGGATGAGCAGATAAAGCCAGTGGATGTTAGCAGTGGACAAGCAGGTAGACAACTTCAATCTCGGAAACTTGGACGTGTGAGACATTCTGAGAAGAGGTCCCAAGGTATGGGTTGTACAGCTCAGGGCTCATAGGGTGAGTCCAGTTGTCCCAGAAAGTGGTGATTCTTTTAAAAATATGGTAGGACATCTCGCTAGAGATTTTCTAACCCATCGTGCTGACAAGAATAGATGAATCTGCAGGGTGGCAGACATGGTAGAGGAGCTAGGAGAGTATCAAGAGGTGGTATACATTTCTACATGTTACAACCAACACCCCATTGTGGTCCACACCAAACTTAGGGAGATTTAGGACATGGGAAGGGAGTAGCTACATGCGTTCAAGGAGTATGACCCAATGGCTCTAGGAATGATTCGAAGCATGTTTTGTGTCTACTATTAGCTATCGTATTAATAGACATAGGTTCTAATCATTCCTTCTTGTCACAAATATTATTCAATACCTAGAGTTTCCGGTTAAATCATTGACTTGATCCTTACATCTGGAGATACCTATGGGAGGAGACTTGATAATCACACTTATGTCGATGGTGTGATCTGACCCTTGAGGTGAGAGTTTTGATTGGAACCTCTTGGTGGCAGCGTCGAGGCCTTATGATGTTAATTTGGGTATGGACTATTCATCCACAGTTCATACTCAAACTAACTATTTTAGGCAAAAGGATGTGATATATCTGCAGCATTGGAATAGGGTTTTCCTTGGTCAGTGAAAAAGAAAACCTATGCAACACAGGATAAACTCATTCATAGGAGGGTGTAGCTAATCACTCTTGATTCGGCCAGCCTTACCCTCATGGAAGTGTATTTTTTTAGTTTTTAGTTCCCAATAGTAGTGGAAGAGTGTGGAAACGTCCTTTCAAAATATGTTTCCATAATTACCTCCCAGTAGGGAGATGGACCTATGCATCATTATACACCCTGAGATGGCATCGATATCATCATCAGTATATCGGATGGCTTTTGTAGAGCTTCGTGAGCAAGGGGCATAGGTGGGGGACTCTAGAGGAATGGATTAGCAAGACCCAGTGTTTGAGGTTATGTGTGGACTACTACCACATTAACCAAGTGGTCATGGAAAATGAGTACCCACTACCAAAGGGTCAATGGGTACATCAATCAGTTAAAAGGGGTAGCCTTTCATGTGGATGGAAAGCTACCCACAGGATTTTTAGCAGTTGAGACAAAGACGATGGCTGGAGTTCCTCTAGGAATATGACTTCAAAGTAGTTCATACTCTTGGTAAGGGAAACAGGGTATAGGATTCTCTAAGTAGGAGACCCATTTCAAAGCTACTAAACAAGTCCTTATAGTAGTTAGCCTCGCTTTAGATATCCTTTGTGGATAGAGAGGAGACAAATTTTATTCAGTCGATGGTGGTTTCCCCTCCACTCTTACAGTAAGTCGGGGAGTCACAACTCAGAGATGCCAGCTGTGAGACTACACGTACCTATATGTTCACAGGTCATTCCCCTGATGGATATTCGAAGGGTGGAAAGCACGTCACCTTTTCAGAGAATTCACAGTAGTACCGATGATGTTGAGGGAGGAGTTGTTGAGGGACTTCTATACATTCCCTTTTTCAGTACATCCTGGTGTGGAGAAGATGTACCAGGACCTTCGACGTTAGTACTGGTGTCTAGGGATGAAGAAATTAGTGGCATATTTCATTTCACGATGCCTCACTTGTCAGCAAGTGAAGGCTAAGCATCAGGTTCTAGCAGTCTTGGCACATCCACTTGAGGTACCGAAGTGAAAGTGGGATAATATCTCAATATACTTAGTGATAGGATTACCACGCACGTCCAAAGGCTATGATTCTATCTGGGTGATCTTTTATTGACTCACCAAGTCGGCTCACTTCCTACCCATTCGGAAGCATGGATCGGTAGAGGTCTTGGGATGCCTTTACATCCATGAAATAGTGTGGCTACACGGGGTTCCTTCGATGGTCATCTCAAACAATGATGCTCGCTTTACATCCTAGTTGTGGAAGGTATTGTTGGAGGAATTCAGGACTTAGCTGTGCTTGAGCACAGCCTTTCACCCTCAGACATATGGTCAGACAGAGTGGACCATACAGACCTTGGAGGACATGCTTTTTACTTGCGTTTTGTATTTTGGTTGTAGTTGGGAGGACTACCTACCACTGGTATAGTTTTCATAAAACAACAGCTATCACTCCACTATTGGCATGACACTATTTTAGGCCTTTTATGGGAGGCCTTGTAGATCATCTCTGTGCTGGACAGACCTAGGGGATTCAACACTCATGGGTTAAGATTTGGTACGGACTACCACTGAGAAGGTGTAGATCATTGAGGAGCGGATGAGGACTACACAAGGAAGGCATAAATCTTATATGTACATGATATGGAGACCCTTGGAGTTTGAGGGGGAGACCATATTTTCCTTTAGGTCTCACCCCGATGGGGATTGTGGAGATTTAGTTGGGGTGGTAAGTTAACTCTGAGGTTCATCAGACCTTTATAGATTTTGAGTAGATTTGGAGAGGTGGCGTACCACCTAGATCTCCCCCCACAGATGCACCAGGTGCAAGATGTTTTCCACGTGTTGTAGCTGAGGAGGTACGTGCATGATCCATCACACATCATCAACTGGGGTGAGTTGGACATTGACGACGGGGAAACATTTATTGAGTTCCCAGTGGAGATAGAGGATCAACAGAATTGGTTCCTTTTTGGACGGTCAATTCCTCTGGTGTGCATTCGGTGGTAGTACAAGAATCTCTAGGAGATCACATGGGAGTAGGAGGCTCGGATTTGTGCTCAGTACCCCTATTTTTTTGTTTAACCTTGTTTTAGCTTATGAGGACATGAATCCCAAAAAGGGGGGAGTAATGTAATATACCAAAAATTTTATGTAATGTTTTTTAAATTATATAGAATTATTTTGAGACCAGGAGCTAAGACGGCGTGTGATTCTGAGGCCCAGAGTGCTCGAAATGATCTATAGAAAAATGTTAAGTTTCAAATAGCACGTGTGAGAGGTTTTCTTGAAAAATTGGAATAAATATCAACTGGTTACCTGGATCAGAAATTTGAGGGCACCATTGCATTCAGGATGGTAGGTTTACCCTAGTTGTGACTCAAGTTTAGTCAATGCAGACCTCCAGTGAGAAAACCCAAAAATGGCATAACCATAAATAAAATTATTTTATTTTTCAAATGCTTATAAAATATGAACGGTAACTCATATTGAAAATATGAGACCATCGTTGAGCTCATGAAAGTATGATTTCCTTAGGCAGATACTAACATTGGCCGGTGTGGGCCAATAGTGGAAGTTATTTTTTGGCTGTAAATAAAATAATTAAGTAACAATTTTTTTATTTTAAAATCCTTATAACTCCTAAATGGTAACTCTGATTGGAAATATAGTAGTATCGTTGAGCTCGTGAGGTCGTGTTTCCCTTAGGAGGAGCTTAACCTTGACCATCAGAGATCGAGGGTGAAAATTAATTTTTGAACTTTTTTTAAGGTTCATTTAAATAAACGTGAGAGTTGTTTTTTCTAACTTTTAAACTGGTGCTCGGATCAAAAATCCAAGGGCACCGTTGAACTCATAATGTCGGGATTCGCCTAGAAAGGACCTAACTTTGACTGGTGATAGTCGACCAGAAAAGTCAATTTTTGGACTTTTCAGGAAAAAAAATAAAATAACTTAAAAAGTAATTTTATTTATTTTTCCCAACCACTAGGCGGTGACACAATGGAAATGAAGAAAAAACAAGTCACATTAATTGAAACTCATTAATGTCTTGTAAAACGTGCAGCATAATGATGCATTAAATGAAGTGTAACAAATACACTATTTTATAAATGAAACAGCATAACGACGTAATGACGCAGCGTAACAGGAATGTTGCAACATGTTTTCTATTAATGGGTTAACACATTGGATAAAGGAGGATCAATTGGTGGAAATTACTCTAATAAACCTACGGTGATAATTCTCTCCAATGATGAATGATTAATGCCAGTGAATCACTAGCGACTTCAATGCACCTCGAAGAACAGAACCGGAAAGCGACGAACGCCAACGGAACTTAAAATCATGCGGACGGACTGCTTCAATGATGAACACATTTGAGATAGGGGTTATTGTTTTTATGGATTATCTTTTCTCATTCGTCATTCGAAAATGATTAATATGGATCAACCCATGAACAGGTTGATCTGCAGATCGCTCGTTAATGTAGGAGGATGCTTCTTTCTGGGGTTTTGCATCGAGAATGATTATAATTATTATTGAAATCTTGAACCTCAAACCTCCCCCTTGTTTTTAAACCTCTAACATGAAAGGTGTGGGGCGACATGAACAAGGCCCGAGCCCCTCCACCTTGTGTGTTCTTCATGGATGAATCTTTAAAATGGAAGCAAGGGGATATGAGTCCATCACGGAGAAGATGGAATCCCTCAGAGGCCATAGGTGAAAGTGGCATGAAAAATAGACCACCGAAGAAAACCTGGTGATCTGCAAAAGATCTTTCCAGTGGCGGTGGTGGGTAGGTGGTGGCATTCTATGATGGCGCATTGAAGGGAGCATCGCGGTTGGCTCAGGCTATGGCGAGGCAGCAGGGGTCGTTGGTTGGGCCGGTGGCTGGCAAAGGGACGCGGCCAACAGTTGAAACTTGCGGATTCACATGGCACGCGATCCTCTAACCGCATTCGGAACCTGAGTGACTAGGTTTGAAAGGCTGTGTGACACACCCTGGACCCACTACGCGTCCACGCTGAAGAAAGTCGATCTACCTCTGGCGGTCCGAGCAAGGCAGTGGGTCGAACCTGTGCCCAGTGAGCCGGACCTGCGCCCAACGGGCCATACCCGCACTTAGCGTGTTATACCTATACCCAGCAGGCTGGAACCTCGCCCAATGGGCCGGACCCTCCCTAAGCGGGTCGGGTCGGATGAGACCGGGTCGCCGGGTGACCCGGTGGGCTAGACCCCCAACCGAACCGGGCCGGGTCTAGCAAGGTCCAGTGGGCCTGGCCCACTGTCCAGGATGGATCGGGCCGACCCAGACCTGAATCAGGTTGGTTCGGGTTAGTTGAACTAAACCGAGGCATGTGGGGCCCCCAATCTGATTTGGTCAGGTCGGACCAGGCCCAAACACAATCGGCCCCTATTTACTAAAACACCAATAACTTATAAAACTGGCATCCAATTGACAAGTCGTTTGTGGCGTTGGAAACCTCACAAGGATGAGGATATTTTGGCATACTCTATGGTGGCTTTCATGGATGTTGGAATATGAATAATGTCTTGAGGAGCGGTTTTTCCAAAATCAAGTGCACTATGTGAGGAAACCCTACGGTTGGCTGAGACCTGAAGACTGCTGACAAGTGACCTTATCTGGATTAGCTACGATGACCCAGTGGGAAGTAGCTCTACGTGACCCAGTAGCCCCATAGTAGGGATCATCTCTATGTGACCCAGAAGACCCACAGTACTCTATAGGAGGAGTATCTCAGTATGGCCAAGGTGGGAAGCGACTCTATGTGACCTGGAATGCCCACGGTGGGGAGCGGCTCTGTGTGACCCGGCATACCCATGGTACTCATCAAAGATGAGTACCACAGTAGTCCAAGGTTAGTGGGAAGCAGCTCTCTATGACCCGGTAAGCCCACTGTACTCAATGAGGAGGAGTTCTCCAGCATCCCAAGGTGTTCTGTAAAATGACCGATAGTCTTACTTTCCTACTCTAGATTATACCTGGTTTGAGCTATCTTACTTTTTTATCATGCTTTTTGGTTTTATTCATGGATTTTTTTATGGTCTTTCCTTGTTGGTTTCAGGGTCCCTACTGAGTATTGTGTTACTCACTCCAGCACGGGCTTCGCCCACACATGTTGTGTCTGGTACAGATGGTCGACGACTTAGCGTAGGACTTGGTGGTCCAGGACCAAGTGGTGCGCAGTGAGATCAAGTAGGTAGGACGTGATTCTACATATTCCTAAAGATACTCTATACTTACCCATCAGGTGGGGTGTTCAACGGATGGCTTTTCATCCATCTCATACATACTCTTGTTACAGTTTTCTTTTATTGGGTTTGTATTCTGACCTATTTACTTTTAGTTGTACCTTTACAGTCAGTGGTTTTTTAGTAGGATGCATGTTATATTTTCCAGTTTTCTTAGGAGGTGTTTGTATATGTGTGTGCATAGGTACTCAGGAAAATGCCTCCTACTTGCAGGTTAATGCCTTCGGCGCTAGTCGCCAACCCCTGGCCTTCGGGAGGTAGGCTTAGGGGAGTCACGGCACGGGCCCCGGGGGACGGGTTGTGATAGTTATAAATTCCATGACCTATTCTTGATAAATAGAGGGTTGTAGATCATCCTTGTCCCAAATTCTAATGGTACCACCATTTATCTTTAGGGTTTTTGAAAAATGGACATCATCTCACTTCCTCTAAACCATTTGATCCTTGAAAACTATTGATAGTGCCTCAGTTATCTGGTGATCATTCACCATGGTAGGCTTTTTGACCAAATATTAAACCTAGAAATTGTAATGAATATCTTATGAATCACCATCTTGGATAGTATTAACACCCTTGTATTGAAATTCCTTAAAAATGGCCATGTTAGTATTATGTTTATTATTATCCTATAACTTTTCAATGTCACTAAAGGAAGTTAAAACCAGAGTATCATGTTCTTAATACATGGTCTTAAATTCATTACTAAAATAATCACCTTTAATTATAACCTACACTAAGACCTTATTTTGAAATATCTTAGGGCCGTCCTTCATTTACTTTCTTTTCTGAGCACACACCAGGTGATATGAACTAGAAAGAATACTAGTCACATTAGATAAAATCATGTTATTCCTTAAAGGTTATGATTTCATCTTCTCCTTTAAATATGAATCATATATGTGTCCCAAAAATTTAAAATTATTATAGTATCTAATATTTTACTCATGATCAATTTTTTGTAAGTAAACATTATCACTTCAAATAATAATTTTAATAAAATATGGAAGGGGGAAGCCAAATCCATATCCATTCACAAAAAAAGAGTTATAATGTGTTTCATCTTCTTTATTTGGTTTTCCATTCATATAAATCTACTAATTTGACCTCAAATATCTTCAATTATTTATGGGTTCTAGAATAGAAATGGTAAGCCTGGTAAATGAATCCACATAGCTGCAAAGGGGGATTCCTTTCTTAATGAAATATCTCCTGTCCATCGCATTAGGATAAATCTTTAGTTTTCAAAGAAGTTAGATTCTTGGGACCAATGTATGGAAAATTACTAACCATGTTGATTGTAAATAAAAAATTAAAGTGATTAAGAAGCCCTAATATAGTAGGATTTAATAGATTCTAAGAATAATTAACATATCACTCGAATAGATCCACAAAAGTTTTTTCAGAAGAAAATTTCATGATGAGTGTTAAGCTATGAAACTTTACAATAGTAGTTTATTAATCTAATGATATTATTATAAGTAGTTATATATTTGATTTATATATTGATTTTTTTCCTAACTTGATCATCAATATGTTAATTAACTCCACAATCACCTTAAATAGGGAGGACGGAATTATTTATAGAGTGTATCTATAAGGATTCCCACCATTTCTAGTCAAAGTTATAGACACCCCACCCTTCATATGAGAAGGTGGTAGTGAAAAATTCCATGGATTATGATTAGAAGATCACCATCCACAGAAGTGAAAATATCATGAGATGATTCCCATAGATGAATTGCTTGTTTTGAAAATTATAAATGAATTATTTTATGATCGTGAAACCCTATTTTGAGCCCATAATTTTTTATTATGATGTATATTGTAAAATTTAGGGGGTGTTTCAAATTATTTGATTATTATTTTATGCTTTGGATTGGATAAAATAAAAACTATTTGTTTCTAGTGAGGTGTAGGAGGTGAGATGATGTTTAAGTGCTTTCTTATTATTGATTCATGTGATGATCTCGTGCATTATTGTTTTCTATACTATTTTAATTTTTATCATAGAATACAAGGTATCTAAGTATAAGTATTGGATGTGTGCTACTCAATCTTGGTGTGTGAACATCCTCTAGTGCCCTAGGAGAGTATCACCCTCTGAGGGGTTATTTGTATAGTGATCTACAAGACCAAAAGGGAATCTAGTATAGTTGTTCCAATTTTATATAGGGGACAATGAGTGATCAGATGACCTAATTAATCTACCATTCATGTTATATCATAAGGAGTTTCCCATTATTCATTATTCCCATTGGGGATTATTTAGGGTATTATATTTCATGACTTATTTGTATCCCTTTGCCTTGATTAGATCATATAGATCCTTTGTTTAGTTATTGTACATTTATTATGCCCTGTTATTATCTTGGTGTCAGTGATGTCTGTATTCAATTTTAATTATCATCACAATTTACTTTAAAAAAATTATTAAATAATTTTGAAAGTGTGGTTTATAAAGTGAATATGAAATTGAGACACTCTACACCCGCACTCCTGGATATAGTGCTAAAAGCAGTCTTTTCACTCTTTCTTTGATACCAACTGAAGTTACCCAAACCTAACCATCCATAATTAAAATATTAATATAAAATATATTAATTCACTTACATACCCAAAATATTTTAGGTTTCATGTTTTATAAAATTATAAAAAAAACTTTTAACTCAAAAAAACCATATCTTTCTCATCAAATGAACATTTTTACACTAAACCAAGGATTCACTTTTTTATAATAAGATTTCAGCATCTCACAAAACAAATTCACACATGATACCCATCTAGACATATCATATATAATAATCTTGTTCATAAACTATGTAAATGGAAATATAAAAGGGGTGATCCCAGATGCTCGGTAAGGGTAAATATAAATGATAAAATTTGAAGTTCATAAGTGAGTATAAGGTATACAAGTGGGAATGAGAACATAATTGAGGTGAAATTACATAAAATAATCATACCCAGTACAATATATATCATAATTCATGAATCATAACATAAGGATTTTGGTATAAATAAGTAGATATCATAAGATCGTGCTATCATAAGAATGTGTTAATAATATAAAACATGACATCACAAGTATAAGTCAAGGATCACAGCAAAGACAATATAACATTCTGGAAAAAATTCCCCTAGTGTATTGGGTTGACTCCCCAATACATTACATTTTATCTTTTGAGATATAAAACATTACCCAATGAATTAGGGGGATATATAATTTTGGTTTCACCCATCACATCATAAAATGTACATGTATATGAGTTCCACATAAGAAAATATTAATAATTTCATAAAATCATAATTAATCCAAGAAATAAATAGGTTTCGTGAATATTTTCACAAAACATAATCATATGTAATTAAAAGAAAGAATATGAATAGTATCATTAGAAAATATCCCAAGAAAAGAATAGGAAAAATTAGATATTTACATAGATGAAAAACACATTTATTAGAATTTACTTAACACTTTCGAATGGTATCACATAAGAATGGATCAGGAATTGAATCATTTAGTACCATAAGTTAAATATCCTAAAATAAAAACATCATAAAAGAATTTAGTGGGTAATACATGAAACATAACTCCAAATAAGATAATTCTCATAGAGTTTTGAGAGGAAAGTGAAATTAAATTGTAAAAAAAAATTATAAATATTTTATAACACGGTTGTAAAAAAACTTATCAGACACTTCAAAAAAATCCATTCTAAGGGATGATAAGGGGAAATTGAAAACCTTAATTTTAAAATAATTCCAAATCTTGAAACCTTGAAAGTAGATTATATTAAAAATAATAAATGTGCAGTTGAAGATAAAAATATACATACATAGAATGAAACCCCATTATTCATTCTTTTAAAACATAAACCTTTTTTTAAAATTAAGAATTCAAAAAAATAGGAATATAAATTAATTTGGAAACCATGAAAACTTGAAGAGGAAGAATCATTAATAAAATATTTATAAAATCAGGAAAAGGTATTCATGTATAAAATGTTAAAAATGAGATTCTTTTCACACTTTTGTAAAGGAAGTCAAAAATGATCTGTGTGGAAAACATTAACAAGAATCATTTTAAACTTTTTTAAAGGCAGTAAAAGTAAATATAAAATTAGTTTAAACATTCATTGAAATATAAATAATAACTCTCATAAAATATTATTTAAGAATATATAAATTGAGGTAAAATCCATTAGAAAAAGGTTGTAATTATTCTTAACAACATCATATTTTTATAGAGAATGAAATACATCAAAGAAAATGATTTTTAAGTAGAGGTATAATTTATCTAGAGATAAATAGAAAATACCACATAGAATATAGAAATTTAGGAATAAATGAAACATATAATTGTATAGTAGTGGAAGAAAGTTTATGACCCAACAAAAAAATGAATCAATAAAACCCTTACCATGAATGTAACATGTGGGGTAAGAATATATCAAGTAAGATATTATTTTAAAGAAATTAAAATCCACATAAAATAAGTATAAATATGATATAAAAAAATCATAGGTTATAATGCACATAATATTAGAATAACATAATTTATAAAGGAAGGATATAACCTAATGAAAGAAATTGAGTTAAGAATCCCCTTACAAGTTTGATAATATATTATTCAAAATAACATGGAAAGTGATCATGAAATAAAAATTTAAATCCCATAAAGAAAATGTTATTTATGATAAATTAACCTAATGGATAATAAATACATCATATTAAAGAAGAATGGGTGTATAATTTAAAATATCTCTCAAGGAATGGAATTTGAGACAAAGAACCCTTACCTTGGATTGATGCTTAGTCATATGCACTCTAACCTCTTGTATAATAAACTAAGACCCTTTAATAATCTACTCATACATATTTATTACCTTTTTTATACATATTTTAAATGAATTTATTACATATGTATTACTTATTTTTAGTTAATATTAATCATTAGTGTTAGAGGTTTGAATTGTTTCTTATCAGTTTTGTTATAATGGTTTCAATCATTATTCCATGTTAATGAGTTCATAATATCCAAATTATTCAAGTTACTATAATATAATTCCCATAATTATTTATGAATGTATAGTTTTATTCCATGGTATTTTTGGGTACCATTCTCCAAGATGAAATTTATAACTCACTTGTTTCGGTAATTTTTAACGAATAAAAGTTAGTAAATTATTAATTAGTTAAATATTAATTTTTACCATTAAATAAACTAAAAAAATATATTATTATAATTTTAATATCATATATTACCACTAATTATTTTTCCATATCCATCCATGATTAAAATTTATAAAATCATTCATGTAAGTATTTAAACTAACTCAAGCAAGAAGAATATACTATAATCAATGGATGAGTATGATTATGAATTGATTTTACTAACATATCATTATTAAATAATAATAATGATATTATTTATATTTTATTAAATATATAAATCATAATTTATCTGAGGTGGATCGATAATATAATTTAAATATAATGGTAATAATTTTTTACATGCAAATAAGAAATTGCAACTCCTCTTCAAAACCTTCTTGGCTTTGAAGAAATTTGGGTATTTTATTAACACCTGAAGCTAACCAAAGTGGGTTAGGATTATTAGGGAAGGAAATATGGTATATTATAGATAGAAATTCTAATTTTATGTTTTTATTTTAAGGGGTTTTAGAGGAGACCTTTTATAAGTGAGAGGAGTGGCATTTTTATAAATACTTATTACTTAATATAAAAAGAAAATTCATTTTCAAGGAAAGTGGATCTAGATTTGAAAAATAATGAATACAAGAATAGGGGGTCTATAAATCCTTCATCCACTCTTTTAAAGGTAATTTTTAGGATATTTTTTGTTTGTTTCTCTTGATTTAATACTTTTATTTTATTTAAGCCTTTACTGTGGTGACTATCTTTTACTGTGGTGAGTTATTTTTATGTCCTAAAAATGAAATTGAACTTATTACATAATTTAGAAATTATGATTCCAAAAATTAAATCCATTTTATTGAATTCAATTTATAGATTTGATAAAATCTAACTTCAATATAAGTACACAAAGCGCAATAATAACAATTTTTAGAAAAAGGTATTTTTAAGCATAAAAATAAATTTATACTTAATTGGGATAATAGTATTTTTACCCGTGACATTTTTTGGTTTATAATTAAAGGAAGGAGAGTTTTTTTTCTTTTAACCAAGATAAAACTAAATTAAATCTTGAAAATACTTATATAAAGTAAAATGACCATAAATTGTTTTTTATTATAATAAAATATAACTTATGTTCCAAAATGTCAAACATAGGTTTCTAAATTCAAAATATTATTTTTAAATGTATTATTTTACTAATTAAATAAATATTTGGTATATAAAAAGGTTTCATAAATTATTAATTCATTCTTATTCATGATGATTCCATAAAAGTTATGGTATTTGTAAAAACTGTATTTTTTACTTTTCACCAAAAATAAACTTTTTTAGAAAAATAAAAAAAATTAACCAAAAATAATTTTTATATGATGAATTTAAAAATTAATATCATTTTTTTTAATTCAAATTATAGAATTTGGGGGTTTTACTTTTAGATAAAAATAAAAAATATAATGAAAATCTATTTTTATAGGAAAATGGATTTTTAAACTTTAAATATTCTTAATCTTATTTCATATAAATTATTTATAAGTGTTGATATATTTTTTTTACATGGGAACAATTTATTATAATTATAATTTAAAAGTTAGCAATTTTATTTTAAGATAAAAATATACAACACTTTAAAAATGGTTCTTTGAAAAATATCATTTTTAATATTAATTAATTTTAATCACATCTCATTAATTATTTATCTTCTAACCATTAATTTTTTTTTCATTTCATTGGTATTTAACCACATTAAATAATTATTTATAAATAATAATAATAATATATAAGGATTTAAAACATTTTAATTGATTATTTTTTTATTTACTTGAGGTTTTACTCTTCTTGTAATTTTCCTAATTACATTATCATAATGAATTACTTTTTATTTCGCTTTATAAGAAAATATATCATAATTCATTTTATTTCTATGTTATGTGTGATGTGGGATATTCAACATAGTATTTATTTAAAGGAAAATACAAATTAAAATATTTGGGTGTTACACTTATACTCTCAAAAAAATCTCTCCTATTATATTCTAAACACTCTACCAAAGTCATTTTTCAACCAAAAAACTCAATAAAAGTATATGTTTTAAAGATCAATTTAGGTACCAATTACCTTTTTCATTCAGTTATATTCTTTATTTTTATATTTTTGTAAGTTTAAATTACCTTTATAATTTTCAAAATATACTAAAATAGTTTTTAATCCATAATTTTTCATTTTTAAAAGAAGGAACAAAAATATTCACTCTATTACATACAAATTCGAATTTTATTTCATGTTCTCTTCTCTTTTCCTTTATTTTATATTATTTTATTTTCTTTATTTTTATAATACACTTTTGGGAAAGATATTCCACTTATATATGGGGTATTAATATTTACTTATCTTTATATTAAATATATATAGTACCAAAATTATCCTCTATGGTAGATATATAATCATATAAGCATATATAATTATGGGGTGATTAAATTTCCATAAGGTAATTTTAGTAATTCATTTAATTTATTTTTTTCATTTATTTAACTAAATTATGATGGGTGTTAAATCACTCCTTGTGATGTATTCCTATGTGTATATAAGTATATATTCACACTGATTTGGTATCATCTCTATAAGTTATACATATACTCATGGACATTTTTAAAAGTGAAAATATAAAATTTCTAGAATTTTTAATTTATGATTAAATTTTATATTAAAATTTTAATTTTAACAATAAATAAAAAATTCATTAATATGATTATTATAAATATATAACATTCATTTAATATGTAACTTTAAACTCTTAAATTTTGATGGCATTAAATTCCCTAAAAATGAAATTATGAAATATCTTGATTATCATACTTCAATAACCTTAGATGTTGGGGAAATGGAACTTCAAATTTAGATTCAATCATAATATCATATAAATTTAAATAATTATATTAAATGGGATAATAAAATTATTTTAAAGTTATATCAAAGTATAACATATCCTAATTCTTTTTTATATAGGAACTGTCGCACATAAGCATCTAGGAAGGAAGTAAGGAGTTATATTTTTCAATATTATTTATTTGATATGAATTCCCTATTCACTATCTATCTCATATTATGTTGAATGTACCTTATATAATTTTTCCTTTTCAATGGATATATATTCTTTTATTATCTCATCCTTGATTGATTTTTTCTTCAAACATTATAATCATTGTAAGGGGAACCCTTTAGGACTCTCTTTTGATTATATTTTTCTCTTCTATATCCATGTAAATTTGTGATTTATATATATATCATTTTATAAATATATATTATACCATTTTCCTTTGTTTATAAAGATTCTTATGCCTCTTTTCATTGATTGGTGCTTATTTACTACCTTTCAAAGTTGTTAAGGGGTTTCCTAATCCTATACTCTACTATTTTCTAATATTTCTCTTTATATTTTCCTTATCACTCTATTTAATCTTATCTAAGAATATTCTTTTTCATATTATTATTTTTTTACTACATTTATTTTTCATTATGATATATTTTTCTTTCATTTTCATCATAATGGGGAATTGGTTAACCCATTCTGTCTTATTAATTTTCTTTATATGAGGTCAACATTTATTACTTTATGCTTATGATCATGGATTGACATAAAATATTCTATGTATTTTATTTATGTCATTGTTCTTGGAAATTATATATGATGATTATTGAACTAATAAAATATCCCCCCAGTGTATTAGATAATGATTTTATTCTCTGGATAAATTATATTTGGATTGATCGAGTAGGATTCCCATTATGAGTTTTTATGTTGGGATTACTCAGGTAGGTTTCCTTATTACAATATATTATACATTTTTATGAATATGATTCTTTTTATATTTTATCATAATAATTATTTTGATCTATTTCTTGTATATAAGTTTTCTTATGGTCTTATATGAGTTCAATGTTTCTTCTCATGCCACTAATATAAACTATATTTAATTTTATGAGTTTTCATGTGTTTTATAGCCTAATGAGTTTTTTTATTTTTTTCCCCTTACTGGGAATCATATAAACATTACACATTCTCTTATGACATTGACTGATTTTATGTATGAATAGGGATGATAATGAAAGAAATATTCAAGATATGGTTTTTATTCTTAAAAGAAGAAATTGAAAATTTTATGAACATGTCTTTTGGTAGTAATGTATATTTGTTGGGTGTAAAAAGTGTGGTTTTTATTATTAATTAATTAGTTTTATATTTAATTTCATAATCCTATAAAACTCTAAATTAGGGAATTGGTTGGGTGAGTGTTGTAATATTTCTAGAGAAATATATAATTATAGGATGGTTATGTGCATATCTTTACATTTATTATTAGAGTAGGGTTTATATAAGTATTATTTTGATAAATTTAACATAACATAATATTTTTTAAATATAATTTAAATAATTATTTTTCTATGCCTTAATTATATTATTAATTTAAAAAAATATTAGCAAATTAATGATTGTTTTTGTAACAACCCATCCCTGGTGACCCAAACCAGATCATCACTGACCCCAAGAGCATTCTATGATATCTAAGGATTGGTGACTAAGACCTATGGTTTCAATTTTTTATTGGGGAACAATTTACCCACTTGAATAAATAAAATAAGACAATGTTATATTCTATCAAAACTCTATAATGATCCATCCATACATCATAAATTAAAAAAAATTAATAAAACTTATACATTGAATAGAATTACATGTACATAAATGGTTCCTAGTACAATAGTGTAAAATAATATCTCTATATGAATGTATCTAGGAAATAAAACACATTCAAAAATGTAAAAAATCAGCCATAGATATAAATTCAACACATAAATTCATAGTCTCGTGATAATAATAACAAAACAAGGTGATAAGACAAATGAATCATCCTTCCACACATATCCTCTCATGCTCCAGCACCTCATGGAGACTGAACCTACTCCTATGACATCAATATTCAGTAATCTAGAAAGTATCTAAGTAGTTATCTACCAATTCATACCTAAAATGACAATAGTGAAGTTTAATGTTCATTGAAATGTACATGTATGGTGTGAGTAAAAAGTCCCAATAAGCCCCATTGAAGATCTCAAATAACATAGATAATATTGTGGTGTATGCATTAGAATATGTCTATACATTTACATATATAATAAACCTCCCATGCTCCAACACATCATAGATATTGAACCCACTCCTATGAATTCCATTATCAGTAATCAACAAAATATCCAAATAGTTATCTACTTATTCATACATAAAATGAAAATAGTGAAGTTGCAAGTCCACTAAAGTGTACATGAATGGTGTGAGTAAAAGTAACCAATAGGCACCACAAAATATCTCAAATCACATAAATAATACTCAGTTGTATTCATCAGATTATGTCTACACATTTACATATATAATAATAAATCAGTTTTTATAAACAATTGAGAAAGTATGCTAAAAATTAGTAATAAGTTAAGTTCCAAATCAATAGTAACCATAAAATGATTACTCCCTATACCAAGAGGATCCAAGCCTATGTATACCTAATTAAATTATAGATTGGAATCTTGAATAGTTATTACATCATCTTGATAAAACCAAAAAGTCTCAAAAGCACATACAGTTGGTCTATATCCTCTTACAAGAGAAAAAAATCATCAAGGATAGACCAGACAGTGTTGTTTCCAAAGAAAGGTCTTCAAAATGTTTCCATTTACTATGTGACTATTAACATAAAATAAAAATGAATATATATAGTAATAAAATTAAATTAAATATACCCCATTCACCTACTACTTGATGAACCCATTTGAATCACCTTTTCACATGTATAGGTTCACCTTCTCTCCAAAGAAGCTATGCGCCAAGAACCACCAACATCATGTCATTGTAGTGACTACACCAATCTAGGTGTAAAAAATAAAAAAATAATTTGGAGAGGTGTATAATGAAGTTTCAGAAAAGGAAGTGGATAAGTTATAGGGAGGCACAACAAGGGAGACATCGGTAGAGTGATGCGGATAGAGGATGTCAGCAAAGATGCGTGGTGGAGGGAAAAAGGGAGGTGGGGATTTATGATGAGGAGTTGTGTCAATACAGAGAAAGTGAGGCAACAAGGTGGGAATGGAGGTAGGGAGTTTGTTTTGCAAACATGGAATCGGTGAAGTATAGGGGATAATATATGCGAAGGTGTACTATGAAGCAGACAAAGTTTTCGGGAGAGGTAGGTGTTGGAACCATGGATGTTCTATGCAAGAATTGGAGTATGGTTTGTGTTTGTTGACAATCCTCATTGTATGTTCAGAATGTTTGACCGTAAAGTGATCATACAGTTCAATCAGACAATTGTATTGAAGGTGGAACTATTTCCCAGTGTTTTCCAAATTTTTGGGCCTGAAAATCGTAAAATTAAGACATGGATTGTTGTTAAAAGGAGGTGTGTGCAAAGAGGAAGTGGTGCGAGAAAAATGTGGGTTGTGCGCGAAATATTTGAGTTGTGCGTGAAAAACAGCGTGGTGTGCGAAATAGTGGGGCGAGGTTTTTTGCGCAAGTAGTGTTTCAGAATCAGAACGTCGAAAAATGGAAAAGGCATGGGCTATGTGAAAAACATGGAGATGTGCGTGAAAAATGGTACATGCACGAAATATTACACACCGAATAATAGGTTTCTCGCGCCATAGGGTATTTTGCACGTGGGGGTCTGAGACGCCTATAAATAAGAGGTGACCCCCCTCATTCTGTATGTTTGAAGACTCAGAGAAGATCTGAGGTCTGATGTGTGTAAAAGGTTCGCGTAAAGGGAGTTGTGCAAAAAAATTAGGCTTGCGCGAAAAATTGCGGCTCGTGCGGAAAAATTTAGAGCAGCTCGAAAAATTTTGGACTTGCGCGAAAAATTCAGGATCACATGGAAAAACTTAGAGTTGCACGAAAAATTCCAGCTTGCGTGAAAAAGGTGAATTTGCGCGAAAAACTTAAGGTTGCACGTAAAACTTGGAGTTGTGCGAAATTGTCAGTGAAACCTATTTGCATGTTTCTGATTATCTGGTTCAGTGGTTCAGTGCATTCCAGTGCATCATTTTTGGACTTCGATGCAGGAAGATTCTCGTGCTAAGCAGAGGCAAAGACTTCAATGAAAATCTATTGAAGAGATCTTCACGTCTATAAACTATCTGGGACTTCACCAAAGGCAGTGAGCCAAGGGGAGTCAATGGGAGTGACCTGAGGGACACAGTGAGCTATCTCTGAACTTTTGTAAAGGCAGTGTTCCTAGGAAAGAATGATTGTACCTGAACATTGTAATCTGCAGCTAGTGAAGTTTAGTGGAATTATTTATGACCAAAAACCTTTCGGCATATGATCCTTGGATGTAGCCCTTTGTGGTGAACCAAGTAAAAGTGTTGTGTCAACTTCCTACTTTCATTTGTTTGACAGGTTTAACAAGTTCCTACCAATGTGGGAACAATATCCACAACTTTAAAAAGATAAATTTAACACACTGATTCACCCCTCCCATCTCAAGGTGTTCCGGGGTCCTTCAAGTGGTATCAGAGTGAGGTTCACTGGTGTTTGATCTATCATTTACCGTTATGAACAATTCATCCAATGTTAGAGGAGTACCTCTCTTTGATGGAAGTAATTTACAGATCTGGAAGAATAGAATGAGATCTCATCTAAGATATCTTGGAATGGAAGTTATTTTTTCTACTATGCAAGGAATACAAGTCACTGATCCAACATGCCTGGCTATAACTAACGCAGACAGGAAAATTCTTGATGCAGATGCTAAAGCACAAAATGCACTCACTGCAGCCCTTTCTAATTAGATCTATCTAAAGGTGATGAGTTGCACCTCAGCAAAATCCATGTGGGATAAACTCAAAAATATTTATGAAAGAGATATCAAAGTGAAGGAGGAAAAGTTACAAGTCCTACACAATTGATTTGATGATCTGAAGATGCATCCAGATGAGAATGCAGACTCATTCTTCAATCGAATTACTGAATTGGTTAGAGCAATTCGGGGTCTATGAAAAGAAATCAAAGATATTGATATTGTAAATAAAATATTAAGAAGACTTCCACCCCTGTACAATGCAAAGGTTTCAGCCCTTGAGGAAAGAGATCTTTCCAAACTTTCTTTGGATGATCTACTGAGCAGCTTGGTAGCGTATGAAATGAGAGTCAAACCAGAAGAAGCTACGACTCGTGTGAGAAATGAAATGGAATTCAAGGCCATAGATAAACTGAAAATTTCAAAAGATAGTAGTGGTGAATATGATGAGGAAAAATAAATTCTTTCTCTCATTGCAAAGAAGTTCCAGAAGAGAAAAGGGAAATTTAAAGGGAAGTTACCTCTCGCATGTTTTCGTTGTGGAAAAGTTGGGAACATTGCCTCTCAGTGTTTAAGAAAGATCAATGATGAAGATAGTGAAGATGAAAACATTGATAATCTCCAAAAAAGTTTTTTCAAAAATGGAGACTTGAAATCTAGAAAGAATGTGCCGAAGAAGATTTTTCTCTGTGAAAAAGAAGATGATGATAATGAATTCTGTGAAGAAGAAGAACCAGAATTTAAAACTAAAAACCATGATTCCATGATGGAAACAATTTAAAAATAAAAACCATTAAAAGATAATGTTCAATAAAATCTGTTGACAACTAATTCCAATCACGAGTTGCAACTTAAAGATTCTATTTGTAATCTTAATATCAAATGTAAGATTTGCAATAGGTGGAAATCAATTGTAGAAGAATCATCTGATTATGTTGATCAGCTCGAAGTTGAAATTGAACGACTAAAAGAATTTGTGAAAGTGCAGTCTAAGATTTTTGAAATCACTGATGATGCATTGGATCTAAAGTTGAAAATTTAAGAACAAGAAAAGGTCATCAATGACCTCACCACTAGACTGGAAGAAAAGACCAAGACTATTGAGAGTCTTGAAGAGGAATTTGTTACTCTTAGAAGAAAAATTGAGAGTGAATCAATTTCAAAAGAATCAAGGAAGAAAATACACTTTGGAAGGTTCTCAGATGCTGATTTGTTGGAAAGAGAAAAACGTGGTTCCAATGGAGTTGAAAAGATTTTGAATGATCAAAGACCTGCTTGCATGGGAAATATTGGAATCAGTTTTGAGGATGAATCATCAAATTCTACAAACAAAGGGGACTAAAATAAAGGAAAGATGAAATTGGTTCATGTAGAAAAGTCACATTAAGTGCTGAAAAAGAAACCTCTAATTCAATCTAAAATAATAACAGAAGACTATCCTTGAGCCTCCAGCAATAAGAGGCACTCAAACTATCATCCCACAAAAGAAGGAATGAGGATAAACAAAAGTGAGAAGAAATTTCCTCTCATGAAGTGTCAGTTATGTGGATATCTAGTCCATACCATGTCTTATTGTGACGATTCAAGAAGCTATTTGAATGAAGAAGATATGGGAGTTTAACAAAGAAGAACAAATCCATATCCTAATTCTTTTAAAAGAAACACTTTCGATGGATATTGTTTTCATTGTTCTAACTTTGGTCATAAGTCCGTTGATTTTAGGCTGAGGAGGGACATGGAAACCTCATACCAGAGTCTGAGACAAGTCAAAGATCATCAACAAGCTAGTTTTTCTCTTTCAAACAGGTTTTCTCCTCTGGAAGAAGAATTCGACTATGAAGAACCCATGTACACAGAAGAAATAATTGAAAGGCCATAAGTGTTATAAACTCAATCTAATGTCTCATGAAAGAAAAGAAGAAAATTGAGAAATCCAACCTTGTAGAGGTGGCCATCAAAGCTAAAAAAAGCAACAGCACCTAGATTCTGGATAGCGGTTGTTCATCTCATATGACAGGTAATGAAGGCTTGTTAACGGATATCAAAAGGAAGGTTGATGGTACAGTACAATTTGGTAATGATGGAGATTTGAAAATCAAAGACGATGGAAGTACTGAATTAGCTAATGGAGATCTAAAGAAGACTAAAGTCCTTTATATAGATGGTCTATGTCATAATCTACTCAGCGTGAGTCAACTCTGTGACTCGGGACTTATAGTTACTTTTAATTAGAAAGGCTGCACTATCAAGGGAAAGACAGGAAATTCACTTATGAAGGGATGCAGAACAGAAGGCAACTTGTATCAAGTTGATAGTAAAGAAAATGTTTGTTACATGAATGTTGAATAAGAAAACAATTTGTGGCATCAGAGACTAGGACACATCAATCAATAGAACATGTAGTAAATACAAATACAAGAATAGAGGATGGTGGACAAAACACTCAGTAGTCACATCATGATGTTGACTCAGAAGAAGAATCTAAAGAGGAAACATTGGCTGGAGAGAATGCAACTGAACCTCACAAGAGAAATCGAAGAGCTGAGATTGATCCATCTAACATAATTGGGGACAGTAGTTCACCCACACAAACAAGGAGGATGAGGAATAACACACAATCTGTATTTCTGTTAGTTTTGGAGCCATCCTCATTTGAAGAAGCTACAAAGGATTAATCTTGGGTGAAAGCCATGAATGAAGAGTTAGATCAGATTGACAAGAATCAGACATGGGATCTTGTCCAAAGACCCGATGGTCACAATGTGATTGGTACAAAATGGATCTTCAAGAACAATTTTTATGAGCATGGAAGTGTTATTAGAAACAAGTCACAACTAGTATGTAAAGGATACTCCCATATTTAAGGTGTTGATATTAAAGAAACCTTTGCTCCAGTGGATAGACTGGAGTCAATCAGGCTTTCCCTTGCCATGGCACTCCAAAGAGGATATAAGTTATATCAAATGGATGTCAAGACATCATTATTGAATGGTGTACTCGAAGAAGAAGTCTAAATTGTACAACCAGTGGGTTTTCTTCTTAGTACTGATGAAACAAAGGTTTTCAAACTAAAGAAAGCTCTATATGGTTTGAAGCAGGCACCACGAGCATGGTATTCTCAGCTGGACTCTTATCTCAAGAAGATGGAATTCAAAATAGGAGAAGTAGATCACAATCTATATGTGAAGAATTCTCCAAAAGATCAGTTCATGGTTCTAGTCTACGTTGATGACATTATATTTGGTGGCAGTGGGCAGAAATCAGTGGATGAATTTTCCAATCACATGAAATCAGAATTCGAAATGTCTATGATTGGGGAGATCACATATTTCTTGGGGCTGCAGGTGATTCAAAAGAAGGATTACACTTTCATTTCTTAAGAAAAGTATGCAAGAGATCTACTGAATAAGTTTAATATGCATGACTCCAAACCGATTTCAACTCTGATTGCGATTGGAACCAAACTTGGAAAGCATGAAGATGGGACCTCTATAGATCACACAATGTACAGGAGGATTATTGGATGCTTATTGTACCTGACAGCAACACGGCCAAACATTGTCTTTGAAACATGCTTAGTAGCCCACTTTCAGAGTAATCTGAAGGAACAACATATGGCAGCAGTAAAAAGAATCATGAGGTATATTCAAGGTACTCACAATTGTGGCTTATACTTTGCTATAGTAAGGGACAGTGAATTATCAGCATTTTCTAATACTGATTGGGATGGTGATGTAGTGGATAGAAAGTCCACCAGTGGTGGAGAATTCTATATTGGGAATAAATGTGTTGGTTGGTTGACCAAAAAACAAGAAAGTACTTATCTTAGTACTGCTGAAGCAGAGTATATCTCTGCCACAAAGGCATGAACTCAACTGCTATGGATGAAGCAACAACTAACAGATATTGGTGATGAGGTGAAGCAACCAGTGGTAATTTACTGTGATAACAAGAGTGCAATTGATCTTATGAAGAATCCTGTTCAGCATTATCATACAAAACATATTGAAATCAGGTATCACTTTATCAAAGAAAAAGTTGAGCAATGCTTGATTAGAATGGATCATGTGGGAACTGATGAGAAATTGGTTGGTATCCTGACCAAGCCACTGTCAGCGGCTGTGTTTGAGAAGCATCGGTTGAACCTTGGTGTTCATCCACCTCCCAGTGCATAAGGAGGTTACGAAATACCCCTCTCCCCAGTTATGTTAATTTCTTTTAATTTGTTTATGGATGTGATGTAGGTTTGTGGGGGAGATACTATCCAGGGGGAGTGTGTTTTGAGCTGAACAATGAACAATTACCGGTCTTTGGGTTTATTTTCAATGGGGGAGAAAGGAATAAATTTAGACATGTTCAGTCATGGACATGTAATGCTTCTGTGACACGATGAGAATTCAATGTCGGTGATAGGATTAGAAGGATGATAAGGAATACATTGGTCATGTAATGCTTCTGTGACATTGTAAGAGAATTACTTGGGTGTCATTAAGAATTCCAAAACACGGGAACCCAATTCAAGCTTCCTCACTTGTTTTATACACCGAGCATTACTCACGTAGACTTAGAGTGTTATCTGAGTTGATTCTTATGTTTTTGGTTTGCATGTGGATGATTATCTATTGAATTTATTTGGTGATTACCAACAAACCCAAAGGGGGAGATTGTTGGAACCATGGCCATTCTATGCAAGAATTAGATTATGGTTTGTGTTTATTGTCAATCCTCATTGGATGTTTATAATGTTCGATAGTAAAGTGATCATATAGTTCAAGCAGACAACAGTATTAAAGGTGGCATCGTTTCCCAGTGTTTGCCAAATATTTGGGCCTGAAAATCATAAAATGAAGACATGGATTGTTGGTAAAAGGAGGTGCGCGCAAAGAAGAAGTGGTGTGTGAAAAATGTGGGTTGTGCACGAAATATTTGAGTTGCGTGCGAAAAACAGTGTTGTGCGTGAAATAGTGGAGTGAGGTTTTTCACGCAAGTAGTGTTTCAGAATCAGAACATCAAAAAATGGAAAAGGCATGGGCTGTGCAAAAAAGATGGAGATGTGCATGAAAACGATACTTGCGTGAAATATTATGTGCTGAATGATAGGTTTTTCGCGTCACATGGGGTTTTGTATACGAGGGTCTGAGACGCCTATAAATAAGAGGTGACCCCCCTCATTCCATACGGTTGAACACTCAGAGAAGATATGAGGTCTGATGCGCGTAAAAGGTTTGCGTAAAGGGAGTTGCACGAAAAATTTAGGCTTGCACGAAAAATTATGGCCCACGTAGAAAAATTTAGAGCGGCGTGAAAATTTTTGGACTTGTGCAAAAAATTCAGGCTCTCACGGAAAAATTTAGAGTTCCACAAAAAAATTCCAGCTTGCACGAAAAAGGTAAAGTTGCGTGAAAAACTTGAGGTTGCGCGTAAAACTTAGAGTTGCATGAAATTGTTAATGAAACTTGTTTGCGCATTTCTGATTATCTGGTTCAGTGATTCAGTGCATTCAAGTGCATCATTTCTGGACTTCGATGCAAGCAGAGTCTCGTGCTAAGCAGAGGCAAAGACTTCAATGCAAATCTATTAAAGATACCTTCATGTCTATAAACTGACTGGGACTTCACCAAAGGAAGTGAGCCAGGGGGAGTCAACGAGAGTGACCCAAGGGACGCAATGAGCTATCTCTGAACTTTTGTAAAGGCAGTGTGCCTGGGACAGAGTGACTGTACCTGAACATTGTAATCTGCAGCTAGTGAAGTTTAGTGGAATTAGGTATGACCGAAAACCTGTCGGCGTATGCTCCTTGGATGTAGCCCTTTGTGGTGAACCAAGTAAAAGTGTTGTGTCAACTTCCTACTTTCATTTGTTTGATAGGTTTAACAAGTTCCTACCAATGTGGGAACAAGATCCACAACTTTAAAAAGAAAAAGTTAACACCCTGATTCACCCCTCCCCTCTTAGGGTGTTTCGAGGTCCTTCAGTAGGGAGACATGACAGTGGAGTCAAAGTGATGAGTGGCTAGTGATGTTATACTAGGGTTTTGATAGGGGGTAAATGGATACGGGATGGATGTGAGTGAAGTGAGGGTAGTCGATTTCCCTTTTACAGCTTGTTTCCCTATATTGGGGGCACAAGGGGATTTCCCTCGGATCGGTCCGAAAAAGCATATGGGAAAGGGACTACATCCTCTTGGTTGGAACTATAGAGGGAAAATATACAAGAGATAGGGTTCCATATATAAATATAACATGTTCCTATCATATCCATCAACTCTAACATGTTCAACAATTAACTAATAAATATATTATACAATAAAAAATCCCTTCACCAAATTAGAGTAATAAATATGTAATATATATTCAAGGGAAACCATAAATATCAATGAAATATATCATAATCCATGATTCCATATAAAAAATAACATAATTGAAAAGATAAACCATGTATAAAGGTTATAGAAACAATCAAAGCAGTAATTCTACACATTTATACAATACTAACTCAATACTAGAATGATATAATCCAATACTACATGATTATATAAAATATCCAATAGACTATATTGGATATAATGTACATCATTTAGATTATCAAATCATGCTAGTAGAAAACCAAACAAGCATATGTAGTTTACCACATTATTTGTAATAAAATAAGAAAATTCAACAATCATGTCAAAAAAATGTGTACAATTATAACAGAATGCACCAATGATTTAATCATTTTTTTTTAAATAGTTTAACATGAATTATTTCTTTAAGTGGAATCCTCTTTTTATATATATAATTTTTCATGTCAACCATTTAAGTTTACCAAAACAAACTTTATAATTTAACCACTTATGAAAATACCAATACCCATAAAGTGAGTAGAGTATCTTAGAAAGAGATACACAAGAAACACATAAACCCTCACCAAGGTATTATCCCATGTATCTATTCTTTCTCACATCTCATGTTATTTAGGATTTCCAATCTAGTTACCCAAATACTATTCCTAAGACACTCATGTGGATATCCTTCCCATAAAGTACCATAAGAAAATCAACTGAGTAAAACCATAACCTCAAGAAAAAAACTATAGAATAGAAAGAGGTAAGTCCCACACACACTCTAAAATGACACTTACATAAACACCTTTTCATGACAAACCATAAAGAAACTTATTTATTACACCAAGGACTAAATTCAAAAATAAAGCAAGAAAATAATGAAATTATTCAATTGATCGAATTCTCTCAACCCTTTAAAACTAAAATAACTTTTAATAAATAACAATGATATTAAGAATAACTCAATAAATTTAAGAAAAATAGGAAAGGTGAAGAGGAAACCATCTTAACTAACTCACCTAAAGGAATTCAAAAAGAATCCAAGAGGGTGATGGTGAATACTTCCAGGGCATGGTAAGTTAACTAAGAATTCAAGAAGAGAACAATATAATCTATGAGAAAAAAGTTACAATAAATAATAAATGATTCCAATAACTTATAAGGTTGGATTTTAAAACCATTTCCTTTTAAACTATTAATAATTCAAAATAAATCCTTTTAACATGAAGAGAATAAAGAATTCCTTATTAATCCACTAAATCCATCCATTGCCTCACGATTAATGTAACCACTTAACCAGGTTAAGTGTTGTTTATTGAAAAATGATTCATTAATTTTAGATATAAAAAAGGAATGACTCGCCTTATTTATTATGACAAATAACTCAAGAAATCATATATAACAAAGAACAGTATTTATATAAATCAAGGAACCTTGATTCAAAAATAGTTAAAACTCAAATGAGTATTGACATGGTGATATAATCAAGAATATGATTATCCAGCATTTCCTCAAACTAATTCAAACAAGTTTCATTTCACTTTCAATTCTAGAATTATTCATAATCATGGATGTTTATCAAAGAACCATAATTCAATAAACATGTGTCAATAATCAAGGATGATAGGGAAAAAATTAGGAATATATTATAATTTTATTAACCTTTCCATATAAAATTAATTTTTTTAATATATCAAAAATACTTATTATAACTTCCCATTCATATTTTAAAATATAACCTTTAAACTTTTATAATAATTTAAAAATCATGTGGTAGTCACATAACGAGAGTATCTTGAATAAAAACATGGAGGGTTGAGACCACCATCCAAAACCAACCATCAGTGATCTCATCATAATCTAGTGAGATAAAATTAGTTTCCTAGAAACCATATACCAACATTCATAACCAACTATTTTCAAATAATCAACTTCCATAAACAAAGAGCAATTGATACCCAAAGGAACCCATGAAGACAACACAAAGAAGTCTATTGACACTATTACCACTAAAACCATTGATTCGCATAAATTAAATGGTCCATAATTTCAACCCAAATTTAGGTAAATACCTAAGGTAGTCCATCAAGTAGAAAATCTTCATCAAAATAGTGATTGAATGGGTAAAGACAATCCTCGGTGGCTTCTTATAGCTAGGTTATGTGAAAATATTATCATCTAAAAGATGGATTTCACCAAGTTTTGGTGAATCCAATATCAAATCCCTAATAAAACCATAACACCCCAATATTTTAAAAAATAAAACTATGTTCAATAGTGTATACGACATGTGACACTAATCCAAAACGAACCATGTAATTTTATTATTTAAATTTGATCGTTATAACCTAGCTATTATATTGGAGGGTGTGAATAGGATTAACTAATTTATGAAATATATATAAAGTTATAAATAAATATAAATATATTAATAAACTATTAGTAAATAATCACTCAAATTTTAGTCGTCATTTTATTCTTCAAAAATATTTTTTCTTCAAAAATGGTTTTTATTGCTTTTTGTGAGAAAATATTATAATTAATTTTTTAAAATTTTAGAAATTTTATTTAATTAAAATGATTTAATTTTTGAAATTATCATATCAAAATTATATTATGATTAAATTTTTAGATTTTTCTAAAAAGGTTTATTTTTTATTAAATAGTGAAAAATACTGATTTTTATTGAAAATTATAATTTCTTTTCAAGTATTTATAAAATAAAATTTTATTTTTATTAATTTTAAATTTTAATTATTTCATTTTTATTAAAAATAATCTAATTATTATATTTTTAATGAATTTTATACTTATATATAGTATAAAATATTTTATATTTAAAATTGTATTTTTCTGAAAAAACGTTTTTCATTACATCTCATGGGTCTAATTTTAAATTAAATTATGAAAATTATATGAATTGAATAATTAAAAATGTATTCCATATTTATAATTATTAGGTATAAATTTTTTAAATAATATACTTTTATTATTTTGGTTATTATGAATAGTAATCATAGTAAATTTTGTTATCATGGTAACGGTAAAATGGGTTAATTGAGGGTAAAAATAATGTGATAAGGACTAAAAAGTAACAATAATACTTGACTTAATTTTATTGGAATATTATATTTCATAAATAATCTTCAAAAATTCTAATATATGGCCATTTTTTCCATTTTCCTTGATTTTGACTTTTATAATAATTGATTAAAAGATAAAGACAAAAATATCTCTTGCTTACTTTTAATATCTATAGTATTTTTGATATTGGGATAAAAATAACTGATGTTTGATTATAAATAATAATTTAAATTATAAATGATTTTTTTATCATAGTAATTTATTTATAATTTTTAGTAATGAAATAATTACCTTGAAGTCTTATAAAACGCCAACATAGTATTTATTTAATTAAAATGAAAATAAAATAAATGATTTTAAAAGTATTAAAAGAAATATACTTTGAATGAATTATTGTGTTCCACAAATTTTTTAGATATTTATAACATTTTTGGGTTATTTTAAAGGTTTATATTTGAATTCTGTCATTGTCTTGATATTTTTAAATTCAAATTAAATGAATAGTGTCAAATTTGTCATTAATGATATTTTATAATAAATAATGTTTTATTAAATGATTTAAAATTACTAAAAATATTATTTTTTTCAATTGAATTTCATATGTTTTATAATATCAACCATGGTCTATTAATGTGTCATTTTCCCTTTTATAGTAACTTTCTTAACCCCTAAAGATCAAAAACTTTAATAATGCAGTATTAGTCAAAAGGGGTTAGCATGGGTTAAAACAAAAAGATAAGGGTGAAAAAATCACCTAAACTTATCCAAATACATTTCTTAAATCCCTCTTCATGTCTTAGAGGCATTAGTTTGATCATAAAACTAACCTAGGAAATCTTTTAACGTAAACCTTAAGAGGTTGTTCGAAGAAGAGTTATAGTTCTTAATCAAGTGTTTTCATTTTATTTTTTACCCTACCTCCTTAAAATATTATTCAACCATGATGATATAATAACATAATTATCTTAAATATAATTATATTTATTATTCTAATGTCATAACCTATATTCATCTTATTATTTCATTAAATGGGAAACGAAATCATCACTTATGTGTACAGTGGACTACCGCCTTGTGAACTAATATAATTTTCTTTCCATCACTGCCTCTCACAGATGGTTATAATTACGCATTTAATATAAATATTTTATATTTGGGACATGTTTATCATTATTTAGAAGATATATATCATCATTTTTTTTAACTTTTCAATTGCTGAAAATTGATAATGGCGTTCATGCATACATGTGGACGACCACCTCCACAAAGTGATGTGATTCCTTTTTCATCACCACATCACATGGATGGTATATATATAAGTATATTTCAAAAAATAAAATGGTATCTATGATATAATGATAACTATATAAATATAAATGAATACTTAACTTATTTCCATTATGATCATTGAAAAATGAAAATGTTACTCATGTGTGCGTACGTCCTACCATCTTCATGATTGTAACGTAGTTAATTTTTCATAATTATATTTCATGGTTAGTTTTAAAAGTATAATCTATGTATAAAAATGATAATTATTTAATGATAATTATTCTATATATGATGAAATAAGGACCTCATTGACCATAATAAACCTTCCAAAGTCATTTTGGACATACAATGTCACGAACCAGCTCAAGTCGACCCTGAACCGGTAACCCAGGCCAGCCCACGACAAGTCCCGAGAGGCATTCCTGATCCTCTTGAGATGGTGAAAAGCACCGAGGGCATAAATAGAGTACAAAATGGAAAAATTTCTCCCAAATATAAATAATCAAACAAACAGCGGAAAGAAACAGAAATCCCAAAATACAATTACATAAAAAAAGTGAACTGAACATTATTTGAACAAGAAATCGAAAATACAACTAAACCAACAACTCAACCAAAAAAACCTGACAACCAACTAACTCCATGTGACACCACTAGTCACTCTCCAACACAATGATCACATGTCTCCCAAGGTGATCGAACTCAAGGTGAAACTTGCACAAGGGATAAAAACAGAAGAAGACTATAGGTGTGAGTATTAAAACTCAGTAGGTTAGCCCGATATTCTATTCCCAATGAACATCCTTTAAAATAAAAGAAACCTAAATTTCAATTTTTAAATACAAGATATAAAATTAAGTATTTCAAATGAGGTTCCATGCTATAATAATTATCATACAAAAACATGCATGTTTTATAAACAAGAATGCTAGTAATAATTTTTCAAATAAATACAACTTCAAAATGAAAATATATTTCAAGAGGGATGCTTTAAAGAAGGTGAAATTTTAAATAACTCACACACACTACTAAATTTACCAAAAAAACACACCATATGCCGATGGTGGGTACAAAATAGACAATGAGCACAAGTCACGGGAACACCCCTAGGCCCTAGTTAGTTGTGAGCCCCAGATACCTCGTATCTCAGTGAAGGTAACCATAATAAATATTCATTCTTGTGCACATGAGCTACTAGCAGGGAAAATACCCATAACTTAGTGGTCCTCCAACAACATCATCATCATAGTTTAGTTAGTGTTTTCATCGTCAAACTTTCTACGTGAAACAGGGGCCAAACCCCACGGGATCACTAGCATACTAGTACACATCCTCCCACTTAGATACTCAGGTTTTCCCTTTTTGTGCTCAAAAAAGTTACACATATATAAAATAACATTTTCTCATGAAGATTTCATTTAAAAATCAAACACACATCAAACAGTCCACACACATGTCTCACATTTCTTTCACAGATTAATAAACCACATAAATTTTCATAAAACAATTTCAAAAATTATAACGAGGCCTTGCACATAAAATCTATTCAAAAATAATATTTTAAGGACAAAAACCCATAAATACCATATCAAATCATATTTTTCATCCCCAAAACCAATTAATAAATCAATTTCATGAACCATAAAATGGCCCCAAAAGATAGAACATGAAATACACATGGAAACCATTTTTACAAGAAAAAAATGTCAAACGGGCCTTTAAGCCTTTCTCAAAACTAACATTTGACAAAGGTATGAATTTAAATTTTATTAAGGAGGTGTATAAACACTATTTAAAGTAGCAAACCACTTTCATAAATCCCTTAAAACACTCAGGTTACATATTCAAAACACAACCATTTTCATAATGATGTGAAATGGGTCATTTTCCGGCAACTCGGGCCAAAACATGTTATAAACCAAAACCCATTTGTTTTTAAAACCAAATACACATTGAAAATACATATAAGGACCCAAAAATAACATTTTTAATTCTACCAATACATTTATAAATCCAAACTGTAACGTCCTGACCCAGAAGCTACTAAACCAGTGCTTTGAGTCGGTTCACCACAAGGCTTCAAGCATGCCTCCCCGTTTGCCAGAGGCTGCCGACTATTAGCAAGGGCCTAGGGTGTGATAGTGGAGAGACTATGACCTCATAAAAGAGTAATAAAAAAGTGGAAATAACTAAGTATCATACACATTAGAAAGTAAACAGAGTGTGGAAGCAATAAACAACTAAAATAGAACAAGTTGTAATAGTAAAATGTTGTAAAAGCCCGAACAACTATGCAATACAATAAAACACTGGTCACCCACCGGGCCGACAAAATAGATACAAGTACAAAAGAAACTGAAAGTAAAGTAAAGGGATCTGCTACTAACTCTGATCCAAATCCACATACCCGATCTCCAGACAATGTCGAACTGCAGCAGCCCGATCAGTAGAACCACTCTAGAAGCTATGCTCGATCATGAAACACTGGGCCTCAGCCCTATCCACCGTGAAACTCATGCTCAAACTAAAAATTAGACATAAGGTCTACACGTACACTGAGGTTCACGTGAAGGGGTGAGAAATAATCTCAGTAGCGCACCCCGACAAGCAACTTATAACTGTGCTGCTAAAAGTTTATGCAACAGCAATCTGCTCAACCTAAATGGAACACAACAAAAGGAGGTAAACCAAATGTGCAACCACAGTTGAACTCAGGGTGTGTAATCCCTGTCAACTGGTCAAGTGCCACCATGGATGTCCATATCTATATACGTACACATTTATAGTCCCATACCTATACACATATACATAAATATGAATATTCATTATTAAGTGATTCAAATAACAAGAACAACATCATCAGTCAATCCTTGGGACCATAAGCCCAATCTCCTGGACATCCTGTGCAAGGGAATTGAGATATACGTCGTGCCACTCAATCCATGTATCATTAAGTTGATCTCTGGGTCTGTAATCCCATCAACATGTACCTGATTCGGCCAACGTCGGAATTATGTCTCTGAACAAGCTAAACAAAAACAAGTAACCCTCTGGGAAGTACTCACAGCATGTCCCCTCTGGTTCAACCAATCAAACACAAGCAAGAAGATAACACAATAGGTAACCCTCTGGGAAGTACTCACAACCTATCCCCTCTGGTCCTACCTAGAAACACAAGCAACCCTCTAGGAAGCACACACAATCTCACCCCTCTGGTTTAGCTAAAGCACGGACTCTCTGGGGAAGCACTCACTGTCAATTCCCCCTATAGTCTCGTATCATATTAAAGGAGCTCTGGGGAAGCACTCAATGTCAATTCCCCCTTTGGCTCACGTCGAGGAACTATATACACTCTATAGAATCACTCAACAGCAATTCCCTTGGTGGTCTCGTATCATATAATTATAAAGACACTCTGGAGAATCTCTTACGTCCATTCTCCATATGGTCTACTAAACCAGGTTCTCACGAACCTGTGTAAGTCAAACGAGTATAGCATCGCGTAACGGCCCAAGTAAACGTCAAGAACTAATTGGATAACATTCTACAGCATATAATCATGTCATAAATACAACCACTCTATCCTAATAATACTAGGCTTGGAAACAAGGCAGCCTAACAGGCAAAGCTAGACCAAACGGTAAAAATCAAGAAACATGGGCAACACATCCACAGCAAGGTAAAATATACTAATTACAATCAAACCACCTATACTCAGGAACATAAGGAATAGTAGGAATCCTGGCAAACAAGAAAGATGCATCGTATCAGGCTCAGTAGCCACCAACCAGGAAGCACCTCTAGTAAACACTACAGCATCAGTAAACCAAGTTAGATATAAACAAATAGTGCGGGTGGCCCGAATGCGCATCCCAAAAATACATCCAAAGCCTAAAGGGATCACCAGTTTGGAACGGGTTCTAGGTGACACCTGATCACCATCTCTACTCAAACCCGACATAGCAACTCAGGTTCGGTCAAACAATGGGCACCCATTGGGTCCCTCAAGTCAAACACAGAGGAGACATCATACTCGGGATCCTCCAGGTAAACATAAGCAAAGGCATCCTACGCGGGATCCTTAGTGAAGAGAAAGGGAGGAATCCTACATGGGATCCTCAAAGGAAGGACAAAATAGGCATTCCATAACATGGTTCCTGTAAAAGGAAGAACAAGAGAGAGATCCTACAAGGGATTCCCTAGGTCAGCACACAAGCAAAGGCATCCCTCAGGGGATCCATAGATGTAACCGGTCTCTAAGGATCATAGGACAGAAGGGAACGTATCACAAGGAAAACATCCTCTAAAGCATAGGTTATGGTAGATATATCATAGCTCATATCCTATTAAAGGTCTCAACTAAGTTGGTCCAAACACCCAGCCTATCATCCACGCCAAGTCTCACTCTCAAGTGACAACTGAACTCGATAATTGGAGGAAGAACCCCTCCATTTAGATAGAAACCCCAAAACCCCATTTATATGACCTATAAATGTCAAAAGGATTCCAAAATTGAGATCTATGTGGAAAAACTCTCAAAATAGACTACTCACACGCCCAATTCTACCTTTCAGAGCCCAAGATATCCCCAAAACTACTAAACTGAAGTAGTACATGGCAAGAGCACATGGCTAGAGCACATTGGGTCTGCCTGTGTAATAATACACGGCGTGTACTTTACTATACACAATGTGTACTATTCATAAAAATTCACCCCATGTTTTTTTCACTAAAACACATGCCCAAGTACCACTACACAGCGTGTACTTAAAGTACACGGCGTGTACTCCTTAAAACCCACTATTCCATGTTCTATTTCACACGGCCAGCCACACGGCCACCCACTACACGGCGTTTACTCAAAGTACATGGAATGTACTTAAGAAAACTTCTTATTCTCCAAAAGGGAATAAAAAACGGTGTGTACCCCTGGAATACACGCCGTGTATTCTGGGTTTTCTGACGGGAAATCCCTGAAAACACCCGAAACGCCCATTTTCACCCCCGAAACAACAGATCGAGCCTCATGGGCTTAAAATCAAGAAATATAAGGATTTAAAGAATTAAAACAACATTTTTAAAGGGGATATATGGCAAAAACATAAACGGCCCTACCTTCGGGCAGAAACCGCCAAAGCTTTGGTTGATTTCACGTCTCCTGGTTGTCGCACGCCGACTCAACGCGTCGAAAGCTTCGAATCGGTACCCCTCTTGGATTCCAACTCTCCCTATTTCTCAATCTAAAAATCCCCCCAAAATACATGGCCAATTAGGAGCGCATATGGAGCATGCGCAAGAAGGAGGAGGAAGGAAGAGAGAAGAAAAGAAAAAGGAAAGAATAAGAAAAAGGAAGAAAAAGGGGTTCGGGCCGGCCCCGGCGCCCGACATGAGTTTATGCCTTTTCTAGGATAAAATCTCCATTCCAGACTCAACAGCACAGAGGGAATCTCAATCTGAAACTCCGTTTAAAAGTTATTTCCAAACGAATCTGCATGAATAATTTAATATTTAATTTAATAATATTAAATATTAAATATCCCGCCAAAATTCAAACAGCTCAGATTTCCACCAAACTTCTGTCCTAGGGTAAAATCCCTATTCCAAGACCAAAGGAGTTGTCATAAAAATAATCTGAGATTATCTGGTATGGTAAATGACCATTTTACCCCTCACAAGCATCCAACAGCAAAAATTCAAATTTCTACTCAAAACAACAGTCCAGAAAAACACGGGTTCTTACAAACTCCCCATCATAAACCTTCTCGTCCCCAAGAAGCTCAGTGAAAGGACCAGCATCCATGATCCCAACCCGAGCATCTGCACAACCAAGCTATCTGGACCGTCCAATGACCAGCCTTATAGCATTAACCACCACCTTCTACACAGAAGATATTCAACTACGACCAAACTGGTACTCCCCGCCATAGAATTACCCATGTAGTCATCTTAAAGGAAACTCCAAGCCTGAAATCCCACTAGAGAACAAAGAATTTTAACCTAAACAAGGAAAACCACCCTCAAAAGGCCAATGGTTCACTCCCCACCATATGGATTTCCTTACACCACACTGAGATCACAACTCGAACATGTTCCATCCTCAACAGCGATAAACATTTAGAAAGAAAAAGGAGCTTGATGTAGGTTCAAAGATCTCCCAGCATAATCAAGACAAATCAAGATAGTGCATGATCGTCTCTTACAGGAGTACACTAAGATTTCACCTAAGGCCTATCTAGCTCCCTCCGAGCCACACTAACATCCTTCCAAAACCTGACCAGGATTCAAGCATGGGTCGACCATTTTCTCACAGGTTTCCCTAGAACGGAACAGACATCGATCTATAAGGGTTAGATTCAAAACCAAGGGTCTCTAGGTCTTCCACCTATCCCTATAGAAAAAGCCTCACAATTGGGTCACAAGGTCTAACCACCTAGCCTAAAAGATCCAAAACCTCTTAGAAGACAGTAAAGATCACAACGAACAAAGGAAAACAAAACCAAAACACAACCTACAAGGGCCCTGATCCTCTCCAAGCATCCTCAGAAGGAACTACTCCTTGGAGTTCACAACCCAAGCAGAAGATAAACTGAACTGACGCTCATCGGGTATCTGTATACAGAAATACCACAAGGAGGTCTGGTTCACAAGAAAAGCCTTGGTATCTATCGACATCGTTCTCAAAGATCTGACTAGATAACCATAGACCTGAGAAAAAACACCCAATAAGGGTTGAATAGAAAGGCATCACATGCCACATAGACCAACTGGGGTCATTGCACTGCCTGTGCACAAGAACTGAGTCATCAGCCTCAACAAAAACACCTCAACGTAGATCCACGTAACCTGCCATCGGAGTAAAAAGTATGTATCAGCAGACCAAAAGGTCTCAGTCGTCAGTAAAAACACACACTATCAGGCCTATTTGATGTGAATCCTATGTGCCTAGTATGATGCATGAGACACCTCTAGCCTTTTCCAGCCAAGAGTCAAAATATATCCCTAGCATCTTACCAATGGCCAAGATCTAGAGATCCATAGTAAATCAAACACCACACAACATGTGCGTTGCTCAAGGAGAAAATCATATACAATTGTAATATCACAAAATCACAATAGAAATCCAAAACCATGGTGACCATGAATTCTTACCGGAACACGTGTTTTTGACGCACCAGCCCGAAATCCATCACAGGTTCCGACACATTCCTAATAATCTTGTATACCATATCCTAAATAGTAAATACCATGAAATAAAACTCATATGATACCACTTTGTAACATCCCGACCCGGAAGCTACTAAATCAGTGCTCTGAGCCGGTTCGCCATAAGGCCTCAAGCGCACCTCCCCATATGCCAGAGGCTGCCAACTAGTAGCGAGGGCCTAGGGTGTGATAGTGGGGAGACTATGCCCTCATACCAGACTAAGAAAATAGCAGAAATAACTAATTAACATACACGGTGGAAAGTAAACAGAGTGTGAAAGCAATAAACAACTGAAATAGAATAAGTTGTAATAGTAAAATGCTATAAAAGCCCGAACATCTATGCAATACAATACAACATGGGTCATCCACTGGGCCGACCATACAGATACAAGTACAAAAGAAACTAAAAGAAAAGTACAGGGCTCTACTACTAACTCCAAGCCAAATCCACGTACCTGATCTCCAGACAATGTCGAACTGCAGCAGCCCGATCAGTAGAACCACTCAAGCAGCTCTGCTCGATCATGAAACACTGAGCCTCATCCCTATCCACCATGCAACTCGTGCTCAACCTAAAAAAGCAAACATAAGGTCTACAAGTACACCGAGGTTCACGTGCAGGGGTGAGAAATAATCTCAGTAGGGAACCCCAACAAGCAACCTATAATTTTTCTGTTAAAAGTGTTTACAACAGCAATGTGCTCAGCCTAGCTAGAACACGAAAAAAGGTGGTAAACCAAACGTGAAACCATAGTTGAAATCAGGGTATGTAATCCCTGTCAACTGGGTAAGTGCCACCATGGATTTCCATATCTATATACGTACACATGTATAGTCCTATACCTATACATATATACATAAATATGAATATTCATGATTAAGTGATTCAAATAACAAGAACAGCATTTGCAGTCGATCCTTAGGACCATAATCCCAATCTCCTGGACATCTTGTGCAAGGGAATTGAGTTGGATGTCGTGTCACTCACGTCGTGTATCATTAAGTTGATCTTTGGGCCCATAATCCCATCGACATTTACCTGCTTCATCCAACACCTGAATTATGTCTATGAAAAATCTAAACAAAAACAAGTAACCCTCTGGGAAGTACTCACAGCATGTCCCCTCTGGTTCAACCAATCAAACACAAGAAAATAGATAACACAATAGGTAACCCTGTAGGAATTACTCACAACCTATACCCTCTGGTCCTACCTGGAAATACAAGAAACCCTTGGGGAAGCACACACAGTCTCACCCCTCTAGTTTAGATAAAGCACAAACTCTCTGGGGAAGCACACACCGTCAATTCCCCCTATAGTCTCGTATCCTATTAAAGGCACTCTGGGGAAGCACTCAACATTAATTCCCCATGTGGCCCATTTAGAGGAAATACAGACACTCTGGGGAAGCACTCAACATCAATTCCCCCTATGGTCTCACATCGTATAATTATAAAGACACTCTGGAGAAGCCCTTATGTCCATTCTCCCTATGGTCTACTACACCAGGCTCTCACAACCCTGTGTAAGTCAAGCAAGTATTGCATCGCGTAATAGCCCAAGTAAACCTCAAGAACTACTTGGATAACATTATATATCATATCATCATGTCATAAATACAACCACTCCATCCTAACAATACTAGGCATGGAAACAAGGCAGCCTAACAGGCAAAGCTAGACCAAACGGTCAAAATCAAGCAACATGGGCAACACATCCACAGCAAGGTAAAATACACTAATTAAAATCAAACCACCTCTACTTAGGAACATAAGGAATAGTATGCATCCCGACAAACAAGAAAGATGCATCGCGTCAAGCTCAACAGCCACCAACCAGGAAGCACCTTTGGTAAACACTACAGCATCAGCAAACCAAGTTAGATATAAAAAAACAGTGCGGATGGCCCGAACACCCATCCCAACAATACATCCAAAGCCTAAAGGGATCACCAGTTTTGCATGGGTTCTAGGTGACACCCGATCGCCATCTCTACCCAAAACCGACATAGCAAATCAGGGTTGATCAAACAACAGGCACCCACTGGATCCCTTAAGTCAAACACAGAGGATGCATCATACTCGGGACCCTCCAGGTAAACACAAGCTAAGGCATCCTACGCGGGATCCTTAGCAAAGAGAAAGGGAGGAATCCTACATGGGATCTTCAAAGGAAGGACAACATAGTCATTCCATAACATGGTTCCTGTCAAAGGAAGAACAAGAGAGAGATCCTATAAGGGACTCCCTAGGTCAGCACACAAGTAAAGGCATCCCTCAGGGGATCCATAGAAGTACCCAGTCTCAAAGGATCATAGGCTAGAAGGGAACATCTCACAAGGGAAATTTCCTCTAAAGAATAGGTTATGGGAGATATCTCATAGCTCATATCCTATTAAAGGTCTCAAATAAGTTGGTCCGAACACCCAACCTATCATCTACGCTAAGTCTCACTCTCAGGTGACAACTGAACTCGATAACTGGAGGAAGAACCCCTCCATTTAGACATAAACCCCAAAATCCCCATTTATATGACCTATAAATGTCAAAGGGATTCCACCATTGCGATCTACGCAGAAAAACTCTCAAAATCAACTACTCACACGCCCAATTTTGACTTCTAGAGCCTAAGATATCCCCAAAACTACTAAACTGAAGTAGTACATGGCCAGAGCACATTGGGTCTGCCTGTGTAATAGTACACAGCATGTACTTTACTGTACACAGTGTGTAGTATTCACAAAAATTCACCCCGTGTTTGTTTTCACTAAAACACATGCCCAAGTACCACTACACGGTGTGTACTTAAAGTACACGATGTGTACTCCTTAAAAACCACTATTTCGTGTTCTATTTCACACGGCCAGCCACACGGCCACCCACTACACGGCGTGTACTCAAAGTACACAGCGTGTACTTAAGAAAACTTTTTATTCCCCAAACAGGAAGAATACATGGTGTGTACCCCTGGAATACACGCCGTGTATTCTGGGTTTTCCGACGGGAAATCTCTGAAAACACCTGAAACGCCTGTTTTCACCCCTGAAACAACAGATCGAGCCCCATGGGATTACAACCAAGAAATAAAAGGATTTAAAAACTTAAAACAAAATTTTTAAAGGGGGTATATGGAAAAAACATAAACAGCCCTACCTTCGGGCGTAAACCGCCAAAGTTTCGGTTGATTTCACAGCTCTCGGTTTCCGCACACTGACTCAGCACGTCGAGAGCTTCGAATCGGTACCCCTCTTGGCTTCTAACTCTCCATCTTTCTCAATTAAAAATCCCCCCAAAAGAAATGGCCAAGGAGGATCACATATGGAGCGTTCTCAAGAAGGAGGAGAAAGGAATATAGAAGAAAATAAAAGGAAAGAAGAAAAGAAAAGGAAGAAAAAGGGGTTCGGGCCAGCCCCGGTGCCCGACATGAGTTTATGCCTTCCCTAGGATAAACTCCCCATTATGGAATCAATGGAACATACGGAATCTCAATATGACGCTATGTTTAAAATTTATTTCCAAATGAACCTACATGAATAATTTAATATTTAATTTAATAATACTAAATATTAAATATTCCGCCAAAATTCGAACATCTCAGATTTTCACCAAACTCCTGTCCTAGGGTAAACTCCCTATTCCGAGACCAACGGAGTTGTTGGAAAAATTGTCCGAGATTATATGGTAGGGTAAAATGACCATTATACTCTTCACAAGCATCCAACAGCAAAAATTCAAATTTCTACTCAAAACAACAGTCTGGAAAAACACGGGTTCTTACAAAATCCCCACCATAAACCTTCTCGTCCCCAAGAAGCCCAGTGAAAGGACCAGCAGCCATGCTACCAACCCGAGCATCTGCACAAACAAGATATCTGGACCGTCCAATAACCAGCCTTATAGCGTTAACCACCACCTTCTACATAGAAGATATTCAACTAGGACCAAACTGGTACTCCCCACCATAGGAATACCCATGTCATCATCTTAAAGGAAACTCTAAGCCCGAAATCCCACTAGATAACAACAAAGTTTAACCTAAACAAGGAAAACCACCCTCAAAAGGCCAATGGTGTACTCCCCACCATATGGATTTCCTTACACTGCTCCGAGAGCACAACCAGAACATGTTCCATCCTCAACAGGGATGAACATTAAGAAAGAAAAAGGAGATCGATGTAGTTTCGAAGCTCTCTCAGTATACTCAAGACGAATCAAGATAGCACATGATCATCTCTTATAGGAGTACACTAAGATTTCACCGAAGGCGTGTCCAGCTCCCTCCGATCCACACTAACATCCTACCAAAACCCGGCCAGGATTCAAGCATGGGTCAACCATTTTCAAACAGGCTTCCCTAGAACGGAACAGACATCGATCTATAAGGGTTTGAGTCAAAACCAAGGGTCTCTAGGTCTTCCACCTATCCCTATAGAAAAATCCTCACATCTGGGTCACTAGGTTTAACCACATATCCCAAAAGATCCAAAACCTCTCTGAAGACAGTAAGGATCACAACGAACAAAGGAAAAAAAACCAAAACACAACCTACAAGGGCCCTAATCCTCTCCGAGCATCCTCAGAAGGAACTAATCCTTGGAGTTCACAACCCGAGCAGAAGAGAAACTGAACTGACGCTCATTGAGTATTTGTATACAGCAATACCACAAGGAGGTCTAGTTCACAAGAAAATCCTTGGTATCTATCGACATCATTCTCAACGATCCAACTAGATAACCACAGACTCGAGAAACAACGCCCAAAAAGGGTTGAACAGAAAGGAATCACGTGCCACATAGACCAACTGGGGTCACTACACCGCCTGTGCACAAGGACTGGGTCATCAGCCTCAACAAAAACGCATCAACGTAGATCCACGTAACCGACCATCAGAGTAAAAAGTATGTGTAAGCAAACCAAAAGGTCTCAATCATCAGTGAAAACACACACTAGCAGGCCTATATGATGTGAATCCTACGTGCCTAGTATGATTCATGAGATGCCTCTAGCCTTTGCCAGCCAAGAGTCAAAATCTATCCCTGGAATCTTGCTAATGGACAAGATCCAAAGATCCATAGTAAATCAAACACCACACAACATGTGCGTTGCTCAAGGAAAAAATCATATACAACTGTACTATCACAAAATCAGAATAGCGATCCCAAACCATGGTAACCAGGACTTCTTACCGAAACAAGTGTTCTCGATGTACCAGCCCGATATCCATCACAGGTTCTGATATATTCCTAATACTCCTATCTACCATATCCCAAATAGTAAATACCAGGAAAGAAAACTCCTCTAATACCACTTTTTAACGTCCCGACCCGGAAGCTGCTAAATCAGTGCTCCGAGCCGGTTCTCCACAAGGGCTCAAGCGCACCTCCTAGTACGCTAGAGTCTGCCTACTAACAGCGAGGGCCTAGGGTGTAATAGTGGGGAGACTATGCCCTTATACCAGAGTAAAAAAATACTAGAAATAATTAAGTATCATACACAGTGGAAAGTAAACAGAGTGTGGAAGCAATAAACAACTGAAATAGAACAATCTGTAATAGTAAAATGTTATAAAAGCCCAAACAGCTATGCAATACAATACAACACTGGTCACCCATCGGGCCGACCATACAGATACAAGTACAAAAGAAAATGAAAGTAAAGTACATGGATCTACTACTAACTCCGAGCCAGATCCACATACCCGATCTCCAGACAATGTCGAACTGCAGCAACCCAATCAGTAGAACCATTCGAGCAGCTCCGCTCGATTATGAAACAATGTGCCTCAGCCCTATCCACCATGCAACTCGTTCTCAACCTGAAAATCAGACATAAGGTCTACACGTACACCAAGGTGCATGTGTAGGGGTGATAAATAATCTCAGTAGGACACCCCGAAAAGCAACCTATAACTGTGCTGCTAAAAGTGTATGCAACAGTAATGTGCTCAGCCTATCTAGAACACAACAAAAGGAGGTAAACCAAACATGCAACCACAGTTGAACTCAGGGTATGTAATCCCTGTCAACTGGGAAAGTGCCACCATGGATGTCCATATATATATACATACACACGTATAGTCTCATACCTGTACACATATACATAAATATGAATATTCATTATTAAGTGATTAAAATAACAAGAACGACATCAGCAGTCAATCCTTGGGACCATAAGCCCAATCTCCTAGACATCCTGTGAAAGGGCATTGAGTTGGACGTTGTGCCACTCAAGCCGTGTATCATTAAGTTGATCACTGGGTCCATAATCCCATTGACATGTACTTGCTTTGGCCAATGCCAAAATTATGTCTCTGAACAAGCTAAACAAAAACAAGTAACCCTCTCGGAAGTACTCACAGCATGTCCCCTCTGGTTCAACCAGTCAAATACAAGCAAGCAGATAACACAACAGGTAACCCTCTGGGAATTACTCATAGCATATCCCCTCTGGTCCTACCTAGCAACACAAGCAACCCTCTGGGTAGAACACACAGTCTCACCCCTCTGGTATAGCTAAATCACAGACTCTCTGGGGAAGCGCTCATCGTCAATTCCCCCTATAATCTCGTATCGTATTAAAGGCGCTCTGGGGAATCACTCAACGTCAATTCCCCCTATGGCCTACGTCGAGGAACTACAGACACTCTGGGGAAGCACTCAACATCAATTCCCCCTATGGTCTCGTATCGTATAATTATAAAGACACTCTGGATAATCCCTTACGTCCATTCTCCCTATGGTTTACTTCATCGGATTCTCATGGAACTATGTAAGTCAAGCAAGTATAGCATCGCATAACGGCCCAAGTAAACCTCAAGAACAACTTGGATAACATTCTACAACATATCAGCATGTCATAAATACAACCACTCTATCCTAACAATACTAGGCATGGAAACAAGGCATCATAATAGGAAAAGATAGACCAAACGGTCAAAATCAAGCAACATGGGAAACACATCCATATCAAGGTAAAAATACACTAATTACAATCAAACCACCTCTAATCAGGAACATAAGGAATAGTAGGCATCCTGACAAACAAGAAAGACGCATCGTGTCAGGCTCAGCAGCCACCAACCAGGAAGCAACTCTGGTAAACACTACAACATCAGCAAACCAAGTTAGATATAAACAAACAGTGCGGGTGGCCCAAATGCCCATCCCAACAATACATCCAAAGCCTAAAGGGATCACTAGTTTGGCATGAGTTCTGGGTGACACTCGATCACCATCTCTACCCAAACCCGACATAGTAACTCAGGGTCGGTCAAACAATGGTCACCCTCTAGGTCCCTCAAGTCAAACACAGAGGAGGCATCATACTCAGGATCCTCCATGTAAACACGAGCAAAGGCATCCTACGCAGGATCCTTAGAGAAGAGAAAGGGAGGAATCCTACATGGGATCCTCAAAGGAAGTACAACATAGGTATTCCATAACATGGTTCCTATCAAAGGAAGAACAAGAGAGAGATCCTACAAGGGACTCCCTAGGTCAGCACACACGCAAAGGCATCCCTCAGGGGATCCATAGAAGTACCCAGTCTCAAAGGCTCATAGGCCAGAAGGGAACGTCTCACAAGGGAATAGTTCTCTAAATCATTGGTTACGGGAGATAAATCATATCTCATCTTCAATTAAAGGTCTCAAATAAGTTGGTCTGAACACCCAACCTATCATCCACGCCAAGTCTCACTCTCAGGTGACAACTAAACTCGATAACTGGAGGAAGAACCCATAAATTTATATAGAAACCCCCAAAACCCCATTTATATGACCTCTAAATTTCAAAATGATTCCACCATTGCGATCTACGTGGAAAACCCCTCATAATAGATTACTCACATGCCAAATTCTGACTTCTAGAGCCCAAGATATCCCCAAAACTACTAAACTGAAGTAGTACATGGACAGAGCACATTGGGCTAGCCTGTGTAATAGTACACGGTGTGTACTTTACTTTACATGGTGTGTAATTTACTTTACACGGCATGTACTATTTACAAAAAGTCACCCAATGTTTTTTTTTACTAAAACACATGCCCAGGTACCACTACACAGCGTGTACTTAAAGTACACGGCGTGTACTCCTTAAAAACCACTATTCTGTTTTCTATTTCACACGGCCAGCCACACAGCCACCCACTACACGGCGTGTACTCAAAGTATATGGTGTGTACTTATGAAAACTTTTTCTTCCCCAAACAGGAATAACACATGGTGTGTAGCCCTAGAATACACACCGTGTATTCTGAGTTTTCCAAAGGAAAATCCCTAAAAACACCTGAAACGCCTGTTTTCTCCCCTGAAACAACAGATCGAGCCCCATGGGATTACAAGCAAATATAAGGATTTAAAGACTTAAAACAACATTTTTAAAGGGGTTCAATGGTGAAAACATAAACGGACCTACCTTCGGGTGGAAACCACCAAAGCTTCGGTTGATTTCACGGCTCCCGGTTGCCGTACGCCGACTCAGCGCGTCCAGAGCTTCGAATCGGTACCCCTCTTGGCTTCCAACTCTCCCTCTTTCTCAATCTCTAAATCCCCCAAAAATACACGACCATGGAGGAGCGCATATGGAGCGTGTGCAAGAAGGAGGAAGGAAGAGAGAAGAAGAGAAGAGGAAAGAAGAAAAGAAAAGGAAGAAAAAGGGGCTCGGGCCGACCCCGGCGCCCGACATGAGTTTATACCTTCCCTAGGCTAAACTCTCCATTCTAGACTCAACAGTGCAGATGGAATCTCAATCAGAAGCTCCGTCTAAAAGTTATTTCCCAACGAACCTGCGTGAATAATTTAATATTTAATTTAATAATATTAAATATTAAATATTCCACCAAAATTCGAACAACTCAGATTTCCACCAAACTCCTGTCCTAGGTTAAAATCCATATTCTGAGACCAACAGAGTTGTCAGAAAAATTATCTAAGATTAGCTAGTTGGGGAAAATGACCATTTTACCCATCACGAGCATCCAACAGCCAAAATTTAAATTTCTACTCAAAACAATAGTCCAGAAAAACACGGGTTCTTACACAAACAAATAATTTTTAAATCACACTTAACACATAAAAGCCAACTAGGCAATTTACCGAACACATGACTTGCACTTTTAAACAAAAAAATTTATTTTAAGCACTTAACATGGAATAAAACACCAATTGCATTCCATATTTTATTCAAGATACTAGAAAATGTTCAAAATAACATAAACCAGGTTCTAAACCACACAAACTAGGTGCAAAAGATAACAGAACATTTAAACAAACACTTGTTGTGCACTTTTATGACAAAACAACACTACCTTTCACAAAACAAAGCTTAAAAAACTTTTTTCACACCAAGAAAATCATACAAAGGCTGAAAAACATTAATAAAAAATATATATCAGGTGATAATAGTAAGAAAATGATGAAAATTAAATGATAAAGGCATGTGAAAAGGATATCCTACCTCAAATCCTTGGCGTAATGGAAACGCACACCCAATATCACCATCTAGGGATTTATAAACCCTAAACCTATGAAGACCAACCCCAAACGAGCAAAAACCCCATAAAAATCATGGTATAATAGAACCATAGTTAGATCATTACTAGAAGAGAATATAAAACCAACAAATAATGAAAGGAGGAAGAATAGGGAGGAGAAATGAGAAGGAATCTCACCTTGGAAACCAGAAAACTCTCTGTCTTCCCTTAGATCTGCACCCATAGAGAAAAGGTAATGGCTTGAAACTCCATTGAGAGTCTCATAAGGTCTGGAAGAACCAGAGGAAGAATATTTTTGGAAAAAATAGAACAAATTGATTGATTTATGAATGATACAAAATACCTTTGGAAAATCTAGATGATTTGAGAATCATTGAGAATATTTTCCCTAATCCGTGACAAGATGAGCTCCAAAGAGATACAATGGAACATGGGGGTGAACCTAGGGTTCTTGGCCTTGAGTGGGAGGTGGAATCACCGAAAATTATAAAAAAATTAATAAGATATAAAAGAAAAAATATATTTTTTTTAAACTGTAAATGGGCCCTCGGGCTGCCCAATACCTAAATAAATAACTCAAATTCACCATTCTTATGAATTTATAAGGGGTCCAAACGGATATGGTAGTTTTAATATATCATTAGAGGAAAAGTGGGAAGTATAATGAGTGAAAAATGTTGAAAAATTAAGGATTTATAAAATAAAAAAATTGGTTGTTAAATCTAGAAATGGGCTCACGGTTGGCCCAAATCATGAAGTAACCACCCTTTTCTTTGAAACTCTCAAACAATCTTTGGGGAACCAATGGTAGGATGATTAGATATATATGTTAGTTACAAACTCAAAATTAATCTCACCTAAATCCTAAGAAAAGGATCAGTATTTCCAATTAACTGGATCAAAACAAAGACATGAAAAAGAAAAAAAAATGGGTGTGACAATTCTCCCCACCATTAAAACTTTCTGCCCCTAGAAAACCATAACACTTTACAGCTAACAGAACAAAACCTAAGTATTCCTTATCAACATGATCCAGCCTATTAAGACAAATAAATATCATTTACCATCAAAGAAACTTAATCCTCTTCCCCAAAAAAAACACCAACTCACAACCACTTCCTGCGAATCAACGGAAAGATCAAGCCACCACCTCCACAACCAAGCCAAGAACCAGATTGTTGGTCCTTCTCCTAGTGAACCCAATGATCACCCAAACCAAATTTCACTCATGAAATCCAATTACTTGGGGGGAGGCTGGAACGGGCTCCCAACCATTAAATCACAACTACCATCTGACAAATCCTTAAAGGAAAGATCTTCGAGACTCATACTGGGTCTCCCCACCATTAAAGACCAACTAGAAATGAACAAAAAAGAATTTAAAATGAACTAGAATTGTGGATAACCCACATAGGCCCACAAAAAATATCCCACAACAACCTGCAAACCCAAGTTAATAAGGTGACAACATGAACATCTAAACCGCCCACTCCCAAATGGAGGAGACAAGAACTGGGCCAACACTTTTTGCACGGATCCAAACCTTCACAACTCGGGGAGGGGAGGGAAGGGGACCCAATCATTAGGCCACTGAAACCAAAAAAGAAACCAAGGAACTACCCAACACTCTCCACCTATGAACAGGTAAAACCATGACCACACCCGATTTACAAAGGTGGTCCACACAGGGACAATGATCAGAAACCCACATCCATGAAGGAATTACCATAAACATTCTGTGAGGGGTAATTCCACCATGATCATTGTGACAAGAAGAAATTCACAGTGATGACGAACCAAAATAGAGTTGAAACTACCGTACCAAAATTGTGGAGGCATGATCCTATTCGAGCACTCCACACCTCTGGTGATTTCCTGACTGTGTAAAAAGCTTCACTATGAGGCCTATGGCTGGAGCCCTGATTCTTGAAGCATCTATTGCACCGTAATCAAGTGATAAGGATCACAACACCCCCAAAAAACTCACTTTCTCAACAACATAGCTTCATATAAAGAGGAACTCATAGATACATAGCATCGTTCTCTCACACTCTGAACAAGGAGCAGAATGGACAAGGAATATGGTGAAACACATCAACATCACCGAACAAAACATCTGTCCAAAAGAATTATCACGATTTGAATCACATTAAATCAATCACAAAAAGATCTCTATTCCAAAAAATGGTTGAGTTGTCATCCTAATAGGTGTATTTAATATTTTAAATGAATCATTAGGTTGATGAATAGGAAATATTTCCAACAGAGAACTATCCATGGCCACATCACAACATCCAACACATCTTTAGAAACCCACTAAATATTACTACAAAACCGATCCACCAACAAGATCTCATATCAAGACACAACAAGATTATTACTTCCAAATCACAAGGAAGAATACTGAATAAACAAATATTCTAAGACATATAAAAAAAATAGCCATATAACCATCATTTTGTAAATGAATACTTAACTTATTTCCATTATGATCATTGAAAAATGAAAATGTTACTCATGTGTGCGTACGTCCTACCATCTTCATGATTGTAACGTAGTTAATTTTTCATAATTATATTTCATGGTTAGTTTTAAAAGTATAATCTATGTATAAAAATGATAATTATTTAATGATAATTATTCTATATATGATGAAATAAGGACCTCATTGACCATAATAAACCTTCCAAAGTCATTTTGGACATACAATGTCACGAACCAGCTCAAGTCGACCCTGAACCGGTAACCCAGGCCAGCCCACGACAAGTCCCGAGAGGCATTCCTGATCCTCTTGAGATGGTGAAAAGCATCGAGGGAATAAATAGAGTACACAATGGAAAAATTTCTCCCAAATATAAATAATCAAACAAACAGCGCAAAGAAACAGAAATCCCAAAATACAATTACATAAAAAATTGAACTGAACATTATTTGAACAAGAAATCAAAAATACAACTAAACCAACAACTCAACCAAAAAAACCTGACAACCAACTAACTCCATGTGACACCACTAGTCACTCTCCAACACAATTATCACATGTCGCCCAAGGTGATCGAACTCAAGGTGAAACTTGCACAAGGGATAAAAACAGAAGAAGACTATAGGTGTGAGTATTAAAACTCAGTAGGTTAGCCCGATATTCTATTCCCAATGAACATCCTTTAAAATAAAAGAAACATAAATTTCAATTTTTAAATACAAGATATAAAATTAAGTATTTCAAATGAGGTTCCATGCTATAATAATTATCAGACAAAAACATGCATGTTTTATAAACAAGAATGCTAGTAATAATTTTTCAAATAAATACAACTTCAAAATGAAAATATATTTCAAGAGGGATGCTTTAAAGAAGGTGAAATTTTAAATAACTCACACACACTACTAAATTTACCAACAAAACACACCATATGCCCATGGTGGGTACAAAATAGACAATGAGCACAAGTCACGGGAACACCACTAGGCCCTAGTTAGTTGTGAGCCCCAGATACCTCGTATCTCAGTGAAGGTAACCATAATAAATATTCATTCTTGTGCACATGAGCTACTAGCAGGGAAAATACCCATAACTTAGTGGTACTCCAACAACATCATCATCATAGTTTAGTTAGTGTTGTCATCGTCAAACTTTCTACGTGAAACAGGAACCAAACCCCACGGGATCACTAGCATACTAGTACACATCCACCCACTTAGATACTCGGGTTTTCCCTTTTTGTGCTCAAAAAAGTTACACATATATAAAATAACACTTTCTCATGAATATTTCCTTTAAAAATAAAACACACATCAAACATTCCACACACATGTCTCACATTTCTTTCACAGATTAATAAACCACATAAATTTTCATAAAATAATTTCAAAAATTATAACGAGGCCTTGCACATAAAATCTATTCAAAAATAATATTTTAAGGACAAAAACCCATAAATACCATATCAAATCATATTTTTCATCCCCAAAACCAATTAATAAATCAATTTCATGAACCATAAAATGGCCCCAAAAGATAGAACATGAAATACACATGGAAACCATTTTTACAAGAAAAAAATGTCAAACGGGCCTTTAAGCCTTTCTCAAAACTAACATTTGACAAAGGTATGAATTTAAATTTTATTAAGGAGGTGTATAAACACCATTTAAAGTAGCAAACCACTTTCATAAATCCCTTAAAACACTCAGGTTACATATTCAAAACACAACCATTTTCATAATGATGTGAAATGGGTCATTTTCCGGCAACTCGGGCCAAAACATATTATAAACCAAAACCCATTTGTTTTTAAAACCAAATACACATTAAAAATACATATAAGGACCCAAAAATAACATTTTTAATTCTACCAATACATTTATAAATACAAACTGTAACGTCCTGACCCAGAAGCCACTAAACCAGTGCTTTGAGCCGGTTCACCACAAGGCCTCAAGCACGCCTCCCCGTACGCCAGAGGCTGCCGACTATTAGCGAGGGCCTAGGGTGTGATAGTGGAGAGACTATGACCTCATAAAAGAGTAATAAAAAAGTGGAAATAACTAAGTATCATTCACAGTAGAAAGTAAACAGAGTGTGGAAGCAATAAACAACTAAAATAGAACAAGCTGTAATAGTAAAATGTTGTAAAAGCCCGAACAACTATGCAATACAATAAAACACTGGTCACCCACCGGGCCGACCAAATAGATACAAGTACAAAAGAAACTGAAAGTAAAGTAAAGGGCTCTGCTACTAACTCTGATCCAAATCCACATACCCGATCTCCAGACAATGTCGAACTGCAGCAGTCCAATCAGTAGAACCACTCTAGAAGCTCTGCTCGATCATGAAACACTGGGCCTCAGCCCTATCCACCATGAAACTCGTGCTCAAACTGAAAATTAGACATAAGGTCTACACGTACACTGAGGTTCACATGAAGGGGTGAGAGATAATCTTAGTAGCGCACCCCGACAAGCAACTTATAACTGTGCTGTGAAAAGTTTATGCAACAGCAATCTGCTCAACCTAGGTGGAACACAACAAAAGGAGGTAAACCAAATGTGCAACCACAGTTGAACTCAGGGTGTGTAATCCCTGTCAACTGGGCAAGTGCCACCATGGATGTCCAGATCTATATACATACACATGTATAGTCTCGTACCTATACACATATACATAAATATGAATATTCATTATTAAGTGATTCAAATAACAAGAACAACATCATCAGTCAATCCTTGGGACCATAAGCCCAATCTCCTGGACATCCTGTGCAAGGGAATTGAGATAGACGTCGTGCCACTCAAGCCATGTATCATTAAGTTGATCTCTGGGTCTGTAATCCCATCAACATGTACCTGATTCGGCCAACATCGGAATTATGTCTCTGAACAAGCTAAACAAAAACAAGTAACTCTCTGGGAAGTACTCACAGTATGTCCCCTCTGGTTCAACCAATCAAACACAAGCAAGATGATAACACAATAGGTAACCCTCTGGGAAGTACTCACAACCTATCCCCTCTGGTCCTACCTAGAAACACAAGCAACCCTCTAGGAAGTACACACAGTCTCACCTCTCTGGTTTAGCTAAAGCACGGACTCTCTGGGGAAGCACTCACTGTCAATTCCCCCTATAGTCTCGTATCGTATTAAAGGAGCTCTGGGGAAGCACTCAATGTCAATTCCCCCTTTGTCTCACGTTGAGGAACTATATACTCTAGAGAATCAATCAACAGCAATTCCCTCGGTGGTCTCATATCGTATAATTATAAAGACACTCTGGAGAATCTCTTACGCCCATTCTCCATATGGTCTACTACACCAGGTTCTCACGAACCTATGTAAGTCAAACGAGTATAGCATCGCGTAACGGCCCAAGTAAACGTCAAGAACTACTTGGCTAACATTCTACAGCATATCATCATGTCATAAATACAACCACTCTATCATAACAATACTAGGCTTGGAAACAAGGTATCCTAATAGGCAAAGCTAGACCAAACAGTAAAAATCAAGAAACATGGGCAACACATCCACAGCAAGGTAAAATATACTAATTACAATCAAACCACCTATACTCAGGAACATAAGGAATAGTAGGCATCCTGACAAACAAGAAAGATGCATCGTATCAGGCTCAGTAGCCACCAACCAGGAAGCACCTCTAGTAAACACTACAGCATCAGTAAACCAAGTTAGATATAAACAAACAGTGCGGGTGGCCCAAATGCGCATCCAAAAAATACATCCAAAGCCTAAAGGGATCACCAGTTCGGAACGGGTTCTAGGTGACACCCGATCACCATCTCTACTCAAACCCGACATAGCAACTCAGGTTCGGTCAAACAATGGGCACCCATTGGGTCCCTCAAGTCAAACACAGAGGAGGCATCATACTCGGGATCCTCCAGGTAAACATAAGCAAAGGCATCCTATGCGGGATCCTTAGTGAAGAGAAAGGGAGGAATCCTACATGGGATCCTCAAAGGAAGGACAAAATAGGCATTCCATAACATGGTTCTTGTAAAAGGAAGAATAAGAGAGAGATCCTACAAGGGATTCCCTAGGTCAGCACACAAGCAAAGGCATCCCTCAGGGGATCCATAGATGTAACCGGTCTCTAAGGATCATAGGCCAGAAGGGAACGTATCACAAGGAAAACGTCCTCTAAAGCATAGGTTATGGGAGATATATCATAGCTCATCTCCTATTAAAGGTCTCAACTAAGTTGGTCCAAACACCCAGCCTATCATCCACGCCAAGTCTCACTCTCAAGTGACAACTGAACTCGATAATTGGAGGAAGAACCCCTCCATTTAGATAGAAACCCCAAAACCCCATTTATATGACCTCTAAATGTCAAAAGGATTCCAAAATTGAGATCTATGTGGAAAAACTCTCAAAATAGACTACTCACACGCCGAATTCTACCTTTCAGAGCCCAAGATATCCCCAAAACTACTAAACTGAAGTAGTACATGGTAAGAGCACATGGCTAGAGCACATTGGGCCTACCTGTGTAATAATACACGGCGTGTACTTTACTATACATAATGTGTACTATTCATAAAAATCCACCCCATGTTTTTTTCACTAAAATACATGCCCAAGTACAACTACACAGCGTGTGCTTAAAGTACACGGCATGTACTCCTTAAAACCCACTATTCCATGTTCTATTTCACATGGCCAGCCACACGGCCACCCACTACACGGAGTGTACTCAAAGTACATGGCATGTACTTAAGAAAACTTCTTATTCTCCAAACGGGAATAAAAAATGGTGTGTACCCCTGTAATACACGCCGTGTATTCTGGGTTTTCCGACGGGAAATCCCTGAAAACACCCGAAACACCCATTTTCACCCCCGAAACAACAGATCGAGCCTCATGGGCTTAAAATCAAGAAATATAAGGATTTAAAGACTTAAAACAAAATTTTTAAAGGGGATATATGGCAAAAACATAAACGGCCCTACCTTCGGGCAGAAACCGCCAAAGCTTTGGTTGATTTCACGTCTCCTGGTTGTCGCACGCCGACTCAACGCGTCGAAAGCTTCGAATCGGTACCCCTCTTGGCTTCCAACTCTCCCTCTTTCTCAATCTAAAAATCCCCCCAAAAGAAATGTCCAATTAGGAGCACATATGGAGCATGCGCAAGAAGGAGGAGGAAGGAAGAGAGAAGAAAAGAAAAGGAAAGAATAAGAAAAAGGAAGAAAAAGGGGTTCGGGCCGGCCCCGGCGCCCGACATGAGTTTATGCCTTTTCTAGGATAAACTCTTCATTCCGGACTCAACAGCACAGAGGGAATATCAATCTGAAACTCCGTTTAAAAGTTATTTCCAAACGAATCTTCATGAATAATTTAATATTTAATTTAATAATATTAAATATTAAATATCCCGCCAAAATTCAAACAGCTCATATTTCCACCAAACTTCTGTCCTAGGGTAAACTCCCTATTCCAAGACCAAAGGAGTTGTCATAAAAATAATATGAGATTATCTGGTATGGTAAATGACCATTTTACCCCTCACAAGCATCCAACAGCAAAAATTCAAATTTCTACTCAAAACAACTGTCCAGAAAAACACGGGTTCTTACAAACTCCCCACCATAAACCTTCTCGTCCCCAAGAAGCTCAGTGAAAGGACCAGCATCCATGATCCCAACCCAAGCATCTGCACAACCAAGCTATCTGGACCGTCCAATGACCAGCCTTATAGCATTAACCACCACCTTCTACACAGAAGATATTCAACTACGACCAAACTGGTACTCCCCGCCATAGAATTACCCATGTAGTCATCTTAAAGGAAACTCCAATCCTGAAATACCACTAGAGAACAAAGAATTTTAACCTAAACAAGGAAAACCACCCTCAAAAGGCCAATGGTGCACTCCCCACCATATGGATTTCCTTACACCACACTGAGATCACAACTCGAACATGTTCCATCCTCAACAGCGATAGACATTAAGAAAGAAAAAGGAGCTTGATGTAGGTTCAAAGATCTCTCAGCATAATCAAGACAAATCAAGATAGTGCATGATCTTCTCTTACAGTAGTACACTAAGATTTCACCGAAGGCCTATCTAGCTCCCTCCGAGCCACACTAACATCCTTCCAAAACCTAACCAGGATTCAAGCATGGGTCGACCATTTTCTCACAGGTTTCCCTAGAACGGAATAGACATCGATCTATAAGGGTTCGAGTCAAACCCAAGGGTCTCTAGGTCTTCCACCTATCCCTATAGAAAAAGCCTCACAATTGGGTCACAAGGTCTAACCACCTAGCCTAAAAGATCCAAAACCTCTTAGAAGACAGTAAAGATCACAACGAACAAAGGAAAACAAAACCAAAACACAACCTAAAAGGGCCATGATCCTCTCCAAGCATCCTCAGAAGGAACTACTCCTTGGAGTTCACAACCCAAGCAGAATAGAAACTGAACTGACGCTCATCGGGTATCTGTATACAGAAATACCACAAGGAGGTCCGGTTCACAAGAAAAGCCTTGGTATCTATCGACACCGTTCTCAAAGATCTGACTAGATAACCATAGACCTGAGAAACAACACCCAATAAGGGTTGAATAGAAAGGCATCACATGCCACATAGACCAACTGGGGTCATTGCACTGCCTGTGCACAAGGACTGAGTCATCAGCCTCAACGAAAACACCTCAACGTAGATCCACGTAACCTGCCATCAGAGTAAAAAGTATGTGTAAGCAGACCAAAAGGTCTCAGTCGTCAGTAAAAACACACACTAGAAGGCCTATTTGATTTGAATCCTATGTGCCTAGTATGATGCATGAGACACCTCTAGCCTTTTCCAGCCAAGAGTCAAAATATATCCCTAGCATCTTACCAATGTCCAAGATCTAGAGATCCATAGTAAATCAAACACAACACAACATGTGCGTTGCTCAAGGAGAAAATAATATACAACTGTAATATCACAAAATCACAATAGCAATCCCAAACCATGGTGACCATGAATTCTTACCGGAACAAGTGTTCTCGACGCACCAGCCCGAAATCCAGCACAGGTTCCGACACATTCCTAATAATCTTGTATACCATATCCTAAATAGTAAATACCATGAAATAAAACTCATCTGATACCACTTTGTAACATCCCGACCCGGAATCTACTAAATCAGTGCTCTGAGCCGGTTCGCCACAAGGCCTCAAGCGCACCTCCCCATATGCCAGAGGCTTCCAACTAGTAGCGAGGGCCTAGGGTGTGATAGTGGGGAGACAATTCCCTCATACCAGAGTAAGAAAATAGCATAAATAACTAATTATCATACAAGGTGGAAAGTAAACAGAGTGTGAAAGCAATAAACAACTGAAATAGAATAAGTTGTAATAGTAAAATGCTATAAAAGCCCGAACATCTATGCAATACAATACAACATGGGTCACCCACTGGGCTGACCATACAGATACAAGTACAAAAGAAACTAAAAGTAAAGTACAGGGCTCTACTACTAACTCCAAGCCAAATCCACGTACCTGATCTCCAGACAATGTCGAACTGCAGTAGCCCGATCAGTAGAACCACTCAAGCATCTCTGCTCGATCATGAAACACTGAGCTTCATCCCTATCCACCATGCAACTCATGATCAACCTAAAAAAGCAAAAATAAGGTCTACAAGTACACCGAGGTTCACGTGCAGGGGTGAGAAATAATCTCAGTAGGTCACCCCAACAAGAAACCTATAATTTTTCTGTTAAAAGTGTTTGCAACAGCAATGTGCTCAGCCTAGCTAGAACACGAAAAAAGGTGGTAAACCAAACCTGAAACCATAGTTGAAATCAGGGTATGTAATCCCTGTCAACTGGGTAAGTTCCACCATGGATTTCCATATCTATATACGTACACATGTATAGTCCTATACCTATACATATATACATAAATATGAATATTCATGATTAAGTGATTCAAATAACAAGAACAGAATTTGCAGTCGATCCTTTGGACCATAAGCCCAATCTCCTGGACATCTTGTGCAAGGGAATTGAGTTGGACGTCGTGTCACTCACGTCGTGTATCATTAAGTTGATCTTTGGGCCCATAATCCCATCGACATGTACCTGCTTCAGCCAACACCTGAATTATGTCTATGAACAATCTAAACAAAAACAAGTAACCCTCTGGGAAGTACTCACAGCATGTCCCCTCTGGTTCAACCAATCAAACACAAGAAAGTAGATAACACAATAGGTAACCCTGTAGGAAGTACTCACAACCTATACCCTCTGGTCCTACCTGGAAATACAAGAAACCCTTGGGGAAGCACACACAGTCTCACCCCTCTAGTTTAGATAAAGCACAAACTCTCTGGGGAAGCACACACCGTCAATTCCCCTTATAGTCTCGTATCGTATTAAAGGCACTCTGGGGAAGCACTCAACATTAATTCCCCATGTGGCCCATTTCGATGAAATATAGACACTCTGGGGAAGCACTCAACATTAATTCCCTCTATGGTCTCACATCGTATAATTATAAAGACACTCTGGAGAAGCCCTTACGTCCATTCTCCCTATGGTCTACTACACCAGGCTCTCACAGCCCTGTGTAAGTCAAGCAAGTATTGCATCGCGTAACAGCCCAAGTAAACCTCAAGAACTACTTGGATAACATTCTATAGCATATCATCATGTCATAAATACAACCACTCTATCCTAACAATACTAGGCATGGAAACAAGGCAGCCTAACAGGCAAAGCTAGACCAAACGGTCAAAATCAAGCAACATGGGCAACACATCCACAGCAAGGTAAAATACACTAATTAAAATCAAACCACCTCTACTTAGGAACATAAGGAATAGTAGGCATCCCGAAAAACAAGAAAGATGCATCGCGTCAGGCTCAGCAGCCACCAACCAGGAAGCACCTTTGGTAAACACTACAGCATCAGCAAACCAAGTTAGATATAAACAAACAGTGCGGATGGCCCGAACACCCATCCCAACAATACATCCAAAGCCTAAAGGGATCACCAGTTTGGCATGGGTTCTAGGTGACACCCGATCTCCATCTCTACCCAAAACTGACATAGCAAATCAGGGTTGATCAAACAACAGGCACCCACTGGATCCCTTAAGTCAAACACAGAGGAGGCATCATACTCGGGACCCTCCAGGTAAACACAAGCTAAGGCATCCTACGCGGGATCCTTAGCAAAGAGAAAGGGAGTAATCCTACATGGGATCTTCAAAGGAAGGACAACATAGGCATTCCATAACATGGTTCCTGTCAAATAAAGAACTAGAGAGAGATCCTATAAGGGACTCCCTAGGTCAGCACACAAGTAAAGGCATCCCTCAGGGGATCCATAGAAGTACCCAGTCTCAAAGGCTCATAGGCCAGAAGGGAACATCTCACAAGGGAAACGTCCTCTAAAGCATAGGTTATGGGAGATATCTCATAGCTCATATCCTATTAAAGGTCTCAAATAAGTTGGTCCGAACACCCAACCTATCATCTACGCTAAGTCTCACTCTCAGGTGACAACTGAACTCGATAACTGGAGGAAGAACCCCTCCATTTAGACATAAACCCCAAAATACCCGTTTATATGACCTATAAATGTCAAAGGGATTCCACCATTGCGATCTACGCAGAAAAACTCTCAAAATCAACTACTCACATGCCCAATTTTGACTTCTAGAGCCTAAGATATCCCCAAAACTACTAAACTGAAGTAGTACATGGCCAGAGCACATTGGGTCTGCCTGTGTAATAGTACACAGCATGTACTTTACTGTACACAGCGTGTAGTATTCACAAAAATTCACCCTGTGTTTGTTTTCACTAAAACACATGCCCAAGTACCACTACATGGTGTGTACTTAAAGTACACGACGTGTACTCCTTAAAAACCAATATTTCGTGTTCTATTTCACACGGCCAGCCACACGGCCACCCACTACACGGCGTGTACTCAAAGTACACAGCGTGTACTTAAGAAAAATTGTCTTCCCCAAACGAGAAGAACACATGGTGTGTACCCCTGGAATACACGCCGTGTATTCTGGGTTTTCCGACGGGAAATCTCTGAAAACACCCGTAACGCCTGTTTTCGCCCCTGAAACAACAGATCGAGCCCCATGGGATTACAACCAAGAAATATAAGGCTTTAAAAACTTAAAACAAAATTTTTAAAGGGGGTGTATAGAAAAAACATAAACAGCCCTACCTTCGGGCGGAAACCGCCAAAGTTTCGGTTGATTTCACAGCTCTCGGTTTCCGCACACTGACTCAGCACGTCGAGAGCTTCGAATCGGTACCCCTCTTGGCTTCTAACTCTCCCTCTTTCTCAATTAAAAATCCCCCCAAAAGACACGGCCAAGGAGGATCACATATGGAGCGTTCTCAAGAAGGAGGAGAAAGGAATAGAGAAGAAAATAAAAGGAAAGAAGAAAAGAAAAGGAAGAAAAAGGGGTTCGGGCCAGCCCTGGTGCCCGACATGAGTTTATGCCTTCCCTAGGATAAACTCCCCATTATGGAATCAATGGAACATACGGAATCTCAATCTGACGTTATGTTTAAAATTTATTTCCAAATGAACCTACGTGAATAATTTAATATTTAATTTAATAATACTAAATATTAAATATTCCGCCAAAATTCGAACATCTCAGATTTTCACCAAACTCCTGTCCTAGGGTAAACTCCCTATTCCGAGACCAACGGAGTTGTTGGAAAAATTATCCGAGATTATATGGTAGGGTAAAATGACCATTATACTCTTCACAAGCATCCAACAGCAAAAATTCAAATTTCTACTCAAAACAACAGTCTGGAAAAACACGGGTTCTTACAAACTCCCCACCATAAACCTTCTCGTCCCCAAGAAGCCCAGTGAAAGGACCAGCAGCCATGCTACCAACCCGAGCATCTGCACAAACAAGATATCTGGACCGTCCAATAACCAGCCTTATAGCGTTAACCACCACCTTCTACATAGAAGATATTCAACTAGGACCAAACTAGTACTCCCCACCATAGGAATACCCATGTCGTCATCTTAAAGGAAACTCTAAGCCTGAAATCCCACTAGATAATAACAAAGTTTAACCTAAACAAGGAAAACCACCCTCAAAAGGCCAATGGTGTACTCCCCACCATATGGATTTCCTTACACTACTCCGAGAGCACAACCAGAACATGTTCCATCCTCAACATGGATGAACATTAAGAAAGAAAAAGGAGATCGATGTAGTTTCGAAGCTCTCTCAGCATACTCAAGACGAATCAAGATAGCACATGATCATCTCTTATAGGAGTACACTAAGATTTCACCGAAGGCGTGTCCAGCTCCCTCCGAGCCACACTAACATCCTACCAAAACCCGACCAGGATTCAAGCATGGGTCAACCATTTTCAAACAGGCTTCCCTAGAATGGAACAGACATCGATCTATAAGGGTTTGAGTTAAAACCAAGGGTCTCTAGGTCTTCCACCTAACCCTATAGAAAAATCCTCACATCTGGGTCACTAGGTTTAACCACCTATCCCAAAAGATCCAAAACCTCTCTGAAGACATTAAGGATCACAACGAACAAAGGAAAAAAAACCAAAACACAACCTACAAGGGCCCTAATCCTCTCCGAGAATCCTCAGAAGGAACTAATCCTTGGAGTTCACAACCCAAGCAGAAGAGAAACTGAACTGACGCTCATTGATTATCTGTATACAGTAATACCACAACGAGGTCTAGTTCACAAGAAAATCCTTGGTATCTATCGACATCATTCTCAACGATCCAACTAGATAACCACAGACTCGAGAAACAACACCCAAAAAGGGTTGAACAGAAAGGAATCACGTGCCACATAGACCAACTGGGGTCACTGCACCGCCTGTGCACAAGGACTGGGTCATCAGCCTCAACAAAAACGCATCAACATAGATCCACGTAACCGACCATCAGAGTAAAAAGTATGTGTAAGCAAACCAAAAGGTCTCAATCGTCAGTGAAAACACACACTAGCAGGCCTATATGATGTGAATCCTACGTGCCTAGTATGATGCATGAGATGCCTCTAGCCTTTTCCAGCCAAGAGTCAAAATCTATCCCTGGCATCTTGCTAATGGACAAGATCCAGAGATCCATAGTAAATCAAACACCACACAACATGTGCGTCGCTCAAGGAAAAAATCATATACAACTGTACTATCACAAAATCAGAATAGCGATCCCAAACCATGGTAACCAGGACTTCTTACCAAAACAAGTGTTCTCGATGTACCAGCCCGATATCCATCACAGGTTCTGATATATTCCTAATACTCCTATCTACCATATCCCAAATAGTAAATACCAAGAAAGAAAACTCCTCTAATACCACTTTGTAACGTCCTGACACGGAAGCTGCTAAATCAGTGCTCCGAGCCAGTTCACCACAAGGCCTCAAGCGCACCTCCCAGTACGCTAGAGTCTGCCGACTAGCAGCGAGGGCCTAGGGTGTAATAGTGGGGAGACTATGCCCTCATACCAGAGTAAAAAAATACTATAAATAATTAAGTATCATACACAGTGGAAAGTAAACAGAGTGTGGAAGCAATAAACAACTGAAATAGAACAATCTGTAATAGTAAAATGTTGTAAAAGCCCAAACAGCTATGCAATACAATACAACACTGGTCACCCATCGGGCCGACCATACAGATACAAGTACAAAAGAAACTGAAAGTAAAGTACATGGATCTACTACTAACTCTGAGCCAAATCCACATACCCGATCTCCAGACAATGTCGAACTGCAGCAACCCAATCAGTAGAACCATTCGAGCAGCTCCGCTCGATTATGAAACACTGGGCCTCAGCCCTATCCACCATGCAACTCGTGCTCAACCTAAAAATCAGACATAATGTCTACACGTACACCAAGGTTCATGTGTAGGGGTGATAAATAATCTCAGTAGGACACCCCTAAAAGCAACCTATAACTGTGCTGCTAAAAGTGTATGCAACAGTAATGTGCTCAGCCTATCTAGAACACAACAAAAGGAGGTAAACCAAACATGCAACCACAGTTGAACTCTGGGTATGTAATCCCTATCAACTGGGAAAGTGCCACCATGGATGTCCATATATATATACATACACACGTATAGTCTCATACCTATACACATACACATAAATATGAATATTCATGATTAAGTGATTCAAATAACAAGAACGACATCAGCAGTCAATCCTTGGGACCATAAGCCCAATCTCCTAGACATCCTGTGAAAGGGCATTGAGTTGGACGTTGTGCCACTCAAGCCGTGTATCATTAAGTTGATCACTGGGTCTATAATCCCATTGACATGTACCTTCTTTGGCCAACGCCAAAATTATGTCTCTGAACAAGCTAAACAAAAACAAGTAACCCTCTCGGAAGTACTCACAGCATGTCCCCTCTGGTTCAACCAGTCAAATACAAGCAAGCAGATAACACAATAGGTAACCCTCTGGGAATTACTTATAGCCTATCCCCTCTGTTCCTACCTAGCAACACAAGCAACCCTCTGGGTAGCACACACAGTCTCACCCCTCTGGTATAGCTAAATCACAGACTCTCTGGGGAAGCGCTCATCGTCAATTCCCCCTATAATCTCGTATCGTATTAAAGGCGCTCTGGGGAATCACCCAACGTCAATTCCCCCTATGGCCTACGTCGAGGAACTACCGACACTCTGGGGAAGCACTCAACATCAATTCCCCTTGTGGTCTCGCATCGTATAATTATAAAGCCACTCTGGATAATCCCTTGCGTCCATTCTCCCTATGGTTTACTTCATCAGATTCTCATGGACCTATGTAAGTCAAGCAAGTATAGCATCGCATAACGGCCCAAGTAAACCTCAAGAACTACTTGGTTAACATTATACAACATATCAGCATGTCATAAATACAACCACTCCATCCTAACAATACTAGGCATGGAAACAAGGCATCCTAATAGGAAAAGCTAGACCAAACGGTCAAAATCAAGCAAAATGGGAAACACATCCATATCAAGGTAAAAATACACTAATTACAATCAAACCACCTCTACTCAGGAACATAAGGAATGTAGGCATCCTGAAAAACAAGAAAGACGCATCGTGTCAGGCTCAACAGCCACCAACCAGGAAGCAACTCTGGTAAACACTACAACATCAGCAAACCAAGTTAGATATAAACAAACAGTGCGGGTGGCCCAAATGCCCATCCCAACAATACATCCAAAGCCTAAAGGGATCACTAGTTTGGCATGGGTTCTAGGTGACACTCGATCACCATCTCTACCCAAACCCGACATAGTAACTCAGGGTCGGTCAAACAATGGGCACCCGCTAGGTCCCTCAAGTCAAACACAGAGGAGGCATCATACTCAGGATCCTCCATGTAAACACGAGCGAAGGCATCCTACGCAGGATCCTTAGAGAAGAGAAAGGGAGGAATCCTACATGGGATCCTCAAAGGAAGTACAACATACGTATTCCATAACATGGTTCCTATCAAAGGAAGAACAAGAGAGAGATCCTACAAGGGACTCCCTAGGTCAGCACACACGCAAAGGCATCCCTCAGGGGATCCATAGAAGTACCCAGTCTCAAAGGCTCATAGGCCAGAAGGGAACGTCTCACAAGGGAATAATTCTCTAAATCATTGGTTACGGGAGATAAATCATATCTCATCTTCAATTAAAGGTCTCAAATAAGTTGTTCTGAACACCCAACCTATCATCCACGCCAAGTCTCACTCTCAGGTGACAACTAAACTCGATAACTAGAGAAAGAACCCATAAATTTATATAGAAACCCCCAAAACCCCATTTAGATGACCTCTAAATTTCAAAATGATTCCACCATTGCGATCTACGTGGAAAACCCCTCATAATAGATTACTCACATGCCAAATTCTGACTTCTAGAGCCCAAGATATCCCCAAAACTACTAAACTGAAGTAGTACATGGCCAGAGCACATGGCCAGAGCACATTGGGCCAGCCTGTGTAATAGTACACGGTGTGTACTTTACTTTACATGGCGTGTAATTTACTTTACACGGCATGTACTATTTACAAAAATTCACCCAATGTTTTTTTTACTAAAACACATGCCCAGGTACCACTACACAGCGTGTACTTAAAGTACACGGCGTGTACTCCTTAAAAACCACTATTCTGTTTTCTATTTCACACGGCCAGCCACACAGCCACCCACTACACGGCGTGTACTCAAAGTATATGGTGTGTACTTATGAAAACTTTTTCTTCCCCAAACAGGAATAACACATGGTGTGTAGCCCTAGAATACACACCGTGTATTCTGAGTTTTCCAAAGGAAAATCCCTAAAAACACCCGAAACGCCTGTTTTCGCCCCTGAAACAACAGATCGAGCCCCATGGGATTACAAGCAATAAATATAAGGATTTAAAGACTTAAAACAAAATTTTTAAAGGGTTTCAATGGTGAAAACATAAACGGACCTACCTTCGGGTGGAAACCACCAAAGCTTCGGTTGATTTCACGGCTCCCGGTTGCTGTACGCCGACTCAGCGCGTCCAGAGCTTCGAATCGGTACCCCTCTTGGCTTCCAACTCTCCCTCTTTCTCAATATCTAAATCCCCCTAAAAGACACGACCATGGAGGAGCGCATATGGAGCGTGTGCAAGGAGGAAGGAAGAGAGAAGAAGAGAAAAGGAAAGAAGAAAAGAAAAGGAAGAAAAAGGGGCTCGGGCCGACCCCGGCGCCCGACATGAGTTTATACCTTCCCTAGGCTAAACTCTCCATTCTAGACTCAACAGTGTAGATGGAATCTCAATCAGAAGCTCCGTCTAAAAGTTATTTCCCAACGAACCTGCATGAATAATTTAATATTTAATTTAATAATATTAAATATTAAAAATTCCGCCAAAATTCGAACAACTCAGATTTCCACCAAACTCCTGTCCTAGGTTAAAATCCCTATTCTGAGACCAACAGAGTTGTCAGAAAAATTATCTGAGATTAGCTGGTTGGGGAAAATGACCATTTTACCCCTCACGAGCATCCAACAGCCAAAATTTAAATTTCTACTCAAAACGATAGTCCAGAAAAACACGGGTTCTTACACAAACAAATAATTTTTAAATCACACTTAACACATAAAAGCCAACTGGGCAATTTACCGAACACATGACTTGCACTTTTAAACAAAAAAAATTATTTTAAGCACTTAACATGGAATAAAACACCAATTGCATTCCATATTTTATTCAAGATACTAGAAAATGTTCAAAATAACATAAACCAGGTTCTAAACCACACAAACTAGGTGCAAAAGATAACAGAACATTTAAACAAACACTTGTTGTGCACTTTTATGACAAAACAACACTACCTTTCACAAAACAAAGCTTAAAAAACGTTTTTCACACCAAGAAAATCATACAAAGGCTGAAAAACATTAATAAAAATATATATCAGGTGATAATAGTAAGAAAATGATGAAACTTAAATGATAAAGTCATGTGAAAAGGATATCCTACCTCAAATCCTTGGCGTAATGGAAACGCACACCCAATATCACCATCTAGGGATTTATAAACCCTAAACCTATGAAGACCATCCCCAAACGAGCAAAAACCCCATAAAAATCATGGTATAATAGAACCCTAGGTCGATCATTACTAGAAGAGAATATAAAACCAACAAATAATGAAAGGAGGAAGAATAGGGAGGAGAAATGAGAAGGAATCTCACCTTGGAAACCAGAAAACTCTCTGTCTTCCCTTAGATCTGCACCCATAGAGAAAAGGTAATGGATTGAAACTCCATTCAGAGTCTCATAAGGTCTGGAAGAACCAGAGGAAGAATATTTTTGGTAAAAATAGAACAAATTGAATGATTTATGAATGATACAAAATACCTTTGGAAAATCTAGATGATTTTAGAATCATTGAGAATATTTTCCCTAATCTGTGACAAGATGAGCTCCAAAGAGATACAATGGAACATGGGGGTGAACCTAGGGTTCTTGGCCTTGAGTGGGAGGTGGAATCGCTGAAAATTATAAAAAAATTAATAAGATATAAAAGAAAAAATATATTTTTTTTAAACTGTAAATGGGCCCTCGGGCTGCCCAATACCTAAAAAAATAACTCAAATTCACCATTCTTATGAATTTATAAGGGGTCCAAACGGATATAGTAGTTTTAATATATCATTGGAGGCAAAGTTGGAAGTATAATGAGTGAAAAATGTAGAAAAATTAAGGATTTATAAAATAAAAAAATTGGTTTTTAAATCTAGAAATGGGCTCACGGTTGGCCCAAATCATGAAGTAACCACCCTTTTCTTTGAAACTCTCAAACAATCTATGGGGAACCAATGGTAGGATGATTAGATATATATGTTAGTTACAGACTCAAAATTAATCTCACCTAAATCCTAAGAAAAGGATCAGTATTTCCAATTAACTGGATCAAAACCAAGACATGAAAAAGAAAAAAAAATGGGTGTGACAATTCTCCCCACCATTAAAACTTTCTGCCCCCAGAAAACCATAACACTTTACAGCTAACAGAACAAAACCTAAGTATTCCTTATCAACATGATCCAGCCTATTAAGACAAATAAATTTCATTTAACATCAAAGAAACTTAATCCTCTTCCCCAAAAAAAACACCAACTCACAACCACTTCCTGCGAATAAACGGAAAGATCAAGCCACCACCTCTACAACCAAGCCAAGAACCAGATTGTTGGTCCTTCTCCTAGTGAACCCAATGATCACCCAAACCAAATTTCACTCATGAAATCCAATTACTTGGGGAGAGGCTGGAACGGGCTCCCTACCATTAAATCACAACTACCATCTGACAAATCCTTAAAGGAAAGATCTTCGAGACTCATACTGGGTCTCCCCACCATTAAAGACCAACTAGAAATGAACAAAAAAGAATTTAAAATGAACTAGAATTGTGGATAACCCACATAGGCCCACAAAAAATATCCCACAACAACTTGCAAACCCAAGTTAATAAGGTGACAACATGAACATCTAAACCGCCCACTCCCAAATGGAGGAGACAAGAACTGGGCCAACACTTTTTGCACGGATCCAAACCTCCACAACTCGGGGAGGGGAGGGAAGGGGACCCAATCATTAGGCCACTGAAACCAAAAAAGAAACCAAGGAACTACCCAACACTCTCCACCTATGAACAGGTAAAACCATAACCACACCCGATTTACAAAGCTGGTCCACACAGGGACAATGATCAGAAACCCACATCCATGAAGGAATTACCATAAACATTCTGTGAGGGGTAATTCCACCATGATCATTGTGACAAGAAGAAATTCATAGTGATGAGGAACCAAAATAGAGTTGAAACTACCGTACCAAAATTGTGGAGGCATGATCCTATTCGAGCACTCCACACCTCTGGTGATTTCCTGACTGTGTAAAAAGCTTCACTATGAGGCCTATGGCTGGAGCCCTGATTCTTGAAGCATCTATTGCACCGCAATCAAGTGATAAGGATCACAACACCCCCAAAAAACTCACTTTCTCAACAACATAGCTTCATATAAAGAGGAACTCATAGATACATAGCATCGTTCTCTCACACTCTGAACAAGGAGCAGAATGGACAAAGAATATGGTGAAACACATCAACATCACCGAACAAAACATTTGTCCAAAAGAATTATCACGATTTGAATCACATTAAATCAATCACAAAAAGATCTCTATTCCAAAAAATGGTTGAGTTGTCATCCGAATAGGTGTATTTAATATTTTAAATGAATCCTTAGGTTGATGAATAGGAAATATTTCCAACAGAGAACTATCCATGGCCACATCACAACATCCAACACATCTTTAGAAACCCACTAAATATTACTACAAAAACCGAGCCACCAACAAGATCTCATATCAAGACACAACAAGATTATTACTTCCAAATCACAAGGAAGAATACTGAATAAACAAATATTCTAAGACATATAAAAAAACTAGCCATATAACCATCAGTTTGTAAACAAATGCCACAATTTTTTAGCTCAAAACACTTTTGAAAAACAAACTAACTTGGTGGATTTCCACATTCACCAATGGTGTTTCATAAAGTCTCACTCACATGAACATTTACATGACACCCCAGGCACTCAACCTCCATGCCATATATTTCATCCTTCCAGATATCAATAAAACCATGCATGTGAGCACCCATGAAAACACCAAAGGCTAAAACAAAACAACTTCATTCCAAAAATCATGTAACTTCAAAAGGAACACCAACCAACAAGTCAAAAAACCTTTTCATATTTTACAAAACAAACCACACTTCATCAAGAACCATTTGCTTAAAAACCTACCCCTTTTCATTTTTAACAACTTTTAAAACAACCAAGATACCCCAAACAACCCATTCCCATTTTCCAAAATTCAGCAAGGTATATTTTCATAATTCGATGGCCATTGAGACTAATACCATTTCTAGTAAAACACTAACCACTCAAAACCAATTTCCAAAACCAATTTATCATATTCAAACACTTTTCAATATCCCAAAACACTCCATTTAAAACAAAGATTCAAAATCACCTTAAAATGATTCACACTTTCAAAAAAAATTATTTCAACAAACTACAAATTTAGATTATGTAAAATCTAATCCCGTTAAATTTTTTCCACTTCCTCCCCAAAAATTTGTTTCAAAAAAAACACAACCTTCTAAAAGCATTCTTATATTTTATTTTTGAAAACCCCTTTTTCCACTTTTCAAAATCCAATCCTTCCTTTAAAACACATTTCCAAAATTATAACACAAGTATTTTTAAAACAAAATTTTAGAATTCAAGAAAGGTCCAAGAGACCCACAAAAGGGAACTAGTGTCGGTGGGTGACTTGACCATATGGTTGACAGCCATATGTCAAACAAAACACCAAAACTGAGTGACTTATTAGGACCATGCCCCGGCTTCCAATGGCTTTCCAGACCCTGCTAGCTCATGGAGTCCATTAGTCAGACTCCCCTTATCATATCCCAACACCAAATAATCAACAAGAACAAAGGACACTAATAAAACCAAACTTCCTGTGGAAACCCGAGGATCAGAACGAGAAAGAGTATGTGACGATCTTCCCGAACTTACCCCTAAAGTCCCAACAATCCTACTCCATCTACCTTGACATCCCACAAATAACAAGGGTGATCTAAAAAGAAATGTATGCTAAGAGCTGACCTCCTTTGATACCATTTTGTTACAAACCAGCCCGAGTCGACCCTGAACTAGTCACCCAGGACAGCCCCTGACAAGTACTATGAGGCGTTCCCAATCCTCTCGGGATGGAGACAAGCACCGAGAAAATAAATAGAGTACAAAAGGGAACGATTTTCCCAAATATAAACAATCAAACAAATAGCATAAAGAAACAGACAACCCAAAATACATTTACTTAAAAAATTGAACTGAACATTATTTGTACAAGAAACTGAAAGTACAACTAAACCAACAACTCAACCGACAAAACCTGACAACCAACTAATTCCATGTGACCCCGCTGGTCACTCTCCAACACAATGATCACATGTCGCCCAAGGTGATCAAACTCAAGGTGAAACCCATACAAGAGCTAAAAATATAAGATGACTATAGGCATGAGTATTAAAATTCAGTAGGTTAGCCCAATATTCTATTCCCAATGCACATCATTTAAAATAAAAGAAACATCAATTTTAAGTTTTAAATACAAGATATAAAATTATGTTTTTCAAATGAGGTTCCATGTTATAATAATTATCAGACAAAAACTTACAAGTTTTATAAACAAGAATGCTAGTAATAATTTTTCAAAGAGTTGTAACTTCAAAATGAAAATAGTTTTTAAGAGGGGTGCTTTAAAGAATGTGCAATTTTAAATAACTCACACACACTACTGAATTTACCAACCAAACACACCATATGATGATGGTGAGTACAAAATATCCAATGAGCACAAGTCACGAGAACACCCCTAGGCACTAATTAGTTGTGAGTCCGGGTACCTCGTATCTCGGTGATGGTAACCATAATAAATATTCGTTCTCGTGCACACGATCCACTAGTAGGGAGCATAACCATAACCTAGTGATCCTACAACAACATCATAATCATAGTTTAGTTAGTTTTTTCATCATCAAACTTGCTATGTGAAACAGGGGCCAAACCACATGGGATCACCAGCATACTAGTACACGTCCGCCCACCAAGATACCTGGGTTTTCCATTTTTGTGCTCAAAAAAAGTTACACATCTATAAAATATAATTTTCTCATGAAGATTCCATTTAAAAATCATACACACATAAAACATTCCACACACATGTCTCATATTTTTTTCACAGATCAATAAACCACATAAATTTTCATAAAATAATTTTAAGAAGTATAACGAGTCCCTGCACATAAAATTCATTCAAAAATGATCTTTTAAGGACAAAAACCCATCAATACCATATAAACCCAGATTTATCCACCCCAAAACCAATTAATAAATCAATTTCATAAACCATAAAATGGCCACAAAAGATAGAACATGAAATACACATGGAAACTATTTTTACAAGAAAAAAATGTCAAACGGGCCTTTAAGCCTTTCTCAAAACTAACATTTGACAAAGGTATGCATTTTACTTTTATTAAGGAGGTGTATACACACCATTTAAATCATAAAAACACTTTCATAAATCCCTTAAAACACTCCGGTTACATATTCAAAACACAACCATTTTCATAAGGATGTGAAATGGGTCATTTTTCAGCAACTTAGGTCAAAACATGTTGTAAACCAAAACCCATTTGTTTGTAAAACCAAATACACATTGAAAATACATATAAGGACCCAAAAATACCATTTTTCATTCTAAAAATGCATTAATAAATTAAAAAAAAAAATTTAAATCACACTTATCACATACAAGCCAACCGGGCAATTTACCGAACACATGACATGCACTTTTAAACAAAACAATTTATTTTAAGCACTTGACATGGAATAAAAAACCAATTACATGCCATATTTTATTCAAGATACTAGAAAATGTTCAAAATAACATAAATCGGGTTCTAAACCACACAAACTAGGTGCAAAAGATAACAGAACATTTAAACAAACACTCAGTGTGCACTTTTATGACAAAACAACACTACCTTTCACAAATCAAAGCTTAAAAAACGTTTTTCACACCAAGAAAATTATCCAAAGGCTGAAAAGCATTAATAAAAATATATATCAGGTGATTACAGTAAGAAAATGATTAAACTTAAATGATAAAGGTATGTGCAAGGGATATTCTACCTCAAATCCTTGGTGTAATGGAAACGCACACCCAATATCACCATCCAAGGGTTTATAAACCCTAAACCTATAAATACCAGCCCCAAATGAAAAAAACCCATAAAAATCATGTTATAACAGAACCCTATATCTATAATTACTATAGTAGAATATAAAACCAAGAAATAATGAAAGGAGGAAGAAGAGGGAGGAGAAATGAGAAGGAACTTCACCTTGGAAACCCGAAAACTCTTCGTCTTCCCTTAGATCTACACCCATAGAGGAAAGGGAATGGATTGAAACTCCATGAAGAGGCTCCTAAGGTCTGGAAAAACCAGGTAAAGAAGATTTTTGGCAAAAATATAACTAATTGAATGATTTATTAATGAGACAAAATACCTTTGGAAAATCTGGACGATTTGAGAACCATTGAGAATATTTTCCCTAATCCATGACAAGATGAGCTCCAAAGAGATACAATGGAACATGGGGGTGCTACTAGGGTTCTTGGACTCGAGTGGGAGGTGGAATAATCTAAAATTATAAAAAATTAATAATATATAAAATAAAAAAATTGTTTTTTTTAACTGGAAATGGGACCTCAGGCTGGCCCAATACCTGAATAAATTACACAAATTCACCATGATTATGAATTTATAATGGGTCCAAAAGGATATGGTAGTTTTAATATATCAGTGGAGGCCAAGTGGGAAGAAAAATGAGTGAATTTTTTTTGAAAAATGAATTATTTATGAAAGAAATAAATTTGGTTTTTAAATCTGGAAATGGGCTCACATTTGGCCCAAATCATGAAGTAACCACCCTTTTCTCCAAAACTCCCAAACAAGCTATGGGGAACCAATGGTAGGATTATTAGAAATATATGGTAGTTAAAAAATCAAAATTAATCTCACCCAAATCCCAAGAAAAGTACCGGTATTTCCAATGAATTAGATCAAAACTAATACATGAAAAGAAAAAAACCAGGTGTGAAATACAAGCTGAATATCATCAAAACATATGATGTGAACTTAATTGATTAAGTAATTATATACAAAATGGTAATAACTTAAATAAAAGGAATAAAAAACTTGAAAGTGTTTCTTAAGAAATTAAATAATTAACATAAGTTTATTGTTCAGGATGATAAGGAACGCACGTGACGAGTTGGGCTTGAGGTAAGGGACTTTCTTATAAAAAATATTCTTCTAAAGTTTCCCTTCCATGTCCATATTCTTATAAATGTTTCAAGAAATTTATTACTTATTCTTAAATGGATGATAAAGGGTCATTTTTTACCATATTTTACCCACTTTAAAATGTTTTTAAAGAGTATTCTTTTTAAGTTTTTACATAAGGGGCTCTTAACTTTACAAACCTCATTTTAAATGTTTTCAAATATTTATTTTCTAAATATTTATATTCCATGTCTATATTCTTAAAATAATTTAATGGATTTTTTTTATATGGACATAAAATAATTATATAGGAAATTTTATGTATCTTTTTACTTTCCTTAATTGGTTTTTCAAAAGGAATCTTTTCATGCATTTTATACAGAACATTTTGACTTTTTTATAAAAAGAAAAAAAGGAATGTTCTATTTTAACATATACGGTGACAACAAATTTTCTCACCGCCATAACCATTATTTTATGTTTGGATTCTGTTATAACATTCCATATTTTATTTAAATAAAAACCCTCTTTCCCATTTATCTGGTAATTTTAGTTTTGAAAATATGTTTTTTAGAAAGGAAAAGGTATTTTGATATCCGGGAGTGTTATGATTGTGGGTTCAAAAGAGTTTTCAAGGGTTTTATGATGAAAATGAGTAATATTTAAAAAAAAACATGATATAGTCCTTGAAATTTTTTTATTATGACAGGTGAGTCTGATATAGGTCATGATGATGGGTGATCCCGATATAACTTATATGATGGGTGTGCCCAGATAGTTCTCCAATACATTGAATAATGATTATGTTCTCTAGAGAAATATGTTGGAAGTTAACTTAATGGTTATTCCAATTTTAAGGGTTATTTTAAGAGTTCTATGAAGATGATATCCAAAGGCACCTATATAAATTTTCTATAATTTCTAATCAGTTTTTGTAGAAATTGTTTGATTTTCAAAATTAAGCTAAGGATATTTTTAAAGGATTGTGCCCTTTTAGGGTAAAAAGGTAAGTTTTAACAAAAAAAAATTATGTATTATCATCTTTTCTAAGAAACCGTCATAGTTATGATTTTTCCCTTATGTTTTCTTATAAAGTGTTTCATGAAAAAATTTGGTTAGTAAATCTGGTTTCATTTTAGATCAAAGTTTAAAGGAAAACTCTCTTTATGATCTCATGATTTTAAAATGGACTAATGGGTTTCTTTCTTTTTATTTTGTGTCCATTTTTTGATTATCCCAAATTTTTAAATGTTCTTCATAGGTTTTAAGGATGATTAGGAACAAATAATAAGCTAAGTTAAAAATCATAAATATTTTCCATGAAAAGAAAACATGTTTATTTTTAAAAGTTTTGTATTATGGGGAAAATGGATACTATGAGGAACTGTATGAAATGTATTGTATGGGTTTTTTATGTAAGAGTTATGGCCTAATTATATAAAAATATAAACCATAAAGATATTCAGGTATGCAATAAGAATAATTTTTGTCTATGGATTCAATTTATGGTATGTTTAACGTCAGTTCCTTACATAAACTAAGAGATATGAGAGGTATAGGGAGGGAGAGGAGATAAATGGTGAGGGGGTATAAACACATTAATTATATGAGATAATTCCTTTTATTATGGTATGGATTCTGGGGGTGAAAAGAATAAGGATAGAGGGACAAAGGAGTTACCCCTTTAGAACTGCAGTGGCCTAATATTTGAGTGAGAAATGAGAGAGGGTGAGGGTTATGTTATATATTAATTAAAAATTAATTAATTAATTAAAATTTTAAAAAATAACATTGGGACCACCGGAACTCCAATGGATAACCATCATAAGTCTAGTGGGAAACCTCGGCTTATAGCCCCTCTTCCGTCCTAGCCGGATTTTCAGTGAGCCCCCTCTAGAAATCTGGTGGCCTTTGTATCCCTTTGCTGCAAGCCACATAACTCTCAACCTACTCCCAAACCTCTTGTATAACACCCAAAACCTCCAATTATTGTAAATAAATACCCTAAACACTCAATTTTAACTTTCAAAATGCACCAAAGAAATAATAACCCTCTCAATATAATCTAAAATTTTAAAAAATCATTATTTTCATCACTTAAATCTCAATTTAAATCATAATTAATACCTTAATTAAATTGATCACAACATGAGTCACTCCGATTTTAAAATATGGATGGGAGAAAATCTCACACTTTTTTATTATATCTTTCAACTAATTTATTTGCAATAATAATTAAAAAATATTATTCAATTTATTTCAATACATTTTTCAATATTCAAATCACTTGAAAAGAACTATATGATATATCAAACTCTTCTTCTTTACCTCAAAATTTCCATGGATCATGAAATATTTTTTTTCAAATTTTAAAATATCTACTTTTTTATCTCACTCAGCTTGAAAAACATCACTAAGGACTTTATCAATTTTTTACAATGTCTCATTTGTGTCAACTTAATAATATTGAGTAAGGTGTAGAGAATGAAAATATTTAAGCAACATATATTTTCTTAGTTTTAAAATTTATTATTTTTAGAAATATTACTAATGCATTGAAAGAAACGCATTTTTAAACATTAAAATATAATTATATCATATCATTTCCTAAAAAATAATTCAACTCCAATTTAGATTTCATTGTAATAATTGAAATTACATAAAATAAGTAAAATATTTTAAAAATGTTTTAATGTATTATTTCACTTCTTGGACCATCATTGTTAATAGACAATGCCAAAATTAGGGATCCTATTGATACGGTACATATATGGAAAGAATAATATTTTTTATAGATTTATTATGTAATTTAATATATGAATATAATACATAGAGTTATATAATTTATATTTTAATAATAAGTATTTTATTAATTCTTTCATGATAAATGTTATTTTGAAAATTTATTTAATTCCTAAACAGTTTATTTATAATATATTATAGTAAAGAATTTAAATATTTATGAGTTAAAAATAATAAGTATGTAAATAAGTAATCTAAATTAATAAGAGTAATACTAATAATAAAAATTAAACTACATGACTTGATAATTACACAAGTGCTTATGTAATCTAGATCCAAGCGCTTGTGCAATATTACAAAAGTCAAAAATGATTACTTTAGTGTGGTTTCATGATAAGTATTAAAAATAGATAATGTTTTGAATAGTAATAAGGGATAATAATGATGACTAATCATGATATATATGTAAGGAATTAAATTTTAAAATTATATAACATGATAATTATCAAAATAAAATTAAAATTACAAGATTAATCTTAAAAATATCCATGAATAGGGGTTTTTCTCTCCCTTATCAAATCATTCCTTTGAAACACTCTTTTCTCTAATTGTATATTTCCATATGCACTCCATAGTTCTTCAATTTCATTCTCAACACTCTACTAAAGTCATTTTTCAACCTAATGACTCAATCAAAGAAATATTTTTTTATAAATTGATGAGTAAGATTCGATATTTTCATTAAATTATATCCATTTACTTATTTTTCTATTTTAATAAGTTTGATCAATCTTTAGAATGCCTTTGATATCTAAAAATATTGTTTAATCCTTTTTTATTCTTAAAAATGAAACATAAATAATAATTCTATTACATGAAACTTTAAATTTTGTTAAATTTTCTCATATTTTTTCCTTTTTTTAATATTTATTTTTTTATTTCTATTTATAAGAAGCTTTTGAATAGTTTGGGACATTTATGGATGGGATATTAATATTTATTTAGCTTTATATTAAATCTAAATGGTATTTTAATTATTCCACAAAATGGATATATACTCATGTAAACAAATATAATTATTGTATAATTAATTCTTTGAATAATAATTTTAATAATTCATTTAATTGTAGCTTAGTAAAATCAATATATAGTAACTTTAATAATTCAATTTTAGGGATCCAAATCGAGTGGGCATAGAGTTGGATGAGTGACTAGATCAAATAAGTGAGAAGTGTTAGCACGAGGTGGATGGTTGTTGGGTTAGCCTTTAGTTTGGGTATAGGTCAACCTAATTGAGAGGGTGAATTTATCAAACTTTGGTTCATTTTTTTTGTGTGTGTGTCATTAAAGTTTGTTTGTATCTTCTCCAATATCTAATAGCAATTAACTAAATTTTCATGGGTGAGAAATAACTTCTCATAATGGATTATTATGTGTATATAAGTATATATTCATCCTGCATTGGTATTATAACCAATACATGTTTAACAATGTAAATATAAAATTAAAAAAATATATATATGATTAAATTATATATTGACATTGGAATTTTAAAAATAAGGAAAAATACCATTACTGTGGATATTATAACCCTAAAACATTTATTTCATGTGAAATAAATTTAGATTCAAGTATAATATTAAATGAGTTAAAATAATTATATAAAATTGGATAACAAAATTATTTTAAGGTTATAATAAAGAATGACACATTAAAAGAGTTATATTTATCTTCTTATGCCATTAATATAAACCATATTAATCTTTATGAGTTTTAATGAGTTTCAAGACCTAATGAGTTTGTCATATTTTTTACCCCTTACTAAACATTATAAATTCATCCCACATTTCCTTATGATATTCACAGTTTATGAATGAGTAGGTTTTAGCATCCAATAAGCATTAGTGTTAAAAGGTTTTTGATATGTCACACCCAATAAGAATTAATTTTAGAACTATAGATTGTGGAACACAACATACATCGCCAACCAAAGGAAATTCTAGAGTAGAATGGCCTTCAAACCCTATAAGATCAAGCTTAAGTTGGTTATACCTTTAACTACCCAATTTACCCTTTTCTTCTATTTTTTGTTTCACATAAGCATTCCCCACTCATAGTTATGGCCATCCTAGCACCCATTACCATCAATACTTGAACCTTGAATCCATTGGATCTGGATGATATGAGAACCAAATAACATAATGGATTGGGTGTCATGAACCGGTCTGATTTTTCCCTTCATCAGATGCCTGAGCTAGCTCATGATAAGGCCTGAAGGGTGTTCCCAATCCCCACGGGATAGAACAAGTTCTTGAGAATCAAGGAATCATTACTTGGGACTTATTTCTCCCAATAAACATTAATTAAATAAGTAGTATAAATTAAATAAAATTATGGAATGAACCATTTGTATGTTAGACATCCACGCCAATGAAAAATAAATAAAACAGCAACCTGATATCAAAACTAGGAAAGCAGTAAAAGCCTAAGTGACCAATGTAATAAAATTAAATATAAATAAGAATAAACCACAAACATACCTATCTAATTATGAATAAACAAGTCACTACCCTATACATAAGAACCAAAACACCCCATGGATGAGCATAAAATAAGCTGGAAACCTACCACTGAAAAATGATAAAAATATAGGGTGAGCAATAAGCTCAGTAGGGATGCCAAAAGAGAAACCATTCTCTATGAATTACCTTTAAATAGAAACCATTTCATGCTAATTTAAAATAAATATATTTAAAATAAGGTTTTCATTTCCTTTTAAAGTAAGTAACGAGATAATTATTTCAAAAGAACCATTTTCCTTTCCATTTTCCAAAATAGTTTCCAAAGAATAAAATAATTTTCAAAAATTCCTTTCTAAGAAGGAACATGCGGTGAAAGAAATATCTCAGTGAAAAGTAAACAGTGGAAATCATATCACAAGGTACTACTAAAATAGAGGAAAGTAGAATGCAAGTAAATAGGTGGTGATATAAGAGTTTCCAACAAAATCTTAATAGTTGAAATGATTGTATACAAATATCACAAAGTGAGGGAAAGTATAATACCTATAAAATGGTTAACATGGGATACTCCTAGACATAAAGTGAACATACCCTAGATGTACTCTCTTTGGGTCCATCTTCCATCCTATCAATGTGATCCATAGTCAATAACCAATCGGATGTTCTCAAATAGCCTCCCTGGTGGTACATCCCACCATGGCATTTACCTACTAGGGGGATCCAGTCTGTCTAATCAAGACTAAATAGAAACTATATCTTGACTCTCACTAAAATTTCTAGGATCTTATGGCTATAGAAAAAGTGGTAGGTGGGGAAGTAAGTATGAATACAACATCTCAATCATGAAAAGATGTCATACATACTAATCCCACCTCCCGACACCATCCATGAAAATTCCCCCTAGAATGGGGAGTATCCAGAAACGTCGGACCCTGGGAGTGATCCCCTATCTGTGAGCTACGTATACCGGAGTGGGTCTTGGTATCCCCTAGCGGACCCTAGCGGTGATGTTTCAGCGAGGTTTCCTCAGAACGGGAATCTGAGGGCACGGTTGCGTCCGGAACGTGCCGTTTACCCTAGGCGGGGTGTAAACTTTGCGGGCGCGGGCCTGCGGTGAGAAACGCCACCAGGGGCGTTTTCGTAAATAAGTGGTGAAGTTAGTGTGCGAGCGGCGGCCCGAATAACTTCTGAACGGAGTCTCGGATGGAAAATCTGAGTCGGCCGTTGCGTTCAGAACGGCGCGTTTACCCTAGGGGTGACCTTACTTTTGTTCGCATCGGGCGTCGGGTCCGAGGCGGGTTTGGCGCCGGCGGGCCGCTGATATAAATATCAGCCCCCCTCCCCCCTTATCGTTCTTCGCCATTCTTCGCCGCCACTCCGCCGAATCGAGCAAACGAAGCACCCACGAGCTCGTAATTCGACAGCGGACGTTCCAGGAGCGCGCAGCGGAAGCTCTGGAGCGCGGATCTGAGGCAGAACGTCGGCGTTTCGCCCGCGAGGTAGGTGGATTTTAGTTTTAACCCCCGATCCCGTTTTTGCTGCGTTTTTCTGCAAATTGAAGTCGTAGCAGTGTAGATCGGGTCCCGAGGGTCGTGTAGACGCCTCCGGATCGTAAAACGGACCACCGGGGTGCCCCCGGCGGTCCGCGGAAGGTCCGCTGGCGTGGCGCCGGCGCCGGCGGAGCCCGGCGGCCCGCGGTGGCCCGCGGCGGAGCCCGGCGGCCCGCGGTGGCCCGCGGCGGAGCCCGGCGGACCGCGGTGGCCCGCGGGGGAGCCGCGGCAGCCGTCCGCCCATCGCGGCAGAGCCGCGGTGGCGCGCCGGGGGCGCGCGGCGGAGGCCGCCGGCTGGGGCGGGCTGGCGGCGGCGGCCGGTCCGGCCACTTTTCGTATACGGGGGTCTTTAAACCCCCGTATCTTGCACTCTGAGAGTCGGATTCACACACCGTTTGCGGCGACGCGACCCTGACGACGAGGCGAACCCTCCGGTGTGGGTTTGAGGGTTTAAAGGTTCGGGATCGTGGCCCGGGAGCTAGAAACGTCGTACAAAATAATATTATTTTAATGTTTTACGACTTCGGGCCGTTGTAACTTCTACCCGGAGCGTCTGATTGACGTGTCGTCAGCGGCGTTGAGACCCTGATGGTGCGACGGAATTTTTGAGATGGTTTCCGGGTGTTGGGACTGTGAACGGGGTGCGGGCCCCACGAGGCCGGGTTTTGGCGTTTGCGGAGAAACGCAACTTTTGCACCAGGAGTCCGATTTTGGCGGATGAATAGTCGATCCTGAGTGTTTTTCCGAGAGGATCGCAATTGTGTGATCCGTTCGATGAGTTTCGGAATCCAGGCGTGGGCCCCACCCGAGCTGGCCTTCGGTGAATAGTACCTTTTTCACCGGGTGTCCGTTTTGGACGAGCGAGTAGTCGATTCCGCTTGTTTTTCCGAGGGGATCGTCGTGGTGTGATCCGCTTGATGGGTTTCGGGATCGTTGTGTGGGCCCGCGCGAGCTAGCTACGGTGAATAGTGCCTTTTTCACCGGTGCTCCGTTTCGGGCGAGTAAACAGTCTATCCTGCGTGTTTTTCCGCGTGGAACGCGATGGTGGCCTCGGTTTTGGCCTAGGAGGTGCGCAGTGTGGCGTTGTGGCGGGTCGCTCGGGTTAGTGATGTTTGGACCAGCAGTGGTTGAGGGTTCTCCCTTGGTTCATTCCTACGAGGGTTCGTGTGGCATCACAACCTTCGTATGGGTTTGTGATCCTCTCGATGGGATGTTTAAGCTGTTAGAGTTGTGGTATCCCTCGGGTGGGCCCGAAGTGGATCCTCTAGCATCTTTACCCTAGATCGGGTTCTTGGTATCGTTGTGACCGCTTATTTACGGGCGGCGATCCCCTATCTAGCAGGTTAACCCCGTAGGGTTTGTGGCATCATCGGAAATATGATCCCCTACGCGGTGGGCCGTGCTCAGTAGGGTTGTGGCATCGTCGGGTTTACGATCCCCTACTCAGCAGGATGTTTATAGTAGGGTTGCGGTATCGTTGGTTATACGATCCCCTACTCAGCGCTTGGTGTCGGTATCGTTGGTTATGCGATCCCCTACTCAGCGTGTGGTTTCGGTAGGGTTGTGGCATCGTCGGTTCGATCCCCTACATCGCAAGTTATACCAGATAGGGTTCCGGTATCGTCGTGACCATCTTTATATGGACGATGATCCTCTATCTGAGTGTGGAGCTTCTGTCGAGCGCCAGATCGGGTTGTGGTATCCCCCAGCGGATCCTGGGTGTGATCCCCTATCTGTGAAAACTACGTATGCCAGATCGGGTCGTGGTATCCCCCAGCGGACCCTGGGAGTGATCCCCTATCTGTGAGCTACGTATACCGGAGTGGGTCTTGGTATCCCCTAGCGGACCCTAGCGGCGATCCCCTATCCGAGGAGTTTGGTGGTTATGTTGTTTCAGCGAGGTTTCCTCAGTGATGTTATCCGACGAGCGTGGACTCTCGGGTGAGCGTCTAAGATGTTTGTTTGGGACCTGATGGAGTGTATCTCTCGGATGAGTGTCATCTAGTATGACAGTGTTCGTGTGGTGTACTCTCCTGGTTGGGGGCAGATGCTGGTGATGAGGTCGGTACCTCTTGTGGCTTTGTGGCATGAGCTGAGTATATCTGAATTGTTCAAGGTGTATGTATGGGCATACACCTGAGCCGAGCCGAGCTGACTTGTTGTGTTTAGCCGAGGATGGTCACGAGATGGAGTTTCTCTCTCGTCTGGGTTCCCCCTGGCTGGGTTGAGCGGACTGTTGCCTTTCAGTTGCTCCCTTGGGTTTTGGGTTTTTGGGGTGCCTACTGAGTATTTTTATACTCACCCCTGCACGGGCTTTGCCCACACATGTTTGTGTCTTGTGCAGACCACAGGCCTTTTGATGGAGTCCCAGGAGGACCCGGAGCAGGCGGAGCTTAGTGAGCGAGTTGACCAGGGTGTTTACCGGAGCTGTGCCGAGGGATCTTTCTGGCGGGTGTCGGTGGCAGCGTTCCCCTTCTTCAGAGCAGGTTGGACGCGCTTTGTAGTTTTCTTTTGGTGGGCCCTGTTTTTCCATTTTGTACTTCTGTTGTACTCTGGTTGTGGGATAGTGTATGCATGCATTTACTTTCCAGTTTCTATATCTCTGCACTGTTGCATGGAGGTGTTTGTGGGTGCGAGTGTACAGGTACCTTAGGCTAATGCCTCTCATGTGTGTGATAGCCTACTCGGCGCTGGTCGCCAGCCCCTGCCCTATTGGAGGCGGGCTTGGGGAGTTGTAGCTCGAGCCTCGTTGGGTCGAGTCGTGACAGAGTGGTATCAGAGGAGGTTCCACCTTTGGAATCTCAGAGCGTAGCTGGTCTAGCTGTGAGTTTGGTTTGGGTTGCATAGCGGCAGTGTTAGGGTGTTTCGAGCTCGGCTTTCAGGCCAGAGACTCCAGTGTTGGTGCGGAGGCCGACGTATCCATACACCAGGACTCTGATAACCTGCCTTTCGACTTGGGACATTCGTACACTGGTCGCGGGGACATAATGGTACATGCATCATATAGGACTGGGTTTTTGGGTTTTCCTTGTCCTTCTTGAGTCAGCTCTTCAGATATACTCTTTGACCGTGGTGCGTCTTGAATGTATTTCAGGATGCCTCCACGACGACAGCCAGTGAGGGTTCCACAGCAGGATTGTGCTGATGACCCGCCCCGTGTTGTGGCTGTGGAGCAAGGCGCAGGTTCTGAGGTTGCACCTCCAGGTGGTCTGCCAGTTGAGCCACCACCTGTCGAGCAGCTGGTTGTGCCGGCGGTGCAGGACGAGGTTGCGTGCAGGCTGAGTGCGCTGCACGAGTTCCAGAGGCAGCGACCTCTAAGGTTCCGGGGTGATCCAGACCCCCAGGCAGCGGATGACTGGCTTGAGGCAGTCACCCGAGTTTTCCGCCTAGTAAGGACACCTCCAGATCAGATGGTGGTCCTAGCGGCGAGCCTTCTACATGGTTCTGCTGGGAGATGGTAGAGTTTGGTGACGCAGTCCCATGACGAGGAGACGCTCACGTGTGCAGAGTTTGAGCGGCTCTTCAGGGAGGAGTTCTATCCGGTGACGCTGAGGTCAGTGCGGATCCAGGAGCTTCTGCAGCTTCGACAGGAGAGCATGACTGTGTCGGAGTACTCAGCGAGGTTTACAGACCTGTCGCGCTACTCCCTGGATATGGTTCGAGACCCGTTCTTTAGGGCTCGGACCTTCGAGAAAGGCTTACGCAGGGACATCCGAGCAAGTGTGGTTTCCTTGTGCCTGCCCACCTACGCTGGGGTGCTGGAGCGAGCGCTGGTGGTGGAGAGTTTTCTGGCTGAGCAGTTTCCCCCTGTTAGTGCTGGGCACTCGAGAGCTGAGACTTCGTCGGTCGAATCGGCATCTGGTAGCCGACGTCAGACTCAGGGGTCTGGACGTGGCCGACGTTTCAGGAGGCGACCCCAGGATGGAGGATCTGAGCCTCAGGGCTCACAGGGCTCGCAGGCCAGTTTTGGTCAGCCGCAGGAGAGGTGGTGTTACGCTTGCGATGGTCGGGGACATCTTGCTAGAGATTGTCCGACCCGACGTGCTGCTGAGAGGGAGCCGGTCGATGGACCGCCTTGGCAGAGGCAGCGTCTCGAGCAAGGAGGTCTACAGGGCGGCGGACGTGGCGGCGGAGCTGGTGCAGCGGGAGGCGGTGGTAGGCAGTACCAGTTGCCACCACCCCCACCCCCAGGTGGTCCACGCCAAGCTCAGGGAGCTGGTGGCCGAGGGCGAGAACAGCTGCATGCCCTGGAGGCAGTCGACCCAGAGGCACCGCGGATGGATAGAGGTACGCCTTGTGTCTTTTCTACTTACTGCAGTAGTTTGTCAGACACTATTTAGCGGTACTCTTTCCTTTTGTTTCTTGCTCGAGTTTTGTTCAGGGCGTTGGTAAGACCCTGAGTGGTTGTTTTTTGGTGAGCTCGCTGGTGTGTGAGACTCAGTTGAGAGTCCAGTCGCTTTCCTTGTGCTTAGAGCTTTTCGGGGACGAAAAGTTCTAAGGGGGGGAGGATGTAGCGACTCGGGTTTTTGGCCCTGTCAGACTTTGGAATATTTCTACGAATAATTCCAGAGCTAGGCGTGAAGACGGCGTGCGATTCCGATTCTCGGTGTGCCCGAAATTAATTTTATAAAAATACTAAGTATTTTTATACTATGCATGTGGAGAGGGTGTGATATCTCCTAAACAGTAGCTCGGAACGGGAATCTGAGGGCACGGTTGCGTCTGGAACGTGCCGTTTACCCTAGCCGGGGTGTAAACTTTGCGGGTGCGGGCCTGCGGTGCGAAACACCACCAGGGGCGTTTTCGTAAATAAGTGGTGAAGTTAGTGTGCGAGCGTCGGCCCGAATAACTTCTGAACGGAGTCTCGGATGGAAAATCTGAGTCGGCCGTTGCGTTCAGAACGGCGTGTTTACCCTAGGGGTGACCTTACTTTTGTTCGCATCGGGCGTCGGGTCCGAGGCGGGTTTGGCGACGGCGGGCCACTGATATAAATATCAGCCCCCCCCCCCCCTTTTATCGTTCTTCGCCGTTCTTCGCCATTCTTCGCCGCCACTCCGCCGAATCGAGCAAATGAAGCGCCCACGAGCTCGGAATTCGACGGCGGACGTTCGAGGAGCGCGCAGCGGAAGCTCTGGAGCGCGGATCTGAGGCAGAACGTCGGCGTTTCGCCCGCGATGTAGGCGGATTTGAGTTTTAACCCCTGATCCCGTTTTTGCTGCGTTTTTCTGCAAATTGAAGTCGTAGCAGTGTAGATCGAGTCCCGAGGGTCGTGTAGACGCCTCCGGATCGTAAAACGGACCACCGGGGTGCCCCCGGCGGTCCGCGGAAGGTCCGCGCCGCCGGCGCGCGCGGCGGAGTCATACACCTTTTAAAAAAAACATCCAATATTTGAAAACAACCCTTTACCATTTAAAAACCCATTTTTGAACCAACGCCTTGCAATTTTCTAAAGTCACCCTTTAAACTTATACACATATTGACCTTTATATATATAAATACCCTTTGTCCTGATGTACATATTCACACACCTTGTGTGAATATGTAAAAAGAGGATATCTATATATATATACCTATACATGTTTTTGTGTATAATCCATATTTAAAAATGAGGAATAATTTAGAAACCATTTTGATTCCCTATATAAATAAAACATGTCGTTGGGACTTTATAGAAAACCATTCGAAATTCCAAATCATCCTCGATGTCACTAACTTATATAAATAAAATATTTTGAAATATAAACCAATCACTCGGTGTGATCAACCTTTCAAAACATATTTTTAAAACATGTTTCACCGAGTAAAACCCATGTCCAAATCTTAATAAAACATGGAAAACATTAAAGAGTCCAATTTCATCCATAAAAAACATTTTCTATAATTTATTTACTAATAAATATAATTAAAACACCCAATAAAACACTCAATAAATTATAGTTTTCAATTTAAAGGCTCGAACATAGGGTAACCTGCCTCAAACTTTATCACCTTTGACAGGAGTGGACCAAATCTACCTTAAGAGAGTCTAAGATACTCTATAAAAATATGAGAAACACAAAGGTCACAAAATCACTAATTAAAAATAGATATGAAAAGGAAATTAGATGAATCGCTACCTGGATTTGGTGGATAACATGTTACCTTTGACAACCACAGCTAGAACGGGTCTCAAATCGGTCCTTATGAACCCTAGAAACCAAGAATCACCAAAAAAACACCCCATTTAGGTTAGGGTTCATCCATGTAATGTGAACCACATGGGAGATAAATAAAACCAATAAAAAAAGGAAATAATAAAAAATAAAAAAATAGGAGAAGCTAACATGGGATGATCACACTAAGAAACGGGGAAGAAATCAGTGAAGAGGGGAGGTTTCCATAAGGGGGTGGAATGCATGCTAGAGGAATCCCCGTGGGGGATGGGTTGTGTGGGATAGGAAAGGCTAAAGGGGTATATTAGGTTTTATTTTTATCTTTTAAAAAAAATTATTTTAATTATTATTATTTTTAATTGGGTGACACACATGGTTTTAGCACGGTTTACCCAAACTGTGCATCGACCATGCACCCTCATTGGGAACACCTTGGAATATGAAAAATTGTTCCACATGGTTAATATAACCATGTTCCAACCATTTAAAATAATACTTCCAAGAATTATAGGTCCCTCACATGGTTACCACATGGTTAGACCTACTGTGCTGGATAACTGTGAACCCTGCACCAAATTCCAAAATCTTAAAATTTTCAAGTAGGATCCACCCAGAACTCATTGCCCAAACTAAAAATAAATAACTAATTAAAATAGTAATAAAAATAATTGTTAGGGTGTGATATATTTCCCCACCATAAAACTTTTTTCATCCAAAAATCTACTAAGTCAAAAACGGGAAGCAAACTAGAACCTTCAACCCAAAAGAAAGAACTCCCAAAACTAAACCTCCAAATCAAACCCAAAATCGAATGAAAACTACCAACCTCAGTGTGACCTATATCTCTACAAGCCACACCCTACTAATCTAATATATCAAAATATAGATTTACAATGTGAATCTATCCTCCATTTATAAGTTTACTAATTATGGTGGCTCAACCAGAGGGAGACAAGCCTGAAAACCCACTAATAAAAATTATTACCCTAGAGACTCCGGTGATGAAAACAAAAAATATCACATTCATAAATTACTCAAAACAAATATTCACTCTCCAAATGACCATAAAACAAATTATATAAAAAGAAAAGAAAGAAAAAGAAAAGGGAAAAATACCTCAAAGACACATGGGAAATTATTGAGATCTCAATGTTGGAGAGGATCCCTTTCCCAAAAGAAGCTTTCAGTTACAGAAATTCTGGAGGTGTCCCAATAGACCATAGTGGAAATAGGTCTTTGGAACATCTGATCAAGAGGGCTTAGAGTTCCCAAACTGACTGCATTGGATACACACAATAGAATGCTTCCTTTTTTAAGAAGAAAAAACTAAAGAAGGTTCACAAAAGATAGGCTCCTCTGGTATTCACTTATCATCAGATGGTGATCCTTCACCAACTATGAAAGGAATAGAGCCACTAATCACAAAATGTTTCCCCAAAAAATCCAACTTAACTAGATAAGTATTTCTCACGAACTCCTCAAACAATACATACCTATCTGAAAGGAATTGAGCACTAAAAATCAGACAAAGACCCTTCATGAACTGATGTTCCTTTAAAGAATATCTTGAAATAACCTCTGGAGAAAAGGGAACCAACTCATTAAAATGGTCGACACACACCTTCACTATTCATTGACCTCGTTAGAGGCTCATAAGTTCCACTGCCTTATCTACCTTAAACTCTACAGGAAGGAGTCACTAAGCAAATTTGGTCTTAAAGAGCACCCATGAAATCCCAACTTTCACTATAATGGGATGATGATCTTCCACAGATCTAAACTCATCCCCTCATACAACCTCATAACAGATTTAACCCTAAAAACATCAAGAGTCACCTAGGATTGGAAGAATTTCTCAACTTCCTCAAGCCACTTTGTTGCCTATCTAGAATCCATATCACCTAAAAAGACAAGAAAACCCCATGAAGAGACTGGCCCCACCACTCTATCATGAGTCTGGGTGGTTTTATCAACTAAACAAGATGCTCTTGAATCCTTATGAACCCTCATAACTCTTATGGGAGGCATTCCCTAAATAAAAAAAGAAACACAATCCAGATCAATAGTAATCTCAATTTAAATCTAAGACAAAAGAAGAAAATCTAAACTCAAACAAACAGTCCCAAAACAGAAATCAACCAAATCACTAAACTCAATTTGTAAATTTCACCCTTTAAAAACATTTAAAACTTTACATTTCTCAATTCAAAATTTAGAAATTTCACTTCCAAATTTAACCACTTTAAATTCCATAGTTTAATTTGAAAACAATTTCCTCACTTAGGTCCATTTTAAAACCGCATGATATTTTCATTCAAAACATCCATAGGTCCTCAAACTCAAACTCCCTTTTTAAGCATGGATCCTTTTTTCCTTTCCATGATTCACAAAAATACACAAGCCCCCCCTTATTGAGATTACATCATACATTCCCTCCATTCAATGCCCAACCCAATTATAGAATCAAGGGGCTACCTTAAGAGGGGTTTTCATTTTTGAGGAAAAGCCTCAAAGTGCCAAATGGGCCTTATCAATTCTAAGAAAACATTGTTCATTTGAAAAAAACTTTCATTCCACTTTGAAACCAAACTTAAATTCTAAAATCCATTTAAAATCAAACCAATTTTCATCAAAATGCCATAAAAATCCTCTTTTATAACCAAAAAATCATTAATTTAAAATCAATCCTTTAAAACTAATTTTCACATTTTATCTCAAACAACACAACATACCATAACCAAATTGAAATAAAATTGAATGAGTCCAGCACATAATTTTAAGAGGGGGTAGTGTTAGTGTGCAACTTAGCCACATGGCTTAGTGGACCATCTTCCAACTACACAACCAGTGCTGGGAGTCATCATGAACCATGTAATTAGGATCCACATGAATTTCTAGGCCCTGTGAGCTCACCAAGTACCACCAATTCACTACTATTTTTCATCCCTAATCACCAAACAATCAAAAAACTCACAAACAGTAGAGTCAAAGCTTGACTTCCCATGGAAAATTGAGGCTCAGAATGAGTAAGAGCTTGCAACACTCTTCCCACCCCTACCTCTCATGTTCTGATAATCCTAATATCCAATCTACCTAAAAACCCAAATAATAAAAACTTGGCACCGGTACCATTTTTTCACAAACCAGACCATGTCGTCCCTATGTCGGATGCCTGACCTGGCCCGCCACAAGGCACGACGGGTGTTCTCGATCCCTACGAGCTGGCATAAGTTCATGGGCATCAAGGAATCACCACTTGGGGAGGATTTATCCTAATAAAATTTAATTAAATAAGAATCAAAAATAAATAAAATTTTAGTATAACCCATCTGTACGTCGGATGTCCACGCTAGTGAAAAATAAACAAAACAACAATATAATATCAAAAATAGTAAATAAGTAAAAGACTAAGTGTCCGATGAGATAAAAATAAACATAAATAAAACCAAACCACAAACATAGATGTCTCTTTGTGACTATAAAATTAACCACCCTATGAAAAAGAACCACAATGCCCCATGGGTGAGCATAAAATCAACTGGAAACCTTCCATTGAAAAATGAAAAAATATAAGAATGAGCAATAAGATTGGTAGGGATTCAAAAAGAGAATCCAATCCTTATTCCTTACCTTTAAATAGAAAACAATATCATGTTAGTTTGAAATAAATATATTTAAAATAAGGTTTTCATTTCCTTTTAAAACAAGTAACAAGCTAAGCTAATAATTTCAAAGGAACCATTTTTCTTTCCATTTTCCAAAATAGTTTCCAGTGAAAATTAAGTAGTGGAAATCATATCACAAGGTACTACCAAAATAAGGGAAATCAGAATGGAAGTAAACATGTGGTTATATAAGAGTTTCCAACAAAAACTTAATAGTTGAAATGATTTTATAAAAACATCACAAAGTGAGGTAAAGTAGAATACCTATAAAATGGTCAGCATGGGATACTCCTATACATAAAGTGGATAGACCCTAGACATACTCACTTTGGAACCATCTGCCGGCCTATAGATGTGATCTGTAGTTAATAACCAATCGGTTACTCTCATCCAGCCTCACCGATGGCATGGCCCACCATGGCCTTTACCTACTAGGGGGATCTAGTCTATCTAATCAGGACTAAATAGAAATCATCTCTTGTATCTCACTAAAATTCCTAGGATCCCATGGTTATAAAAAAAGTGATAAGTGAGGAAGCAAGTACAAATACAACATCTCAATCACGAAAGTCCTTCATATATATTAATCCCACCTCCTAACACCATCCATGCGAATTCCACCTAGAATGGGGATTATCCATAAATATGTCTACATTTTAATAAAAACATACATAGGTACCAACCGGGCCTCATCATTTGAAAACAACCCTTTACCATTTGAAAACCCATTTTAGAACCAAATTCTTTCAATTTTCCAAAGTCACCCTTTACCTTATATGCATATGCACCTCTATATATATAAATACCCTTTGTCATGATGTACATATTCACACACCTTGCATGAATATATACAAAGATTATATCTATATATACACCTATATGTGTTTACGTGTATAAGATATATGTAAAAATGATGAATAATTTAGAAAAAATGTTGATGCTCATTGGAAATCAAATGCGTTGTTAAGCCTTTATGGAAAACTGGCCAAATGGCCAAAAGATCCTCAATATCTCTAACTTACATAAATACAATAGTTTGTAAAATAAATCAAGCATGTTGTGAGCTCAACCTTTCAAAACATATTTTTGAAACATGTTTCACCGGGGAAAACCCATGGCTAAAGCTAAATAAAACATGAAGAGCATGAAAGATACCAATTTCATCCATCACAAGTATTTTCTATAATTTATTTACTTTGTAATATAATGAAATCACCCAATAAAACACTCAATAAATTATAGTTTTTAATTTAAAGGCTCGTACATAGGGTAACCTACCTTGAACTTTGTTGCCTTTGGCAACGATGGCCCAAATCTACCTCAAGAGGTTCCAAGTCACTATAAAAATACAAGAAACCCAAAGGACATAAAACCCATAATTAAAAATAGATCTAAAAAGTAAATCATATGAAACCCTACCTATATTCATTAGAGAACGTGTCACCTTCGACAACTGTGTCTAGAACGGGTCTTCAATCGGTCCTCACGAACCCTAAGAAAGATGAATATCCAAAAAAATACCTTATTTGGGTTAGGGTTCATCCATGGCACATGCACCACATAGGATAGAAAGAAAACCAAGAAAAAAAAGAAAAAAAGAAGAGGAGAAGAGGAGAAGCTAACCAGGGGTGATCTCACTAAGAAATAGTCAAGAAATCTGTATGGAGAGGAGGTCACCAAAAGGGGTGGTGCATGCGCGAGGGGAAGCCCCCTGGGGGATAGGTCGCATGGGAGAGGGAGGTGAAATGGGTAGATTAGGTTTTATTTTTATTTTTTAGAAATTTAATTTTAATTATTATTATTTTAATTGGACAACATGCACGGTTTTTACATGGTTTACCCAAACATGTGTTGACCATGCGCCCTCACTGGGCACACTCGATCACATGCATGGTTGGTCCACACAATTAAGTTAACCTTGCTCTAACCGTGAAAAATATATCTACCAAGAATTTCAGTTCCCTTTTACAGTTGTTGCACGGTTAGACTAACCATGCGGGCTAACCGTGTGCCCTGCTCTACATTCTAAAAACTTAAAATTTTCAAGTGGGAACCACTCAAAACTCATCACCCAGACCAAAAATAAATAAATAATTAAAATAGTAATAAAAATAATGGTTGGGGTGTGACATTGGGAAACAATCAATGTCAAAAAAACAAGGGTAGGAAATCAATCACAACAAAGATGGAGGCAAACAAACTAATCATGATGTGACCATATTGGTCTCCTTTACATGGACTTCTACTTCTTCTCATGGAGGAGGAATGAGTGAAGCTAGACTTCTTGGATGTTTAGAGAAGTATGGGATACTTTCTATCTTCTATTTCATTGATCTTGGTAAAATTAGAAAAAGACTTAGCTCAATTGCTAGTCCTTAAAAAAGGTTTGTGAAGTCAAGAAGTCGTTGGGATTAGTAGGTCAATCCATCAGTCTAGGGATATGCTAGTGCATAACAAGAATTTTTTGGAAGTAAATGAAGAGAATTGAAAGTAAAAGGAGATATAAGTTATTGGATTTACTATTGGTATGAAGACTACTAAAAATTCAAGAGGATAGGTAATGGGTTTTTTGTTCAGTGGAGTTGAAGTTTCCACTATAAGGAGAATGAATATGCAAATTATAGTGGAAAAGTTGAATATAGATGAAAGGTTTTAAAACCTAGTGAAATGTGTCATATAAGGTGTAAAATGAAATATGAATATTATTATAAGAAGTTATTTAAGTTATGGTAATGTTTGAAATAACAATGGGTTTTCTCTAAAATTCCATGGTTTGATGGCATAGTTTGAAAGTTGAGGTTTTCCAAAGGAGGTGTGAAATGATATCCAACATGAGATGTATATAACACCATAATGGTATGTTCTGGTTTGGGGAGGGATTATTTTTTTGATCTATAAATATGTAAATAATAGACTAGTGGGGGTGAATAGTCCTTCAAAAACTTTTAAAATAAATAATCAATCAGAGTTTATTATTGAATGAATCAATAGTGTAATATAGTGTTCAGAATATAGTGTAGTGGGAATTAAAATATGAACATAGTATTTTTATAGTGGTTCAGATCACTAAGATCCTAGTCCACTCTTCAATATTCTCTACTTGGTGATAAGATTAGTAACCACTATGAAAACCCACTTTTAAAGGTGTGATAACTCATTTATAAACACTTCCTTTTACAATATCCGAAGGCACAACCCTAACTTTTCTATATGAGTCACAACCAAATTTTAACCTGGATTTTATTCAGGATTGAGAACCCAAGGACCTTCCTTTATATTGGTAGAATAAATAATATGAGGCTTTATTTTGATTGGTAAAACATAAACCGATGCTCATAGTCACAAATAGTTAAAGAAAATATTTAACAAAGAAAACCAGAAAAAAAAATTAAAATCATCAGTGAAGCATATTATGATGAATTTTAATACAGATCAATAACTTTGATCACTTCAATAGTAGATAATCAAATGATTAAGTCCTTCATGATCATACCAAATGAAAATTGTAGTCATGGAAGATCTTAGTACTAGTGTATAATGTATCAGTCATCAAGTTCTTATTGAATAAATTGTGTCAATATTATTTTATCACATTCTCCCTTGATGCATTCCAATGGATTATTCTTACTTCATTAACTCCAAGATCTTGAAGAAGATTCTAAATAACAAATCATAGTATTTCATGGGTTAGAGAATAATAAACTTAGAATAATAACATTTACCAGTAATTTGAATTATCACGCTCGTTATCAGAGTTTTCACGCTCTTTTATTCCTACATGAAATGACTCTGAAAGACTTCTAATGTGATTGTTAATACAAATATGTATTTTACTATTAATAAAAAAGAATAAAATAATTTGAAAAAAACATAAAGTTTATTAAGATATCAAACCATCACTAAAACAAAGCATCGTTACTGCATGTGTATGTATAAAGAATTTATGCTCAGAATATTTAGTCAAACATCTAATTATATTTTTAGAAAAATATTTTCAATTAATAAAATAAAAATTAAAACATATTCTATATAATTCATTAATAAAAAAATAATAACAAATATATTTTTTATCAAAAGATAATCAGTCGCACATTTTATAACTAATGGAAGTAGATATAAATTTTAACTGATGGTGGAAGATGCCTACTACCACTACCACTAAAATAGAGGATCGATTACTGCTATCATTCTATTACCGCTAGTGTCAGAAAATATCTACTATTAGTATAAGGATATTTTACCACTAGAACAAATATTCATGTTATTGTAAAAAAATCATGCTATCGTTAGAAGAAAATATTCATGCTTTTGTTAGAAGAAAATATTCACGTTGTCGTTAATATCCATAATACCATTAGAAGAAAATATTCATTACTACTGTTAGAATAAGAAGAATAATTTTCTACTATTACTATAGGATGAATCTACTACCACTATTGTTCATAGAGATTGATGTTACCTCTAGTTATGAGAAGCTACTGTAGCTAGAAGGAATGGTTCACATGCATGGATAAACATCACATTGAAATCTGTTAATGATGTGTCATCTTCAGAAGGTGTTATATGGATGAGAAGAGGATGTGTATGGCTTTGTGACAGCTCAAGGATGAGGAGTGGGTGTTGCATGCACTGGTTCGGGTGTGGAAACTCACATAATGGTAACATAGAGCTTAACCCTTACATAAGCTTTGATAAAATCACTTTACCCTTATGTAAGTATAAGAAGTTTTGATCTACCCTCATGTGAATTATCCATACATGGGTATACCTTTACATGGCTATTAGTTTACCTTTACGCAGGTTCCCTTATATGGATATACCTTTACACGGGTACTAGTTTACCTTTACCTAAGTAATATAAATTCACCAGTACCTTTAAATAAGGTGAGGATACCCTTACACAGTTTGTATGAAAACTCACTTACCTTTACACAAATACCCTTATGTAACTCCTGTACCCTTACATGAGTATATAGAATCACATGGTTACCTTTATGTAGCATATAGAAAATACAAATTACCCTTACGTGACAATTAAAAATGACGCATATAGAAAATACAAATTACCCTTACGTGACAATTAAAAATGACGCTTTACCTTTACGTGTGGGTTCAAAAAGGATTTTACCTTTATGAAATGATTAAAAAATAAATATACTCTTATGAAATAGTTAAAAAAGAGATTTACCTTTATGAAGTGTTTATATTTTCAAAGACACCTTTATGAAATAGTTCAAAACCAATTTTACCTTTATGCAATAGTTTAGAAACCCAAAAACTTAAATACCAAAATTAAAACATAAATCATAAACATGTGAGGTCTTTAAACATATGAAAAAATTAAATGTTAAGTAATTATGTTTAAATAAAATGATTACTTTAAAAATAATGTACATATATGGATAATAATTAAATCAACTTTAAACAATATAAATCACATGATATATAAATTTAAACAACATCATAATTATTAACACATGTACATATATGTTATACAATAAATTTGAGGTATTTTAAATTTAACAAAACTTAAATTATAAACCAAATGAAAGAGAGGATTTTTAAAATTAACAAAACAAACTGATAAAATATTAATTCCCAAGTTCAAATACTAACAATCTCCCCATTTTTGTAAATTAAAAAACTGTACATTTAATTAAAAACAAACCGAACATTTAATTAAACTTTCAAAAACATCCTCCCCCTTTTTGAAATTTATCGAAAAGAAAAGGAAATCTCTAAAACATTCTCCCCCTTAAATAATAAATAAATTATTAGAAAATAATATTCAAATGTATATATCTCCCCAACATAAATGTATATATAATATAAATGTATATCAAAAATTAATAAAAGTAGAAAGTAAACATAAAGTAGAACATTCTCATGAAAATTTAACAATTAATAATATTACTCTTATAAGAATATTTGGAACATATTATGCTTCTAACATACTAAGTTCAAATTTCATTTTCTCAAATATTACAAAATCTAGTGGTTTAGAAAATATGTCAATAACTTGTTTTTTAGTGGGAACAAATTCTAAACTAATATCTCCTTTATTCATATGATCCATCAGAAAATGAAATCTAAAATTTATATGTTTTTTCAACAATGTTTCAAAGGATTTTTAGAAATTGAAATAGCACAAGAATTATCATAGAAAAATAGAATTTTACCAAAGCTAATATTAAAATCACATAAAGTTTGTTTAATCCAAATACTTTGTGAGAAAAACTAACAACATCAATATAATCAACCTCAACTGTAGATAATGCCCCTAATAGTTGCTTCTTATAACTTCATGAAATTAAATTCTTGCTGAGAAAATGACACATACCTATTCTGCTTTTCCGGTCAAGCCTATAACATCTAAATCAGAGTCAGAGTATGATAATAAATCAAAAAAAAAGCGATTTGAATAAAATAAACTAATACTAAAAGTTCCTTTGAAGTATCTAATAACTCTCTTAATATATTTAAGATGACTTTCCTTAGGATTTAACTGAAATCTATCACACAAACAAACTAAAAACACTATATTTGATTTAGATGCAATCACATATAGTAAACTTCTTATTAGGCCTCTATACAGTTTAATATCAACACACTTTCCATATTCATCCAAATATATTTTTTAATTTTTACTCATTGGTGATTTAATAGACTTACATAAATCAAGGACAAAACTTTTCACAATGTTTTTATCATACTTAGATTGATTTAAGAAAATACCATCTTTTCTTTGATTGATTTATAAACCAAGAAAAAAAAATCAATTCTCTCATTAAGATCATATCAAACTCACTAGTCGTCAATTTAGAAAAATAATTACAAAGTAAATCATTTATAGAACAAAATATTATCTCATCAACATATATTGATACAATCAATATATCATTTGAAACATTATTTTTAAACAAGGTTGGGTCAACCTTTCCTTAACAAAATTATTTTACAATAAAAAATGAGTTATTCTCCCATACCAAGCTCTTGGGATTGCTTAAGACCATATAAAGATTTATTGAGTTTAAAAATGTGATTTAGAATTTTTTTCATCTTTAAATCCAAGGGGAGAATGTTTTAGAGATTTAATTTTTTTCTTTTTGATAAATTTCAAAAGGGGGTAATGTTTTGGAAAGTTTAATTAAATGTACGGTTTTTTTTAAATTAAAGGTTCGGATTTGTAATTTATAAAAACAGGAAGATTGTAAGTATATGAACTTGAGAATTAATATTTTATTAGTTTGTTTTTCTAATTTAAAAACTCTTACATTTTATTTGGTTTATAATTTGTTTTTTGTTAAATTTCAAATACCTCACATTTATTGTATAACATATATACATGTGTTAATAACTATGATGTTGTTTAAATATATATCTCATATGCTTTAGATTCACTACTACAAATTTGAGTTTATCCGGTGCAATGATTTATCAGTGCTAGTTAAAAGTGATGATGAAGGCCCCCTTCATCAGCCCTAGCAAAAGTGCTGATAAATGGAGGCATTTATCAGTGCTTAAAAAAGAGTTGTCTTTATCAGCGCTAAAAAAATCGTTGATATAGGATCACTTTATCAGTAATAATAAAAAAATATTGATAAAGGGGCGGCTTATCAATGCTATAAAAAAGCACTGATAAATGAGGGTCTTTATTAGCATTTTTTTACTAGTGCTCATACAGACCCCCCATTTATCACTGTTATTTTTCTAGCACTGATAGAGGCTATATTTCATAAAAAAATAATATTTCATTAAAAATAATATAAAAATATAAAAATATATTGATATTGATATAAATATAATATATTTTTTAAAATATGATTTAGATAAGGCTTAATACGCATTTACACTTAATATATAAGATATTTAGTGAAAATGAATTATAAAATAATTAAAAAATAATATTGATCAATAATTTTCTAATTATTATCAAGTAATAGTCATTTAATAACAATTGGATGACATAAAATTAAATGAATTAATTAATGGTCTAAGATAAGTTGAAAACGTGACTTGAACTTCAAATGGTCATAACTTTTAATACAGGTGTCTGTTTGGGCTCTACTACATATAAAATCGAATCCAGCAAAGAGATCTACGTTGTAGTGATTAGGGGGAACCCTGTTAACTATTTTTTAGGCCAAAAAAGGCCTATAAGGCCTTCAAAACTTAGTTTTTAGTTAAGATACCCTATTTTTTATTGATTCTATATTATTTCAACTACATTTAAGCGAGTCTTCTTGTCCATTTTTAGTGGGGACTGAATTTATTCTTAAGGATTACATTCATATAGATATTATGGTTTTGAAATTTCATAATTTTTTATAATATAGTTTTATTTATAATTAAATATATTCATATTTTCTTATATTTACTTATAATAAATCAATTTTATAAATACTTACTTACATAAAATTGTATTTTTAAATATATAAACCATATGGAAATAAATATTAATATATAATATATTTAAAAAATTATATGTGTGTGTATATATCAAGCACTTTTAAAAAAAATATGTATGTAAATATATATAAATAAATAGAAGTATCAAAAAATGAAAAATAAAACAAGGTAGGGTAGTGGTGAGGGCTTCACATTGAAGAAGAAACGTCTGGGTTCGAGTCCAGACACACGCGAGTGGGTGGTAATATATATAGCGCTTAGAAAGGGGAGTCACAAGCGTTGTTAAAGGGATGGGGGTGCGTAAGGGGTGGTTAAGGGGAATAGATAACACTGAGAAAGGGGGTTTGCAAGTGCTGAGAAAGGGGGCTCGCGTAAAAAAAATTCAAATTTTATTAGCATTAGGAAAAAGTACTGATAAATCCCCCCTTTATCAGTGCTAAACAAATGTATTGATAAAGGGTGTCTTTATCAGTGTTTTTTTAGCACTGATAAATTCACTCTTTATCAGTGCTAAAAAAAGCACTGATAAAGGCCCTCTTTATCAGTGCTTTTCTTTAGAGCTGATAAAGGGTACCTTTATTAGTGATTTTTCCTAGCATTGATAAAGTTCACTTTTAACATCACTTCGGTAGTCAGCACTTTCTTAACACTGATATAGCCTCTTTTTAGCTCTGTTAAAAGTGTGTTTTGTAATAGTGATTGTTTAAAGTAATCATTTTTTAATTATCTTGTAATATGATTGAATTGTTTGTCACATATTTACATTATATTTAAAGTAATAATTTTATTTAAACTTAATTACCTAACATTTAAAATTTTCATATGTTTAAAGACCTCACATGTTTATGCTTTATGTTTTTAAGTTCGGTATTTAAGTTTTTGGGTTTCTAAACTGTTGTGTAAGGGTAAAATTGTTTTTGAACTATTTTCTAAAGGTGTCTTTGAAAATTTAAACATTTCATAAAGGTAAATCTCTTTTTTAACTATTCGATAAGGGTAGATTTCTTTTTTAATTATTTTATAAAGGTAAAATCCCTTTTGAACCCGTGTGTAAAGGTAAAATCCTTTTTGAACTCATGCATAATGGTAAAGCATCATTTTTAATTATCACATAAGGGTAACTTGTATTTTCTATATGTTACGTAAAGGTAACTGCATAATTCTATATACTCGCATAAGGGTACCAGAGTTACATAAGGGTAGTTGTGTAAGGGTAAGTGAGTTTTCATTCACATTGTGTAAGAGTATCTTTGCCTTGCGTAAAGGTACCAATGAATTTCTATTACTCACTTAAAGGTAAACTAGTACCTGCGTAAAGGTATAGCCGCGTAAGAGTACATACGCAAAGGTAAAATAATAGCCGTGTAAAGGTATACCCACGTAAGGGTAACTCGTGTAAGGGTAGACCAGAACTTCTTATACTTATGTAAGATTAAGGTTGTTTTATCAAACCTTAAATAAGTGTAAGCTCTATGTTATCATTACGTGAGCTACTGCACCTGCACTAGTGCATGCGACACTCATTCCTCATCCTTGAGTCTCCATGAAGCCATGCACATCCTATGCTCATCCATGCAACACCTTCTAAATATGACACATCATTAACAAATTTCAATGTCATGTTCATCCATGCATGTGAACTATTCCTTCTAATGGTAGCAGCTTCTCATAACTAGCAGTGGCACCGCTCTTCAGGAACAGTAACGGTAGAATCATCAGCCTACAGTAATGGTAGGAACTTCTTATAATGGTTGAATGAATATTTTCTTCTAACAGTAACATGAGTATTTTTTTCTAACGATGGCACAAATATTTTCTTCTAATGGAAGCATTAATATTTTCTTTTAATGGTAGCATGAATATTTTATTCTAACGATAGCATGAATATTTGTTCTAGCAATAGCATATCCTTATATTAACGGTGGCTTTGTTCTAACAATAGTTCTAGCATAACAGTAGCGGTAGCGGATCCTTTGTTTCAGTAGTAGCGGTAGTAAGCATCTCCTATCATCAGTTAAAATTTATACCTACTTTCGTTAGTTATAAAATGTGTGACTGATTATCTTGTGATAAAAATATAATTATTTTTTTTATTAATGTATTCTATAAAATATTGTTTAATTATTATTCTATTAATTAATTATATTTTTATAAAAATATAATCAGATGTTTGATTAAATATTTCAAGCATAAATTCTTTATACATACACATGCAGTGATGATGCTCTGTTTCAACGATTTTTTGATATCTTAATAGAATGAAAGTTTATTCAAATTATTTTGTTTTTTTTATTAATTGTAAGATACATATTTTTATTAACAATTACATTGGAAGACTTTCGGCATTTCATGTGGGGTTAAAGATGAGAATTATCAAATAATGAGCGCGATAATTTAAATTGTAGGTAAACGATATTATCATAAGTTTTATTAGTGTCTAAACAATGGAATATTATGATTTTTTGAAAAATGGATTTCATTTTTTTATTCTATACTTCAAAAAATGTTTATGGTGAATTTTTGGAATTTTTCTGAAATACTTGAATTTTTTGTGAATAGTGAAATTCATTAATTTACAAAATATGCTAAATAAGTGAATTTTTGCGTCATGCTTGAGTCATGACTAATGAAAATTGTCATTGGTTTGAAATCACATGCACTTATTACTATTCTTGCTCATGTAATCATCACCATTTCTTGTCTTGTGAAGAAATAATAATTTAATGAATATAATATTGTGAAAACCCCTCTCCCCTCCACTATAAATACTACCATTCACACCCTCATTTCCTCACACCTCTTAAGCTTCAATACTTGTCTAAACTCTACCCAAACATCTTTTCTAGCCCCTCCTCTACATCCAAGAGCTTTTGGTCTCATCAAAAGACCAATCCAAGGTGCCTTAAGGAGGATTCAAGAGGCAATTCCCCTCTCTTTTCCTTTAATTTCCTTTCAATTTCAAGTTCTTTTCTTAATCTATCCCCACTTATCATCAACACATCATATGGTAACTCTAATATCTTAAATATAATGTAATTTTATTATACTAATGGGATAATATATAATCCAACCCCCTTCTTCTCTTCTTTTTATTTTAGAAAGGAAAACGTTGTTCATGAGGTGTTAATTTATTCAAGAATGACATGTTTTCATTTTCCTTTACTGCCTTTAGATCTGGTCATGAAACCATTTTTATGGTTGAATAAGATTATTTTATATGTATTATATCCTATTTAATGTTCTGGAACTAACTTATGTACATATTACTAAATTATTAAACAAAACAAGTTTGTTGTGTTCGAAAAACTGCCCGAATTAACCCAAACGATCATCATTAAAATCTTATCTAATGATTTATTCTCACTGTATATAAACAATATTTATAAGATCATTTCAAGTTATATAACATCATAAATAACATATAATTACAATTTTGTGTGTTTATCCATGTTTTAAATGAACTTCCATTCATGAATACAAGTGAACCATTCAAGAAAACTATAAAAATGAACATTCTCGGACAATGAATTTAAACTCTATAACTCATCCAAAAGCTCATAAATGAACTTAATAAAAACTTAATAAATATTATTAATGTATAAAAGGTTATTTAATTGTTAATTAATGAATCTAATGTGGTTATATAGTACATTAAAGTGAAGAAAGCGTTCAGATACAAGGTAAGATGAAATTCTTGAACCCAACTCTCATACTTTGGGTTTCCCTCTTTCAACCCATTTTCAGTATGGATATGACTTAAGAATAATTTATTCATACTAATATTAACTATTATGGGATATACATGTTTTCTAATTGAATTTATGACAAACTCAATGTTCTTCCAAATGAACTCTTCTTACAAATAAACAACCACTTTTTTACTTCTCAAAGATTGTTTCTACTTCACTCACCGTTGATTGTTCTATGTCAAGAATGTTATCCCCTCTTTATTTTGGGATCCAAATGTTTATGAATGTATTCTTTATGATTTAAAACTCATTCCTTTCCATGGATTATTTTATTTTTAAGTTTGACATGTGTTCTATGTGGCATGCATGATAATGTAAATGTTATGATGTGACGAGTGCACCCAGAATTATATAGTGCAATATGAATGTTATGGTGTGACGGGTGCACCTGGAATTATACAGTGCTCCAGTGCATTGAGTAAAGTGATGAATCTCATGATTTAAATGGAAATGATGCGTGAACATGATGCTAGCATTGTTCACAACTATGTGTGGTATTTAACCATTAAGACATGATGTTTCTTTTTTATGCATTGCCACATTTCAAGTGTTTTATTAATGCTTCCTATCATGTTCATGATCCTTTTCCTATGTTAAGATTGTTCTCAAACATTGTTATATTGTTCATATATATCCTCATACTGGACTTTTAGCTCACCCCTTTTTGATGTATATCCTTAGGTGATTATGCGTACTAAGGAGTTTTCAAGGGATAATAAGAAGCTAGAGAAGAATGGATTAAATAAATGTTTACACTTTATGTTGTAAATGTTATGTATGGTTTTAGTTTTTCCAAGACACTAAACCTTTGGATCCTCATTGTGTAGTACTATTATGTTGTTTATATTCTAAATTACGTAATAGTGGTGTAAGGAAAGGTTGGGTCTCTATAGTTGGTATCAGAGGAAAGGTTTAGTTAATTTGGGAATTAGGATTAGTGAACCCTAGATAAAACCTCTAGTATAATACTAAGTATAAGTAAGAACACAAAAATATTTGCTAAACATATGGATCCCATAATATATAATTTTAGTATTATTTTCACAAGAGAATAAATTATTTATTCACGACTTGCTGACTTATGTTTTGTTCTAACCTTTTCTATTTTAGAAAGGGTGGGAACTAGGAGAAACCGGGCTAACAACCCATGCGAGGGACAATGTAGTGATTGCCCAAATGACATCCCCAATGATTTGGGAGGTGGAGTTCAAAACTTCATAGTGATGCTTACCCAACTATCTCAGGTTATGAACAATAACCAGAATAATGGGGAATGCCCTCCTTTACCAAAGAGGGAGAAACTGGCTATCGAATGTTTTATGCAGCAACAACCATCGATGTTTAGTGGGTCTTCTGATCCACTAGTTACAGAACAGTGGTTCAACTCCATGTAGAAGATCTTTTATGTGCTTCACTGTTTTGAGACTGAGAAGGTGACTCTGCAGTTTATCGTCTAGATGGAGAGGCCGACCAATGGTGGGATTTGGTTAAGAACACCAAACCAACTTACGAAATTGAAGAGATGATATGGGAAGAATTTAAGATAATGTTTCTTAACAAGTATTTCCCAAGAACTATTCATATAAATATGGAGAGAGAATTCATAGAGCTCAAGCAAAAGGAAGGAGAATCTGTCACAACCTACGAAGTGAATTTTACAAGGCTTTAAAGGCACACTTCGGGTTTTGTTATCAATAATGATAGAAAAATTGATAGATTCTTTAGTGGATTAAAACCACACCTTTAAAAGAATCTTACAATTCGAGACTTTGAGAGTTATGAAGAAGTTGTTCGATGTGCTCTCAAAGTGGATATGGAATTTGGAGAATGGTCTCATGACTATGGTGATAAGAAACGAAAGATGGAGTTTCAACCTAGAGGATCTAATGATAAAGGTGGAAAGAAAACTCAACCACCCACATGCTAAAATGTGGGAAGATGCATCACAAGAACTGCCTCAAAGGAATGAGGAAACGCTTCAAGTGTGGGAAAGAATGTCACCAAGCTCATGAATGTCGAAAATGCATGAGAAGGCAGGAGAATGTGGTGGAATAAAGGAGAGCACCACCCATAGCCCGATGCTACAACTGTAGGGAGCAAGGGCACTATGCAAGCCAATGCACTAAACCCTCAAGTCCTCGAGGGTAATCAGTGTCAGCATCCACCAAATCCAAAGTAGAAAGGGAAGACTTATGCCATCACTACTACATAAGTGGAGCAAGATAATGAATTCATACAAGGTACACTTACTATTCACTCAAGAATGGAAAAAGTCTTATTTGATTCTGATTCTACGCATTCCTTTATATCTTGCAAGTTTACTAGAACTATAGAATCGAAGCCCCAAAACCATGAAGTAGAGATATCTATAAAAACACCAAGTGGTGAAATCATTGAAACCCAAGTATTTGACTATTCTTTTGTTAGCATATGTGGGAAGATTCTTCCAGAAAATCTCGTAATAATTCCCTTGGTGGAATTTGATGATATAATGGGAATGGATTGGCTCTCGTTATATAGATCACATATCAACTATCGAGAAAAAGAAATATCTTTTCATATTCTGAACCATCCTATGCTCCTTTATAAATGCAAGAAAGACCATTAATCTCCTTTGGAAAATCTTTCATTGGTATGGGTGTTGATTCCCTATGAAGAGGCATACCTCGCTCAAATGGCTGAGTAAAAGGAAAGTGTCAAACTAGTGGAAATGACCATCATGAGGGAATATGGTGATGTATTTCCTAAAGAGTTACCCGGACTTCCCCAAAATTGTGAGGTATAGTTCTCCATAGAACTCATACCTGGGGCTACTCCTATCTCAAAGTGTCCCTATAGGATGGATCCTATCGAATTGGAGGAAAAGAAGTAGCTGAAAGAGAATTTGGACAAAGGGTTCATATGACTTAGTGCATCACCTTGGGGTGCACTAGTGCTCTTTGTGAAGAAGACGGATAGAACAATGTGACTGTGTATCAATTATCGGGAACTCAACAAGATCACCATAAAGAATAAGTATCTTCTCCCAAGGATTGACGACTTGTTCGATCAATTAATAGGATCTCAATACTTCTCAAAGGTGGATCTTCATTCTGGATATCATCAACTTAATGTGAAGAAGGAAGATATTCATAAGACTGCCTTCCGTACAAGGTATGGGCACTATGAGTTTCTGGTGATTCCCTTTGGACTTACTAATTCCCCTGCAATCTTCATGGATTTGATGAATAGTGTCTTTAGACATTACCTTGAAATTTTTTAGTGGTTTTTATCAATGATATTATCATATAATCCAAGAGCAATGAGGAACATGAAGAACATATAAGGCTTGTATTGGCAACATTGAAGAATGATAAGTTGTATGTCAAGTTTATAAAGCATGAATTCTAGATAAAGAAAGTCGCATTCTTGGGACATGTGATCACAAGAGAGGTAATTTATATAGACCCTTCAAAAACAAAGGTGATTGAGGAATGGACCAGACCCTCTAGTGTCACATAAATCTATAGTTTTATTGAATTAATCGGGTACTACCGACCTTTTGTGAGAAATTTCTCACGATTGTCAAGCCTGCTAACTAAGTTAATAAGGAAAAAGGTAAAGTATGTATGGACGAAAGAATGTGAGGAAATATTTAAGGAGCAAAATAGAAGGTTGATCACTGCACCTGTACTCACATTACTGAAAAGTGCAGAAAGTTTTATGATATACAACAATGCTTTAAAGAATGGCTTGGGTTGTGTACTAATGAAAAATGATAATGTGATAGTTTGCGCCTCACGACAATTGAAGATCCATGAGAAAAACTACCTGACGCATGATCTAGAGCTGACAACCATGATTTTTGCCTTGAAAATCTGGCGGAACTACCTTTATAGTGAGAAGTGTGACCGTTTCTTATGGAAATGGGGATGACCTCATTTATTTATGGTTCAAACTTTTCCAATCGGTTTCTAACAGGTTTATTCATAGAACCAGAAACATTCAATGATTCTATATCCATTTGGACCTACTTTCCAAAGGTAGGTGCTCATTAGTTGTGGACCGATGAGGCTTAAGAATTTGCATTGGTCGAGAGGATGGGAGGTCAGACTCATCACACCTTTTTGGGGGGAATTATTGTCTACTCCGGGACTCTCTTATAGATTTGAGTTATGTTCATGAATCCTTATTAATTTACCAAGCATGAAAATGAATTTTCCTTTAGATTTGGCAATCAATGATTGATATGTATGAGATTTAGAGAATATTTTATATGTATTTGAGGTTCTTCATCGATGGAGAATCGTCTGTATGTATTGAATATTCTTAGTCAATGGTATCCTTCAATACATTATATAAAAATCTCTTGGTCATTATGATGACCATACTGGTTTTAAAGTCACTCAGTGGGGCACTTGAAGTTTATTGTCATTCAGAAGGACATAGATTATTTTAGAGTTGAGATCGTACCCGCAGATGGGCTACCTACGTATCCTTGTTAGAAAAGGAATAAGAACTCACATAGTTTAGAAATTAAGATATAGTTTAACGTCATATGGTATGGATAAGAATTAATGGGTGATGGGCTTGAACCTTAGAAAGGTTTCCTACGTACTCTACTTTTAAGGCAGAGATCAAAGTCTACATAGTTCAATTAAGAAGTGTGGGGCTTACGTATGATTAACGACCCAAAGAGAGGTGTCATAACTACTTTTACACTCTAAGCTCACGTGAGTCATGCTCGGTGTGAGATACAAGAGGTATTAGTAAAACCTAACGGTTTGTACCACAAAAGTTGTGGTCACAAGGAATGATATGGGGCTTATGTATTTGTGACTGCCCAAGTAGATGAAGACTAGGATTTACTTCTAGAAAGAAGCCTAGGAACAAGGTCCATAAAGATATTCGTGCTTTATGGAGATTTGGATACTCTAGCTTGGGGCTTACTCCTGAGGAAGATGCCCAAATTAGGGGGAACTTATGATTGGGGCTTATTCCTGAAAAGGAGGCCCAATTTAAGGGAATTATGATTGGAATTTACACCTGAGAAGGATGCCCAATTTAAGGATACTTGTAACTTGGGGCTTATTCCTAAGGAGGCCCAAAGTTAAAGGGGACTTGGGGCTTACTCCTAAGGAGGATGTCCATTAACAGGGTTCATAAAGGTATTTGTGCTTTATGGAGATTTAGATTCTTGATTTGGGTCTTACTCCTAAGGAGGATGCCCAAATTAAGGGGAATTTGACTTATAATTGGGGCTTATTCCTGAGAAAGATGCCCATATCAAATATTCTCTCATCTTAAGGGATGAGGTTGAATGAAGGGAACCTCTAACCGTAGTGATATAAAGTTATATAAATCACAAGGTTTTGAGAGATGTTCTACAAAATTCCTTTCATATAAGGAAGCCAACAAGGAATCATACCATAAGTGGCTTTGAAGAGGGTTTTGAAGGCTATATCTTTGAAGAGGAAAGATGGATTTGAAGAAAGGAAGTGAATTAGAAGGAGGGGCACCCAAAAAGAAGGCAGGCGCGCAAGTCTTGGTTGGGCACGCAAGTCCTGGTCATGCAAGTATACTTGCATGACATGAGTTCACTTGGGCGACAAAGAACATGTAGGGTAATAATTGGGAGAGACTTGGCTCAAGCCCTTAGTATTATCCCTAGATGCTTCCAGATAGGTGGTGCGCAAGTTTCCTTGAGAGGAAAAAGGCGGCGCACAAGTGTATCCATTTCCCTTAAGGGATGGACACTTAGGCGCGCAAGTGTTGATGAGTTCTAACACTTAGGTCTTATTCTTCCTCTTTAGATATTCCATTCTAGGTAAGAAATTACCTTAGAAGTGTTCGGAAGACTTCAAGAAGAGACTAGGGCGACCAGAGCTTAAATCTGAGTTTTGGATTTTTCGTCCTCGAAATGGGGGGCCCACAAGGGGTATTTATAGGCCATTGAGGACCTTGGGTGAAAAAGGAATAGGGTGCGCAACTGACTTGCGTGACCCATATGTGGCGCGCAAGTATACTTGCACGACCATAATGAAACTTGCGCGACCCATGCTAAAAGAGTTCCTTGTTCATGCATTTGTCAATTTCTGATGTTTTTCAAAGGATGACTCTCTGACTTGCGCGCCAGTACTAGCGCGACCGACTTAGACTTGCGCGCCAACTTTATAATTGCCCGCATTAATGCCTTAGCCATTTTTTCCAAATTTCTTCACAAATTTTATGAAAAACCAAATTACTTAAAAGCTAATTATCTGATCTTTGTGCAGATTCAATGGCTCCGAAAAGAATCGAATCAGCTGATGAGTTGTCTAGCAAGCGGATTGATGACATGATGAACATCGTTGGCCACCATTACTTTGATATATGTGACAACACTTTCCCAGATTTGGCCAAGTACTTGAAGAAGTACCATCTTAATTTCCCACAGAGCATTTATCTGCCTTTATATGGCCATGGTCATCTGCAATGAGTCAATATTCTAGAGGCAAAGAACTATCTCCCGCATTCCTGGTTTCAGACTTATACCAACTTTTCTTCATAAAATGTCTCAGTTGGAGGATCATTTGTTAATGCTGGAACAGTGGAGAAGGCCTACATAATGCATCACAGCCCATGTGCCCCAAATCTGAAACCTCACAAGCCTGAGCTGCAACCGCATTGTTATTCCTCAATCTTTTGAAATTCTCAGATGGATTAATCCAAAGGCTGGAAGAAGAGTTGGGACTTCCGTCCTGGAGGGGGTGTGAAGCAAACTTGGATGTGGGCATATTGGGTGCGACAACCCTGTGTAGAGTTTTTCGAGGATTTGAAAGGAGCCATAATATATGAAGCCTTCTGGGCTGGGCAGACATGTGTCTACATGAATAATGACTTTGTGCCGGAGCTAATCAGCCGCTGGAGCCCAGAAACCAACTCTTTCCATCTGACTCATGGAGAAGTAGGCATCAGTTTGACTGATAGGCAACACATAATCTGTACTCACATGTATGAATGGGTTTATTGGAATCTTTTCCAAACCATATGGAGCATTAATTTTGGCAACCTCCTTTGTCATGGATTTCCCCTTTCCCTCCATGTGATAGAATTCTGCCTCAATGTATTGAGATTCACATGTTTTGAATGGGGCTTTATCACCATACAATGTCCCAATTTGACCATTGAAACAATATTTGAGACACTGATGGTATGACGAAGGTACGACCGCATGTTGATGTAGCCGAGGTCTTCCAATAAAAATGTTGAAGGTTATGTCATGACGAACAACCATTAAATCTGAATTGGATACAAGGTCTCCAAACTGAGTTCTGAGTGTAATCTCGCCCAGAGGTTCTTGTTCATTTTTATCATATCCCTGCAACATCAAAGTAGAAGGAGATAAATCGGATTCGGTGAGGCCCAATCAACGAAGTGTACGAATAGGGATGAGGTTGACTCCAGAGCCATTATCAATGAAAGCTCGTTGGATATCTACATCACTGACCTTGCCAGATAAATACAAAGGTATGATATGTCCATGTACAACATCATCTTCATCCTCATCTGTAAAATACATCACTGCATGGAATTCTGTGGGATCATTCTCTATATGGTAGACTTCAGCCGCAACAATTTGAGTTTCAAATTCCTGAGGAGTTGACAAAGACTCAATGAGTGCCTCCCGAAGATCCTTTGATAGATTCAAGGCATCCAGAATTGATAACTTGGCTGGTACATGGGCCAAATGTTTCAAGACATCATACTTTTGGTTTAAAGGTCTGCGTTTCCCAACATGAACATGTGGTTTCGTAGGTGCCTTAGAAGTTGATGCTTTTGAAGTAGATGCATCTTGTATCAGGGTAGGAGTTAGAAATACTCCTAGCTTCGACAGATTAGACTGAATAGGTCTATTTATTTGCTAAGAGAAAGAAGGTGTAACCTCTAACCGATCTTCCAAAATAACTATACCAGGACTGAATCTGCCATGTGTGGAAGAAATTTCTTGTTCTTTTTGAGCCCGTTGAAGGGCCTTGCCACGAGTTTTGGCCACATATATAGTTCTAGCAGGGGTAGGATTGAAATATTGTCTTTTGGAATATCCACGTCTTCCCCTGTATCCTAGACCTCTGTCTCTTCCTCTAATTTCTCTGTTTGATACAGCGAACTCCGAATCATCATGATTGGAACTGTTACTGACATAAGGATCTATTAAATGAATTATGTTAACAGAACCAAAGATCAACTCTTCATCTGACGAAGACTCTGCCTGATTAACCAGTTCAGGTCGTGCCGTTTGGTGGGGCGGTTCCCGTGCTTTTGAAGTGGATGTCATAAAATCTGCCAGAGTCAAAGACAATTTAGGCTTTGAAACGAACTTGTCTTCTTCATACTATTCTTCTTTCTTCAAATTATGCCGCCTCTTTTAAGATTTTCCTTCCGATGAATGGGGTTTTGTTGTGGCATTTATAGAAGAAGACACAATTGGTTTCTTCAATTGCGTTCATAAAATGGAATGAGTTTGGTTGATCATTTTCCTTACCATCCAATCATCATATTTCTTCATATTTTTTCTTTTGACTTCATGTCACTCACCTTATTCCTCTGGATCAGTAGCAGTAACACATGCTACCTAGGCTGAAGAGCCTTTCAATTTTACTTGTCCAGAGTCCACCATTTTTTGTAGGAGATCTTTGAAGACAAAACAATCATGAATGGGATGCCCCAACATCTGATGAAATGGGAAATAGTTGAGAAGATCTTCATCTCCTTCCTTGTTTGGCCTTTTGGGCCTTGGAAACTGAACCAAATTGTTTTCCAGAGCCGAGATGAAGTAGCCTGGAACTTGCTCATTCCGGAAAGAATAAACTTTGTTCTTCAAATCTTCAAACTGTTTCCGTATTTGATCTCTTTGATCATCTTGACGAAATGGTCTCTATTGTTGATGCTTAGGAGGTAGAGTCATTCGATATAATGAAGGTTTTGAAGTAGAAGCAGGCACAGGTGCTTGTTTAAGCGTAACTGTAGCAGTCTCTGCTTTACCCACTCTCCTTCCTGGAGCTGATGGAATTACACGAGTTTTATCCTTAGTCTTTGTAAGAGAGTCTTCGATCTGCTGAGTGATCGAAGTAAGGTCTCAAAACCCTCCTATGTATTTCACAAGAATCAACGGTGTGCGTAATTCATCACACAAATTTTCCACATAGATTGGCAACAATTCTTCTTGAGGAAGCGCTAAACTTAAGAAATATGTTAATCCCTTCCAGCGAGCAATGAAATCTGAAACTCTTTCATTCTCCATTTTCTTACAATTTTTAAGATAAAAAACGGTCGTCTTTGGAAATGTTGAGTTGAATTGAAGAAGGAATTTTTGATGGAGGTCTTCCCACCCAGTAATTGATCAGGATTGCAAGCTTTTATACCAAACAAAAGCAGACCTTTGTAATGACTGTACAAAACACCTAAGCTTAACTGCTTCTTATTGTTGAGGAGTTCCCATCATGAGATCACAATGAGAAACAAAATGTGTTAAGTGTTGTTTTGGATCTCCCGAACCATTAAAAATTAGGAATGTGGTACTTGCAAAATTTGATGGGGGAGGAATTGCATCCACCCATTCAGGGTAAGCTCTCTTCTCCGGTTGAACTGGTGGACACTTTCCTTCTATAGCTTCCAACCGAGCTATTAATGACTCAATGGTAGTCATTAATTTTTGAGAAACATATAGTTGATCTTGGACCTGTGCAGGTGCAAGAGCTGGAGTTTGGACGGGTGTGACGACCGGGACTGCCACTGATGGTAGTATTGCCGGTTGTTGTTGCGTATAACCCATAGGATTGGACCTGTGAGGGTGTACTGAAGAAGATCCTACTTCTGTTCCCAGTACTGCTCATGTTGCTGCTACAATGAGAGAAGAGTCTGCTTCTAGTAAATTAACAATACTTCATAGAATATTGAATGAAAACATCAACTGACTTCCATTATGTGATACTTTAGGTTCAACACCTGCACCAGAACATTTGGCAACCACTGCAACTGACTCCGCAATTTTCTCTCAAGAAGTTGTCCTGGGTCAAAGGCCGCAGGATAAGAATCATCAAGAAGACATATCAAATGCACCCACTTGTGAGATTAACTCGGAATCTGAGACATATCAAATGCTCCCACTGGTGAGACATTGAAACTAAAAGATAAAAATGACAAAATAAAATATTTTATGGCAGTAGATAATACAGATTAAGAAAGAAGGTTTAACTCAGTCTTGGATGACATGACTAAAGTTGAGAATGGATGTAAGAATCTCAAGAAAATAAAAAATGAGAAATACACTTTCTAGTTCAAATGAGAAAGTCTGTTGATTTTGAAGCTATTCAAAAAGAGAATATGGATTTGTAAAATGAAGTTGTTATCTTAAAAGAAACTTTATCTAATTTTGTTCAAGGAAAAGATGAAATATGATAAAATGAAGTCTATAATGAAACCAAACTATAAAAAAGAATAGTTTTGATTATAACAACTTATCACAAAGGACGAATAAGACTACATTTGTTAAAATCTCAAAAGGAATTATTTCTAGTGTAACATGTTTTAAATGTAGAATGAAAGAGAATTATGCCAATGAATGCTCTTTAAGAGTTACATGGTCATTTTTTTATAATAAAACATTTATTGCTAAAAAAATTCTAAACATCCCACAATTAGATGGTTTAAATCTATTTGGATTCCAAAATTTTCTACTACTAATCTAATTGGACCTAAGTTGGTGTGAGTACCAAAACATTCTACTTGATTGATATATTTCATGAAATCTACCTTAAAAGTCTTAAAGATTCTTAGTATTTAGATAGTGGGTGTTTTAAACACATGACAGATGAGTGCAGGAAGAAAGGGCACATCAGGACTAGCTATGTCAAACTCAAAAATTAAAAGAAAGACAAACAAAACAATAAAAGAAAAAAAAATTGGAGGATGGAATTGTTCGTACAGTTCATATTCAAGTAGTGACACAGGAAATGATATGAGATAAGGAACCTTGCTTTGAGGGATACACATTATGAGGTACCTAATTCATTTTTTACTCAATTAATAAATCCTACTAATGTTAATCATAATGAAATCTATGAAGATGAAAAATAAATTGATTCTGATTTAAGATCGAATTCTGATTCTATGAATTCTAAAGTTAAACAATTGTATAAAGAGAATAAGGAATTAAGGAATGATAGTATTAGGATTATTGAAAAATATACTGATATAAAAATTAAATATAAGAAGCTGGTTAAAGAAAATGAGAAGGTGAAAATGGAATGTGAAAATATGAATATCAATGTTTTCCAAAAAGAGGAATATAAAAATAATAGTGATTCTGAGACATTGAAAATAAAAGATAAAAATGACAAAATAAAATATTTTATGGCAGTGGATAATACAGATTAAGAAAGAAGGTTTAACTCAGTCTTGGATGACATGACTAAAGTTGAAAATGGATGTAAGAATCTCAAGAAAATAAAAAATGAGAAATACACTTTCTAGTTCAAATGAGAAAGTCTATGCTGATTTTGAAGCTATTCAAAAAGAGAATATGGATTTGTAAAATGAAGTTGTTCATCTTAAAAGAAACTTTATCTAATTTTGTTCAAGGAAAAGATGAAATATGATAAAAAGAAGTCTATAATGAAACCAAACTATAAAAATAATAGTTTTGATTATAACAACTTATCACAAAGGACGAATAAGACTACATTTGTTAAAATCTCAAAAGGAATTATTTCTAGTGTAACATGTTTTAAATGTAGAATGAAAGAGAATTATGCCAATGAATGCTCTTTAAGAGTTACATGATCAATTTTTTGTAATAAAACATTTATTGCAAAAAAAATTCTAAACATCCCACAATTAGATGGTTTAAATCTATTTGGATTCCAAAATTTTCTACTACTAATCTAATTGGACCTAAGTTAGCGTGAGTACCAAAACATTCTACTTGATTGATATATTTCATGAAATCTACCTTAAAAGTCTTAAAGATTCTTGGTATTTAGATAGTGGGTGTTTTAAACACATGACAGATGAGTGCAGGAAGAAAGGGCACATCAGGACTAGCTATCTCAAACTCAAAAATTAAAAGAAAGACAAACAAAACAATAAAAGAAAAAAAAATTGGAGGATGGGATTGTTCGTACAGTTCATATTCAAGTAGTGACACAGGAAATGATAGGAGATAGGGAACCTTGCTTTGATGGATACACATTATGAGGTACCTAATTCATTTTTTACTCAATTAATGAATCCTACTAATGTTAATCATAATGAAATCTATGAAGATGAAAAATAAATTGATTCTGATTTAAGATCGAATTCTGATTCTATGAATTCTAAAGTTAAACAATTGTATAAAGAGAATAAGAAATTAAGGAATGATAGTATTAGGATTATTGAAAAATATCCTAATATAAAAATTAAATATAAGAAGTTGGTTAAAGAAAATAAGGTGAAAATGGAATGTGAAAATATGAATATCAATGTTTTCCAAAATGAGGAATATAAAAATAATTGTGATTATGAGACATTGAATCTAAAAGATAAAAATGACAAAATAAAATATTTTATGGCAGTAGATAATACAAATTAAGAAAGAAGGTTTAACACAGTCTTGGATGACATGACTAAAGTTGAGAATGGATGTAAGAATCTCAGGAAAATAAAAAATGAGAAATACACTTTCTAGTTCAAATGAGAAAGTCTATGCTAATTTTGAAGCTATTCAAAAAGAGAATATGGATTTGTAAAATGAAGTTATTATCTTAAAAGAAACTTTATCTAATTTTGTTCAAGGAAAAGATGAAATATGATAAAATGAAGTCTATAATGAAACCAAACTATAAAAAGAATAGTTTTGATTATAACAACTTATCACAAAGGACGAATAAGACTACATTTGTTAAAATCTCAAAAGGAATTATTTCTAGTGTAACATGTTTTAAATGTAGAGTGAAAGAGAATTATGCCAATGAATGCTCTTTAAGAGTTACATGATCATTTTTTTATAATAAAACATTTATTGCTAAAAAAATTCTAAACATCCCACAATTAGATGGTTTAAATCTATTTGGATTCCAAAATTTTCTACTACTAATCTAATTGGACCTAAGTTGGCGTGAGTACCAAAACATTCTACTTGATTGATATATTTCATGAAATCTACCTTAAAAGTCTTAAAGACTCTTGGTATTTAGATAATGGGTGTTTTAAACACATGACAGATGATATTTTAACTTTTCTATCTTTTAATTCATGTGATGGAGACCTAGTTACATTTTTGAGACAACTCTAAATGTCAGATTAAAGCTATTTGAGAAGCTGGTTTTTCTAAAACTAATATTATTTCAAAAGTATTGTTTTATATGGTTTAAAACACAATTTAATAAGTATATCACAACTTTGTGATGATGGATTAAACGTAATTTTTGAAAATTATAAATGTACTGTTTTGAAAAATAAATCTGTTTTATCTTCTATAAATAGAAAAGATAATATTTACACTATTGATTTTTCTGATCTAACCAAATAGAAAGTTAAGTGTTTGAATGTTGTAGAAGAAGATGATATTTTGTGGTATATGAGACTCGGACATTAAAACTTTAGATTGTTGCACAAGTTTTCAAATCATGAACAGGTTCTATAATTTCCAAAGTTAAATATAAGTAAGTACTTTGTGATTCATGTTTAAGAGGTAAACAACATAAAGAAAGATTTAAATCTGTAAATGATGTTAGTACTGCTAAATGCCATGAATTGCTATATATTGACTTATTTAGTCCTATACAACCTACCAGTTTAGGTGGAAAGAAATATGTATTTGTAATAGTTGATGATTATAATAGATTCATCTGGATTTATTTTTTATCTCGCAAAAATGAAACTGTAATCAAATTTTGTGATTCCTAGACTTACTCAAAACTTCAAAAATCTTTCAATCTCTATCCAAAGTGATAGAGGTGGTGAATTTGTTAATATGAAATTTAATAAATATTATGAATATAATAGATATAAGCATTATTTTTCTACCCATAGGACACCAAAACAAAATGGTGGGGTTGAAATAAGGAATAGGTCAATTCAAGAAATGAATAGATCCGTGATTATAGAGTTTAATGTGCCAAAATATTTTTGGGCTAAAGCTATTAATATAGCTTGTCATATTTTAAATAGTGTCTATTAGACCATTTTTAAAAAAAATCCCTTATGAATTGTTTAAAGGGTTTAAACCTAAAGTTGGATATTTTAGGGTGTTTGGTTGCAAAGTTTTTTTAAAATACAAAAGATAATTGAGAGAAGTTTTATTCTAAAAGTGATGAATGAATATTTTTAAGATATTCTAATATTAGTAAGGCATATAGAGTTTTCAATAAAAAAACTTTACTTTTTGAAGAGTATGTGCATGTTATATTTAATGAAAATAATAAGCAGAATTCAGATTTAAATAAAGTTGATAAATTCATAGATTTCAATTTTGGTGATGATAATGATCAAGAAAATGATAATGCATCAGTTGAGGGAGAGAAAATATCTTCTCAAACTGATCCCAAAGAATGAAAATTTCTTAAAGATCATATTCATGATGAATTAAATCAATTTGAAATAAATAAAGTATGGAATTTGGTTGAATGATCAAAAGACAAACAAATAATAAGAATTAAGTGGATTTTTCATAATAAACTTGATGAAGGTGGCGACATAGTTAAAAATAAAGCAATAGTGGTAAAAATAAAGATTATTTTGCTCCTAAACTTGATGAAACTGGCAACATGGTTAAAAATAAAGCAATAGTGGTAAAAATAAAGATTCTTTTGATCTTGTTTCTAGGATAGAAGCAATTCGAATTTTATTAGCATTTTCTTGTTTTCATAATATCAAATTATTTCAAATTAATGAAAAGAGTGTTTTAAAATGAAATAATTTCTAAGGAACTATTTGTTAAACAACCCCCCTATAGTCAATTATTATCATCTATCTTGGTCCAAAAATATTTTCTAAGGAATGGATTATATGTTGATCAACGCACTAAAGGATATTACACCATAAGTGTAAGTCATAGTTTCAAAGGAAGGAGGATATCACACCATAATATTTTTACATACATCATCATGTTGATTTTTCGTTTATATCTTCTAAATCTAAAAAGGATTTAAAATACAATATAAGACTTCTAAATAGGTTGTAGTTTATAGAGGGTCTATCATTTGAAGACATTTACGGTGTAATATATAAAAGCGCGTTGTGTTTTGAGTGATATTTATAGATTTTGAAAAATAGAGAAGTGAACCAAAGACAGATGAGAGAGACACGCCTGCGGGGCACGGGTGAGTTGGTTAAAGGCGGTGGCGTCCTGACCCCGAGGTTCCGGGTTCGAGTCCTCACAAGGCAACACACACTATATGCTAACAAACCTCTCATGGGCCCCTCTACCCCGTTAGAAACTCGCCTAAGCCCAAGGGTTGGTCACCTTGGGTCTCACTGGGGACGTGCGGCGCACAGGTTCGGAGGCCACCCCAATACCTCGTTACCCAACAACACGTTTCCGAACCATCGCTGATCGAGGTGTAACCTCGTGGGGACGCTCTGTCATCTCGACTGACAACGGCTCCTTCCCGACTAAGGCTTCTCCGAATGACCTCTTCGTGGGGAGGGGGTTCCTTAGTGTGGAGGGTTCGAAAAGACCACTCCTGAAAATTTCCTTTCAAACAAAATTACAGATGAGAGACAATTAGAGATCAAGGGAAATAAAGACAGATGACAGAGCCACAAGAATTTCATTGATATATTCAAATTGAAGGACAATAAAGCTTTATTCCATAGAAATAAACTAAAAATCTATTAAAAGGAAAATGATGTTGTTGTCATGGTGATTTCCACACTGTGAAAGAGAAGTGTGAGGAGATCAAAGAACACCTACTCATACGAAATGAAAAAACAATAGTGATATTGTGCATGTTATTGTAAAGGGTTTGTGATAGATTATTCCTTTCTTAAGTAATGATTGTAAGGAGATGAACACAGGAGTGACACTCGACTGAAGGTGTTTTGTTAACAAGATTGTTGGATACCCCTGAGTTTATTGGAATTGTTGACAAGGTGGCTGAGGTGATGTTTTGGATTTGACAAGTGAAGCTTGATCAATATATATGTTGGATTTGTTGATAAAGAGATGCAAGAGTTTGAAGTGGTGCATGGAAATTGACATGGAGGGATAATGATTTTATCTTTTAAGATGGCCATGCAACAACCCTTGGTGAAGTTTATGGGATGATCCATGAAATCCAGAAGTGGTGGAAAAGAGAGAGAAGTATCTCGGTTCATATCTGGAGGAGAAGCATATTTTTTAAAATATGCCTTAAAGTAACCATGTATGGGATTTCTCATGTAAGAAAATTCAGTACGCGAATTCAGCTATATACAGTGCCCACATAAGCAAAGTCGGCAACATAAGCGAATTCGACAAAGGAGCAAACCACATGTAAATCTATCCAAGTATTGGAATTTGGCTACCTGATGGGGTCATGTATGCAAATCTCCCACGTAAGTGAATCGGGCTACATAAAGAAGTTAACATCTGTAAATCCAATGATTTAGGTGATTTGGACCACATAAGTGAATCGGGCTACATAAGTGATTTGGACCACATCTGTAAATCCAAGTATTGGAATTTGGCTACCTGATGGGGTCATGTATGCAAATCTCCCACGTAAGTGAATCGGGCTACATAAAGAAGTTAACATCTGTAAATCCAATGATTTGGGTGATTTGGACCACATAAGGAAATTCGACCATGTGATGGAATACGAAAGCGAGTCTGGCCATGTATGTGAATGTGGCCCAACGTATGGGAATTCTACAACATAGGGGATTTTATCTGCATTTTTCTGGAGACGTCAACCAACTTTTAACACACATCGGGTGATGTAGGAATTGTTCATGAATGCTTTCGACATTGTGGAACTTCAAATGGGAGTCACGATCTAAGCGCAGATTGAAGAAGGAAGTTGCCAGTGAGATGCAATGGAATAAATGAGATCTTATTCATGCTACCAATGGAGGTTTTCATACTACAAGCAGGGAGTCCACGACCATGAAGCATGGGATATCGTGGATCATAGGATCAAGGTTTTCCTTGCAACACGCCAAAAATAAAGGGAGATAGCAATGTGGAGGTTCAATGGCCAAAATACTTGTGTGTATTTGTAATACACGCTTTGTCTGTTATGTGGAAAAGCTGGAAAGATAGTATTAAATAAGTGGAGTGTTAAAACCCTTTTTTATTCTTCTGGGTATTTTCCGAGTCCCACATCGGAATACCTCTTTATGTATTCCTTTTTCTCATTCTATAAAAGAGAGTCTCCGCCTCACCTTGAGGTAAGGAAATTTCCTCCTACATGGTATTAGAGGGAACTTAATCACAACCCCTCCCTCCCTTGCGGATTCCCGGTTCTGTCCGACCCCGCCTCTCTTCTCCTCCCGGTTCTGTCTGGTGTGATCGCCCACTCGGGTGTGCCCTACGTGGACCCCCCTCCCCTGCCCTTCCGGCGATCCTCCCCTCCAGCGCCGCTCCTACCCGACGGCCTCCCTCCCGGCCTCGCATCCCGTCGCGTCGCCCGCCCTCGGTCCTGCGGAGCTTCTCCCCTACGGCGCACCTCTCGGCCTCGAGTCCCGCCGCGACCCCCGATCGCGTGCAACCTCCCGGCTCCACCTGCGCCCGCCTTCTCAACAGCTCCCGCCTTCCCCGGCGGTCTTTCCGGCTCCCGCCACTGCCCGCACCAGCTCCCGCTTCTCCAGGCGACCGAAACGGTCGGCTCCGCCTCTCCCGCTACGCACGAACCGCCCTCCCCAGGCGGACCTCATGTGCGCATATCACCTCCGAAGACTCCATCCCGGACGACACCCAGCGTTGACGGCCTCCCTTCACCAGCGGCCTCCCTTCCCCGGCGACTCCATCCCAGACGACTCCCTCCGTCGACGACCTCCCTTCCCCGACGGCCTCCATCCTGGTCGGCTCCCTGCGCCGACGGCCTCCCTTCCCCGGCAGCTCCATCCCGGACGGCTCCCTGCACCACTTCCTCGCACGCTGGCCCTGCCCTCCTTACGCGCTCATCCGGCGACCTCACCCGACCTCCCAGCAGATTCCTCCCGGTGACCCGGCTCTTCCTGCGTCCTACACCGCTACCTGACGCTTCCATGGCAGCCTCTTCCGCTCTACCCCAGATGATCATTGTCTCCACCCGCCTCGCCGGTCGTGACAGTGGCCGCTCAAGCCCTCGTGGTCGTGGCCGTAGGGGCGGTCGTCCACGTCCCCTCTGTCAACACTTTGGCAACCTCGGCCACTTGATTGATCGATGTTGGATACTTCATGGGCGCCCATCTCAGCACCTGCGGCGGGGTCAGACAGCAGTCCAGGAGGCTCCCTCCTCAGTTGTCACTCTCCCATCATCTCTGGCCCTGTCTATGGCGGACATCCGGCTGAGTCATGATCCTCGGACCCCTGCCGGACCTGGTCAATCTTCGGCTTCTCTAGCCCATTTTGCTGCTTCTGCTGCTTCCGCCGCCTTTGTTGGTCGTCGCTCCCCTGCCTGGATGCTCGACTCAAGTGCCTCTGACCACCTCACTGGTGATGTTGGTATGTTGACCTCCTACTGTCCTTATAACGGTCCATCAGCCATCATTGTCGCCAATGGCTCCACCATCCTCATTGTGGGTTTCGGTGCATGCTCTCTGACGTCATCACTTCACTTGCCCTCTGTGGCACATGTACCCCGCAGTCCCTTTAATCTTCTTTCAATTAGTAAGCTCACAAAAGATTTTAACTGTGCTGTCATATTTACCTCCTCTGTTGTGGTTTTTCAGGAGCTGACTATGAATCGGGAACTTGGTAGAGGCACACTTCAGGACGGGGTCTACATGTTTGATGGACCGACACCCGTCGCCTGCACATCTATCTCTGCTCGTGCCTTGGATCTTCATTCCCGGTTGGGACACCCGCCCGCCTCCACCATTCATCAACTTTATCCAGATTTCAAACCACATACTTCTTTTCATTGTGAGTCTTGTACTTTTGTGAAACATCGTCGCACTTCCTACATTCCTCGGGTGGATACAAGGGTTTCCAAACCTTTTAATCTGGTTCATTCAGACGTTTGGGGTCCCTGTACCATCTCGAGTCATTTGGGGTATAAATACTATATATCCTTCATTGATGATTTTTCACGCATGACTTGGCTATACCTCCTTCGAGAACGCTCCGAAGTGTTTTCCACATTTCAGGCATTTTACAATGAAATTCATAACCAATTTTCCACTTCTGTTAAATGTCTCCGCTCAGACAATGGGCGTGAGTACCTCTCCACCCTTTTTCAGCACTTTCTCCAGGCGCAAGGCATCATTCATCAGACCTCATGTCCTGATACACCCCAACAGAATGGAGTGGCCGAGCGGAAACACCGCCATATTTTGGAGACTTCTCGTGCCCTCCTCTTCCACCGACAGGTGCCTCTGCATTTTTGGGGAGATGCAATACTCACTGCTACCTACCTTATAAATCGCTTTCCTTCTTCAATTCTTCAGGGGGAGACTCCTTTTCGAACTTTGTTCTCTTCTCTCCCTCCTCACTCTCTTCCGCTTCGAGTGTTTGGATGCTTATGTTATGTTCGAGACACACGTTCTGGACTCTCCAAACTCTCTCCTAAATCTCTCTGGTGCATCTTCCTTGGCTATTCCCGCACTCAGCACGGATATCGCTGCTACTCACCGGACCTCCGACGGTATGTCATCTCAGCTGACGTCTTCATTTGTTGAGAACTCTCTGTTCTCCCTTCTCTCTCCTCATCCCAACTCAACCATCGATGATTGCATTCATATCCTGATCCACCCTCCTCCAGTGTCCCCCCTACTGCAGACACCCATTTTGGTAGGGTATACTCCCGTTGTCCATCACCTGCATCCCCCGTCCCGGCCAATGACACTGTCGTTCCTGCTTCGTCCGATGCTCCTTCCCCAGCCCCAGAGAACTTGCTATTGCTCTCCGGAAAGGTACTCGCTCTTGCCAGCGTACTCCTCTATTTGTATCTTCCTACAGGGGTCTGTTCGCTCTGGAGACAGTTTCTATTCCTCGCACTGTGGGTGAAGCAAAATCTCACCCGGGATGGTTAGCCGCAATGCGGGATGAGTTGCAGGCGTTGGAAGAAAATCATACTTGGGATTTTGTCCCCCTTCCAGCAGGCAAACAGACGGTTGGCTGCAAATGGATTTACACATTCAGGCTAAATCCCGACGTCACTCTCCATCGACTCAAAGCCCGCCTTGTGGCCAAGGGCTTCACCCAAACTTACGGTATTGACTATTTTGATACCTTCTCTCCAGTTGCCAAGATGTCCTTTGTCCGGTTATTCATCTCTCTGACAGCTCATCATCGCTGGTCTCTTCATCAAATGGATGTCAAAAATGGATTCCTCCATGGATTTCTTGAGAAAGAGGTTTATTTGTCTCAACCCCCGGATTTTGTGCCTCCGGCACCGAATCTCAAGTGTGTCGACTCCGCCGCTCTCTTTACGGCCTCAAGCAGTCTCCTCGTGCTTGGTTTGGTCACTTCAGCGCTGTCGTCATCGACTTTGGGCTCTCTCACAGCATGAAATACCACATTGTGTTCTACAGGACGACCTCCGCTGGTTGCATCCTATTAGTCGTTTATGTGGATGACATCATCATCACCGGCAGTGACAGTGACGGCCTCACCCAACTCAAGGGTCATCTTCACCAGCACTTTCACACTAAGGATCTCGATCCTCTATATACTTCCTATGCATCGAGGTATCCTATTTTTCGGACATTATTTCCCTATGCCAACGGAAATATGCATTGGATATTTTGCAGGATGGTGGGCTAACACATGCCACTGTTGTCGACACTCCTCTGTAGCCTGGGGAACGGTCTCTTTATGACTCCACCGAACCATATTCACACCCAGAGTGATACCGTCGACTAGTATGCAAACTCAATTATCTTACCATGACATGTCCCGACATTGTCTGCATTGTCGGCAAAGTGAGCCAATTTATGGAGCATCCGACCACCTCTCATTGGGATGTTGTCATTCGCATAGCCAAATACATCAAGCGAGATCCTGTCTGTGGTCTACGCTACTCTCCTCATGATCATCTCAATATCGAGGCCTTTTGTGATGTCGATTATGCTGGTTGTCTTGCTACTCAGAGATCAACTTCTGAGTTTGTCGTATTCTTGGCAGGCAACCTAATCTCCTGGCGCAGCAAGAAACAGACAGTCGTCTCCCGCTCTAGTGCAGAGTCCGAGTACCGAGTCATGACCACTGTCACTACAGAGATCGTTTGGCTTCGACATCTCCTTCAGGAGCTTGACTTTCCTCCGCAGACATCTGCTCACATCTGGTGTGACAATCAGGCAGCCACCAAGATTGCTTCGAATCTCGTTTTCCATGAACGCACGAAACATATTGAGGTGGACTGCCACTTTCTTCGCCACCACCTGGAGCACGCTCATGTCAGCCTTAGCCACCTCCCGACGGCGGACCAGCTTGCTGATATATTCACCAAAAGTCTCTCAGGAACTCGCCTCGCCTCGCTCAGTTCCAAGCTGGGCATCCATAGCATCTGCGACCCAATTTGAGGGGGAGTGTGTCCGGTCTTTCCTTGACGTTATCTTTCTTTTGTGAGACTCGTGTTCCAAGCTGGGCATGTCCAGCTTGAGGGGGAGTGTTAAAACCCTTTTTATTCTTCTGGGTATTTTCTGAGTCCCACATCGGAATACCTCTTTATGTAGTCATTTTTCTCATTCTATAAAAGCGAGCCTCCGCCTCACCTTGAGGTAAAGAGATTTTCTCCTACAAAGAGGTTGCCAATAGGGAGTTCACAGAAGGCCTGTGAAAGAGTGGCGAGGAGATTCAACAGCGTACCCATTCACATATGAGGATGCAACCCAACCCAAGTGCGCAAAGGAGGAAGGTAATGCGTCTTCATAGGAAATGAGCTTTGGGTGGTAATGAGCCAACCCAAAACCTTTTAAGGACAGTGTGTCCCAGCAGGAGTGACCTAAGTCGAACCATTCCATGAATCAGTACGATTACTGGATTTGGTGCATCGACACAATTTCAATAACATGATCCTCAGTAGTCCAGTTTGTGTGAACCAAATAAAAATCTTATATCCTATTTACTTTCTGCATGCACACTAAAAGAGTGTCAAAAAATCTAATGAATATTTAGTCAAGTGATTGTAATCAGATCAACGTCCAAAGAAAAGAGTATAACAAGTGACCCTCAATCTTGACAGGTCAAGATCCATTAGGACGTTGTTGGAGTCTGCATCCTACATCGGACTTGAGGTCCGATGTGGTCTTAATTATTCATTATAAAAGAACTTCAATTGCTCCTTTAGAGAGTACACCTTGGGGGTTCGGTTCATCTATTTTATCATTCTACATGGTATCAGAGCAGGTTTAATCCAATCGACCCCTCCCTCCCTTTTTTTTTTCCAGCCCTAGATTTTATTCTAGGTTTTCCCACTAGGGGGCAGCGGCCTCCATAGCCAGGGAAGAAGAAGGTCATCCGTCGTCGCCCCCTTGCCACATCTCACTCCCGGCAGATCTTCCCCCCTGTCGGCATCTCTCCCCACTGTGCGCGACGACATCGCCCTAGGCCGCGCCTCCCGATCCCGTCGTGGCTCCCAGCCCCTGCTTCCCATCGCGGCTCCAGGCCCACCTCCCTCCCAGGTGCGCTCGACGACGGACCATAGCCTCCTTCCCGGCGGTTTTCCCCAGCGACGACCCTCCCGCCCAAGAATCCTCTTGTCGGCCTCCCCGACTCAACTGCTCGCCTCACCCCCCGCGGCTACCTTCCCAGCATCGCGTCCCTCCTGCGCACGACGACTCCTGCCTCCTGCTGCGGCATCCCATCGCGGCGCCTCCTGTCTCTCGTCGCAGCTCCTGGCGGACCATCCTCCCAGCGGCTCCCTGCTCCAGCGGTGCACCCCGACAGCCCCGCTTCCAGACGCGGCTCCCGACTCCCGCAGCGTTTCCTGATGCCTCCCGCCTCTCCTGCGGCTTCCCGGCGAAGCCCGACCTCGCCTCCCTTCCCGGCGGACCATCCTCTCGGTGGCTCCATCCCGCCCTACGCGTCCTCCATGTGTCGGCTCCCTCTCAACTCATGTCGCGGCTCTCAGCCCTCCTCCCAGCAAATCTGTCGGCCCCGCCTCTTGCGGATTTTCTCGGCCCTACCTGTTGGCACGCTTCCATCCCAGGGGATCTCCCCCCTACTGGCATCTCCCTCCCGACGGCTCCCTCCCCTCTCCCTTCTGGAGGCTCTCCTTCCTGCCGAACGACCTCCCCTCTCTGTGCACCAGCTCTGATGGCTCTGATGTTGTCCAACGACTCCTTCGCTGCGCGTCGCCCTGCACGACGCCTCCCGCACTGCTCCTTCCATGTCGGCCTCCACCTGTGGCAGCCCCCGCCCAATTGTCGGCCCTCCTATGGTTTCCTGGCGCTCTGACGCTCGGCCCGCCCGTGCGGTTTCCCGGCACTCCGACGACCGGCCCGCCTGTGCGGATTTCCCAGCGCTTGGTCGACCAGCACTGCCAGTGCGGCTTTCCCAGTGCTTCGTCGACCGACACTGCTTGAGCGGCTTGGCAAATCTCTTTCAGCATCATTCATGACGCCTTTATCTTTTATTTTGTTTTTGTCTTGTTTTGTAATCAAGTTGGGCATGTCCACTTTGAGGGGGAGTGTCTGCAGCGTGTATTGCTTGCTTTATATTTCTTTATGTGTTCAAGCTAGGTACACCTAGCTTGAGGGGGAGTGTTGAAGTCTACATCCCACATCGGACTTGAGGTCCGATATAGTCCAAACTATTCATTATAAAAGAACCCCAAGGGCTCCTTTAGAGAGTACACCTTGGGGGTCCGGTTCACCTATTTTATCATTCTACAAACGTAAAAAAGAAAAAAAAAAGGTTAAGCATTGCATGACCTAATTCACTCCCCCCCCCCTCGAGGTAATATCTCGCTCTAAGACCATTTAGGTACTAACAATTGGTGTCAGGTTTATTTTCATGGATTTTTTATTGCTCTGACTTGATTTAAAGTTATTGAAGAAAGATGGCATCTGTATTTAAGACTCATTTGTTTGATGCAAAGCATTTCAATAAATGGAAGAATGAGTTCATGGCCTTCATGGAATATTCACTTGAAATTCCTTGAGGTTGTGCTAGATGGAATTATTCTATTGATCCGACATGGAGTTATCTTTGAGATAGATCAAATAAATATTGAGATTGATGCCTCAGAAAAAATGCATTAAAGGACGCTCTTGAGGATGAATTGTACAAGTAGATTGCTCATTATATATTCTCTAAAATCACGTGGATGTGGTTGGAAGATTCATTTGGAAAAGAAAAAAAATAGATGAAAATTGCCTTATGTCTAAGGGAAGGAAGAAGAAGAATACTAGAAGATGGAGCTCTCTAACTGAGGTAACGAATTCTATTTCTATATCTGGTTTTAATATTGGTTTGGAGAAAGAATGTGGAGTTTCAGACTCTTAGAGATGAAAAAGATGTGTGAATCCGGTGAAGTGGCAAAAACATCAAGTTTCCAGCCGACTCCCATGTCTGTCGCTTCCGTTGATCCCTCTATGACCTCAAACAGTCTTCTCAAGCTTGGTTTGGCCACTTCAGCACTGTCGTCACGGCCTTTGGCCTCTCTCGCAGTATGAAAGATCACACAGTCTTCTTTCGTACGACGACGCACGGTTGTATCTTGCTCGTGGTATATGTTGATGATATCATCCTCACAGGGAGCGACTCCAGAGGAATTGACAGCCTCAAGGCGCACCTTCACCAACACTTTCACACCAAAGATCTCGGTCCCCTCACCTACTTCCTTGGCATCGAGGTCTCCCGCTCTGAGGACACTATCTCTCTCTGCCAGCGCAAGTATGCTTTTGATATCTTGCAGGATGCCGGTTTGAGCATAGCCACTGCAGTGGACATTCCACTTGAGCCTGGCGAACGCTCTCTCCATACAGACTCAGAACCATTTCCTCATCCCGAGAGCAATCGACGTCTGGTGGGTAAACTGAACTACCTCACCATGACGCGACCCGACATTGCATGCGTCGTTGGCAAAGTCAGCCAATTCATGGAGCATCCCACCAGATCTCAGTGGGATGTTGTCCTCCGCATTGCCAAATACATCAAAAAAGATCATGTCTGTGGCCTTCAGTACTCACATCATGCTCACTTAGATGTTGAAGCCTTCTGTGATGCAGACTATGCAGGGTGTCTCGCTACCCGCAAGTCTACTTCGGGATTCACCGTATTCTTCGCCGGTAACCTCATCTCTTGGCGCAGCAAGAAGCAGACTGTCGTCTCCAGAACGAGTGACGAGGCCGAATACCGAGTCATGACCACAGTTACCACTGAGATCATCTGGCTTCGTCATCTCCTCCATGAGCTCGCCTTCCCGGCACAAACCCCTGCTCATATCTGGTGTGACAATCAGGCAGCCACAAAGATAGCCTCGAATCCCGTCTTCCATGAACGGACGAAACATATCGAGGTGGACTGCCACTTCCTCCGCCATCATCTGGAGCAGAACCATATCAATTTTAGCCATCTTCCGACGGCAGATCAGCTTGCAGATCTCTTCACCAAAGGCTTCCCAAGAGTTCGACTTGACTCTCTCACTACCAGGCTGGGTATTCACAGCCTCCATGGCCCATCTTGAGGGGGAGTATGAGATTGTCTTGGTGTCTTGTCAACTTTTTTCTTTGTGGGACTCAATCCAATCTGAGCATGTCCAGCTTGAGGGGGAGTGTAGGACCTCATTTAAGTTAAATGGGTATTTCTGAGTCTCACATCGTACTTACCCTCCTTGTAATTAGATTTACTCATCTATAAAAGAATACCTCCACCTCACATTGAGGTAAGGAGAATTCACCAATAACATCTAGATACAAAATAGGAATTCTACATCTAAAATCCATAAATAAAAGCATTCTAGAATCTGGAAAAAACCGAAAGGATTTGGAGGATTTGGAAGAAATCCGGTCTAGAAGAAGGTAGTTATTAGGTGTTAATTTTGTGGAAGGTTTGGGTATATTATGGGCATGAGTACTGAAGCCCAAAGACCCAAAGGTGCGAGGTAATATGCTGCAACAACATCACAGCCAAGTGGTGTTCACCCGTGGCGTGATTACTTTGGTAAGATGCTTTATTTGTTCCAACCCCTGGCATTTAGAAAGAAATTACAACAGAAAGAGAACCAAGGAAGCCCCAAGGAATTCCTCCACTCCTATACAAGGAAAGAACTTATCCAGAAAAGAAGCATGTTGTGTTGGAAAACGGGTTCAAGGTTTTGGAGGAAATAAATTGATCTCAAAATGGGTTGCATCAAGAACCTAAATCTATATACTCACAGCAGCCCTCTTGGAAAGAGAAAAAACAAGTATAGAAGAAGAAGAAAGAAGCAACTCCAGCTATGAGGAAGGTGGAAGAAAAAGAAAAGAAGAATCCACTTAGGAAGAATTATGAGATGGCACTAATTTCCATCAAGGAGGAGAGACAGGAGGCATGCCTAAGTGGGTTTCAAAATAACCACTAAAAGGCAAGAGATGAAGATAGGTTGAAGTGTTCTCCAATGGAGAAAGAAAATAGATGAAAGAAGTAGTATCAAGGATACTAAATTAGAAAAGTGCACAAGTGGGATTTCTCTCACAATGGAAAAGAAGCCTAAGCCAAGGAAAAAGAAACTTTCCATAGAGAATGATCTGCAAGAAAAAGAAGTTGATGAGGTGATGGAATTCCTCTCCCTAAAATTGAAAAGGGAAGGAGGAAAGGTGGAAAGAAATGGGTTGGTCTAATCTGGCCAACCTCATTCCTCAACCTGGGGAGGTTTGAGGTACCCCTCTCCCCATGCATATGTTTTCTAACTTTTTGTGAGGTGATGTAGTCATATGGGGGAGAAATGATTCATGGGGTAAGTGTTCTAGAAAAGCACTTGTGAATGAGTTAATTGTGAAATTTGTTTGAATATGAAATGTGCATGAAAAAAAGTGAAATTCGTGAGTATTTCAAGCCCAATATTTATATCAGACCTGAACAACAAAGTCAGGGATGAACCTGACCTATCCATAAGTGTCAAGGAACATGTTCTCACTCAACCAATACACCTGGAAGTTTCCTTCTGGGAAAAAACGTCAAATCTGGAATCTGAAAATTGCTCGTTGTGTACAAGAGTTTGAATAGTGAAAGGAGCCTAAAATGAAGTACAAAGAGGTATCAAACCCATATTTGAGATTGCAAATGGTATCAGACCCGATATGAGTAAAGTCCCGTGGTATTGGGTCCTAAAATGAGTAATAAAATACCACTGAAATGAAGAGGACAAATCGGAAGATAGCACCATCAACATTACTGTTTTTAATGATTATTTATGTTTTTGTTCTAACAGTCGGTATCATTTGTCTAATGTGTACATGATACCCATTATTGCTGACTTAAAGATGTTTTTTCTAACAAGAGGAACCCCCAAGCTGAATAAATTTTCAATATTTGATGTCAAGAGCCTAAGATTGTATTCAGGGGGAGGGGGGTTAAGATGATCTTTTAAGGATGTTAAGCCTCATTTGCACAAGGATGAAGCCTGTGAAGAGCTGAAGGCATGGACTTCAAGTGGTATCACAGTGTTGTTTTTAACAATTGGTATCAATTGATTTTCCAAGTGGTATGCCTCACATTCAATGTGTTTAAAACATCTACACCAACCATTTGGTGTGAAAGTGTGATGGAGATCACAGGTTGTTGTTTATGGGAAAGTGAAACATGAAGATGCTGGAATTTTAATTGGAACCATGAGCAGCATGGACAGCTTTGGTGTTATTTACAAAAAAACTCCTGTTTTCTACACCAAGCTCAAGCTTAGTAAGCTTAAAAGATTTGTTTGATAGCCCAAATGTCAGGTGGTCAATTCACTCACTGATTTTATTAGGCAAGTGTAGCTGTGTAAGAAAAGGGAATTCTGAAACTGGACAGTCCAACCAGAAAGTTATAAAAAAATGGTACACATAGCCAAAGGATGAAGTGGCTTGATAAAGGGGGAGATGGAAAGAGTAGGAGAAGCCTCCCCGGCCTCATTGGGAGTAAAATAAGCTCATGTATTGACAAAGGGGGAGAGTAATATCTCTTTATCTGAAGCTAGAAAAGGAAAGCCCCATTTAAAGGAGGATCATCAGCTGAAAATGGAGAACCATATTCATGAAGGAGCAGATCTGAGCACACCCTGAGGGGGAGAAAATAAAGAACCAAATCTGCTCATAGTTGTCCCCTTTGTATTTCATTGACAAAGAGGGAGATATTTTGGAAAGAGTTTATTTTGGAAAGGTTTTCTTGTTATCAAAATCCAAAGGAGGGAATTGTTGGACACCCCTCGGGTTGTGTTGGATTTGTTAACAAGAGGTGTAGACTCGGCCCAAGGTGTTTTGTTGACAAGATGGGAAGATTGTTGGATGCCCTAAGTTCATTGGAATTGTTGAAAAGGTGGTCAATGTGCTGTTTGGATTTGTTGATAGATGGAGATCAATCGATATATATGTTGGATTTATTCACAAATAGATTTGGAGGCTGAAGGGGTGCATAGAGCTTGGCATGGAGAAATAATGATTATATATTGGAAGATAGCCATGAGACAGCCCTTGGAGAAGTTCATGGGATGATCCATGGACGCCAGAAGTCATGGGAGAGAGATCTGGAAGTATCTCGGTTCAAATCTGGAGCAACCGCTTTTCAAAAATCTACCGAAGTACCTATATATGGGATTTCTCACGTAAGAAAATTTGGCAGGGCGACGTACGTGAATCCGGCTACGTGAAGTGTCACATAAGCCAAGTCGATTATGTAATCAAATTGGGTGCATGAGCGAACCACGTATGCAAATATGGCCACAAAAGGGAATTTAGCTATGTGGTGGGGTCATGTATGAAAATCTCCCACATAGGTGTAAGGAAATACGGTTATGTGATGGACTACGTAGGCGAATCTGGCCACGTGCGTGAATTTTGCCCGATGTATGGGAATTCTACATCAATGTAGGGGATTTTCTCTACATTTTTCTGGAGACGTCGACCAACTATGAAGACACATCAAGCGATACAAGAACTATTCGTGAATGCTTTCAACATCATGGAATTTCAAATGGGAGCCATGATCCAAGAACAGATTGAAGAAGGAAGTTGTGGGTGAGATGCAGTGAAATAAATAAGATATTATTCACGTTGTTAGTGGGGGTTTTCACGCTCCAAGCAGGGAGTCCACGACCATAAAACAAAGGAGAACAGGGATCTTAGAGGATCTAGGTTGTCCATACAGCATGCCAAGAATAAAGGGAGATGGCGATGTGGAGGTGCAACGGCCAAAAGACTTGCATATATTTTTAATACATGTTTTCTTTGTCGCGTGAGAAAGCTAGAAAGATATTATTAAAGGAGAGTTCTAGTTTGGCATTGTATAAGAATTCTTCTCGGGTTTCCATTTTAAGGAAATGGACAATCTCTTCACATTGACATCTTTTACAGCTTAAAGAATACCCTATTAAGTAATCATTGAGTGTGGGTTAAGTAATCATTGAATAAAGGTAAATAATTCATATCATATTCATAAAAACAGCTTAAAGAATACCCTATTAATCATAAGGTTGATATATAGGACAAAGAGAGTAAGAGAAAAGGGTTTGAATTAGTACCAAGTTGACATACAATTCACCCCTCCCATGGGATCTCACTAAAATATTTTGGTACTAACAGTAGGAATGATAATAAAGTCAATATTCACGTTATGTTGTTGATTTTGAAAAAGTGAAAAGTTCATAAACATGTCTTGTGAAAAACAAAAGAATACTAGGGGTAAAAATATGGTTTTTGTTATGTATTATTAAAGTTTATATTGTATTTCCTAATCCTCTAAAATTCTAAAATGAGGTCTTTGACATGTGAGTTTTGTAATATTTTTAGAAAACCATGTAATCATGGATTGTTATGTATAGGCTTTTACAAATAATGTTTGAATCATCACCTCAAATGCAAGACCTCTAAGCTGCCCCTCTAAATATTAAAACCTTCGAGCCACCCCATTTATAGGCCTACGAACCACCCCTTATAATATTAATACACACACACAAACAAGAACTAGAGAGATCCATTAAATGGTACATGCCATGACTTATCCCCACTGAAACTCCTTTGGGAACTGTAGTGAAGCCAAGTGTGTTAGGGAGGGAGTTGGTCCACGTCGGGTAAGGCCTCCTATCCGTTTCACATACCAGCAGAGGAAGAAGCCTGGGTAGTTTTTGTCTGTTAGGCTGGGAGTAACTGCCAAGGGGCAGTTTTGTAAATAGTCTTGTTAATTCTTTTAGTCTGTTATTTTCTGTTCAGACTATAAATAAAGGGTGTGTGGCTGGGGGAAAGGGGGATCGGGACATTGGGAGAAGTACTGGCAGTAGCCTGGGCCTAGGAAGAATACAGTTTTCCAAGAGGAGCAAATGTAGCCCCAGTCTGTTGTAACTGAAAATTCCTACAGAACTGAACAAAGGTAATTCATCTCTGAGAATCTTTCCTCTAAATTCTGAAATCACCTATCAATTTTGGTGCTTTCATTGTGAGGAAAAGCTACTGGTTTCCTGTGGATAGAGTGATTTTAGAGAGAGAAAATTTTCTAGAAGAGAGAGAAGTCGGAAAAAACGAATTGTTTTTTTATGGATGTCCACTCGAATGAAGAACGAGTAGCACAATTGGAGGCGACTTCTGCAGATCTGAAGACTGGAATGCAACGCCAGGAAGCTGGAATTCAGCAGCTGGAAGATGCATTTCAACGTCAGGAAGAAGAATATCACCGGTAAGGACTCCAGCTACAAGATTTGATCACTGCAATATCACAACTTAAGCCGAGCCAAACTGAGAGTTCAAAGCAGGGAGTTGACATAGGCAAGGCTGTAGATACGGAGGATGGAGAAAGTAGAATGAAGACAGAAATTGTGTTGCGGAATCGTCGGGAGACACAACGACAGAAACGAGAAAACGAAAGAAAGAAAGCAATAAGGACACAGCGATTTACGTGGTTTGGGAATAATCCCTACGTCCACGGGAGAGGCAGAATTTCACTATTCGGGAGCACAAAAAATACAGAGGTTTTTCAGTGGTAACCCTAGCCCGAAAATGGGCTAAAAAACAATGGAGAATATGATCACTGTTCGAAAAGAGAGTCTGCGTCGCAACAGTGAACAGCGGTCAGCATTGTCAAAAGTGCTACAGTGGATGTCGGCTGGAAATCAAAAGCGCTACAGTACCTGTCGGTGTCGGAACAAGAAGGTTATAGAAGAGCCTGGTCTTCGAACGACTGAGCAGGGAGCGATCTGTAACATGTCATGGCAGTCAGAGATGCCTCTGTTTTCTGGAGAGGATCCAATCGCTTGGATCACAAGAGCAGAGCTTTTCTTTGCAATTCAGCGAACACGGGAGGAACTTAAGGTGCCTCTTGCACAGCTCAGCATGGAAGGTATGGTCCAGTATTGGATCATATCGCTGAGATCAATACAACCGGAATTAACTTGAAAATAGTTAAAAGTGGAGTTAATGGGACGGTACGGAAATGCTGAGGAAGATCCTGTTGTATTTCTGAAAGGACTGCATCAAACAGGGACAATGGATGCCTATGTAGATGAATTCTGTTGGAACTCATTTAAGTGTAAATGGGTGAGTTCCACATCGGACTTACCCGTCTTGTATATTGGTTTCCTAATCTATAAAAGAATATCCTCACCTCACATTGAGGTAAGGGGAATTCATCCATCTACATGGTATCAGAGGGATCTTTATCCCGAACCCTCCCTCCACTGCGGATTCCCGGAATCCTCCCGGCCCCGCCTCTCTCCCTGCTGCCCTAGCCTTTCCCGGCAGGCCCCCCCCCGGCCCTCCCGACGGATCTCCTCCCCGCGGCGCTCCCTCCCTGCGCACCTCTCCTCCCGGCGGTCGTCCCTCCCGCTACGCCTCTACCTCCCGGCGGGCCTCCCTCCAGGCGTGGCACCTCGCCCAGCGGGCCTTCGCCCGGCGCCCGGCGTCCGCCGTCCTCCCGCGGTGCGCCCTCGTCCCAGCAAACCCTCGCCGGCCCTCCCACGCGGCTCCCCGCTCCCGGCGGCATCTCCCAGCCCGCTCCCCCTGCGCGCGATTCCCATCGCCGCGACTCCCGGCTGCGTTCCGCCCTTGTTCTCCCGAGCGGCTCCTCCGGCGGACTCCCCCGCCCCTGCACCTCCTGCGCGCGCCATCTCCGCCTCCCCGGCTCCCGGTGCCTCGCTGCGGCGCATCCCGCCCAGGCGCCTCACCCTCGGCGGCTCGCCCCGGCGCCCCGCCCTCGACGTCCCGCTCTCGGCGGCTCGCCCCGCTTCGCCCGGGCACCCTCACCCTCACCTGGCGCGCTCCTGGCACCCTCGCCTGGCGCCTCCCGCAGCTCCAGCGCCTCCCGCTGCCTCCCGCTGCTCCCCGGCGTCTCCGCCAGCCTCCCTTCCCCAGCGGCCTCCCTTCCCCGGCGGTCTGCTGCTGTCCGGCGGCTCCTTCCGCCCTCCTGCGCGACTCACGGCGGACTTCCGGCCCCGCCTCCTGTTGCGGCTTCCCGGCTCCGCCTCCCTCTCGTCGGCCTTTCTCCCGACGCGGCCCTCCGCGGTTCTTCCCGACGGCCTCCCGCGCCTCCCGCTACTCCCGGCGCCTCCCGCTGCTCCCGCGCGCTCGCGGCTCCCGGCGGATCTCCCTCCAGTCCGGCGACCCCTCTCCGGCGGCCTCTCCTGTCCCGCTCCCCAGCCCGTCTCCCAGCGGCTTCCCTGCAGCTACCCTGCGGCCTTCCTGTGCCGTCGGCCCAACCCCCCCTGCATTAATGGCGGGCGTGTCCGCCCGCGGCCCTCCGGCATCACCTCCGGACGACAGCATTCCGGCAGGGCCGCACCCTCACTTCTATTGTCGGCCTTCCCGAGCACCTATGCACTCAGCCGAGCAGCTCTCCCATCCTCCATCATCGGCTCCACCGCGCCGCGGTCCTCCTTCATCCAGTACCCGTTACAGGACAACACTCTCGCCGGAGGAGATTGCTTTGGTAAAATCTTATCGAGCGACTGCGCCACCATCTTCTTCTCTCGCCCCACTTGCTCAGACTGGCAACTCCACCGCCTGTGTTTCTCATCGACAGACAGCTTGGATGTTTGACTCCGGTGCGTCAGAACATCTCACAGGAGACTTTGGTATGTTCACTACCTATCATCCGTACACCGGTGCATCTGCCATTACTGTTGCTAATGGCTCAACAATCCCTATTACTGGATATGGCACATGTTCCTTGACCCCGTCTCTTCCCCTGACGTCGGTCGCTCATGTTCCTCAAAGTCCCTTTAATCTTATCTCTGTCAGCAAACTCACCACAGATTTGAATTGTGTTGCTACTTTTAACTCATCTGGTGTTGTTTTTCAGGAGCGGAAGACGAATCGGGAAATTGGTCGAGGTTATCTTCGGGATGGGGTTTACCTGTTTGATACCCCATCATCCCTTGCTTGCTCATCCACCACAGCCCGAGCCCTTGACCTCCATTCCCGCCTTGGCCATCCACCACCTTCCACCCTCCATAAACTTTGCCCCCAATTCAGTTCTCACATCTCCTTCCATTGTGAATCCTGCAAGTTTGCCAAACATCATCGGACGACGTATGCTCCTCGCCCGAAACCACGTGCAACGGCTCCTTTCGCTCTTGTTCATTCCGATGTATGGGGTCCTTGCAGGGTTCCTAGCCAGTCAGGGTACAGTTATTATATCACCTTTATTGATGATTACTCCCGCATGACCTGGCTTTACCTTCTTCGAGATCGAACAGAGGTTCTCTCAACCTTTCAGACATTTTTTCAGGAAATCCAGACACAGTTTTCTCTCCCTGTGAAATGTCTCCGCTCTGACAATGGGCGAGAATACGTATCCACTCATTTTCAGCAGTTTATGAGGGCCCACGCCATCATCCATCAGACCTCCTGTCCTGATACCCCTCAGCAAAATGGGGTGGCCGAGCGGAAACACCGACATATCTTGGAAACCGCTCGTGCCCTCCTCTTCCACCGCCAGGTACCTCTTCTTTTCTGGGGGGATGTCATCCTCACTGCTACTTACCTTCTCAATCGTCTTCCCTCCTCCATCCTTCAGGGGGAGACTCCTTTTCATACCCTGTTTCCCTCTCTCCCTCCTCACTCCCTTCCACTCCGTGTCTTCGGATGTCTCTGTTATGTCCGGGACACTCGCCCAAATCTCTCCAAACTATCACCCAAATCCCTTCGCTGTATTTTTCTCGGGTATTCCCGCACTCAGCGCGGGTACCGATGCTTCTCTCCCGACCTCCGCCGGTATATCACCTCTGCCGACGTTTCGTTTGTCGAGAGCTCTCCTTTCACTCTCCCCTCTCCTTCTCCTGACACTACCATCGATGACTGCCTTCCGCTCATGGTTCACCCGCCTCTGGTGTCTCCTCCGACCGGTCATCTCTTTGGACAGACCTACTCTCGTCGTCCTTCCACTGTACCTCCCGTCCCGGCCGAGGAAACCATTGTTCCCGCTTCGCCTGATGTTCCTGACACAGCTCCCGAGGATGTGCCGATTGCGCTCCGGAAAGGTACTCGCTCGTGTCAGAATACTCCTCTCTTTGTATCTTCTTACAGGGGATTGTCCGCTCTGGAGACCGTGTCGCTTCCTCGAACGGTCGGTGAAGCCAAATCTCACCCCGGGTGGCTAGCCGCAATGAGAGATGAATTGCAGGCTCTGGATGCCAACCGTACTTGGGATCTTGTTCCCCTTCCGGCAAACAAACAGGCGGTCGGCTGTAAATGGATCTTCACGATCCGTCTCAATCCCGATGGCTCTCTCTGCCGCCTCAAAGCCCGGCTTGTCGCCAAGGGATTTGCTCAGACATATGGCGTCGACTACTTTGAGACCTTCTCTCCAGTCGCCAAGATGGCCTCGGTCCGCCTCTTCATCTCTCTGGCTGCTCATCATCACTGGCCACTTCATCAACTCGACGTTAAGAATGCTTTTCTCCATGGCTTTCTTGACGAGGAGGTCTACCTGCAGCAGCCCCCTGGTTTCTCTGCCTCTGGTGCCGCCTCCCATGTCTGCCGTCTCCGTCGCTCCCTCTACGGCCTCAAACAGTCTCCTCGCGCCTGGTTTGGCCGCTTCAGCACTGTCGTCACCGCCTTTGGCCTCTCTCGGAGTATGAAAGATCACACCGTCTTCTTCCGTACGACGGCACACGGCTGTATCTTACTTGTAGTTTATGTTGATGACATCATCATCACAGGGAGCGACTCCAGAGGCATCGCCAGCCTCAAGACGCATCTTCACCAGCACTTTCACACCAAGGATCTTGGTCCCCTCACGTACTTTCTTGGCATCGAGGTCTCCCGAACTGCGGACACTATCTCTCTCTGCCAGCGCAAGTATGCTCTTGATATATTGCAGGATGCCGGGTTGAGCACCGCCACCACAGTTGACACTCCCCTTGAGCCTGGGGAACGCTCCCTTCATTCCGACTCGGAACTCTTTCCTCATCCTGAGAGCTATCGATGTTTGGTCGGTAAACTCAACTACCTCACCATGACGCGTCCCGACATTGCCTGTGCCGTTGGCAAAGTCAGCCAGTTCATGGAGCATCCCACCTGCTCTCAGTGGGATGATGTCCTCCGCATTGCCAAGTACATCAAGAAAAACCCTGCACGCGGCCTTCGGTACTCACATCATGCCCACATGGATATTGAGGCTTTTTGTGATGCGGACTATGCCAGTTGCCTCGCTACCCGCAAGTCTACTTCGGGATTCGCCGTATTCTTCGCCGGTAATCTCATCTCTTGGCGCAGCAAGAAGCAGACTGTGGTCTCCCATTCTAGTGCCGAGGCCGAGTATCGGGCCATGGCCACTGTCACTACTGAGATCCTCTGGCTTCGTCATCTTCTCCAGGAGCTCGGTTTCCCGACATCGACTCCTGCACATATCTGGTGTGACAATCAGGCCGCCACGAAGATTGCCTCGAATCCCGTCTTCCATGAACGGACGAAGCATATCGAGGTGGACTGTCACTTTCTCCGCCACCATCTAGAGCAGCACCATATCGGTTTCGGTCATATCCCGACGGCCGATCAGCTTGCCGATCTCTTCACCAAAGGTCTTCCCGGAGCTCGTCTTGAGTCTCTCACTTCCAGGCTGGGTGTTCACAGCCTCCATGGCTCAGCTTGAGGGGGAGTTTGAGATTGTCTTGTTATTCTTTTTGTGTGGGACTCTATCCAATCTGGGCATGTCCAGCTTGAGGGGGAGTGTTGGAACCCATTTAAGTGTAAATGGGTGAGTCCCACATCGGACTTACCCGTCTTGTATATCGGTTTCCTAATCTATAAAAGAATATCCTCACCTCACATTGAGGTAAGGGGAATTCACCCATCTACAAATTCGAATGGGTAGCATTACGGATACCTGATTTGACTGAGGGTTGGTACATGAGTATATTTATTGGGGGATTAAAACCAGAAATTAGTAGTACTATAATGACACATGAGCCCAAGACAAAGGTGTGATTGTTAACGTTGGCAAGGCATGTGGAGCGAGAGTTGCTGATCAAGGGAATAATCAAAACTACAAAACCACCAGGCAGGAAATTGCTGCAGGAGGACTGAATAAAGGATGGAATCCGATTCCTGCAAAGGCGGTGTCTTCTGTTGAGTTTAATGAGGCAGAAAGGAAAGGAGGAACTGCAACAAAATTTCGAGGAATAAGAAATTTATCCAGAGAAGAATGTGAAAACCGGAAGTCAAAAAGGATTGTGTTATTCTTGCAGACTGTTGGAGTCTGCATCCCACATCGGACTTGAGGTCCGGTGTGGTCTTTCTTATTTGTTATAAATACACCCCAAGGGCTCCTTTGGAGATACACCTTGGGGGTTCGGTCTCTCTTATTTTCACTATCTACATGGTATCAGAGGGAAGTTAAACCCGACCCCTCTTCCTCCCATTTTATTTCCCCCCTTCATCTAGGGTTCTTTTTATTTTCTCCCCCGTGGGGGGCGGCGGCCCTAATGTAGGGTTAGTTTTTTTTTTCAGCCGCCGCCCCCTCCGGGCTCGTTTCTCCTGCGGGTCTCCCCTGCCGGCGCCTGCTTCCCCGCTGCGCGCGGCGGCCCTCCCTTCCCGGCAGGCCCTCCCTCCCGTCCGCCTCTTCCCTGCCGGCTCCTGGTCGCGCAGCCCTCCAGCGCACGGCGGCCTGCTCTCCCGGCGCGCTTCCCATCCCAGCCGCCCCCTGTGGCCTTCCCCGACGGCGCGCCTCCCTTCCCGCTGCCTCCTCTGAGCGAGCCGGCCCCGACATCCCGCAGCGGCGCATCCCGTCGCCGCGCCTCCCGGCTGCTCCCGACAGTCTCCCTCTGCTCCCGCGGCCTCACGCTTCTCCCGGCTCCGCGGCTCCCGGCTCGCCCCGCAGTCCCGGCGTCCGCCGTCCTCCCGCGGTGCGCCCTCGTCCCAGCAGACCTTCGCCCGGCGCCCGCGCCCTCTCCCGGCGAACTCCTCCTCCCTGCGCGGCACCCCGGCGCGACGCGGCTCCCCGGCGCGACGCGGCTCCCGCTGCTCCCGCGCCTCCCGCGCCTCCCTCTGCTCACGCGCGCTCGCAACTCTCCCTCCCCGGCGGCTCCATCCCAGCCGGCTCCATGCGCCGGCAGCCTCCCTTCTCCAGCAGCCGGCCTCCAGCTCCGGCCGGCGACCCCTCCCCGGCCGGCGACCCCTCTCCGGCAGCCAGATCCGGACAGTTCCGGCTACTCCTGCCGGATCCGGTGATTGTCGGCCAGATCCGGCCAGATCCGGCCAAATCCGGCGATTTCCGGACTGTTCCGGGCAGATCCGGACTGTTCCGGCCTCCACCCGTGCCGGCCGCTCCCCGCAGGGGTCCTCCTCCGGTTTCCAGCGCCGCCTCCCGGCCTCCTGCACCCTCGCCGGCCTCCTCCTGCGGATCCCCGCCTCGCCGGCATCTCCCGGCAGCGGCATCTCTCTCCGTCGGCACGTCCATTCGCTGGCGCAGTAGCTCGACATCCTCGGATTTGGGCCCGTTGGCGCCGCCAGTCCCGCAACAATTCTGCGGAATCCCCGCCTCCCGTCGCCGGCCCCGCAAGTGCGGTTTTCCCGGTGCTAGTTTGGATTTCCCGGCGTTTCATCGACCGGCCCCACTAGTGCGGCATTCCTGGCATTCCGACCATCGACCCGGTTTGAGTGGTTCATCTACTGCGTCCGCGACATCTTCCATCCATCATCCTGCGGAGGAGCTTCGATCGTGAGGGGGAGCAGCAACCTTTGCCGCTTTTTTTTTTTTTTTTTTTTTTTTTGTCATGTTTTGTAATCAAGCTGGGTATGTCCAGCTTGAGGGGGAGTGTTGGTCTCTGTTTTATTGTTTTCTTTTCATTATGTGTCCAAGCTAGGCTCACCTAGCTTGAGGGGGAGTGTTGGAGTCTGCATCCCACATCGGACTTGAGGTCCGGTGTGGTCTTTCTTATTTGTTATAAATACACCCCAAGGGCTCCTTTGGAGATACACCTTGGGGGTTCGGTCTCTCTTATTTTCACTATCTACACAGACAAAAGTATAATCTTGGATATCAATGTTCAGAAAAGGGGTATAAACTAATGGTGTGGAAAGGCATAGAGCCTCAAGAAGAAGTTGAAGAGGAAGCAGAAAATGAAGTCCCAAAAGAAGAAGAAACTGAGAAATTATGGGAATTGGAATTGGAAACCACAACAAGTGAAAAAATCTAGGAACCAAGTCGATGATGATTGAAGGAAAAGTGGAAGGAATACCTTTACTGGTTTTGATTGATAGTGGAGCAAGTCATAATTTTGTTTCAAGGAAGCTTACAAGGCAGTTTGCGGCTCAAGTAGATGATACAGAGCCGTTTTATATCCGGTTGGGCGATGGACACCGTGTAGCTTCCAGCGGGCTGTGTAAGACATTACAAATTGAACTTGGAACTGAAAAAATTTTGGTGGATGCATACATATTTGATACAACGGGGCCAGATTTAGTTTTGGGAATTTCTTGGCTGGAGACCTTGGGATGCGTGATGATTAATTGGAGGGAAATGACTATGAAATTTGATTGGGAAGGAAAACCAGTGGCTTTGCAGGGGGTTCGTTCTTCGCAGGAAATTTCAGGAGCTCTACAGGAATATTTGGGAAATAAGAAAAAGAAGATGCAGGGAATTCAAAAGGAAATAACAGAAAAAGATTATGTAGACAAACAGTTGGATGCAGCACAACAACGACAGTTACAGAAGATTCTGGAATGTTTCAGTTCTGTGTTTGAAGAAACTAGCAGACTACCCCCGACAAGAGAAACTGACCATGCCATTAGATTGAAGGCAAGGGCTGGGCCTGTGAATATCAGGCCTTACAAGCATGCATACCACATGAAAAATGAGAGAGATTCAGGTACAGGAACTATTGAAAATAGGATTTATCAGACATAGCCACAGTCCTTATTCAAGTCCAACAATAATGGTTAAAAAGAAGGATGGAGGGTGGCGTATGTGTGTTGACTATCGAGCTTTAAATAACATAACAGTGGCTAATAGGTATCCAAGTCCGGTAATTGAGGAATTAATGGATGAATAGCATAGTGCAACTTATTTTACTAAGTTGGACCTCAAATCAGGATTTCATCAGGTATGGATGAGGAGTGGGGATGTTGGTAAAACTGCATTTAAGACTCATGAAGGGCACTGAATATGTAGTTATGCCCTTCGGGTTGATGAATGCACCGGCGACTTTTCAAGCAACTATGAACAATATTTTTCGACCGATGCTAAGAAAGGGAGTTTTCGTATTTTTTTATGATATTCTGCTCTACAATAGTGGATGGGCAGAGCATTTAGTTATGTTACAGCAACTATTACAGCTGATGGAAAAGAATTCATTGCGAGCCAATAGGAAAAAATGCTCATTTGGGCGGCGGATGGTGGAGTACTTAGGACATATAATTTCTGTTGAAGGTGTTTCCATGGATCCTAAGAAGTTGGGAGCAGTGGAAGAATGGCGAGTTCCGCAGAATGTTAAAGAAGTAAGAGGGTTCCTCGGACTTACCGGTTACTATCGGAAATTTATTAGAGATTATGGAAAAATTGCAAGACCCTCGACGGCATTAACCAAGAAGGTGGAATTTAAGTGGACCGAGGAAGCACAATTGGCTTTTGAGGAGCTAAAAAAAAGAATGACAACTGCGCCAGTTTTGGGGCTACCGGATTTTTCGAAAAAAAAAATTCTGTAGAATGTGATGCTTCCAGGCTGGGTATTAGTGCAGTTTTAGTTCAAGAGGGTCGACCTCTGGCAAATTTCAGCAAAGCGTTGTCAGATAGCAACCTGGCCAAGTCGATTTATGAAAAAGAATTGATGGCATTGGTTTCGTCTATACAACACTGGAGACAATATCTTTTGGGAAGACGATTTAAAGTGTTTACTGACCACCGGAGCCTTAAATATATCTTGAGCCTGCGGGTAATGACAGCAAACCAACAATTGTTGGGATATAATTTTGAGGTTTTATATCGGCCAGGGAAGGTACACAATGCTGCTGACGCATTGTCCAGATCTGTTCCTGAAGGGAAGTTGTGTCAAACGGCAGTTTCTAGACCGAGTTGGGATGAAATAAAAGTGATACAAGCAGAATTATTACAAGATGAGGAGTTACAAAGTGTAGTCCGAGCTGTACAGCAGGTGAAATGGTGAAATCTGGATATACTATTCGAGGACTGCTGTATTATAAAAACAGACTGGTACTATCCCGAAGATCTGTCTTAATACCTCAATTATTGCAACATTTCCACTCTTCACCAGTTGGGGGACATTTGGGATATTTAAAGACTTACAAAAGACTAGCTAATGGAGTATTTTGGGCTGGTATGACACGTGCAGTGCAGAAATATGTCCGGGAATGTGAAGTGTGTCGACGTAGTAAATATGAGGCTTTGAGTCCGAGTGGTTTACTCCAACGTTTACCTATTCTGACATTGGTCTGGGAGGAAGTATCAATGGATTTTGTTTCTGGATTGCCTAAATCCCAAGGGTATGAGGTGGTGCTTGTTGTGGTCGATAGGTTGAATAAATATGTGCATTTTATTCCTTTGAAGCACCCATATTCAGCTAAAACAGTGGCTGAAGTATTCATGAAAGAGATAGTCCGATTACATGAGATACCCAATGCAATTGTTAGTGATCGAGATCCTTTATTCACAAGTTTATTTTGGAAAGAGCTATTCAAATTACAAGGAACCGCATTAAAGATGAGTTCATCATACCATCCTCAAAGTGACGGACAGACAGAAGTTGTAAAAAGATGCTTGGAGATATATCTCAGGTGTTTTACTTCGGACCAACCGCGACGATGGGTAAGATGGCTGTCATGGGCAGAATATAGTTGTAACACTTCATATCATACTTCGATTGGACAGACGCCGTTTGAAGCAGTTTATAGAAGGAAACCACCAAAAATTATTCAATATTCAAGAGGGGAAGCAGCTGTGGAAGCAGTGGCGAATGCTTTGGTGGACAGGGATGAAGCATTAAAACAACTACGAATAAATCTCCAGCGTGCCCAGCAATTGATGGTAAAATATGCTAACCGACACCGAAGGGAAGTAAAGTTCGAAGTAGGAGAACTTGTTTGGGTCAAGCTGAGACCAAATTTACCTGGGGGCAGCACTAGATTTTGCGGAAAGTTGGTTGCACGGTATTATGGACCTTTTGCGATTGCTGGAAAAATAGGGACAGTAGCTTACCAGTTAAGTTTACCCAAAACTAGTAAGGTACACCCAGTTTTTCATGTATCTCAACTAAAAGCTGTTGTGGGGAATCATGCTGTTGAAAGAGAATTGCCGGAGGAATTTTTAGCAGAAGAAGAATACCCTGAAGCCATACTAGCAGAAGAAAAACAAGGAACTACCCAATTTTGGTTAGTTAAGTGGCGAGGTAGATTGGAAGAAAAAGCAACATGGGAGGATCCAAAAATACTTAGAAATCAATTCTCTGATTGTCACCTTAAGGACAAGGTGAATTTTCAAGGAGGAAATGTTAGGGAGGGAGTTGGTCCAGGTCGGGTAAGGCCTCCTATCCATTTCACATACCAGCGGAGGAAGAAGCCTGGGTAGTTTTTGTCTGTTAGGCTGGGAGTAACTGCCAAGGGGCAGTTTTGTAAATAGTTTTGTTAGTTCTGTTAGTCTGTTAGTCTGTTATTTTCTGTTCAAGCTATAAATAAAGGGTGTGTGGCTGGGGGAAAGGGGAATCGGGACTGTAGGAGATTAAAAGAAAGGAACCGAACCCCCAAGGTGTGTGTCTCCAAAGGAGCCCTTGGGGTGTATTTATAACAAATAATAAAGACCACACCGGACCTCAAGTCCGATGTGGGATGCAGACTCCAACACTCCCCCTCAAGCTAGGTGTACCTAGCTTGGACACATAATGAAAAGAAAACAATAAAACAAAGACCAACACTCCCCCTCAAGTTGGACATGCCCAGCTTGATTACAAAACCAGACGAAATAAAAAGAACGCTGCAAAGGCTGCTGCTCCCCCTCACGATCGAAGCTCCTCCACAGGATGATGGATGGATGAAGTTACGGGCGGAGCAGAAGAAACCACTCAGATCGGCTGGTTGACGGAGCGCCAGGAATGCCGCACTAGTGGGGCCGGTCGATGAAACGCCGGGAAATCCAAACTAGCACCGGGAAAACCGCACTTGCGGGGCCGGCGACGGGAGGCGGGGATTCCGCAGAAATCGTTGCGGGATCTGGCGGCGCCAACAGACCCAAATCCGAGGTGGTCGAGCTGCTGCGCTAGCGACAGGACGTGCCGGCGGAGAGAGATGCGGCTGCCGGGAGCTGCCGGCGAGGCGGGGATGCCGCAGGAGGAGGCCGGCAAGGGTGCAGGAGGCCGGGAGACGGCGCTGGAAGTTGGAGGAGGCCACCTGCGTGGAGCGGCCAGCACGGGTGGAGGCCGGTTGCTGGCCGGAACAGTCCGGATCTGCCCGGATCTGCCCGGAACAGTCCGGATATCGCCGAAACTGGCCGGAAAACACCGGATCCGGCCGGAGCTGCCCGGATCTGGCCGGAAATCACCGGATCCGGCCGGATTCGGCCGGAGCTGTCCGGATCTGGCCGCCGGACAGCAGCAGGCGAGGTCGCCGGGAGGGGAGCGGGACAGGAGAGGCCGCCGGAGATGGGTCGCCGGCCGGAGAGGGGTCGCCGGCCGGAGCTGGAGGCCGGCTGCTGGAAGCGGGAGGGTCGCGCTCAGGAGGAACAGCGAGAGCGGACAGCGGGAGCGCGCAGGGAAGGCGGGGGCCGTCGCGCGGGAGGTGCGCCGGGAGTCGCGGCGAGGAGCGGGCCGCGCGCAGAGAGGAGCAGCGGGAGGAGCGGGGAGCCGGGGAGCCGCGTCGTGCCGGGAGGAGCCGGGAGCCGCGTCGCGGGAGGGACGAGCCGGGGAGCCGCGTAGGGCAGAGGCTGGACACGAGGCGGAGGGCCGCCGGGGAGCCGCGCCAGGCAGGAGGTCGAGCGCACGACGGAGAAGCCGGGGATGGAAGCGATCCGGGCAGAACCGGGAGGCCGGCGAGACGAGGCCGACGCGCGGGGAGAATCACCGCCGGGAGAAGAGCCGCGCCGGAGAGGGGTCGCCGCGCGCGGATGAAGTCACAGAGGGAGGGGGGGCGGCTATCTGGATTGGAGCCGCCGCCCCCCCGGACGGGGAAACCCTAAACGAAGGGAGAGAAAAAAAAATCAGAAGGGAGGGTCGGGAGGGTCGGGAGTAAATCCCTCTGATACCATGTAGGAGGAGAAAATAGGAGACCCGAACCCCCAAGTTGTGTGTCTCCAAAGGAGCCCTTGGGGTGTATTTATAACAAATAATAAAGACCACACCGGACCTCAAGTCCGATGTGGGATGCAGACTCCAACAGGGACATTGGGAGAAGTACTAACAGTAGCCTGGGCCTGGGAATAATACAGTTTTCCAGGAGGAGCAAATGTAGGTCCAGTCAGTTGTAACTAAAAATTCCTGCAGAACTGAACAAAGGTAATTCATCTCTGAGAATCTTTCCTCTAAATTCTGAAATCACCTATCAAAGTGTAATCCTCGAAACTCACCTCCAATAGGTCATGGGTTGGCAACTAGCATCGAGGATATAAAACACACACATGGGAGACATTACCCTCATAATTTCCCAAAAATATAAGAAACAAACCACCAATCAACTCCATATAACACAAAAATAAAAATATATCCCACAATGCATGTAATAATCAACCCATACGACCGTGACTCCATAAATATCAGCCAACTCCTTTCAACAAGCTAATAAAGTCTAGGCCGGTCACCAACTCCCTCTAACAAATCTGTAAAATATATATAGAATATAGTATATAAGTATACTGTTGGACCCCATTTAAGTTTAAATGGGTATTTCTGAGTCCCACATCAGACTTACCCGCCTTGTAATTAGATTTACTCATCTATAAAAGAGTATCCCCAGCTCACATTGAGGTAAGGGGAATTCACCATCTACATGGTATCAGAGGGATCTTAATCCCGACCCTCCCTCCCAGCGGATTCCCGGTTCTGTCCGGCCCCGCCTCTCTTCCCCCCCCCCCTCTGGCTCTGCCCTACTCTCCTGGCGGCCCTCCCTCCCGACGGTCCTCCCTCCCAGCGGCCCTCTCTCCCGGCGGCTCTCACTCCCGGCACGGCTCCCTTCGTTCAACGGCGCCCAAGCCAGCGCCTCGCCCCGGCGCCCTCGCCCTCTCCCAGCGACTCCCCTCCCGGCGCCCTCTCCCGGCGTGGCTCCCGGCCCCAGCTTCCGGCGCCCTCCCACGGCGCGCCCTCGCCCAGCACCGCCCTCGACCCAGCGGCGCTCTCGCCCGGCGCCCGCGCCCTAGCCCCAGCGGTGCTCGCGCCCACGCGACACCCCTGCCCCAGCCGCATCATCCTGAGCGCAACCCCCTGTCGCTGCTCCCTCCGGCGACATCTCCGAGCCGCCTCCCTTCCACCGCGCGACTCCCGGCAACCAGGTCCAGCGCCCGCCCTCCATGGACGCTTCCTCCGTTCTGTCGTCCCTGATCACGGCCTCCTCCCGGCTTGTCGATGACCGGATGGATGCCACAAACTTCTCCGTCTGGCGAAAGACAGTCTTGATGTCCCTACGCGGCATGGGACTTCATTCTCATCTTGAGAACCCCCCACCCGCAATCACTGACCCCAAGTTCGACTCTTGGCAGCTGGCGGACAACAAAATCTTCGCATTACTGGTCAACTCCATCGACTGATCCGTGAAAGATGTCACCAGGACTGCCAACACAGTCAAAGAGCTATGGGATTCCTTGATTGTCATGTTCTCCGAGACCAATAACTTGGCTCGGGTCTCAGACGTTCTACAGCGTCTCTCCCACATCTGCCAGCAGGATCGGACCTTTCCAAACTACTTCATGGAATGGAAGGGTCTCCGCGACGAACTGCAGGAACTCTGGCCTATTCCTCAAACTCCGGCCGAAGCGCAGACTCAACGGGACCAGCTCTGCCTATTCAATCTCCTGAATGGTCTCGCACCGGACTACGCCACGACGGCCACTGAGATGCTAGCCAGCCCGTCTAGGCTGGATATCCCGCAGGTCTATCATCGCCTGCAGAAGGCTCATCGGGCCCTTGCACCACCCGTCCCCATCCCTGATCACACTACGCTCCTAGGCCGTGGTGGTGGCCGCCCTACCGGCCCTCGAGGACGCGGCCGTGGAGACGGCCGACCTCGCCCCCTCTTCCAGCACTGCGGCAAGCTCGGCCATCTAGTAGACCGCTGATGGGTCCTTCATGATCGTCCCGATTCGCACCCCCGACAGGGCCAGACTGTGATCCGCGATGCGTCATCACCTGCTGTTGCTCTTCCCCCGTCTTTGGATCTATCCCTGGCTGAGATCCAGCTGCTTCACGATTACCGGACCACCTCCATGCCGGGCTCTTCATCAGCTTCTCTTGCCCATTCTGGTGGTCCCACTGCTCTTGTCAGTCATCGTTCCCCTGCATGGATGCTTGACTCAAGTGCGTCCGACCACCTCACTGGGGATGCAGATATACTCTCCAACTATCGTCCCTATAGTGGATCCTCAGCCATCACTGTTGCTGATGGGTCCACTCTCCCCATAGCCGGCTTTGGCACCTGTTCCCTCACCTCCTCCCTTCACCTATCCTCGGTGGCTCATGTACCCTGCAGTCCATTTAACCTGCTTTCCATCAGCAAGCTGACCAAGAATCTCAACTGTAATGTTATCTTTTCCTCGTCTTCTGTTTTGTTTCAGGAGCGGAGGACGAATCGGGAACTTGGTAGAGGCCAGCTTCGGGATGGGGTGTACATGTTCGATGTCCCGACTTCCATCGCCTGCGCGTCTGTCCCTACTCGTGTCGTAGACCTCCATTCTTGGTTGGGCCACCCCTCCGCCTCAGCACTTCATCAGCTCTACCCCGATATTAGTCCTCGTTTATCTTTTCCTTGTGAGCCGTGTCGTTTTGCGAAACATCATCGCACATCATATTCTCCTCGAGTTGACACACGGGCCGCCAAACCCTTTGATTTGGTTCATTCCGATGTATGGGGTCCCTGTGCCACCTCGAGTCAATATGGGTATAAATATTACATTTCTTTCATTGATGATTATTCTCGAATGACATGGCTTTACCTTCTTCGAGATTGGACAGAGGTTCTCTCCACCTTTCAGACCTTTTTCCATGAGATCCAGACACAGTTTTCTATCCCTGTGAAATGTCTCCGATCTGACAATGGGCGGGAATACTTATCCACTCACTTTCAGCAGTTTCTACGGTCCCACGGCATCATCCACCAGACCTCCTGTACTGATACCCCTCAGCAAAATGGGGTGGCCGAGCGGAAACACCGGCATATTTTGGAAACCGCTCGTGCCCTCCTCTTCCACCGCCAGGTACCTCTTCTCTTCTGGGGGGATGTCATCCTCACTGCTACTTACCTTCTCAATTGTCTTCCCTCCTCCATCCTTCAGGGGGAGACTCCTTTTCATACCCTGTTCCCCTCTATTCCTCCTCACTCCCTTCCACCCGCGTCTTCGGATGTCTCTGTTATGTCCGGGACACTCGCCCCAATCTCTCCAAACTTTCTCCCAAATCCCTTCGATCTATTTTTCTCGAATATTCCCGCACTCAGCACGGGTACCGATGCTTCTCTCCAGACCTTCGCCAGTATATCACCTCTGCCGACGTATCGTTTGTCGAGAGCTCTCCTTTCACTCTCCCATCTCCTTATCCCGACACTACCATCGATGACTGTCTTCCACTCATGGTTCACCCGCCTCTCATGACTCCTCCGATCGGTCATCTCTTTGGACAGACCTACTCTCATCGTCCTTCCACTGTACCTCCCATCCAGGCCGAGGACAACATTGTTCCCGCTTCGTCCGATGCTCCTGTCACAGCTCTCGAGGACTTGTCGATTGCGCTCCGGAAAGGTACTCGCTCGTGTCAGACTACTCCTCTCTTTGTATCTTCATACAGGGGTCTGTCAGCTCTGGAGACCGTGTCGATTCCTCGAACAGTTGGTGAAGCCAAATCTCACCCCGGGTGGCTAGCCGCCATGAGGGATGAATTGCAAGCTCTGGATGACAACCATACATGGGATCTTGTTCCACTTCCGGCGGGCAAACAGGCGGTCGGCTGTAAATGGATTTTCACGATCCGTTTCAATCCCGATGGCTCTCTTTGCCGCCTCAAAACCCGGCTTGTCGCAAAGGGATTTGCATAGACATATGGCATCGACTACTTTGAGACCTTCTCTCCAGTCGCAAAGATGGTCTCTGTCCGCCTATTCATCTCTCTGGCTGTTCATCATCACCGGTCGCTTCATCAACTGGATGTTAAGAATGTTTTTCTCCATGGCTTTCTTGACGAAGAAGTCTACCTGCAGCAGCCCCCTGGTTTTTCTGCCTCTGGTGCCGCCAAACATGTATGTCGTCTCCGTCGCTCCCTCTACGGCCTCAAGCAGTCTGCTCGAGCATGGTTTGGCCACTTCAGCACTGTCGTCACAACTTTTGGCCTCTCTCGGAGTATGAAAGATCACAGTCTTTTTTCGTACGACGACGCACGGCTGTATCTTGCTTGTGGTTTATGTTGATGACATCATCATCACAGGGAGCGATTCCAGAGGCATTGCCAGCCTCAAGACGCATCTTCACCAGCACTTTCACACCAAAGATCTTGGTCCCCTCACCTACTTCCTTGGCATCGAGGTCTCCCGGACTGCGGACACTATCTCTCTCTGTCAGCGCAAGTATGCTCTTGATATCTTGCAGGATGTCGGGTTGAGCACAGCCACCGCAGTGGACACTCCACTTGAGCCTGGGGAACGCTCCCTTCATTCCGACTCGGAACAATTTCCTCTTCCCGAGAGCTATCGACGTCTGGTCAGTAATCTCAACTACCTCACCATGACGCGTCCCGACATTGTCTGTACCGTTGGCAAAGTCAACCAGTTCATGGAGCATCCCATCAGATCTCAGTGGGATGTTGTCCTCCGCATTGCCAAATACATCAAGCAAGACCCTGCACGTGGCCTTCAGTACTCACATCATGCTCACATGAATGTTGAGGTCTTCTGTGATGCGGACTATGCCAGTTGCCTCGCTACCCGCAAGTCTACTTCGGGTTTCGCCGTGTTCTTCGCTGGTAATCTCATCTCTTGGCGCAGCAAGAAGCAGACTGTCGTCTCCCGATCGAGTGCTGGGGCCGAGTATCAAGCCATGGCCACAGTCACTACTGAGATCCTCTGGCTTCGTCATCTCCTCCATGAGCTCGGTTTCCCAACATCGACTCCTGCTCATATCTAGTGTGACAATCAGGCCGCCACGAAGATTGTCTCGAATCCTGTCTTCCATGAACGGACAAAGCATATCAAGGTGGACTGTCACTTTATCCGCCACCATCTGGAGCAGCACCATATCGGTTTCGGCCATATCCCGACGGCAGATCAGCTTGCCGATCTCTTCACCAAAGGTCTACCAGGAGCTCGCCTTGAGTCTCTCACTACCAGGCTGGGTGTTCACAGCCTCCATGGCCCAGCTTGAGGGGGAGTATGAGATGGTCTTATGTCTTGTCATCTTTTTTTTTCTTTGTGGGACTCTATCCAATCTGGGCATGTCCAGCTTGAGGGGGAGTGTTGGACCTCATTTAAGTTTAAATGGGTATTTCTGAGTCCCACATCGGACTTACCCGCCTTGTAATTAGATTTACTCATCTATAAAAGAGTATCCCCACCTCACATTGAGGTAAGGGGAATTCACCATCTACATATACTAATAGTAAAGTCCAACTATAACTTAACCTCATCAAGGCTCCCTCACTTAAAACCACATGCAAGTAAGATAACATAATAGAAAAAATATATGTGTGTGAAGGTACCTCATGTCCATTTTCCCATTGAATTAATCGCCCTCACGCCTCAACGACATACGTTCAAGTGCTTGCATCCCCTCCATATCCACATAACTGCATAATCATGTCGCAACCACAACCTCATAATCATAATCATATTTCACTTTACCAAATATCAACATCTCTATCATCTCTACAAATCACCGTGCACCCACATCATCGCATACCATAAACCTTAAACCATTACAACTCACACTACATCTGGAAGAGAGAGTGTGGAAGGATGATTACTCAATCATCTAGATCACCACTATCCTAGATGTTAGGGAAAATGCCTGAAATTCAAAACCTAGTATGGAGGTCGATCGTGTTACCCAATTCAAGTGGTGGTGCATAAGAAATAACATAAAACTACAATGGATATATAATGTCACACAACCTCAACCTAAGGGTCTACTAATACCAAAACAACATTACGGTCACAGCCATCGCCACTGCACATCAACATCATTGCCACCTCTAGCTACAACACGAACCAACTCCATCATCACCACACAACAATTTCACAACATCCACACAGCTTTCTATCAAAGCATCTTTATCCCAGTTCATATCCACCACTTTCATATTCATATCTCGCTTTAACATTTGCCAACCATATTACATTCATTTTTCCATATTTATTTTCAGCCACCACTATTGCAAATAAACACTTCCATTTCAACATTATTAATTCAATTAGCACATTCCATCTATTGACTTCTTCACTTATTATTTCCAGCACTACATTAACCCATTAAAACACATTCTACTTTCTATTAATCATTCATTCCTTTATTTATTCATTTATTTCAACACCATTCCTATTATCACAACCCTTGCCCATTAATCATTTCATTTATTCCAACCATATTCCATATTTTCAGGAAACTATGACACAACTACACATCAACCTCCCCACGACACTGCATCAACAATCACATTATCTCAAGCCAACACCCACAACATCAATTCAACCACTTTCACAACACATCAATTCAACCACTTTCACAACATCATCCACTCTATTCAACATCGACTTTATCAAGCCACCGCCACAACAACATATCATCACTCCGTTATTCACCAAAATAAGCCAACCAAAGACCAACTACATCTTCATGTACAATCAATATCAAACATTAATTTCAGATTTCCACTTACACTTATCAGTCAACGTAAACAATAATACATAAACAATAACATATAAATCTCATAAAGCACATGTGACGATTCACTTCTTCACTTTCATTTCCCTTAAATTGTTTCATTATCTTCATTAGATTAATTCCAACTACTCAGCCATTGAAAATATAAGCATGATAATTCCACATTTAACAAAAAAGATAAGAGAGATTTTGAATCTCCTACCTCGATTGAAGCTTCAACGATCACGGCACAAGAACAGGGAGGAAACAAGGATCAAACGCCATCGAGCGTGCAACAATTTTCCACCAAACCTAAAGTAAATCCATACCCCCGTCAAATCAACGACCAAAACCCACCAAAACCAAACCACCACCATGGCCACAAACTCAAAGAAGAGAAAAGACAAGGGAGAACAAAAGAAGAGGAAGAGGGAAACACCTTAAATTGTTAGGATTTAATCTCATAGCACCAAGATCAAAGATTTGCCGAAGGATGGCCAAGAGCACCCAAAACTGAGCTAAAGGGCGCTTAGGGTTTAGTGAAAGGCAAAGGGAATGGAAAGAAATTGAGAAGCACCTTGGGTTTATAATTAAAAACTTAAGGGGCCACAATCACGATGTGCTGGGAGGCTGTTGTGAAAACACCGAGAGCAATGAAGCGAAAAAACGATTCACGGAAGAGTAAAAGGGAAAACATAAAAAGAAGAAAAAGATCTTGGACACAGAGATTTACGTAATTTGAAAAATGTTCACTACGTCCATGGAGAACCAGAAGTCTCTTAGAGTTTTTAACAACAAAAACCCTAACCCGAAATGGGCTACAAAAGAAGGAAGACAATCCGTTGTTCAACCAACCGCACAGGAAGTCCGCATCGGTGCAGTGAAAGGTGGCTGGAAGTCTGTGTCGCTATAGTGCCACGACCACCCAAGTCAAAAGTGCTCTAGTGCCACGGTAGTTGGAAGTCCAAGGAGCAACAGTATTGTTGACTCCAAAGTCCAACCTTCAACAATAGTCGTGTCAAAGTCTGCACTGCTACAGTGATCAAAGTTGCTACAGTACCCCAAAAAAATTAGGTCGGGGAGCTTTAACCCCCAGAGCAGGGGCGCATTGCCCCCTGCAACCCCCAACAAGCTCACCACAGAGCTCGACCCACGAAGTTGACGGTCTAGTGCGCAGTATGGGCCGAAAGCATTCAACTCAACAACATCCGAAGGGGATTGGGCTACACCAAATCCAACAAAGGCATCACGGCATGATCTCCCTGAATCTCAAGAATCACTAAAAATCGATATAAACAAGGAAAAGATCATGATACAACACCTTGCCACACCGCAATGCTTGAATAATTGAGAATCACAACACAAACCTCGATCGCCCCACTTAAACCAAATACCCCTCAACCAAAACCATGGCACAACCAAGGCCACCACAGCACAACCATCCAAAACAGAGCGGCATCGAAATATCACGGTCAAGACCTCCACAACGCAACCTAGGCTTTCACGTCGCATTCACGACGCAAGAAACACTCTACTCCTTGACAGAGCAACACTAAAATCTCATAACCCATGCTTCACAGTGTAGCCTAACTACTCCCACCGCAACATGAATAATCATGACGCAACAAACTCTCCACACCTAGATAGAGCAATACCAACATCTCACGACTTAGGCTTCACGACGCAACCCAACTACTCATGCTGCAACACAACTAATCACGATGTAACTCATCAAACCAAGCCACTCCTCTCCTCCAAGAAACTAATCATGGCACAACACCACTAGTCACGGCATGAATCATCCCCCTTTTATATAATCTCACCTGTTAATTCACCCTAGATGCACCAATCGTGAGATGTGGAAGGAAATACACGTCTCCACCTAACTTTGAAGTGCTGATGGAAATACTCGTCTCCAAAGCTAGCGGCAATATACATGTCCAGATATTGAAGGAAATACACAACTTCAGAGCTAAAGTTGTATACCATAATACTGGAAGAAATCACAACTTCAAAGTTGTGGATAGGAGAGGAGATGTATCTAGTGTATCAACGCCCGACCTGTGACACTCCTTGTTCGAGGTATATTTTTTGTTTTATTATGCTTTTTTTTTTTGAGGTGTTCCAGATTGCTTAAGGGAAGTGTTCGAAGGGTGCGCTGTTAGAAAAGGGAAGTTTTGGCTAACATGGCTACACCGCGTCATGTTTGTCTGCATGGTGGTGGTCATAGCGCTCACATGGAGCTGGCTGTGTTGGGTTGTGGGCGTGATGAGTTTGCCGGTGGAAAGACATCACCACGCCATAGGGGCCACCGTTTTAGTGGGCGTGGTGCATTGGAAATCTGCATGCGGGAAACGAGGAGACCACTATGAGTGTGGTGATGGGTGTGAGGGTGCTTTGGGTGTGGCGCAGTGGAGTGGTGCGGGCAAGGTAGAAAACAGCCAGGGTGGTTCCTTCATGCCGTAGAGGAAGTCGTGGCCTTTAAAAACGGTGAGGAAGGATCCACCACATCATGGTCCTCGTCGTAGTGGGTCTCCGTGGGGCGAGGCGTGGTCCAAGGAACCACGAACATGGTGGGCATCACCACATCGTAGGGCCAGTCGTCTGAAATTTTTGAATTGCCGTAATGGCCACCGATTTTGGGGGAGGGAGTTATGCACCATTATGGAAACTGCATGCAATTTTTGGGATCTTAACTCAATTTTGACTTGATCGCTCCTGGAAACTCTCATTTTCCTCTCCTCACTAAGTCATTCAGACCAGACGATTCAAGAGGCGATTTTGGACAACTCTTCTCGATCTGAACTACTCTTTCTTGGGCTCTATGGGACAAGCGTATTGGAGGCATGTGAACGGGCCGCATGGGTTGCAGTGCATTCATACCATACATGTGTGGGGCCTTATTGATTTGGACTTGAGTGCCGGTGCCAAATTTAGGGGAACATGGATAGGCACCACCAAGTGACGCCTTGGGCCACGTAGAATGATATTCTGCTTGTATTGCGTATCTCAAGCATATCATGTTATGACTAAGCAAATTTATTAAATTACTTCATATAGCTCATTTTGTCCATAGACAACAAAGAGATTAAAAGAAAACATGTATTGAAGGATTAAAAAATACATTAAGAGAAAACTATCACAACACATAACATATTCTGTTAAAAAAACACAAAAAATGTTCTGATAAACAAGTAACTTTATTACTTCACAAAATATCATTAATAAAACCACAGAACATTGTTCTTGAGAACTCAGGAAAGAATATTCCCTGTCCATAACATATATTAATATGCCATGTTCGCAAAACATGTATAATATTCTCTCTTCAAAGAACATAAAATTAAGAATTTATATGTGAATTTCACAAGCTCATACTAGACGTCTCTCAACTGACCTTTTCAGTGAAAATTGGCAGGATGAACCAATCACGCCACTTTCCTCGACTTGGTTTTCTTAGAAGCACCCTTGGATGATTTCTTATGGATCTTCTTGTTCGGCTTCAGCTTGCTAGAACTCGCTGAATCCTTCCTCTGCTTCTCCTCCCTCACCTTGTGAACTGAAACAGCCTAATCTCCAATACAAACTTCACAAAGATCAGATGAACAGGCAAAGAGATGCCGAACCAGAGAGGCTTGAAAATACCTTCTTTAGATTAAGAGGCTCCTGGGAGATCTTCGAGATTAGTTTGTTCAGAACTTTCTCAGTCTGCTGCTGCTCTTGTGACCCCATCCCCCTCCCTTCTACCACAGGCAAGAACTGCATCCGAAACAGAACTTTCTCAGTCTGGAAACTCCTGTGATTTTCATAAAACAAATCCAGACAGAGAATCACAACAAACCTTGCGGAACTTCCCTTTATGTTTTGTGTCCTTTTCATCTGGAAATTTTTTATCGAATTTTCCACCACTGGCTGTTGAGGTGGCTGCCATGGAAGCTATGCCCTGGAGCTCGCCTTTACCCACTTTCTGAGGAGCAGCTTCAGTTCCCGTAATGGGCAAGGAGGTTGCAGCCAGCTGAACATGACTGCACAAAATAAAAAACAATGTAGATTCCATCAAATCAGATGAAAAAGAATGATGGAAAGCTGAACATGTCTTCCAATGTGTACTTGTCGCTTAAATTCGAAGCATTCTTCAGGATTCAAAAGGCGGTCGGTCAATGAAGACCATTCTTAAAAAAAACATTAATAGAACGATTATATAGATGAACAAACTTAATTTCATGAATCAGTGGAAGGATAAGTCAGAGTAATCACAGTATGCATTTTAGAGGTAAAAAACCTTCATTCAAATTCTGTAAAAATGCCAAGTGCTCTCAACTTGTACATGGAAAGCGGGTTGAAATCCAGGGGATAAGTGTTGCGGAAACGTCGAGAGCAGAAACCGCGAAACACGGAAGAGTAAAGGGAAAAAAAAGGAACAAGGACACAAGGATTTAAGCGGTTCAGGAATAATCTCTACGCCCACGAAGAGGCAGAAAATCACTATATTCGGAAGCACAATTACAGAGTGTTTCAGTAAGTAACCCTAGCCCGAAATGGGCTACAAATGGAGAAGACGATCCACTGTTCCACCAACTGCACAGGAAGTCTGCGTCGCTACAGTGAAAGGCCCACCCAAGTCAAAAAGTGCTACAGTGAAAGGCAACCCCCAACGAGCTCACCGCGAAGCTCGACCCACGAAAGTTGCGGGCCGATGCGCAATACGGGCCACAAGCATTCGGCCCAACCGAATCGGGCTACATCAATCCAACAATAAGCATTTCGGTAGTTATCTATACTATACAGAGTATCACAGATTGTTTTAAAATCTCAATTTCCCCCACCCCCTTTTGGGGCATATATCTAAAACAACAAATTTAAGATCCAACCATAAGTAAAATTAATAATTGATATATATAACAAAAACCTTGGCAATGCATCGACTTTCAAAGCATGTTTCAAATTCTTCAGATGATTCTTTTCTTGTTTTCCCACTCGCTTCTTCTTTTCTTCTTTTCTCTTTGTAAATGGATCCTTCCCAGGCTCTGCACACAAAGTAGCCACTCCAATGAGAGTTGATAAATAAAAAATAATGCATTTAATTATATTTTCTCACAAGCCCTCATTAATGATGAGAAATGATATAATATAAATGTCGAACTGAAGATATTTTCTACAACACATTATAATTTATGATAAATTCAATGTATCCAACAACTTCCAACTCACCTTAATTCTTGTGAAACGGTTATTTTTATTATTTACATTGTAGACCAGAAACCGTATAAGTCTAATAATATTTTAAGAATGGAAGTACGAATGATCAATAAATTTAGTATTTTAAAACATCAATTCCCAGAACGCTAATATTGCATCAAGTGCTAACCAAACCCAAAAAAAAGTCCACTGGATACTGCCCTCCGTTACACTGGACATTTATCTATGAAAGCCCATCAGAACGGTAATCAAAATCACTCCAGACTGGTAAGAAAAATCACTCAAACACATTTACTGAATCTAAGCAGAAAAAAAAAATAGGAAAAAACAACATGAGCAGGAGATAATCAAAAGCCTGTTCAATTACCATCCCCAATCTTGGCCTCGATTATAGGTACATCTTTATCATCATTCACACGGTCATAACCATGGCGACGCTTCCAAGTACCAGTTTGCTCATCATACGCAATTTTGTCTTTCTTGCGTTTTTTAATCCCTGCAAAAGATTTAAAGCAATTTACCAAAGCATGTACCAAGGTCCAAATCAATAATGGTTGGGGTCAAAAAGCTAACGCCTCTTTCAACATATAAAAGACAGAAAATAAATGGGATAAGGAAACCTTTCTTTTGAGCAAACGATTCCCATTTTGTAGGGGGCTTAGGCCTTGGAAGCTGGAAAAATATGAAAGAAGTTTGGTTAAGCAATTCAAATTTAATAAAGGAAATTAAAGATGCGGGGGGGTCCTGAAGAAAGAAAAGGCAGTTATATTATCATCAACAAATACCATTACAGTGAATTCCATATGATCAGATAAATTGACATGAATACATCATAATCTGAAAAACCAATATTTGATTTGTTGATGTGAAATTAATAAAAAAATAATGTTTACATGTTTCTCTCTAGGTAATCTTGTTGTTGGAGAAGGCAGCACTACAAGAGGACCATCTACAGTCTCGGTTGAAGGCAAGTTAAAAAGAGCATCTGCAATTGATTGGACTAGTTTGGTGCCCTCTTGAACACAGACCTCCACTATATCTTCCCTGCAACCACCAATAAAATCTAGGGGAATCTAACAATAAATACAACAAAAAAATTACTGAGGTACACAGAAAAACACACATAATTAAATTATATTTTTTCCTTAATTTCCCCCATTAATCCGCTAAGACTTATTTAAAAAATATAATATTTAAAAGTAAATTAACAAATAAATATGTATCAAATCAAAACTGTTTAAATTATATTTTTTCCTTAATTACCCCTGTTAATCCGCTAAAACTTATTTAAAAAATATAATATTTAAATTCATAAATTAACAAATAAATAAGTATCAATTCAAAACTGTTCAAATTTTGAATATATACACGTTTTTTTCCAATAGACGGGTAAAATAATAAATTTTAACAATAAAATACATAAAAAAATGTATTAAAATGATCGAAAAAATTACAAGCTCAAAAACTATGCAAAAAAATTATAAAAAATAAAAAAACTCACAGATCAAGTGTTTTGAGGTTTAAAAATAATTACAAATGTTTTGAAACCTACACATGTTTACTAGGAACAGAACATATGTTTTGTGCTAAACCAGCTGTTTTGCATCCATTTATAAATGTTATGTGATTTATTTTCACATAATTATTCTTAACTTTATGTTCTATGTTATAAGGATGCTTTATGTTTAATTTATCATGATGATTCTGCTGATAGTTTTTTTATTTCTTTCAAAAGATTTGTGGTTAGCACAGAACATCATCGGTGTCTGTACATTTTCTGCCCAACATAACATGTTCTGTGACAATTTATTATGTTCTATGCTCTTTTTCTTAACATATTTCTTTTTTGTTTACCGCTTTTATTCACTAATATGCTTTGCTCTATGTGTAGTTATATCATTTATTCTATGGTTTTAACTTTATATTAATTATATAAATTATAATATGAAGTGAAATGTTTTGTCCCAATAGAAAACGTATGTTCTCTGCTAAAAAACAAATGTTTTGTATTATGAGGCAGTAAATGTTCCGTTGCTTTCAATGTACTACATGTTCTGTGAGGCCGAAATGTTCTGTTTGCTTAAAATATATGGTGAGACTGACAGTTTAGTATCAAGAGGAAAATGTCATGGTTGTGAAGGAGAATGTTCTCTAAATGCTTTGTGGTTGTAGAGGTTTAAATGATCTGTGCTTGCAGTGGTTTAAATGTTCTGTGGAAAAAGTGAGGTTTAAATGTTCTGTGGAAAAAGTGAGGTTTAAATGTTCTGTGGAAAAAGTGAGGTTTAAATGTTTTGTTGCTTGCAATGGTTTAAATGTTCTACGCTTCTGATGCCTTAAATGTTTTGAAGGAAAATTGAGCTAAAAATTCGGTTGGTTACAGTGGTTTAAATGTTCTATGTTTGCAGTGTTGGAGTTGGTGCCCTAAAATCAACTTCTATGTACTTTATGATAACTTGCATTCATGATTTTGAATATTAATAAACTATTTATGACATCATGATTGTTCTTCTGCGTAACATTGTATGTGATGATATTCCAAGAGTAGCTGTCGCACTAAAAGGTCATTACAGTTCTCCGCTATGATGAGAACCCAGAAATGCTACGATACTATTCTTAAATATATGTGTAAGAACCCGATTTTTCATTCAGGTATGGATCCTTAATTTTTCGGTCTAAATCTTTACTTTGGACCTATTATAGATGCCTAATGGGTTAGCAAAGGTTCTGAGGATGTCTGGGGCTTGTTTGGAGCTCGGAACACCTCTTTTTGGGAAAAACAGGCCAAGTCACACAGTTTGCGCACGGTTAGCACACGGTTTGCCTAACCGTACAGATTGTGTTTTTCCGGACAGTGGCACCTCGCACGGCTTGCGCACGGCCGTGTAGCCAAACCGTGCGAATGCCCTTTTTTCCCAGGTTCGGGCAGAAACATCTCGCACAGTTTGCGCACAGCTTGACAAACCATGCGCAGGCTAAGAACCTGTGTAAAATGTCTAAAACGCCCTTAATGATCTATTAATCCTCTCATTCCTCCCTAATCCGAGGACCTGCGGGATTTTCCTCCTTTTTCTTCCCTTTGGAGCTTTTTAAAGGCCAAAGCTAGGGATTAAGAGTTCTCCTTAGTCTGGCATCCGATCGAGCTTCCGTTCGTTACGTTGGATGCGCAACGGTAAGTACTCGAGTTCTCTTCAGTCGTTCTTCTCTTTCACTCTCGACCCAGATATCGCTATGTGAGCACTTTTCACCTTTTCTTAGATCTACTCTGATCTGAGGCATATCAAGAGCCGATACCGGAGAAGAAGGATCGTACAGCCCTAAGGAGGGTGGTCTATAACTCATCCCTAAAGTTCGTTGTTTTTTGGAATGTTCGTGTGGGGCCCACCGGTTTCGTTGGAAATCGTTTCTTAAATTAACATGTCATGATTATACTCGTTAGAATCATATGGTTGTGCTCTTTCCAAGTATGTGACTAGTTGTTAGTGGTTTCACCCACAACTTAACCCGCCTCATGTCGAAGGTTATGCCACAATTGGGTTTTTAGTGTTTCGGCACGTTTGAGCCACCGTTCGGGTGTATCTTTACTTGACCTTTCTAAAGGTGAGTCTCTTTATAATAAATGGCTTGTTATTACTGAGAATTGCATAATGGCATGTACTATGTATGCTCACCACTTGACCTGCCTAAGGTAAGTGCTTACAAATGTTTATTAAATGTAAAATATGAAATGTGAAATGACAAGTATACTAAGTATATAACTTGGCCTTATTAAAAGAGATTGAATAAAGGTTACATGTCCATAGCACCCCTTTCCATGTTGATGGAAGGTAGCGGAGTGAACCTCAATAATTGATTATGCCTTAATGGCTAACTAATACTTGATAAATGGTTGCAACGCTACTTGGCCTATCCACACTAATGGAAGACAAGGCTTGGACTAATGGTTTCAACTCTACTTGACCTATCCACACTAATGGAAGGCAATACTTGAACCAAATGAATTATTACATGATTACAATATCAAATAGGAATGGGCTGACTTGAGCTCGCCTTGGATTCTGAGAAGAGAATACCTTGGATCTCGGGAACCCCATTCCGATTCAAGGATACAGTTTGCTTAGGTTGATACCCACCTAGACTCCGGTTCTTGTCTATTCCTTGGATGCCCAGTATACTACCGTTGGGTCCCTTTCTTTATTACAGGATACCTCGGATACACTTCTGGGATCCAGCATCGACTAGTAGGTGCCATGGTGAAAGGTCATCGAGCCCATGTCTTTGCTTAGCCCCATTTTACCTTGGTCGATCAAGTGGAGCTTGAAGGTGTGTCTGAGCTTGAGAGATCCGAACCGGTGGAACCTACTACTCCAGTGGAGTTGAGGAGATCATCAAGGGTGAGAGGCCTGTGCAGAGGTATTCGCCATCATTGCATTATCTATTATTGACTGACGGTGGAGAACCAGAATGCTTTGAAGAAGCAATGCACCTGAAGGAGTCGAGCAAGTGGGAGCTGGCTATGAAGGAGGAGGTTTCCTCATTGCATGAGAACAGCACTTGGGAGCTGACACCTCTGCCAAGAGGAAAGAAAGCATTGCAGAATAAGTGGGTCTACCGGGTCAAGGAAGAACATGATGGCAAGAGGAGGTTCAAGGCAAAGCTGGTGGTAAAAGGCTTTCAACAAGAGGGAGTAGATTTCACTGAAATCTTCTCACCTGTAGTGAAGCTTACCACCATCTGGGTGGTTCTCAGCATTGTGGCGTCAACGATACGGATCGGATGCTCCTCAAAGGACGCATTATGCTGAAGGTCAACCTCCTCTGGCTGAAAGGTGTGGGACGGGTCTGAATGGTAGCGACGCAACTGAGACACGTGGAAGACGTCGTGCATGGCTCGGTACCGCTGCGGTAACTGCAACCGATATGCAACCAGCCTGACTCTCTCCAGAATCTCAAATGGTCCCACATACCTCGGTGAAAGCTTACCCTGTCTCCTGACCCGTTTGTGTCCCAGCCTCGGCGAAACACGCAAGAAAACCTGATCTCCGACCACGAACTCCAAAGGTCGTCTGCGGCGATCAGCATAAGACTTCTGACGAGACTGCGCGGTAGCCATCCGCTTCCGAATCAACTGGACCTGCTCAGATGTCTCCTGCACGAGCTGTGGCCCCAGTAAAGCTGTCTCACCTGCCTCTAACCAGCACAAAGGTGATCGGCATGGCCAACCATATAAAGCCTCATATGGTGTCATCTCAATAGTTGCCTGAAAACTATTGTTATAGGCAAACTCGACTAAGGGTATATGCTTCTCCCACGAGCCCCCAAAGTCTAGGACACATGCGCGCAGCATGTCCTCTAGCACCTGTATCGTCCGCTCTGACTGGCCATCTGTCTGAGGGTGGTATGTTGTGCTCAGAAGCACCTGTGTACCCAGCGCCCTCTGAAAACTCTGCCAGAAACGAGACGTAAAGTGGGCGTCCCTATCTGAAACGATAGAACGAGGGACCCCATGAAGACGTACGATCTCTCGGATATACAGCCTTCCGAGTTCGTCAACACCGAAGGTCTCCTTGATCGGCAAGAAGTGAGCCACCTTCGTGAGTCTGTCCACGACAACCCACACGGCATCATTGCCTCGAGGTGACCTCGACAATCCCGTCATGAAATCCATCGCGACATCATCCCATTTCCACTCTGGAATGGGCAACTGCTGTAACAGTCCGGCTGGTCTCTGATGCTCTGTCTTCACCTGCTGACAGGTGGAACATCTCGTAACAAAACCAGCTATCTCTCCCTTCATACCCGGCCACCAGTACTGACGCCTCAAGTCACGGTACATCTTGGTAACCCCGGGATGAACTGCCCAAGCTGAAGCATGAAACTCCCGCATCAGCTCCTCACGTATATCCCCTAGAACCCATACACGTCCATGGAAACGCAAAACTTCATCATCGCCTATCGTCCAACCGGGAGGAGGGTTCTCACTTGCCACCGACTCCCGTAGAACTAGGCCTTCTGAAACTGAAACCTGCCTCATCCTCACTCTGTCCAGGAGGGTAGAAGTCACAGCTAACGAGGAAAGATAAGTCTGCCCCTGACTGTCATGCACCTCCAGATGCATCTCAGAGAACAAAGCCATAAGCTGTCACTCACCACTGGTCTCCTGCACTGCCTGTATCTGAGTCTTCCTGCTCAATGCATCGGCTACTGCATTACCTTTACCAGGTGTATAGGCAAGCTCAAAATAGAAGGACTGTAGGTACTCGACCCACCTTCTCTGCCTCAGATTCAGGTCACGCTGAGTAAAGATATACTTGAGGCTTTTGTGGTCAGTGAAAACCACAAAATGCTCTCCCAACAGATAGTGTCTCCAACAGCGCAACGCATGAACAACTGCAGCCAACTCGAGATCATGCGTCGGGTAATTCCTCTCATGTGGCCTCAACTGCCGAGACCCGTACGCCACAACTCGGTCGCCCTGCATCAAAACGGCTCTCAGCCCAATCCCTGATGCATCACAGTAAACTGTATAGCTCTTCCCCTGCTCCAGGAGTATCAGGATCGGTGCTGATGTCAGCCTTCCCTTCAGGTCCTGAAAAGTTGTCGCGCAAGCTTCTGACCAAACGAACTTCACACCCTTCTTAGTCAGACCTGTCAACGGTGCTGCTAAGCGGGAGAAGTCCTGTATGAAGCGTCTGTAGTAACCAACCAGCCCTAAGAAACTCTGTATCTCAAACACGTTCTTAGGCTGCTCCCAGGAAACTACTGCTCTCACCTTCTCTGGGTCCACTGCAACTCCTGCCTCTGAGATGATATGACCCAGGAAGTGAATCTGGTCCATCCAAAAGTGGCACTTTGAGAGCTTAGCATATAGTCGGTGTTCTCTCAGTGTACTCAATACGATCTCAAGATGGGTGGCATGGTCGGGTCGAGTGTGAGAGTACACCAAGATGTCGTCCATGAATACTACCACAAATGAATCAAGATACGGATGGAACACACGATTCATCAGAGCCATGAAAACTGTTGGCGCGTTCGTGAGTCCGAACGGTATAACCGTATACTCATATAGACCATACCTACTCCTGAAAGCTGTGAGAGGTATATCAGATGGTCTAACGCGCAGCTGATGATATCCGGATCTCAAGTCAATCTTCGAGAACACTCGTGCTCCACGAAGCTGATCAAACAGATCATCTATCCTCGGCAAGGGATATCGGTTCTTAACCGTCAACTGGTTCAGCTTCCGATGATCCACACAGAGTCTGAGGGTACAATCCGCCTTCTTCGCAAAAAGGACCGGAGAACCCCAAGGAGAAGTACTGGGTCGGATAAAACTCTTTGCCTGTAACTCCTCTAACTGTCTCTTGAGCTCCTGCAACTCAGGTGTAGTCATCCTATAAGGAGGAATGGACACCGATGCTGCTCCTGGCACAAGCTCGATAGAGAAATCCACCTCACGCACCGGAGGTAGACCTGAAAAGTCGTCCGGGAAGACATCCCTGAAACGATCGACAATTGGAGGAAAACCCGTCTGACAAGTCCCCTAATCATCCAGATATAAGCTCGCAATCTGGGCTGTGACTCCACCTCGCCCATGATGCTCTGGTCCAGCTCGACTCGCCTGAACATCCCATTCGCCCTTGTATAGAAACTCTCCGCCCTCTGGTGACGTGAAACGCACCCTGCGACGATAGCAGTCTACAAAGGCTCGGAAGGGAACCAACCAGTCCATTCCGAGAATGACGTCATAGCACGTCATCTCTAAAACATAGAGGTCCCAAAGGAAGTGACACCCTCCAACCTCAAGGGGGCACTCCTTACACTGACGCACATCAGCCGTCCTAGTCCCCAACGGAGTGTCTAGCGTCATGATATCAGAAGGAGAAGAAACACTGAGCTCAAGGCTCTCCACAACGAGTACAGATATGAAACTATGCGTAGCACCCGTATCAAAAAGTACTGAAGACAAGACAGAAGCTACTAGAATAGTACCTCTGACTGTAGAAGGTCCGGGATCCTGCTCCTGCTGGGTCTGTTGCACTGCATATGTCTGCCCAGTGCCGCGGCCCTGCGACACAGCCTGGCTACCCTGAGTTGTCCCGCCCTGCTGCCTCTGAGATCCTGGTGTCTGGCTACCACGGCCCCGACCACCATCTCTGCCTGCACGCCCTGACGTATTTCAGTTTCCCGACTGGTGAGATGCCACTGGTCCTGCTCCCGCACGCGGAGTCTGCACAGAACCGCTCTCACTAGCCACTGGTAGAAACGCCCTGCAAAAGCACTGCAGATGACCCATCTTGCCGCAAGCTCGGCACTCCACTGGGTCACGTGGACACTGTGGCCTCTTGTGCCCCTCTCTACCACAGTGGTAGCACATAACCTGGTCACCTGAAGCATTCTTCTAACTGGTACTGCCGCCCTGAGAGAAGTTCATCTGTCTCTTCCTCTTACCAGCAGAAATAATACCAGTCACTGGTGCTGAACCGCCCTGGCTCACACCACTAGATTCCCGCAGGTTCCTCTCTGTAATCAGCGTCTGGTTCACAATCGCGTGTACAGTAGGCAACCTGAAAACATTTATCAGCGCTCGGATGTCATACCGAAGACCATCCTCAAAACGCCTGGCTCTCAACGTCTCATCACACACCAGCACGGGTGCAAAACGCTGAAGCTCTGTAAAACGAGCAGAGTAGTCCATCACCGACATAGCGCCCTACTGCAGATTCATGAACTCTCGAGCTCTATCTGCCCTCAGCGTCTCGGGAAAAAAGAAGTCATAGAAGACTGCTTGAAAATCTTCCCACGCCATGTCCCTGTGATGCTCTGACTGGGTGGTAACATCCCACCACCTCTTGGCGGAATCACGCAGCATGTAAGTCGCGAGCTTGACCCTCCGCCCTGGAGGCGTTTCCAGATGCTCAAAAATAGTCTGCATCGACCCCAACCAAGACTCTGCAGCCTGTGGTCCGTCATCCCCTGAAAACGTAGGCGGATGCTGCTGCTGAAAAATACGCGTCAGCTCGGCCATAGATGTGGCAGCCTGCGGTGCTCCCTGAAAGGTCTGCATGAACCGCAATAAGCCTTCACGGAACTGCGTCTCCGCGCCTGTGTCCGGTATTACAGATGGTGCCGCATCTGGCTCTGCTGGTGGATCAACTGGTAGCCCATGGCCCACCATCTCCGGAGTATAATCGTCGTCGCTCTCCTGGTGAACAACTCGTGGTCGTCTAGGCGGCATGACACTACAAGGTCAAAATCACGCCTCAGGTTCAAGATTATTAAGACTGAAAGCGAAGGAACCACAAGGAACAAGAGGAAGAAGGCATTTCAAAGTTTGCAAAACAAGACTACACGGCGTGTACAATGACTACACGGCGTGTACTTGACTTTCCTTCCCCTGCCCGGGTCCTTCTACACGGCTAAGCCACACGGCTTCTGTTCAACAAAACTACACGGCGTGTATATTATATACACGGCGTGTACGGTGTTATTTTCCAACTGCCCGTGTCGTCTGTGACACGGCCGACTACTCGACTTGACACTACACGGTGTGTTACACCCGTACACGGCGTGTACAGCACCCTGTTTTCCAGCCACATGGCTAACTCCACACGGTCTGTCCACGGACAAGACTACATGGCGTGACCCAAAGGTACACGGCGTGTTCAGGGAGAGGTGACACCGGCCCGTGTTGTTAGTTACACGGCCGAGTCCCCAGGTCAAACTACACGGCGTGTTCATCATTGACACGGCGTGCTGTACAGGAGTTCACCGACCCGTGTTGTTAGTTACACGGCCGGACTCCGGGTCACACTACACGGCGTGCACAAAAACTACACGGCGTGTTTTACCCAAGCTCTTCCCTACCCCGTGTCGCCCCCCACACGGTTTGTGACACGGAGAGAGACTACACGGCGTGTACTCAGGGTACACGGCGTGTACTCAAAAAGTTCATTTTTCTTCCCGAACAGAAGAACACACACGGCGTGTATGAGGACCTACACGGCGTGTATTCTGGGTTTTCCGAACAATATGCCTCAGAAACTTCCCCGAAACCCAGAAAATATTAAAAACCAACACCTAAGTGTCAAATTTCGACTCGTGGGGGCCCATACTCCCCACGAATCAAAGTTTGACATCTTATATGTGTTATAACCAATAAGCAGTCAATGATCCACCAAATTCCGGTCAATGGGGGCCCATACTCCCCAAAAACCAAAGTTTGGCGTCCATTTTATAAACAAGCTCAAACAAACATACCATATCACAAGGCAGGTATTTATCAAGCAGCTATCACAACAGCATGCTTTATTAGCACAACAACTATCACAACAACATGCGAATTTCTGATGCACCTACATGGCATGGAAACTATGCATGGCATGTGATTTCTAGCATGTGCCTATATGATGCATGAGACGGCATACCCTCATCTCATCGGGTTGTAACTAAATAGAACCCACGGATAAAATCTAAACAGCACAATCCAAGTGCGTCACCCAACGGTGAAAACATATCAACCGTAAAATTGCAAAATCAAAATAATGCAAAATCCGAGGTAGACTGGCTTTTCCCTGAACACGGGTTAGCTACGCCCGGGCACAGCTTATTACCAACTACCGTTCCATCTTATCCCTGACTACGACTCCAAATAGTAAGTCAAAGAAAAGAACCGCCTCTGATACCACTTTGTAACGTCCCGGACCCGGGTGCCACACAACGGATGCCCCGAGCCCGGTTCGCCACGTGACCTCAAGCGCATTTCCCCAAACGCCAGAGGCTGCCGACTAGCAACGAGGGCCCAGGTCTGATAGTGGGGAAACTATGTCCTCATTTGTCAAAGTGTAGCGCAGCGGAATACCAAAATAAACATACAACAAACAGCGAAAGCAGTAAACATACACAACTGAAATAACTACAGCAGTGGATATAACCAACAGTATATAAGTGATGATGCTACATGTTCAAGTTCTAAGAAAACAGCCAGAACATGTTATACATCAATACAGTACAGCAGAAAACAGAGTACAGCAAAACAAGCAAAACAGCTGGCAGCGGCATCGCGAGCCTAGTGTCACGGGACTTGGCTTTCTCCCAAGCTCTCGTACGGCACCCGGCTAGCTTTCCTTTCACAAAGCCTAGACGAGTTCAGCCTTTCGACACTCACAACGGAAGTAAGGATCGTAAGGGAAGTGTTTGACAAGCTCACAAGACACAAGTGCAAAGAAGCTCTCAAATGCTCTCAACTTCTGTGTGTCTTTACAAATGAGGAGCCACTCCCTTTATATAGGGCTTGGTGGCAAAGTCTACAACATTCTAGAATATGTACACTTCCACATGATTCTAGAGCATTCTAGCCTACTCTACTAGAATATACATGGAGCATTCTAGAACCCGTTGAGATCCACAACCTTCCATGGAGGCCTAGAATGTTTCGGGCCTTTCAAGGCCCATGGGGTGTTCCGCAACACTCCGGAGAAGTCTGGAATATTCCGGAACTTGGTGGAGATGTAGAGAACTCTAGAGGATTCTAGAGAACCTCACCACCGGGTCTCCTCTCCAGTTGGCGGGGCGTGACATCCTCTCCCACCTATTCTGGCGACGTCCTCGGCGCGTCCATGATGATACTCCTCGATTGCCCGCGCGAACTGCCACAAGCTGTCTGCAGGTTCCCAGGTTGCCTCGCACTCTGGTAAGCCCTTCCACTTGATCAAGTACTCCTTGCTTCGTGGCACTCCACGTCGCCGAACTATTTGATCATCGAGTATGAGATCCACCTGTTTATCATATGACTCGACAACCGCGGTAGGTGCCCTTGTAGACACCCCTCTGCTCGGGTCCTCCACGTCTTCATGATATGGCTTGAGCATACTCACATGGAAGACTGGATGGATCTTCAGCTTGGGAGGCAACTCCAAGCGGTATGATACCTCCCCAACTCGGTGCACGACCTCATATGGTCCCTCATATCGCCGAATCAGGCCCTTGTGCACCCTCCTGAATGCTTTGTGCTGCTGAGGCAAGAGTTTCACCATCACCTTGTCCCCTGGCTGGAAGCTCACATCCCTTCGCCCTTTGTCGGCCCACTTCTTCATCCTCTTGGCAGCTTTGTGCAAGTGGGTTCTCGTCATGTCGGCCTGCTCATGCCACTCCTTGGCCATAGTGTAGGCGGTTGGGTTGCTTCCTTGGTACTTCTCCCCAAGTACCGCTGTGTGGGGAGTAAGGGGTTGTTGTCCAGTCACCACCTCAAATGGACTCTTCCCCGTCGACTCACTCCTTTGCAAATTGTAGGAGAATTGGGCCACATCAAGCAACTTGGCCCAATCTCGCTGATTGGCACTCACAAAGTGCCTCAAGTAGAGCTCCAACAAGGCATTCACCCTCTCTATTTGTCCATCCGTCTGGGGGTGAAAGCTCGTAGAGTAGTGGAGCTTCGATCCCAACAATCCGAAGAGCTCAGTCCACAACTTACCCGTGAAGCGTGGATCCCGGTCACTAATGATGTGTCGTGGTATCCCCCAATACTTCACCACATGCTTGAAGAGTAGCCTTGCGGTGAGCTCTGCCGTCACATCTGCTGGAGCGGGGATAAAAGTGGCATACTTCAAGAACTTGTCCACCACCACGATAATGCTCCCATACCCTTCAGACTTCGGCAATGCAACGATGAAGTCCATGGTGACTGTCTCCCATGGCCTCTCCGCAATGGGCAATGGCTGCAACAATCCTCCAGGCAACTGATTGTCCACTTTGTCTTGTTGGCACACAAGACAAGTCTTCACATAGGACTCCACATCGTCCTCCATCCTTGGCCAATAATATGCTCCCTCTAGCAAGGCCTTGGTGCGGTGCTGCCCTGGATGTCCTGCCCATCTCGAGTCATGACACTCTTTGATGAGATCCCTCCGCAGGTTCCCCCACTTTGGGACATATATCCTCCTCCCTGTGGTAAGAAGAGTGTCATCATCTTCCCAAAATCTCCTTGTCTTGCCCTCCACAGCGAGATCCAAGACGTTCTTGGCTATAGGATCATGCGACATGTCTTCCTTGATCCTACCCAAGATCTCGTCATCCACACATGACAAGTGGCTGAACACCATCTTCCTGCTAAGTGCATCGGCCACCACATTGGCTGTCCCAGGCTTGTACTCCAAAGAATAATCAAACTCGGCCAAGAATTCCTGCCATCTTGCCTGCTTCGGAGTTAGCTTCTTCTGGGTTTGGAAATAGCTTGTGGCAACATTGTCGGTCTTCACCACAAACTTAGACCCCAACAGATAATGTCTCCATGCCTGAAGACAATGTACCACGGCTGTCATCTCCTTCTCTTGCACCGTGTACCTCCTCTCGGTGTCATTCAGCTTCCGGCTCTCAAAAGCTATGGGATGTCTTTCCTGCATGACCACTCCCCCAATAGCAAAGTCTGAGGCATCGGTGTGTACCTCATAAGGCTTGGTCGGATCCGCCAAGCTCAAGACCGGTTCCTCCATGACCGTCTTCTTCAAGCCCTCAAATGCCTCCTCGAATTTGACATCCCACTTCCATGGCTTGTTCTTCTTTAGCAAGTCGGTGAGTGGAGCCGCCTTCTTTGAGTAGTCACAAATGAATCGACGATAATAGTTCACCAACCCAAGGAAAGATCTCAACTCGGGAACCTTGGTTGGCCTCTCCCATTCATCGATAGCTCGGATCTTCTCATGATCCATCATGAGCTTGCCTCCTTTGATCTTGTGCCCCAAGAAGAGAACTTCATCCCTTGCAAAGGAACACTTCTCCTTCTTCACATATAACTCGTTCTCCCTCAATACCTTGAACACGGTTTGTAAGTGTTCCACATGATCCGCCATTGTCTCACTATAGATGGCAATGTCGTCCAAGTAGACTACCACAAACTTATCCAAGTATTGGTGGAAGACTTTGTTCATCAATGTGCAGAATGTCGCTGGGGCGTTGGTCAAACCAAATGGCATAACAAGGAACTCATAGGATCCGTACCTTGTCACGCATGTGGTCTTCGGCACATCTTCCATGGAAATGCGGACTTGATAATACCCCGATCTCAAGTCCAGCTTGGAGAACACCCGTGCCTTGCCCAGCTGATCAAAGAGATCCGCTATCAATGGGATAGGGTACTTGTTCTTCACCGTGACTTTGTTCAACGCCCGATAGTCCACGCACATCCTCAAGGAGTCATCATGCTTCTTTTGGAATAGAACGGGCGATCCATATGGCGACTTGGATGGTTGGATTTGTCCCGCATCCAACATCTCCTCCAACTGCCTCTTCAACTCCTCCAACTCGGGTGGAGCCATGCGATAGGGTGTCATGGATAGTGGCTTTGATCCTGGCACCAACTCAATTTCATGATCCACCTCCCTTTTGGGTGGAAGTCTCTTGGGCAACTCTGGTGGCATGACGTCGCTAAACTCCCTTAGCACGCCCTTCACCTCCTTTGGCAACTCATGGTTGTCGTCCACCGGCCCATCATCTTTTAAGGAAACCAAGTAGGTCTCCTCTCCCTTCTTGAAACTCTTCTTCACTTGCATGGCAGAAAGTAAAGACAAGTCATGATTGCCACATACCTTCGTCGTCACCATGCACGGGCTTCGCTCCTCCATGATCACCATCTGCTCCAAGTGAGGTGTTGGTATGGCCTTGGCTTTCTTGAAGAACTCCATCCCCAACACAAGCTTGAAGTCATCCATGGGAACCACCGTGAGATCAATAGCACCCCTCCATTCGCCAATGCAAAGGGTCACTCCACGGACAATGCCACTCGCCGGTTGAGGTGTGGCATTCACGGCTTTCATGCGACTAGTTGTCTTGGCCACAACTAGCCCAAGTCTTCTCGCCTCATCTTCGGCCACAAAGTTGTGTGTGGCTCCCGTGTCGAGCATCGCATAGGTGGACTTCCCATTCAACTCCACCTTTGCATACATCAACCCATCCTTAGGTGGCGCCTTAGGTGGGTTCTTTACCTCCAACGCATTGAAGAGCCTTAGAGTCCCCATTTGACGCTCCTTGGGAACTTCCTCCTTCTCTTCAAACATGGAGTTGAGTGCCTTCCGCTTGGGACACTCCTTCCATGTGTGAGGCCCATCACAAAAGTAGCACCCTCGGGGCTTGAATTCCCTTGAGAAGTCATTGGTGTGCTCCTTGGACTTCCCCTTGTCATGGGCATCTCGGTTCCACCTCCTCTCTTGGTCTCCCCCACCTTTACCCTTGAACTCCTTCTTGGGCTTAGGGGGTTCAACCTTCTTCTTGTATTCCACCAAGGACTCAGCAATGGACACGGCTTCGGTGAAGGTCTTAGGTCGTCGACCTCGCACCTCTTGTTGTGCCCATGGCTGAAGACCTTTGATGAAATCATACATATGATCATAATCAGGCTTGCCACGTACCTGGAGTTTTAGTGAGACATACTCCCGAACATACTCATGGATTGTCCCCGTATGCTTCAAAGTCCGCAGCTTGTCCCTTGCTTCCCAATCAGCTTCCTTGGGGTAGAACTGAGCATAAACCCATTGCTTGAACTCTTCCCATGATGGAAGTGTCTTCCCACCATCCTTGAGCTCTTGGTGCTTCATCCTCCACCATAGAGATGCATCGTCACCAAAGTAAAGAACGGCGGTCTTCACACGGCTCAAGTCTTCCATCAAGCCAATTGCCTCGAAGTACTGCTCCACTTGCCAAAAGAAGTTGTCTACCTCCTTGGCATCTCTCTTGCCATTGAAGTGCTTTGGGCGAGGCACATCGATCTTTGGTGTGTCCCGCACAAGCACCCCACTAGCCAACTCGCCACGGTAATTTGACCACTCCCTCTTAAGTTGATCAAGAGTTTGGTCGTACCTGGCCATAGCATCTCCATGCTGTGCTAAGATCCCCTTTGTCCAGTCCATGAAGGCATCTTTCTCGGCAGCATTCTCCTTGGCGTACCTCTCAACTGATGCCACTCGGTCTTGGAGAGTGAAGAGCGCATCACGTAGGCCCACGACGCCTAGTGTCCCTTCCTCATCGTCTCCCTCGACATACTCGAGCCTTTCTTTCACATCAGCAAGGCACTCCTCCGCCCTTAGGAGACGCTCCTCAAGAGTCGCCACGGTCTCACGAGACTTCCCGACCTTCTTCTTAGGAACGGTCAGCATGGCCTCCCTCTCGGACATAACAGGATCCTCCACATTCGAGTCTGCCATCGCGAACACTTTCCTTGAACACCTCTGATACCAATTGTCACGGGACTTGGCTTTCTCCCAAGCTCTCGTGCGGCACCCGGCTAGCTTTCCTTTCACAAAGCCTAGACAAGTTCAGCCTTTCGACACTCACAACGGAAGTAAGGATCGTAAGGGAAGTGATTGACAAGCTCACAAGACACAAGTGCAAAGAAGCTCTCAAATGCTCTCAACTTCTGTGTGTCTTTACAAATGAGGAGCCACTCCCTTTATATAGGGCTTGGTGGCAAAGTCTACAACATTCTAGAATATGTACACTTCCACATGATTCTAGAGTATTCTAGCCTACTCTACTAGAATATACATGGAGCATTCTAGAACCCGTTGAGATCCACAACCTTCCATGGAGGCCTAGAATGTTCCGGACCTTTCAAGGCCCATGGGGTGTTCCGCAACACTCCAGAGAAGTCTGGAATATTCCGGAACTTGGTGGAGATGTAGAGAACTCTAGAGGATTCTAGAGAACCTCACCACCGGGTCTCCTCTCCAGTTGGCGGGGCGTGACACTAGGCTCGGTCTCATGCCCTCCTACTCCTCAGCAACAGTCAAGTACCTGTATAGGGACTCTTGCCTCTATCTACACCTGCAGCAACGTAATCTGTTTGGGCCGAAAAGCATGACCCAAACAGGGTGTGAGAAATATATCTCAGTAGGCACCCACCAAAGGCCCGTGTCCAACTGCGTGTAAGCGAGCAACAACAGTGTGCAGTAGTAATATGCAATAAAGTAAGCAGTACTCAAAAGTAACTAATTACCAGTTATATTGTCATTTCATTATCCATTTAATCCATTTAAATATTAGAAACCACCACAGTGCACTTCTAGGTAAACAGTCCACGTCCTCAGACAAACAAAACCTTACCCTCAGGTAAGCAGAATCCAACCCGCAGGTATAGCCCTCAGGCATAACAGAAATTGCCCTCAGGCGTAGGAAGTGTCGCCCTCAGGCACAGAAGTCAACTGCCCACAGGCACGGAAGAAGTTGCCCTCAGGCCGAAATAACTACAGCCCTCGGGCTAAATAGTGCAGTGCCCTCAGGCTAATCACAACAACGCCCTCAGGCTAAATACAAAAACGCCCTCAGGCTAAACAGGTAACCGGGCCATGCCCAACAGGTAAACAAGCAGTAACAAGCAATTCCTCTCAAGGCAATTCTACAATTACTACTTTGAAGGCATACCCTCGGGTATCCTGGCCAAACGGCTAAACAAAGAAACACACCCCGGGGGTGGTTCCGGATCCAAGCAACGATCTCAACCAGCATTTTAATATCATGGTTTAATCACCTATGCAAATCTAGGCATTAAACATAGCAACGGCCTCAGCCACACGACACCCCAACATGGGTTCGTGGCACAAAAACGCACAAAACACATAGCAGTTGGAAAACTAAACACAAAGCCACCTACCTTATACGCCAGCGAGCGTTATACACGAACGCTGACCCCAGAAACGCCCAAGAACGGCGTAGATCTGACGAAGAACAAAACTCATTCAAACGTAAATAACTTACGTTAGGAGAAGAATTGGCAAGAACGGTACCAGGAGAGGAGAGGGCTTACCCGTGCGGTTCCAACGAGATCGTCCGAAGCCGAATCGGATTCCAGACGAACGCCCGGTGGATCTTCAAAGATCCGGCCTCCTCCTTTGGCTCTAAAACGGCTCAAGTGCCTCCTCTGCCAAATGAGGAGGCTACTGCCTGTTTTAAGCCGAAAAAACAAAGTACACGGTGTGTACTTCCAAGTACACGGCGTGTACTCCCCTCATTTAACTGTTCATTTGGCGGCACCGTCACACTGTTCATCCGTCGACATGAGTACGCGGCATGTACTCTCGAGTACACGGCGTGTACTGTCGCCCAACTAGCGGCGACGCCACCGCCTTACTGTTTAAGTCTGCCGGCTGACTACACGGCGTGTAAGGTACCAGTACACGGCGTGTAGTCGGTTCCTACACCCTTCGTCGCAGGCATGGCTACACGCCCCGTGTACTCATCCCAACACGGCCAAAAGTACACGGCGTGTGGATAAAGTACACGGCGTGTAGTTCCCAAAATTCAGGATTTTTCCCCATTTTCCATATTTTCTCAAAAACACTTAAGGAAAAGGGAAAGAAGAAGCCCGTACCTCTAAAATAAGAACCGGGTTCTTACAGGCCCGATGAGCCTTCTGCAGGCGATGATAGACCTGCGGGATATCCAGCGTACACGGGCTGGCTAGCATCTCAGTGGCCGTCGTGGCGTAGTCCGGTGCGAGGCCATTCAGGAGATTGAATAGGCAGAGCTGGTCCCGTTGAGTCTGCGCTTCTGCTGGAGTCTGAGGAATAGGCCAGAGTTCCTGCAGTTCGTCGCGGAGACCTTTCCATTCCATGAAGTAGTTTGGAAAGGTCCGATCCTGCTGGCGGATGTGGGAGACGCTGGAGAACGTCTGAGACCCGAGCCAACTTATTGGTCTCGGAGAACATGACAGTCAAGGAATCCCATAGCTCTTTGACCGTGTTGGCAGTCCTGGTGACATCTTTCACCGACTGGTCCATGGAGTTGACCAGTAATGCGAAGATTTTGATGTCCGCCAGCTGTCAAGAGTCGAATTTGGGGTCAGTGATGGCGGGTGGGGGTTTCTCAAGATGAGAATGAAGCCCCATGCCGCGTAGGGACATCAAGACCGTCTTCCGCCAGATGGAGAAGTTTGTGGCATCCAACCGGTCATCGACAAGCCGGGAGGAGGCCGTGATCAGGGACGGCAGAACAGAGGAAGCGTCCATGGAAGGCGGGCGCTGGACCTAGTTGCAGGGAGTCGCGCGGTGGAAGGGAGGCGGCCCAAAGATGTCGCCGGAGGGAGCAGCAACAGGGGGTCGCGCGCAGGAGGGTGCGGCTGGGGAAGGGGCGCCGCGTGGGCGCGGGCGCCGCTGGTGCTAGGGCGCGGGCGCCGGGCGAGAGCGCCGCTGGGGTCGAGGGCGGTGCTGGGCGAGGGCGCGCCGTGGGAGGGCGCCGGAAGCCGGGGCCGGGAGGGGAGCCGCTGGGGCGAGAGCGCGGGCGCCGGGCGAGAGCGCCGCTGAGGGCGAGGGCGCCGGGGCGAGGCCGAGGGCGAGGCGCCGGGGCGAGGCCGAGGGCGAGGCGCCTGGGCGAGGCCGAGGGCGGGACGCCGGGGCGAGGTCGAGGGCGAGGCGCCGCAGGGCGAGGGCGAGGGTGCTGGGGCGAGGCCGAGGGCGAGGCGCCGGGGCGAGGCTGAGGGCGAGGCGCCGCTGGGCGAGGGCGAGCCGCGCCGGGAGAGAGGGCCGTCGGGAAAAGGAGCCGCGCCGGGAGGGAGAGCCGGGGAGGGAGGACCACCGGGAGAGAGGACCGCAGGGCGAGGGCGAGGGCGGGACACCGGGGCGAGGTCGAGGGCGAGGCGCCGCAGGGCGAGGGCGAGGGTGCTGGGGCGAGGCCGAGGGCGAGGCGCCGGGGCGAGGCTGAGGGCGAGGCGCCGCTGGGCGAGGGCGAGCCGCGCCGGGAGAGAGGGCCGCCGGGAAAAGGAGCCGCGCCGGGAGGGAGAGCCGGGGAGGGAGGACCACCGGGAGAGAGGACCGCAGGGCGAGGGCGAGGGCGGGACGCCGGGGCGAGGTCGAGGGCGAGGGCGAGGGTGCTGGGGCGAGGCCGAGGGCGAGGCGCCGGGGCGAGGCTGAGGGCGAGGCGCCGCTGGGCGAGGGCGAGCCGCGCCGGGAGAGAGAGCCGCCGGGAAAAGGAGCCGCGCCGGGAGGGAGAGCCGGGGAGGGAGGACCACCGGGAGAGAGGACCGCCGGGAGAGAGGACCGCCGGGAGAGAGGGTCGCTGGGAGATTAGGGCAGAGCCAGAGGGGGAAGAGAGGCGGGGCCGGACAGAACCGGGAATCCGCTGGGAGGGAGGGTCGGGATTAAGATCCCTCTGATACCATGTAGATGGTGAATTCCCCTTACCTCAATGTGAGGTGGGGATACATTTTTATAGATGAGTAAATCCGATTACAATGAGGGTAAGTCCGATGTGGGACTCAGAAATACCCATTTAAACTTAAATGGGGTCCAACAAAAATAAACAAAAAACAAAATAAAAAATGGGAGGTCCGCAAAATGGATGGAGCGACAAAAAAAAATCGGCGTAGTTATCTAACCACCCTAGGGGGCGTAGTTATCAACGTCGAGGGTTCAACGGGGGCAGCGCGGGCTAGACTCAGCGAGGGCACAGGCTATAATCGGCGGGAGCAACGGTGGTGTTGAGGGCGAGGGCAGCGGCAGCGTTGCATGCTAGAGGCGGCGGAGAGGACGACGGCGTTGCAGGCAGGGGCGGCAGCAGCGTCGCAGGCGGGGGCAAAAAAAACATTTGGTTGGAGCCAAAACAGGGCGCGGCCGCTCTCGCCGTGATCGCAGCAAACCGCAACAACCGAGATCACGGTGGATGCGGCGCGATCGCGTTCCGCGCGCAATCCAGCCACCAGAAGCGGAGGGTCGCCACTCCGCACTGTGTTGGCGAGATCATGGCCAAGACACCGCTTTTTGACAACTATGGCCAAAGCCCAACTTCACATGCGTTTGTTGCTCCTCAAAAGTCAAGTTCCGTGATATCTGGTCAAGAACCACCCACACCGACCAAATCACCTATCAAGCCCAACAACAATGGAATTAATGAAACTCTCCCTGCTGAACCAAACCATGCAATTAATCCATGAACAAATTAGGTTGCAATAGCAATTTCAAGAACTCTACCACCAGCAGAATCACTTCAGAGCCCAGAACAAGGCACTTTTGGAGGCACTATGAGACCTTCGCATAGCGCCCCTACCACAGCCTCAAATGTCAGTTGCCTGTCACCGGGAAGTCGAGCCTCCTATTGTGCCTCCATTGGCTACTATGGATCCTGGAGAAATTGGTGCGACGGTTCAAGTTCCACCAGCCCAATGAAAGGACGATTCGAACTCTGGGGACAACTATGTCAAACCACTAGTGATAGGAAGGTGGGCAGGGGGCTGCTTGTGTAAGAGTATCAGGGGACAAGTTTGATGCATGGGGCGGGGGTTGGGGCTCTTTAGCTGTCTTGTCAGGGAGCAGGTATAGTGTTTAAAAAAGGCAAGGGGCATAATTGTGAAGGGGGTGAGGGTTGTTAGGAGGTTGTTAGGAGGTTGTTAGTTAGTTAATGGGGTTGTTAGGAGTGGGGTTGTCTAGAAGGTTCTAGTGGAGTTTATAAATAAGGGAGTTGTGGGCTGTATGGGGGGAATTGTTTTGAGGAGATATTATGCTGTGCGGAATGGGGGGTTGCGGCCAGGCCTTGGAGAGGAGCGCCTCTCAAGGATGATTCTTCCACTTCTATTTCTTCTTTTTTCTTTCTATTGTAATTCCAGCCACTGTTAATACAAGTTTCTAAAGATTTTTCTCTCTCAATTGATTTCTATCAATTGATGCTTTCATTGAAATGTTTTTAGAGAGAGTTTAGAGAGAGGTTTCTAGAGAGAGTTTAGAGAGGTTTCTAGAGAGAGAAACTAGAAGAGAGGTTCTTGAAATCGACAGTTTAGAGACCAACGTTGCAAAAGGCATCTGTCTCATAACAGGCTAACAGGGCATCACAACAGAATTTCTGGTTTTGGAAAGGACGCGGCTGAGGCAAAGGAAGTGGACAACACCGACGCAACAGAAGAAGAAAAAAAGAGTTGAGCAACAATGTACTCCAAGAAGTGGAGTCCGACGCACAGCAACAGAGAACACGACGCTACAGAGGCAAACGATTCGCAGCACAGCAGCCCTACTCCCACGCACAAGACCCGATGCAAGAGGTAGGGTTGATTCTGTTCGTACTGATTAGGAGGCTGGAGAGGTGACAGGTGATCTCAAAGATACCGATTTTTACTGGAGACAATCTTACGTCTTGGATCACGGGAGCCGAAAAATATTTTTCTTACCATCAAACGCGGGAAGAGTTGAAGATTTGAACAACACAACTACACATGTCAGGTATGTTTGGAGAATGGTTTATGTTGTTGGAAGCGTCGAAGCCGGAGCTCTTATGGACCCAGCTCAAAGAAGAGATCCTCCAGGAGTATGGTAATTTGACAGCAGAAACGGCAGAGAAAAATCAGATATGTCCTGAACAGAAGAACTGTTTTGAGTATGCGTTGATGAATATTGTGACTCGGCAGGAGTTGAACCAAGCAGATTGTTCAGTTTGGGAAGATAACAAAGGGGAGTCGGAAGCTGAAGGTAGAGAACCAAATAATACAGGAGTCGTAATAGTGGAGCAGTGTGAAACAATAGATGAAACAGAGGTATCGACTGCACATAAGCCAAAAATAGTGATTACAGACCAACAGTGTGAACAAACTGGATTGTTATCATGTGACGAGATGGAAATTTCCAAGACCAGTACAGCTGCAGCGGAGCTGGAAATTTCCAAACCAGTACAGTCGCAGCAAGTGACGTTGTTGATGGTGTCGGAGCAAGCACGGGTTATTGTAGAGCTTCCGGAACAGCAGAAACGTGGTTTGCAAGGGCAGCCAGAGGCTATCACTTACTCGGCAGTTCGACCGTTTTTTCCGATACAAACAACGCATATAGAGGACGATGTGGTAGGCTTGAAACCTTTTTGGATTGATCAGGGATGGATTAGCAAAGCGTTGTTTGACTTTGGTCTTGTTCGGGCAAAAGTGTTGTCCAAGAGAAGACCTTGTTTAGTGAGTGGGGGAGTTCGGATGTGGGAGGTGGAGAATTGTCAAGGACTGAAGGGGCAGCATGGTTGCGGAATGAAGAATTAGCCCTCCAGTATCAGGGGACGGAGAGCAAGAGAGCTTGTCAAGTTTATCACCTTGAGGACAAGGTGAATTTAAGGGGGGTGGAATTGATAGGAAGGTGGGCAAGAGGGTTGTTTGTGTAACAGTATCAGGGAACGGATTTGCAGCATGGAGCAGGGGCTGGGGTTATTTAGCTATCTTGTCGGGGAGCATGTAGAGTGTTTAATAAAGGCAAAGGGCATAATTGTAAAGGGGTTGGGGGTTGTTAAGAGGTTGTTAGTTAGTGGGGCTGTTAGGAGGGGGGTGTCTAGAAGGTTCTAGTGGAGTTTATAAATAAGGGAGTTGTGGGGTGTATGGGGGGAATTGTTTTGAGGAGATATTCTGTTGTGCAGAATGGGGGGCTGCGGCCAGGCCTTTGAGAGCAGCGCCTCTCAAGGATGATTCTTCTACCTCTATTTCTTCTTTTTTCTTTCTATTGTAATTCCAGCCACTGTTAATACAAGTTTCTATAGATTTTTATCTCTTTTCCAATTGATTTTTATCAACGAGGGCGACAATCTATAATCAAACGTATCTAGGGTGTCATGGTTGCACATGTCTCTCCAGAGATGAACCTTGTTTGCGATAGAGTTGTTGTCCACACTTCCTCGGCAAAGATGACAACAGATTCAAACTCAACATGGAAGATTAGGAAGTCATGAATGCAAACATAGTCACAATGCATGAGGACCGAGTTGTTGTCCTCGACTCCCTTCGTGAAAATGTTGCTCACGTGTCAACAGTTGAAGATTATGCTTCCATACCACCTGTAAAATTTGTTGCCTATATTCCGTTGACTCCTCAAACCGTATCACAAAACCAAACGGAGGCAAAACATATTGTTGTTCATATTTCACTCTTTGAGGTTAAGACAGACGAAACCAAGGTAAGGAGACAGGCACCCGAACAACAACAATGTTGATTGGAAAAGCTTACAAAATCTAGAGTCAATGAAGCATAGAAGTTTGAAACAATCGATGATGTTTAATGAAAGCAACAACTTTGGTTTGAAAAGTCACCTTCATTGAAACCAATCCATCCGGATGGAGCATGTGAAACAATCATCATGGAGCGGGGGATCAGAGGATCATCATCAGCACGCCTGAGGAGCTTCCTTCAAGGTTTCCTCCCTTGCAAAGCATGCATCACCACGCCTTTAAATCTTCATCCAACGGGAGTCGAGCTCGAGTCTTTTCCAAGCAAAACAGCTAGCACCCATGTGGCCTTTTAAGTCTTTATAAATTTATTTAATTATTGTTTTCCCCCTGGCTTAGGATATTTTTAAGGGAAAATTAGTCTTCATTTGTTCTAGGGTTTAGGTCTATAGATAAGGTGTCGCGGTTCATTGTACTCAGTTTTATTGGTTTAAAAGAGTTCCTCTCCTTCGTGTGGTTCTCCTGAGTTCCTCGCGCAAGGATTCGTTCATCTCCGCTACGCTACATCAGTTAGGGATGATGAGAGTTCACGGTGAATGAGCTCAATGAGTATTTATGATATTTTCACTGAAAAATGAGATTTTGTGACTTGCACTACACCACATTGAATATTAGTGCCCATAATGAAGTGAGACATGCATATTGAGACAATGCATGGGATGGTTAGTGGAAATAAGTTGTGAAGATATGCGATCCAATGAGTTGGCTTGGGTAATATTGAAGGCATGTTTAAAAAGATGATCATGCTTTGTAACCATATTGAAGAAGCCAAAAAGATAAGGCGATATGTATATATCACGGTGTTGTGTATCACATGAACAATGCACAAAGGGATAACACAAGCGGCAATAGGATGCTTCGCGAACAGCGATGTAGAGGAAAGTTGAAATGTGATAAAGAAGAGTTGGCTAACGCAGACAACGATATAGAGGTACAGCAAGCAGCGACAGTTCACAGTGACGAAAAATTAATGTTGTCTCATTTGATAGCACAAGCAACGATAAGTACATATTGATGCACCCAAAAAAGAGAAAAGTTAGGTTAGATTGAAGATTTGTATTTCACAAGCAATGTTGTAGTTCGCTAGAGAAGCTGAATGACACCCTAGATGAGCAAAGTTGATAAAAAAGCTAGCAATCAAGGATCATCAAACAAAGAGAGGGAAACCAAGAACCATGTAAGGCATGCATGGATGGTGAAGGTGAAAGAAGAAGGCCATGTGAAAAGTAAGTAAAAGTGAAGATCACAGGTGCATGATCAGTACAGTTTATATAGAAGATCGTGGTTTGAATGTCCTGCGTTTAATGCGGGTATTAGAGCTTTGCTTAAAATTGCAGAGAACAGGAGAGAGAATGATTTTAGAGCACGAGATCATAGGTGTATTGAGGTTGAACCGCATTTAATGTTCTTAGTGGAGCATGGAGGTTACCTAAAGTGGTAAATTGTATGAAAGATGCAAGTTAACTCGATGGTCACATGGGTGATACACAAGAAACAGAGAGTTCGTGGGAGTATCATGGATGGTGGAAATGTTGTGATCAAGATGTCACCCACTTGACAAAGGGAAATGCTAATTGGAGAAGAAGATTGTGGAGCTATGATGACCGCGGGAGTGGGAGACCCTGGATGAAGTTGGAAGCATCCAGGAAATAAAGAGTCATCATACGTGATAATGATGATGATACGTGAGCCAGAGGAAGAGATGGGTCAAGCCTCAAAATGAGTTGGCCAAGTTTTGAGGTGGCGCCAATCTGAGGTAGGTGGTAGCCACGTGTGAAGATCCTATAACAGTAGGTTTGGGCCAATGAGGATAAAAGGAATAAGGTAGAGACATTGAGAATTGTGAGGGTATACATGGAGAACGGTGCAACGAAGAGGAGGAATGCATTATGATGTCCGAGAAGCACATGCAAAGGATGAGGAAGAAAGAGAGGTGACACGCTGCATATTTGTGTAACACTTTGAACGAGTGGGTAAAGAAGAGGAAGAGGAGCATTTCACATCCGAGGAGATACAAGTAAAGGTTGGCCCAAGAAGAGGTGGCAGGTTGAGCTACAATGGAGCACCATGCTAAGGGTGACATATATCACATAATTGTTGTCATGTTTTTATGTTGATGTTAGGGTAGTGAGTCCATCTTGTTGTGGAAGTGATCCACACATGAATAGGGAGTGAGCCTTGGGAGGTATCCCTGAATCTTGTAACCATCAAGTGATAAAGATATGTGAGACAGATCATGAACTCCCACTTGCACCCAAGTAAACACCATGTGCACCAATCACGATGTGAGTATGTTGTGAATGCATGTGATTTAAAGAGCATGATCAATGAGCAAAAAAGTCTTAAACCACCCTAAGCACTAAGTGGTCAAGATCTGAATGGAAAGTGAGAGTTAATAGGTTTTAAGTCGTTAAAATTGGATTAGGGTATCACACCTTAATTCACCCCCCTCCAGGTATTTCCTTGAGAGTCCCCTTTACCATCAACAAAAACGGAAGGTATTGATAGATCAAATGGCTGGTTTGGATGCATCAATGCATGCTTTGGGCTCGTAAGAGACAGATAATGGTAGTGAAAAATTGAAACACAGAAAACCCAAAAGAATAAAAATAATTGAAATGTGTTAAAGAAACATATTCAAGCAAGAAAGGGGAAAACAAGAACGAGAAGCATAAAAATATAACCTGCAAGAAGAGGCAGAAGGGAACTGATAATGAGGATCAAATGCCATTAGGTTGCCAAGGTCGACCGCATAGTTTCGACCAATCACTGTCGTCAAAAGTTCATCCCGATGAGGAAAAGGCGCTTGGGGTTGAGTAAGCCTACATTGCAGTATTCAATGCATTTCAGTGCTTAGTTAAAGAATAAATTAAGGAAATATAGTCTTATTGGGTTGGATGGGCTAGCATCGGAGCAACCACACGGCATGCCTCGCGTCATGTACGAACAAACACAGCAGAAAACCCATGCAAACAGGATCAACTCAGACAATATCATTCCCCAGGACTAATCTTGAAAATTTTGCATTTTCACGTGAAAAAAACATAGTATTGAAAATGCTACCCTTTCACATAATAATGATGTAAACGTTAAGTCAGAAAAAATAACTAAAAATACGGTATATTTTTTATGCATTTATTATATCAAAAACCCTGGAGAGATGAGGAGAATTAGGGGTGAACAAACGGTCGGTTCGGTTAAAACAGTGGATATTTTTTCAAAACCGAAATAACCGATTTTAAAAATTCCAATAACTGAACCAACCAACTTAAAAAAACAACCAGACATAACCAAAACCGAGTTAACCAACAAAGATATATATGTTCTGAAAATACCGTTCTTAAAACAGGCTGCAAGCCAGTAGCAGCACCTCTCAACACCCTAAACGCTCATTACAACCACCTGAAGCAACTCCCTAAACACGCAGTACCTGCAACCCTAATTTCCCAGCACCCTACAACAGCATCTCTTCAACATAACAGACAACCATCCTACATGCATGCCATGCCCAGCCCAACAGCTTCGATCCTCATCCTTCCAATACCAAACTGATTCCGAAAGAATGGAAAATCAATAAAAAATAGAGTACTTAAATTATATTTGTTTGAATTTCTTTAGAAATTAATTGATAAATCTACACTGATAATAATAATAATAGTTGGAAAACGAGACCAGCACAAAATCTCAGTTGAAGATATAATATTAACACGTTCAATTCCCCAATTTAAAATCAACCAAATTGAAGGAGCAAAACTCCCATGGCACATCCGAAGGATGGGGAAGCAGCATAGTCAATCAAATCGAGGTCGAGGGTGGATAAATTATCGGTACCTCATCGCAACGGCTATGATTTCTCTCACAAATCGCGTCGGCGTCGCGTCTCCTGGAGAAGATGGAAGAACAACGCGACTCACTTGAATGCAGGTGGTTGGTCGAGTCACTCGAGTGGAAAGGGAGCAACTGCCGTCGCTGATGGTTAGGGTTTCTCCTCACGACGAGCCTCGCCGGGAGTCCCGAAGAAGGAAGGTAGGAACCGGGGTGGCTGGCCCGACCGAAATGTGTCCCGGTTTTTTTTAATTAAGTCAGTTAATCCGGCTCAATAAACCGGGATAACTGAATATAGAACCGAGTTAAAATAATAAAAGCGATATAAATTAACTTTATCGTAGCTAAAAATATATTTTTTTTTTGACAAAGGAAAGATGATATATTAAATACGAAAGTCAGCAGTTACAAAGTCGTGCACCCAAGAATAAAAGTGATCAAGCCAGAGATAATTCACGTCGGACGTACTGAAAGAAGTCAGGTGATGGGCTGCTTCATTTTCGTCCCTTTTAATGAAGGAGAAGGAGCGGGTTGTAAAACTTTGACTGAAAGACTGGATGTTCTTGATAACGGGGCCGAAATACTGGAGGCCGCCATCATTAAACCCGATAGCGTTGATGATGGTGAGGTAATCAGATTCAATGTGAATATCATCTCATCCCCGATCTTTTGCGAACGTCAGCCCGGCAAGCACAGCGAAGGTTTCAGCAACAACGGGCTCCCAAAGAGCGCGGTTTGATTCGTGTTTGGCCGCAATGATTTGACCATGAAAATCTCGTGCCACAAGTCCAATTCCGACAATTCCATCCATTTAGAGAGATGCATCAACGTTAATCTTGAGGATCCCTTCTGGGGGAGGGTGTCATCTTGAAGCAGTTGTGTGAATGTCAGAGAGTCCATGACGGTCAGAGTCCCGGTTCCACCCCTCAATACATTGACATGCTAAATGACCTTAAAAAGTTGTGAACTTTATAAAGTCAAAAAAATTTAATTATTTGATAAAATGGTGTCTCAAATCTACTTTCATGCGCTCTCTTGCACCGTATTTGTCAGCGCTCACAACTCTCACACTCCCCCTCTTTATGAGCCTCGCCTAGTGCTCTCACGCCCTTTATCAACGTTTTTACATGTTATCTTCCACCCTACTCACGCATCTAAAATCGAAGTCTCGGTCTCTCCATGGGAGGTGGGTGCAGGCGTATGCGGGACGGTGGTCTCCAGTGGCAGTGTGCGGCTCTCGGTGATGCAAGCGTGCCCCCACCCGACGGCAAGGGTGAGTGTGATGTTTTGGCTGGCATCAACTGACGTTGGCATGAGGGTGGTTTGTGCTACTGCGTGGGTGGTGATGACGAGCCCCTGACCGATAACAGGGGAGAGATGATGTTTAGTTGGTGTCATCAAGACACCCACGTGATGATGGTTCGCACTACTGCACTGGCGGTGCACAAAAGAGTCCCCACCCGACGACGGGAGTTGACGGGATAAAGGGGTGACCTGTTGGCATCCCATGTATATGTACAAGCTCAAGGCATTATCTGATCTATCTCTGAGGGGGGTATGAACTAGGTCTGACCTTAGTGTGTGGGTGAGTGGGTGTGTGTTTGATGCAATTGTACCTCTAAGCACTTAATAGTATATATTTACGCGATGCCATATTCACAATTAATAAAAAAACTACAATCCATATACAAAATAAAAAACTCTCATAACAGACTTTTTCCAACGATCAACCTTCGTACAAAAATTTATCTCTGCAATAAAACTAATATTTATTTTAGAAACAGTACATAAAAAATAAGCAAATTATAATTTTAATGTTATATAATCCATATATGATAAAACATGTCATTAATTACTAAATATATTAACAATATTTTCAGTTATATTATTAATTATATTATCAATAATTACACTATTAATTCTATTTTGATTATTAATTATTAATTATACTATTAATTAATAATTATATTATGAATTATTAATTATGTTGAGCCCTCTGGAAGATTGTTGATTTCATGTCTATGTTTGATGTTTTAATAATCACAAATCATCACAATACCATTAATGCTTAATCCGGTTTGTTTTCTCATAAACATAACTCCAATCTGTTAATGAATCAGTTATCATGTTTTTGTCTATGCTTATTGACTTACAAAGTATGTTGGAAGTCTTCTGGACTCAACAGACATCGGAAGCACTGATCCAATATCAAAGGACAACGGTCGCACTGATCAGATGACTCACCGATGCTGACCCATCAGACTCACCGATCCATCAGACTCACCGATCCATCAGACTCACCGATCCATCAGACTCACCGATCCATCAGAGTCACCGATCCATCAGACTCACCGATCCATCAGAGTCACCGATCCATCAGACTCACCGATCCATCAGAGTCACCGATCCATCAGACTCACCGATCTATCAGAGTCACCGATCCATCAGACTCACCGATCCATCAGACTCACCGATCCATCAGACTCACCGATCTATCAGAGTCACCGATCCATCAGACTCACCGATCTATCAGAGTCACCGATCCATCAGACTCACCGATCCATCAGAGTCACCGATCCAAGGACTCACCGATGCATGTACCTACCGATGCATAGGAGCTACCGATGCATGTACCTACCGACGCATGGAGCTACCGATAAACAAAGTCACTGATACAAGCATGTACCAACCGACGCATAGAGCCACCGATAGAGTCAAAGCAACTAATGACATCGAACTACCGATGTTCAAGCTACCGATGTTCAAGCTACCGATGTTCAAGCTACCGATGTTCAAGCTACCGATGATGATTACCTACCGATCACTCAACTCACTGTTTGAATTTCTTTATCTTTATTTATTCTAACCAACGGTCATATTAGTTATATTTTAATACCCTGACAATTAATTAATAAAGGTTATCGGATGACAGGAAACCGTACCTCGTACCTGCGGAAAGGAAACCTTTTCTGCCCTACGGAGCACGTGACATAAATACAAGAAGACGTTGCTGAAGAAAGATGACAATAACAGAGACAAGGAATACATACGACATACTCAAGAAGAGCTCTGTCCATACAAGAAGAACCAAGCAAGACAGAATCAAATATACAATCAAGCCTACTCAAGAAGAGTTCTGTGCATACAAAAGAATATCAAAGAGCTTCATCGACTACATCTCACTGCCTGTGAACCTGAAGCATACGACACTCTGCTTCTCAAACAAAATCGAGAAGAGGACTCAGAATCACTTCTGATTAATTCCAAAACGAGTCCAGTGCTACATTGAAATCACTAGAGCCATTTCTAAACTCTACATCTCTGCTCTGTGATTTATTTATTCTACTTTTCGAGCAGTGTGTGTTATCTTCCATATTAAACACACACACTGACTCCTATACTTTCACTGGAGGATCTGTAAATCCTCAACAAACCTTTTACACTTCACTTCCCACTGTGGATAGTGGTAGAGGTCTTGTGACCTGGACAGCTGGCTGCTGTTGTTTGTTTTCCCACGTAGAACTGTGGTAGAGGTCTTGTGACCTGGACAGTGTGTTCACTGTTGTTAACCCCGATCCAGGGTGTGGATCATTTTATATAAACTTTTGAGAGGACTAAGTCTCAGCTTGAGACTGAACCTCTTGGTTAATTCTCTGTGTTTGTAGTTATACTCTATATCCATACTATACATATTTATTTCATATTCCGCTGTTATTACTTTGAAATATAATTTATTTTCAAAGCTGCTTTGATAGTTAAACTCGCAAGTGTTTATATTTATTATAGATCAGTAAGTTAGTTTCAAAGGTTAATTTAATCATAAGATTAAGTTAACTGAGAATTAATCAATCTTTGAGAAATTAATTGAACCTTTATAATCTGTATAAATTCACTACAGTTTAATCTGTTTTTGAAATAGGGGGATTTTTAATCAACATTGTTTTTAACAGAAAATTTTAATTGGAACTCAATTCACCCCCCTCTTGAGTATCCACTCCGACCAACACTTGGTATCAAAGGAAGAAAATACTTTCTAAAAGTACTCTGCTTTTGAACTGTGATTTTAGTTGTATTTTAAAGTTCTTAAAATTTCTGTTATTTCTAAATTTTTATCTCTTTAAAATTCCTTTTTGTAATATCATGGATAATAGACTTGAGGATGCTGCTACTAACCGACCACCTTTCTTCAATGGAACTAATTATGCTCAGTGGAAACTGAAAATGAAAATTCATCTAGAAAGCATAGGTTTTGATATTTGGACTGCTATTGAATCAGAATACAAAATTCCCACTACTGTTAGATCTACTTGGGATGAACCTACAAAGACTGCTTACAATAACAATTGTAAAGCTATGAATGCTCTGTACTGTGCTCTAGGAGATGAAGAATTTAATAGAATTTCTGCATGTAAAACTGCATATGAAATTTGGGATACCTTAGCTGTTTCTCATGAAGGAACAACTAATGTTAAGGAGATGAGATTGAATACCTATACTATTAAGTATGATAATTTTAAGATGAAGCCTGATGAACCCATTTCTGATATGTATCTCAGGTTCAATGAAATTGTCAACACAATGACTTCTCTGGGAAAGGATGTTCCAGCAAAGGAGCAAATTATGAGAATTTTGAGATGTCTACCTGATAGATGGAGAGGAACCTCTGTCTCCATTAGAGAATCATGTGACATTGCTGCTCTACCTGTCAAGGAATTAATTGGTAAGTTGATGATGTATGAAGAAGAGCTTAAAGTAAATAAAGAAGAAGATGATGAACCTAAAAGGAAGTCTATTGCCTTCAAGACTACAACCTCAAAGAATAAGGATAAGGAAAAGCTTCAAGCTATCAATGAAAGTTCAAGCAGTGAGGAAAGTGAGAATGATTCTGACAGTGATGATGAGATGGCTCAAATAGCCAGGAGATTCAAAAAGTTTTATAGGAAAAAGAAATTCTTTAGGAAACCAAATTACAAGGGAAAGTATGACCAACAAGGCAAATGGAAAAAGGATTGGAAGAAGGCTGACAGAACTGATGAAGTTGTCTGTTATGAGTGTAAAAGAAAAGGACACATTAAAGCCGACTGTCCAAAGCTGAAGTTTAAAAGGAAATATGAATACAAGGATAACAAATACAAGAAAGCCATGAAGGCTACTTGGAGTGCTTCAGAAGACAGCACAAGTGAAGCTGAATCTTCAGACTCTGAAAAGAATCGGGCCAACATGTGTTTCATGACAAACACTTCTGAGGTAACATCAGAGACTCCTGCTTTTAATTCATACTATTCTGGAGAAGATTCTGACTCAGAAAACATGTCAAAATCTGAATTGTTTGAATACTGTGACATGTTAGAAGAAACATGTAATGAGCTTAAAGATAAATATAAAGGTCTAAAGAAACAGTATGCTTTAAGTGTTAAGCATAAATCTGATCTTGATATAGAAAAGGAAAAGAATGCTCAACTACTTAAGGAAAATACAGAACTGAAACTGTCAAATGAGCAACTCAAGAATGACTTAGAGAAGTTCACCAATGACAAAAATACACTAACACAGATGCTAGGAAAGCAAGTAGCACCTAAATATACTACTGGTATAGGATACCAACCTGGACAAAGGAAAATTGTCAAAACAAGATTCATTTCTAAATCTGGACAGAATGAAGGAAATTCTGGAACTTCATATGCTTCAACCAGTTATATACATAGCTATGGATCTAATAAAGTTTATCTTTCAAAGCATGTCAATTCTACAAATTATATGAGACCCATTAGACAAATATGGGTACCTAAAGTGTTATTGGCTAACCTGTCTGGACCCAAGAAGATCTGGGTACCAAAATCATCTTCCATCTAAATCTGTTTTGTAGGGAACTTGCTTAAAGAGCTCCTGTAAAGAGACGTGGTATTTGGACAGTGGATGTTCAAGACATATGTCAGGAGACTTCTCTCACTACGGGAAAAATGAGCAATTGCGACGGGTTATTTGCGACGAGAATAAATCTCGTCGCAAATAGTCATGTTAAAAACTTATTTGCGACGGGGGTATTTCCCCGTCGCAAATAAGGAGGCTTTTGCGACGGGATTGCTTTCCCCGTCGCAAATAGTTTTCCCGCGATGCGCGCCAAATCGCGGGAAACTTATTTGCGACGGAGGAATATTCCCGTCGCAAATAACCGGCGGCGGTAAAAGGTAGTTGCGACGGGAATATTCCCCCGTCGCAAATACTATGTCGGCAGGGGTTATTTGCGACGGGACCCGTCGCAAATAACTATTTACCGGTTGACCGTAATAAATGTTGGCTAAGGTATTTGCGACGGGTACCGTCGCAAATAATACTATTTGCGACGGGATTCCCGTCGCAAATGGGCCCGTCGCAAATAATCTAACCTATAAATACCCTCATCCGTTTTTTTCATTTCATTCTCATTCCTTATCTTCTCCTTCTCTCAAAATTATATTTCTAGAGTTGAGTTTTTCTCCAGTTTAATTTTTTTCTCCGGAGCTGATATTAAAGTTTTGAAGAACGATCAGAACAGATCAATTTTCAAGGTATTTATCTTCATTTTAATTTTTTATTTATTTTTAATTTTTTATTAGTTTCAATTATTATTAATTAGTTGTAATTTAATTATGTTTACATTGTTTTATTACTTAATAAATTTAAATTATTAGTATTGTTTATAGTTAATGGTAATTAGGAATAATTAGTAATAATTTTTAATAATTAAGAATAAATATTAATAATTAGTAATAAATACCAATAATTAGGAATAAGAACATTATTACATTATTAGTTTATTTTATTATTAATATTAAAATAATATAATTTTTTATATATATACAATTCTTTTTTGATCTGTGTGTTTGCTGTCTTCACATGTATTATTTGTATGTGGAGATAGAAAACGCACAGATCAAAGAAGAATTGTATATAAATTAGAAAATTATATTATTTTAATATTAATAATAAAATATATTAATAATGTTATTATTTATAATTATTGGTAATTATTTCTAATTATTGATAATTATTCATTTAATAACTAATAATTAGGAACAATTATCAATAATTATCAATAATTAAGAATAATTAGTAATAATTACCAATAATTAGTATTAATTACCTATAATTAGTATTAATTACCAATAATTAGTATTAATTACCAATAATTAGTAATAATTAGGAATAATTAACAATAATTAGTAATAATTAACAATAATTAACAATAATTAGTAATAATTACCTATAATTAGTATTAATTACCAATAATTAGTATTAATTACCAATAATTAGTAATAATTAGGAATAATTAACAATAATTGCCAATAATTAACAATAATTAGTAATAATTACCAATAATTAGGAATAATTAGTAATAATTAGGAATAATTAGTATTAATTAGGAATAATTAGTAATAATTACCAATAATTAGTATTAATTACCAATAATTAGTATTAATTACCAATAATTAGTATTAATTACCAATAATTAGTATTAATTACCAATAATTAGTATTAATTACCAATAATTAGTATTAATTACCAATAATTAGTATTAATTACCAATAATTAGTATTAATTACCAATAATTACCAATAATTATCACTATTTAGTAATAATTAACAATAATTGCCAATAATTACCAATAATTAGTAATAATTACCAATAATTATCAATAATTACTAATAATTATCAATAATTAATAATAATTAGCAATAATTAGTAATAATTAGTAATAATTACTAATAATTAGCAATAATTAGTAATAATTAGAAATAATTAGTAATAATTAGAAATAATTAGTAATAATTAGAAATAATTAGTAATAATTAGTAATAATTAACAATAATTAGTAATAATTAACAATAATTAGTAATAATTAGGAATAATTAGGAATAATTAGAATTAATTAGGAATAATTAGGATTAATTAGGAATAATTAGTATTAATTAGGAATAATTAGTAATAATTACCAATAATTAGTAATAATGATTATTAATTACGAATAATTAGTATTAATTACCAATAATTAGTATTAATTACCAATAATTAGTATTAATTACCAATAATTAGTATTAATTACCAATAATTAGTATTAATTACCAATAATTAGTATTAATTACCAATGTTTAGTAATAATTACCAATGTTTAGTAATAATTACCAATGTTTAGTAATAATTAACAATAATTGCCAATAATTAACAATAATTAGTAATAATTACCAATAATTATCAATAATTACTAATAATTATCAATAATTACTAATAATTATCAATAATTAATAATAATTAGCAATAATTAATAATAATTAGCAATAATTAATAATAATTAGCAATAATTACTAATAATTAGCAATAATTACTAATAATTAGCAATAATTAGTAATAATTAGAAATAATTAGTAATAATTAGAAATAATTAGTAATAATTAGAAATAATTAGTAATAATTAGCAATAATTAGTAATAATTAACAATAATTAGTAATAATTAGGAATAATTAGGAATAATTAGTATTAATTAGGAATAATTAGTAATAATTACCAATAATTAGTAATAATGATTATTAATTACCAATAATTAGTTTTAATTACCAATAATTAGTATTAATTACCAATAATTAGTATTAATTACCAATAATTAGTATTAATTATCAATAATTAGTATTAATTACCAATAATTAGTATTAATTACCAATATTTAGTAATAATTACCAATATTTAGTAATAATTAACAATAATTGCCAATAATTAACAATAATTAGTAATAATTACCAATAATTAGTAATAATTAGTAATAATTAGGAATAATTAGTATTAATTAGGAATAATTAGTAATAATTACCAATAATTAGTATTAATTACCAATAATTAGTATTAATTACCAATAATTAGTATTAATTACCAATAATTAGTATTAATTACCAATAATTAGTATTAATTACCAATAATTAGTATTAATTACCAATAATTAGTATTAATTACCAATAATTAGTATTAATTATTAATAATTACCAATAATTATCACTATTTAGTAATAATTAACAATAATTGCCAATAATTACCAATAATTAGTAATAATTACCAATAATTATCAATAATTACTAATAATTATCAATAATTAATAATAATTAGCAATAATTAGTAATAATTACTAATAATTAGCAATAATTAGTAATAATTAGAAATAATTAGTAATAATTAGAAATAATTAGTAATAATTAGAAATAATTAGTAATAATTAGTAATAATTAACAATAATTAGTAATAATTAACAATAATTAGTAATAATTAGGAATAATTAGGAATAATTAGAATTAATTAGGAATAATTAGGATTAATTAGGAATAATTAGTATTAATTAGGAATAATTAGTAATAATTACCAATAATTAGTAATAATGATTATTAATTACCAATAATTAGTATTAATTACCAATAATTAGTATTAATTACCAATAATTAGTATTAATTACCAATAATTAGTATTAATTACCAATAATTAGTATTAATTACCAATAATTAGTAAATTAGTATTAATTACCAATGTTTAGTAATAATTACCAATGTTTAGTAATAATTAACAATAATTGCCAATAATTAACAATAATTAGTAATAATTACCAATAATTATCAATAATTACTAATAATTATCAATAATTACTAATAATTATCAATAATTAATAATAATTAGCAATAATTAATAATAATTAGCAATAATTAATAATAATTAGCAATAATTACTAATAATTAGCAATAATTACTAATAATTAGCAATAATTAGTAATAATTAGAAATAATTAGTAATAATTAGAAATAATTAGTAATAATTAGAAATAATTAGTAATAATTAGCAATAATTAGTAATAATTAACAATAATTAGTAATAATTAGGAATAATTAGGAATAATTAGTATTAATTAGGAATAATTAGTAATAATTACCAATAATTAGTAATAATGATTATTAATTACCAATAATTAGTATTAATTACCAATAATTAGTATTAATTACCAATAATTAGTATTAATTACCAATAATTAGTATTAATTACCAGCAGCAGCTGTACGAGGAGCAGACGAGTCGGTGGCAGCAGCAGCATCAGGAGCAGATGGAGTACATGCGCCGACTCACTCATGCTTTAGGGATGGAGTTTCCTCCACCACCATCTGCAGATCCCCCCTCCCCCCCTCCTTCAGATTAGAGTTTGTATTTCTGTTATAAAATTTGTGAAATCAAATTTTTTTTTTCTATTCGTAGTTTCTGTCTCATTATAAAATATTAATAATATTATATTTTTAAATAACAATATTAATATGAATAATAATATTATTTATATTTTATAATATTAAATTTTATATATATATTAAAATTTTATATATATATTAAAATTTTATAATATTATAATTTAATTATTTTTTTTGTAATACTTGAATTATTTTAATATTTGAATGTAAAATAATTCTATTATTTTTATATTAAATAAATAACTTATTAATATTTTTTTTATTTATGAATTATAATTGTAATATTATTATATTAATTAAATTATTTATTAAGATTCTATTATTTTTATTTTTGAATTATAATTCTACTATTATTATAGTAATTAAAATAATTTATTATTTTCATTTGTAAATTATAATTCTATTATTATATTAATTAAAATAATTTATTAATAATTTATTTTTTTTTATTTTTTTTATAGTATTTGCGACGGGATACTATGCCCGTCGCAAATACTAGTATTATTAATAGTTTTTTATTTTTTTTAAAAAAAGTATTTGCGACGGGTCCCGACTCCCGTCGCAAATACTAGTATTGTTAATTTTTTTTATTTTTTTAAAAAAGAGTTTTTGCGACGGAACCATCGCTAAAGCTATTTGCGACGGGTCCCGTCGCAAAAGGTATTTGCGACGGGTCCCGTCGCAAAAACTGTTTTAAAAGTTTTTTACAAAAATACGGAATACTATTTGCGACGGGGAGAATGCCCGTCGCAAAAACAGTCTTTAGCGACGGGCCCGTCGCAAATAAGTGTAGTTGCGACGACGTTTTCAGCAACGGGCTATTTGCGACGGGACCCCGTCGCAAATGGCTATTTGTGACGGGATCCCGTCGCAAATAGCCCGTCGCAAATACCTGTTTTTCTAGTAGTGTCTTGTTTCAAGAGTTTAATAAAAGTTGATGGAGGCTTTGTCACCTTTGGTGATAACTCAAAAGGGAAAATCATCGGCCTAGGCCAGATTGGTAACACTGATTCAATTTTGATTTCTAAAGTTTTATTTGTTGATGGCCTTAAATACAATTTATTAAGTATTTCTCAGTTGTGTGATGATGGTTTTCATGTTAAATTTAAAAATGATTCTTGCAATGTTTTTAACTCTAAAAATGTCTTAGTATTTTCTGCTTTAAGAAATGAAAATGTTTATCCTATTGATTTAAATTCTTTGGCTAAACAGAACATTCCTTGTTTAAATGCTTTTCATAAAGAGTCTTGGCTTTGGCACAGAAGATTAGGACACTGCAATGTGCACTCACTTAGAAAACTTTCTAGGAAGAACTTAGTTAGAGACTTACCCAAACTTGAATTTCCAGCAGACAAAGTTTGTAATCCCTGTCAAAAGGGAAAGCAACATAAAGTTTCTTTTAAATCAAAGAAAGAAGTTTCGACTTCTCAACCACTTGAATTGGTTCACATGGATTTGTTTGGACCATCAAGAGTTTCTAGTCTAAATGGGAAGCATTATGTCTATGTTCTTGTAGATGACTTTTCTAGATATACTTGGGTATACTTTCTAGCTCACAAAAGTGAAGCTTGTTCTTACTTTGTTAAATACTCCAAGTCTGTAGATAATCTTAGTGGACTTAAGATTAAGACCTTGAGAAGTGATCATGGTCGTGAGTTTGAAAATCATAAGTTTGATTCTTACTGCTCACACAATGGCTATAGTCACAATTTCTCTGCCCCTAGGACACCCCAACAAAATGGTGTAGTAGAAAGGAGAAACCGAACCCTTCAAGAAATAGCTAGAACCATGCTCAATGAATACGATCTGCCTATTTATTTTTGGGCTGAAGCTGTAAATACAGCTTGTTATGTCATTAATAGAGTCTTAATCAGACCTGTTCTTAAGAAAACCCCTTATGAATTGTGGAACAATAGAAATCCTAAGGTTAATTACTTTAAAGTTTTTGGTTGCAAAGTATTTATTCTGAATACCAAAGATAATCTGGATAAGTTTGCTTCCAAAAGTGATGAAGGAATTTTTCTGGGTTACTCTATTTCAAGTAAAGCCTATAGAGTATTCAATAAGAAAACCAAATGTGTGGAAGAATCTGTTCACATCAAGTTTGATGAAACTGATCCACATGAGCCTAAAACCTCTCTTGAGAATCTTGAAGAAGATTTGTCTATTCTGGACCTTAATGATAAATCTAAAGAGCCTGTTATAAAAGCATCCAGTTCTGGACATTCTCCAGAACCTGCTTCTGTTGAACCTCAATCTGTAGATGAATCTGAAATTTCTAGCCCTATCTTTTCAAGACCATCTAGGACTCTAAAGAACCATCCTTTAGATGCTGTTGTAGGAAATCTTGATAGAGGAACACAAACTAGAGCTTCTCTAAGAAATCAGGTTGAACATCAAGCTTTTTTTTCACAGTTAGAACCTAAAGATATCAATGATGCTATCAATGATGAATTTTGGGTAATGGCTATGCAAGAAGAACTAAATCATTTTGAAAGAAACAAAGTCTGGAAATTAGTAGAAAGACCTAAGGACACTTTGACCATAGGCACAAAATGGGTGTTTAGAAATAAAGTAGATGAATCTGGAAATATAGTTAGAAATAAAGCTAGGCTAGTTGCACAAGGTTACAATCAAGAAGAAGGTATAGACTATGAGGAAACCTTTGCACCTGTAGCCAGATTAGAAGCTATTAGAATCTTACTTGCATATGCATCACATCTGAATTTCAAGTTATATCAAATGGACGTCAAAAGTGCTTTTTTAAATGGTGTTATTATTGAAAATGTTTTTGTAGAACAACCACCTGGATTTACTAATCCCCATTTTCCACATCATGTTTTTAAACTTTCTAAAGCTTTATATGGTTTAAAACAAGCTCCAAGAGCTTGGTATGAAAGGCTTTCAAACTTTCTTATCTCCAAAGGATTTACAAAAGGAGTAGCTGATCCCACTCTTTTTATAAAAAGGATTTCAAAAGATGTTTTAGTTGTACAAATATATGTTGATGATATTATTTTTGGATCTTCTAAACACTCTTTATGTACTGATTTTTCAAAGGTTATGCAAAATGAATTTGAAATGAGCCTAATGGGAGAGCTTAAGTATTTTCTTGGATTTCAAATCTTTCAAAATAAAGATGGCATTATTTTAAATCAAAGTAAATATACAAAGGATATTTTAAAACGTTTTGGATTGGATAATATTAAGGAAAGTAATACACCTATGAGTACTACCTGTAAATTGGATGTTGATGAGACTGAGAAACCAGTTGATCAAACCAATTACAGAGGTATGATCGGAAGCTTACTTTATCTTACTGCTAGTCGACCAGATATTATGTTTAGTGTATGTATGTGTGCTAGATTTCAAGATAATCCTAAAGAATCACACTTACTAGCTGTTAAACGGATTTTTAAGTATCTTAAGTATACTATAAATTTAGGTTTGTTTTATCCAAAAGGACAATCATTTAATCTAACAAGCTATTCAGATGCTGACTTTGCAGGATGTAAGTTAGATAGGAAGAGAACATCAGGAACATGTCATTTGCTTGGAAAATCCCTAGTATCATGGTGTAGTAAGAAACAAAATTCAGTTGCATTGTCTACTGCCGAGGCAGAATACATAGCTGCTGGTAGTTGCTGTGCACAAATTTTGTGGATGAAACACACTTTATTGGATTATGGATTTGATTTTAAACATGTTTCAATTAACTGTGACAACACTAGTGCAATCAACCTATCCAAGAACCCTGTGTCTCACTCTAGAACTAAGCACATTGATGTCAGACATCACTTTCTAAGAGATCATTACCAGAAGGGTGATATTTCTCTAGAATTTGTTAGTTCTGAAAATCAATTAGCTGACATCTTCACAAAGCCCTTATGCTCTGAAAGAATGAAATTTATTAAACAAGAGTTGTGTATGATTGATCTGTGAAATTGATCTGTGAAACTGATCTGTGAAACTGATCTGTGAAACTGATCTGTGAAACTGATCTGTGAAACCGATATGTGGAACCGATCTGTCACACTGTTCTGTCAAACCGATTTTTTTTAATTACTTTTTATTAATTAGTAAATTACTTTTTATGGGAACCCTAAATGATAAAATAAATGATACGCGACAATTTATCTTCCCTAAACCTTTGACCTTTCATTTCCCACCGAACCTCTCAACATCCCTTCCCCTCTTCTTCGAACCTTCGAACCTTCGAACTCCTGCCTCTCCAAAATCTTCAAATGACTAAGCAAAAGAGACCGAGCAAAGGACCAGATAGCCCTGTACCTTCAAAGCGTGCTCGAGGCGAGTCGAGCAGTACCACTCAAAGTTCAGTAAATCCGAACCTGGAAACTCGGATTATTGCTGTAGAAAAAGAAGTCAACTCGGCGTGGCTTCTGTCAAGTAAGTCTCTGTTGCTACAAGTTCTTGAATCGCAAGGATGGATAGACTGGTTTTCGGACAACACTCGAATAGATTACCCGAAGCTAGTACATGAGTTCTACATGAACCTGAAAATCACTCTTGATGGTGTGGAAGCTGCTAGGATGTCGTCTGTGGTAAAAGGAAAGAAAATATCCTTCTCATCTAAGCAGTGGGCTGAATGTTTAAACGTACCTCATGAAGGTCGATATGAGGACTATGCTGGCAATATTCCTCCAACATCTGATTACTTCTCTTATGAGTTAGCTCTGGAGCTTCTGACAGGAAACCGAGAGTCACGAAGAATCACAGCTTCAGAATTAGATGGTGAGTGCAGACTTCTTTTCAAGTTTATTCAGCACCAACTTTGCCCTCGAAGAGGAGATTTTGCTTCTGTAAAGTATCAGGATGTTTTCCTGTTGTTTCTACTCAAAACCCATGAAAAGATTAACCTGTGTAGATATGTGATGGTCCACATAGCTGGTATGTTGAAATCATCCAAGAAAGCCACTGCCTTGTTTTATTCAAAAATGATATCTACTATGCTCAAAAATCTGGAATGTGTTGATGAAGATGATGAAGTTGTTGAAACAGAGCGCACCTTCTGTCTTAACAAAGAGATCTGCAAGAGGATGAAAATAAATTGGAATCCATGGAAGAAGTGCTGGGTTGCAGATGAAGATAAATTGTATGAAGCCTACAATCCCATAGATCATGGCAAGAGGCCAAAGGATTTGAGAGACCCTGGATTAAAACCAGATGAGGAACCAATTTATTCTGATGATGATGAGCAAGAAGAAGCTGCGACTGCAGAAGGAAGTATGTCTTCTCCTGATGATAGGAGTGATCCAGACACTGCTAGCCCCAAGAAAAGAATAGAATTTGGACCTGCTAGTCCACCCTTAACCCTACCAGAGTCAGAACCTATTCTTGGTGATGAAGAAGATTCTGATACTGAAGAATATCACAGTGAAGCCTCTGAACCGAGTAATAATAAGCAAGATGATGCTGATGACAATCATGATGGTGATGATGATGATGCTGATGATGTTGAAGCTGCTGTTGATGGTGTTAACAGACCGGTGGATGGTCTTACTGTAGATCAAGTAGAACAACCTCAGTCAGTACCAGAAATCCATATCAGTGGCAAGGATGATTCACCAAAAATCAGTGGAACAACAATCTATGAGAAACCAAAATACACCCTGTGTGCTGCTGTTTGGGATGACTACCCTGGTTATGCTGTGTTGGGCTTAGAATATTCTGAAGAAGAAGACGAATTGCCAGAATCTGCTGGAACTGTGAAGAGGAACCTCCCACGAGAAGCAAGGTCTGTTTCTACTGTTGATCCTACCAATGTTAATTTACCTGGTTCTGGAATCAGTCAAGCTGATCTTGATCAGTTTAAGTTTGAATTGCTAACTGCTGTGAGAACCATAGTTAGAGAAGAAGTTTCTAATGATCTTACTCAAGTGTCTCTACAAGTTTCTGAAAATTCTTTGGAAGCCTTCTCACAGAGAGTATCAAATGCTGTAAAGCCAGACCTAGCCAATACTGGTGACCTTATTGGCAGGCAAATAGCCTTTTTAAATCAGACCTTGAAGGATCTCCAAATTGGCTTAGTTTCTCTATCAAATGAGTTCAGATCAACCATCTCTGGTATGATGGAAGTTTTGAGAAATCTGATTGAACATCTCAACAAGTCTGATCTGAGGAAGCTGAAAGCTGAACTAACTCACATAGTCGGCCAAGCCAGTACAGGCAAGATAACCAAAATCACTACCCGTGAGATAGAAGCTCTAAGAGAAGTTGTGCATGAAGAGTTAACTGCTGTAAGACAAATTCTTGACTTAGAATCTTTGAGGAGGATGAAAGAGCTCTGTGATAATAGTCATAAGATGGCCTTAGTATATTCAGCAGATGCTAAGAAAGCCCTGCAAGAGATCAAGGAAAAAGTTGATACTTACTTTTCCAAGATTTATACAAAACATGAGATGGCTGCAAACTTCAAAGTCTTGGCAGAGAATCTGAAATTACCTCCAGTCACTCAGGCCTTCAACACTCAAGTTCGCCAATTACAAGAGTTTACCCCAACCTTAGCATAGTTCATGGAGAACAAGGACGATTTTGAAAAAGCTATGAAGTATGGAGCAGAAGTCATTCAGGACTTCATTCATCTGTTGAAGCCTTACTTGGATGCACAGGCCACTGCAATTGTACTCCCTACTTCTGAACCTCTCAGTGCCTCTGATGTAGCTCCAAATCAGCTGTCTGTTGCCCAAGCTCTATCTCAGTTGCGACCAGTCTCTCAGCAAGCTCCTCAATCAGCTCCTATTTCTCAACAACAACACTCTATGGCACCTCCACCTGCACCTGCCAGAGTTGTCCTACCGCCACTTCAGCTCCGTGAACCACAACCTGCCTCCAAGCCTTCCACCTTACCTACCATTGATCCAAAAGACAAAGGGAAAGCCCCTTTGCATCCCAACAAATAGCCATGTATTGTTTTTGATAGGGTGAACAATGTGCTACTTGTAATAATCTGTGCTTTATCATTTTTGTTTTATCTCTATACTCTCTGCAATCTGCTTCTCCCGTCCCTTATCTGTTTTCCCTCCTTTTTGATTATCCCAAAGGGGGAGAAAGATATATATAATGGGAGAAAGATATATATAATGGGAGAAAGATATATATAATGGGAGAAAGATATATATAATGGGAAAAAGATATATATAATGGGAGAAAGATATATATAATGGGAGAAAGATATATATAATGGGAGAAAGATATATATAATGGGAGATCAATATCTCAGGGGGAGAAATCTGAATACTATATATATGGGAATGTTATTTTAAGAGGGAGATTTATATCTCTTTACTTTTATTCTTATTATTGATTGATTATTTTTTATATATATATGAAGATTTGTGATTATCAAAAAGGGGGAGATTGTTGAGCCCTCTGGAAGATTGTTGATTTCATGTCTATGTTTGATGTTTTAATAATCACAAATCATCACAATACCATTAATGCTTAATCCGGTTTGTTTTCTCATAAACATAACTCCAATCTGTTAATGAATCAGTTATCATGTTTTTGTCTATGCTTATTGACTTACAAAGTATGTTGGAAGTCTTCTGGACTCAACAGACATCGGAAGCACTGATCCAATATCAAAGGACAACGGTCGCACTGATCAGATGACTCACCGATGCTGACCCATCAGACTCACCGATCCATCAGACTCACCGATCCATCAGACTCACCGATCCATCAGACTCACCGATCCATCAGACTCACCGATCTATCAGAGTCACCGATCCATCAGACTCACCGATCTATCAGAGTCACCGATCCATCAGACTCACCGATCCATCAGAGTCACCGATCCATCAGACTCACCGATCTATCAGAGTCACCGATCCATCAGACTCACCGATCCATCAGACTCACCGATCCATCAGACTCACCGATCCATCAGACTCACCGATCTATCAGAGTCACCGATCCATCAGACTCACCGATCTATCAGAGTCACCGATCCATCAGACTCACCGATCTATCAGAGTCACCGATCCATCAGACTCACCGATCCATCAGAGTCACCGATCCAAGGACTCACCGATGCATGTACCTACCGATGCATAGGAGCTACCGATGCATGTACCTACCGACGCATGGAGCTACCGATAAACAAAGTCACTGATACAAGCATGTACCAACCGACGCATAGAGCCACCGATAGAGTCAAAGCAACTAATGACATCGAACTACCGATGTTCAAGCTACCGATGTTCAAGCTACCGATGTTCAAGCTACCGATGTTCAAGCTACCGATGCTGATTACCTACCGATCACTCAACTCACTGTTTGAATTTCTTTATCTTTATTTATTCTAACCAACAGTCATATTAGTTATATTTTAATACCCTGACAATTAATTAATAAAGGTTGTCGGATGACAGGAAACCGTACCTCGTACCTGCGGAAAGGAAACCTTTTCTGCCCTACGGAGCACGTGACATAAATACAAGAAGACGTTGCTGAAGAAAGATGACAATAACAGAGACAAGGAAGACATACGACATACTCAAGAAGAGCTCTGTCCATACAAGAAGAACCAAGCAAGACAGAATCAAATATACAATCAAGCCTACTCAAGAAGAGTTCTGTGCATACAAAAGAATATCAAAGAGCTTCATCGACTACATCTCACTGCCTGTGAACCTGAAGCATACGACACTCTGCTTCTCAAACAAAATCGAGAAGAGGACTCAGAATCACTTCTGATTAATTCCAAAACGAGTCCAGTGCTACATTGAAATCACTAGAGCCATTTCTAAACTCTACATCTCTGCTCTGTGATTTATTTATTCTACTTTTCGAGCAGTGTGTGTTATCTGCCATATTAAACACACACAATGACTCCTGTACTTTCACTGGAGGATCTGTAAATCCTCAGCAAACCTTTTACACTTCACTTCCCACTGTGGATAGTGGTAGAGGTCTTGTGACCTGGACAGCTGGCTGCTGTTGTTTGTTTTCCCACGTAGAACTGTGGTAGAGGTCTTGTGACCTGGACAGTGTATTCACTGTTGTTAACCCCGATCCAGGGTGTGGATCATTTTATATAAACTTTTGAGAGGACTAAGTCTCAGCTTGAGACTGAACCTCTTGGTTAATTCTCTGTGTTTGTAGTTATACTCTATATCCATACTATACATATCTATTTCATATTCCACTGCTATTACTTTGAAATATAATTTATTTTCAAAGCTGTTTTGATAGTTAAACTCGCAAGTGTTTATATTTATTATAGATCAGTAAGTTAGTTTCAAAGGTTAATTTAATCATAAGATTAAGTTAACTGAGAATTAATCAATCTTTGAGAAATTAATTGAACCTTTATAATCTGTATAAATTCACTACAGTTTAATCTGTTTTTGAAATAGGGGGATTTTTAATCAACATTGTTTTTAACAGAAAATTTTAATTGGAACTCAATTCACCCCCCTCTTGAGTATCCACTCCGACCAACAAATTACATTGTTAATTAATTATCTATATAAATTATATTTTTAATTACTAAATATATTAATGATGTTATCAATTATTAATTATATTAATTACTTAAATAGTTGTTAATAATTATATCATTAAATTAAAATGACATTTTTATATTGAAAACATGCATTTCGAGTCACACCGAGCACATCGTGTGTCGAATTGTCACGTGATCGATTCCTACACATCGCAAATGAATTATGAATCGTTGTCCTAAAATTTGAAAACAAACCAAACTCGTTTGCACGGTTTTGGCTATGTGATGTGCGCTTTAAACTAAAATGACATTTTTATATTGAAAACACGCATTTCGAGTCATACCAATCATATCATGTGTCGGATTGACATACAGTCAAATCCTACACAACACAGATAGATTATGAATCGTTTCCCCAGAGTTTAAAAACAATGTGAGGTTGTTTGCTCGGTTTTGATAACACGATGCTCATTTTAAACTAAAATGATACTAATATATTGAAAACACGCACTTCGAGTCATACCAGATATATCATGTGTCAAATTGATATGCGGTCGATTTATACATGTCACAAATGAATTATGGATCATTGTACTAAAGTTTGAAAATAATTTGAGCTTGTTTGCTTGGTTTTAGTTATATGACCTACATTTTAAACTAAAATGACACTTATATATTGAAAACATGCACTCTAAGTCATACTTTTCACATAGTGTGTCAGATTGATGCATGGTAGATTCATTTACATCACAAATGAATTATGGATCATTTTCCTAAATTTTGAAAACAATCAAAACTCGTTTGCTCAGTTTTAGCTATGTGATGCACGTTTTAAACTTAAACGACACTTCTATATTGAAAACACACATTTCGAGTCATACTGGTCACATCGTATGTTAGATTGACATGCGATCAATTCCTACGCATTAAAAATGAATTATGGATCATTTTCATAAGATTAGAAAAACCATCCAATCTCATTTGATCGGTTTAGGCTAGTGACACGTGTTCCAAACTAAAATGACACTTTTATATTGAAAACACACGCTTTGAGTCATACCGGTCACATCATGTGTCAGAATGACTTTCAGTTGATTCCTACACATCAAAAAAGAATTATGGATCATTATTTTAAATTTTGGAAACAACCTGAGCTCATTTGCTCAGTTTTGTCCATGTGATGCGTGTCTTAAACTAAAATGACAGTTTTATATTGAAAACACACACTTCGAGTTATACCAGACACACCGTGTGTCCGATTAATGTTCAGTCAATTCCTACATGTAAAAATTAATTATGGATTATTTTTCTAAAGTTTGAAAACAATCTGAGCTCGTTTACTAATTTTTGGCTATGTGCTGCACGTTTTAAACTAAAATGACACTTTTATATTGAAAACACACACTTCGAGTCATACCGACCACATCATGCTTCAGATTGATGCATGTTCAATTCATATACATCATAAATGAATTATGGATCGTTTTCCTAAAGTTTGAAAACATTATGATATTGTTTTCTCAGTTTTGGCTATGTAACTCGCGTTTTAAACTAAAATGACACTTTTATATTGAAAACACGCACTTCAAGTCATATCGAACACATCGTGTGTCGAATTGATGTACGATCAATTCTTATATGTTATAAATGAATTATGGATTTTTGTACTAAAGTTTAAAAACAACCCAAGCTCGTTTGCTCAATTTTGGTAATGTGATGCGCATTTTAAACTAAAATGACACTTATATCATAACAACCCAAAGTTTTATCAATGAAATTCCCTTCTTATAATCATTCCTTAAAGTATAATCACATTAAGAGACACAATGAAATATAATGATACTAAATACTATGTGACCATTAAACACAATTTTTCCACTTCTGTGTTTTGAATTTTGAAAATCTGACATACACGGTTACGTCCAGGATGTTTTTTGGGGTCTGATGGAACAAACACAATTTTTGGTGAATAGTAACCCACCCTTATGAATAGTGACCTACCCTTATGAATAGTAACCTGCCCTTATGAATAGTAACCTTGCATATGATAGTATATATATACAATTTAAGTGAAAGTATGATATACCTATATCTTGGAGTAAGTAAATAAATGATTTTAAATTTGTATTTTTTTCGAATAAACTATTATTTTATTTAAAAATTTAATTTAAAATATTTAGAAAATTATTTTTGAAAAATGGATTTCATTTTTTTATTCTATACTTCAAAAAAATGTTTATGGTGAATTTTTGGAATTTTTCTGAAATACTTGAATTTTTGGTGAATAGTGAAATTCAATAATTTACAAAATATGCTAAATAAGTGAATTTTTGCATCATGCTTGAGTCATGACTGATGAAAATTGTCATTGGTTTGAAATCACATGCACTTATTACTATTCTTGGTCATGTAATCATCACCATTTCTTGTCTTGTGAAAAATAATAATTTAATGAATATAATATTGTGAAAACCCCTCTCCCATCCACTATAAATACTACCATTCACACCCTCATTTCCTCACACCTATTAAGATTCAATACTTGTCTAAACTCTACCCAAACATCTTTCCTATCCCCTCCTCTACATCCAAGAGATTTTGGTCTCATCAAAAGACCAATCCAAGGTGCCTTAAGGAGGATTCAAGAGGCAATTCCCCTCTCTTTTCCTTTAATTTCCTTTCAATTTCAAGTTCTTTTCTTAATCTATCCCCACTTATCCTCAACACATCACATGGTAACTCTAATATCTTAAATATAATTTAATTTTATTATACTAATGGGATAATATATAATCCAACCCCCTTCTTCTCTTCTTTTTATTTTAGAAAGGAAAACGTTGTTCGTGAGGTGTTAATTTATTCAAGAATGACATGTTTTCATTTTCCTTTACTGCCTTTAGATCTGGTCATGAAACCATTTTTATGGTTGAATAAGATTATTTTATATGTATTATATCCTATTTAATTTTCTGGAACTAACTTATGTACATATTACTAAATTATTAAACAAAACAAGTTTGTTGTGTTCGAAAAACTGCCCAAATTAACCCAAACGATCATCATTAAAATCTTATCTAATGATTTATTCTCACTGTATATAAACAATATTTATAAGATAATTTCAAGTTATATAACATCATAAATAACATATAATTACAATTTTGTGTGTTTATCCATGTTTTAAATGAACTTCCATTCATGAATACAAGTGAACCATTCAAGAAAACTATAAAAATGAACATTCTCGGACAATGAATTTAAACTCTATAACTCATCCAAAAGCTCATAAATGAACTTAATAAAAACTTAATGAATATTATTAATGTATAAAAGTTTATTTAATTGTTAATTAATTAATCTAATGTGGTTATATAGTACATTAAAGTGAAGAAAGCGTTCGGATACAAGGTAAGATGAAATTCTTGAACCCAACTCTCATACTTTGGGTTTCCCTCTTTCAACCCATTTTCAGTATGGATATGACTTAAGAATAATTTATTCATACTAATATTAACTATTATCAGATATACATGTTTTCTAATTGAATTTATGAAAAACTCAATGTTCTTCCAAATGAACTCTTCTTACAAATAAACAACCACTTTTTTACTTCTCAAAGATTGTTTCTACTTCACTCACCGTTGATTGTTCTATGTCAAGAATGTTATCCCCTCTTTATTTTGGGATCCAAATGTTTATGAATGTATTATTTATGATTTAAAACTCATTCCTTTCCATGTATTATTTTATTTTTAAGTTTGACATATGTTCTATGTGGCATGCATGATAATGTAAATGTTATGATGTGACGAGTGCACCCAGAATTATATAGTGCAATATGAATGTTATGGTGTGACGGGTGCACCTGGAATTATACAGTGCTCCAGTGCATTGAGTAAAGTGATGAATCTCATGATTTAAATGGAAATGATGCGTGAACATGATGCTAGCATTGTTCACAACTATGTGTGGTATTTAACCATTAAGACATGATGTTTCTTTTTTATGCATTGCCACATTTCAAGTGTTTTATTAATTCTTCCTATCATGTTCATGATACTTTGCCTATGTTAAGATTGTTCTCAAACATTAATATATTGTTCATATATATCCTCATACTGGACTTTTAGCTCACCCCTTTTTGATGTATATCCTTAGGTGATTATGCGTACTAAGGAGTTTTCAAGGGATAATAAGAAGCTAGAGAAGAATGGATTAAATAAATGTTTACACTTTATGTTGTAAATGTTATGTATGGTTCTAGTTTTTACAAGACACTAAACCTTTGGATCCTCATTGTGTAGTACTATTATGTTGTTTATATTCTAAATTACGTAATAGTGGTGTAAGGAAAGGTTGGGTCTCTATAATTGGTATCAGAGGAAAGGTTTAGTTAATTTGGGAATTAGGATTAGTGAACCCTAGATAAAACCTCTAGTATGATACTAAGTATAAGTAAGAACACAAAAATCTTTGCTAAACATATGGATCCCATAAGATATAATTTTAGTATTATTTTCACAAGAGAATAAATTATTTATTCACGACTTGCTGACTTATGTTTTGTTCTAACCTTTTCTATTTTAGAAAGGGTGGGAACTAGGAGAAACCGGGCTAACAACCCATGCGAGGGACAATGTAGTGATTGCCCAAATGACATCCCCAATGATTTGGGTGGTGGAGTTCAAAACTTCATAGTGATGCTTACCCAACTATCTCAGGTTATGAACAATAACCAGAATAATGGGGAACGCCCTACTTTACCAAAGAGGGAGAAACTGTCTATCGAATGTTTTATGCAGCAACAACCATCGATGTTTAGTGGGTCTTCAGATCCACTAGTTGCAGAACAGTGGTTCAACTCCATGTAGAAGATCTTTTATGTGCTTCACTGTTTTGAGACTGAGAAGGTGACTCTGGCAGTTTATCGTCTAGATGGAGAGGCCGACCAATGGTGGGATTTGGTTAAGAACACCAAACCAACTTACGAAATTGAAGAGATGATATGGGAAGAATTTAAGATAATGTGTCTTAACAAGTATTTCCCAAGAACTATTCATATAAATATGGAGAGAGAATTCATAGAGCTCAAGCAAAAGGAAGGAGAATCTGTCACAACCTACGAAGTGAATTTTACAAGGCTTTAAAGGCACGCTTCGGGTTTTGTTATCAATAATGATAGAAAAATTGATAGATTCTTTAGTGGATTAAAACCACACCTTTGAAAGAATCTTGCAATTCGAGACTTTGAGAGTTATTAAGAAGTTGTTCGATGTGCTTTCAAAGTGGATATGGAATTTGGAGAATGGTCCCATGACTATGGTGATAAGAAACGAAAGATGGAGTTTCAACCTAGAGGATCTAATGATAAAGGTGGAAAGAAAACTCAACCACCCACATGCTAAAATGTGGGAAGATGCATCACAAGAACTGCCTCAAAGGAATGAGGAAACACTTCAAGTGTGGGAAAGAATTTCACCAAGCTCATGAATGTCGAAAATGCATGAGAAGGCAGGAGAATGTGGTGGAATAAAGGAGAGCACCACCCATAGCCCGATGCTACAACTGTAGGGAGCAAGGGCACTATGCAAGCCAATGCACTAAACCCTCAAGTCCTCGAGGGTAATCAGTGTCAGCATCCACCAAATCCAAAGTAGAAAGGGAATACTTATGCCATCACTACTACATAAGTGGAGCAAGATAATGAATTCATACAAGGTACACTTACTATTCACTCAAGAATGGAAAAAGTCTTATTTGATTCTGGTTCTACGCATTCCTTTATATCTTGAAAGTTTACTAGAACTATAGAATCGAAGCCCCAAAACCTTAAAGTAGATATATCTATAAAAACACCAAGTGGTGAAATCATTGAAACCCAAGTATTTGACTCTTCTTTTGTTAGCATATGTGGGAAGATTCTTCCAGAAAATCTCGTAATAATTCCCTTGGTGGAATTTGATGCTATAATGGGAATGGATTGGCTCTCGTTATATAGATCACATATCAACTATCGAGAAAAAGAAATATCTTTTCATATTCTGAACCATCCTATGCTCCTTTATAAATGCAAGAAAGACCATTAATCTCCTTTGGAAAATCTTTCATTGGTATGGGTGTTGATTCCCTATGAAGAGGCATACCTCGCTTAAATGTCTGAGTAAAAGGAAAGTGTCAAACTAGTGGAAATGACCATCATGAGGGAATATGGTGATGTATTTCCTAAAGAGTTACCCGGACTTCCCCCAAATTGTGAGGTATAGTTCTCCATAGAACTCATACCCGGGGCTACTCCTATCTCAAAGTGTCCCTATAGGATGAATCCTATCGAATTGGAGGAAAAGAAGTAGCTGAAAGAGAATTTGGACAAAGGGTTCATATGACTTAGTGCATCACCTTGGGGTGCACTAGTGCTCTTTGTGAAGAAGAAGGATAGAACAATGTGACTTTGTATCAATTATCAGGAACTCAACAAGATCACCATAAAGAACAAGTATCTTCTCCCAAGGATTGACGACTTGTTCGATCAATTAATAGGATCTCAATACTTCTCAAAGGTGGATCTTCATTCTGGATATCATCAACTTAATGTGAAGAAGGAACATATTCATAAGACTGCCTTCCGTACAAGGTATGGGCACTATGAGTTTCTGGTGATTCCTTTTGGACTTACTAATTCCCCTGCAATCTTCATGGATTTGATGAATAGAGTCTTTAGACATTACCTTGAAAATTTTTAGTGGTTTTTATCGATGATATTATCATATAATACAAGAGCAATGAGGAACATGAATAACATATAAGTCTTGTATTGGAAACATTAAGGAAGGATAAGTTGTATGTCAAGTTTATAAAGCATGAATTCTAGATAAAGAAAGTCGCATTATTCGGACATGTGATCACAAGAGAGGTAATTTATATAGACCCTTCAAAAACAAAGGTGATTGAGGAATGGACCAGACCCACTAGTGTCACATAAATCCATAGTTTTATTGAATTAATCGGGTACTACCGACATTTTGTGAGAAATTTCTCACGATTGTCAAGCCTGCTAACTAAGTTAATAAGGAAAAAGGTAAAGTATGTATGGACGAAAGAATGTGAGGAAATATTTAAGGAGCTAAATAGAAGGTTGATCACTGCACCTGTACTCACATTACTGAAAAGTGCAGAAAGTTTTATGATATACAACAATGCTTTAAAGAATGGCTTGGGTTGTGTACTAATGAAAAATGATAATGTGATAGTTTGCGCCTCACGACAATTGAAGATCCATGAGAAAAACTACCTGACGCATGATCTAGAGCTGACAACCATGATTTTTGTCTTGAAAATCTGGCGGAACTACCTTTATAGTGAGAAGTGTGACTGTTTCTTCTGAAAATGGGGATGACCTCGTTTATTTATGGTTCAAACTTTTCCAATCGATTTCTAACAGGTTTATTCATAGAACCAGAAACATCCAATGATTCTATATCCATTTGGACCTACTTTCCAAAGGTAGGTGCTCATTAGTTGTGGACCGATGAGGCTTAAGAATTTACATTGGTCGAGAGGATGGGAGGTCAGACTCATCATACCTTTTTGGGGGGAATTATTGTCTACTCCAGGACTCTCTTATAGATTTGAGTTATGTTCATGAATCCTTATTAATTTACCAAGCATGAAAATGAATTTTCCTTTAGATTTGGCAATCAATGATTGATATGTATGAGATTTAGAGAATATTTTATATGTATTTGAGGTTCTTCATCGATGGAGAATCATCCATATGTATTGGATATTCTTAGTCAATGGTATCCTTCAATACATTATATAAAAATCTCTTGGTCATTATGATTACCATACTGGTTTTAAAGCCACTCAGTGGGGCACTTGAAGTTTATTGTCATTCAGAAGGACATAGATTATTTTAGAGTTGATATCGTACCCGCAGATGGGCTACCTACGTATCCTTGTTAGAAAAGGAATAAGAACCCACATAGTTTGGAAATTAAGATATAGTTTAACGTCATATGGTATGGATAAGAATTAATGGGTGATGGGCTTGAACCTTAGAAAGGTTTCCTACGTACTCTACTTTTAAGGCAGAGATCAAAGTCTACATAGTTTAATTAAGAAGTGTGGGGCTTACGTATGATTAACGGCCCAAAGAGAGGTGTCATAATTACTTTTACACTCTAAGCTCATGTGAGTCATGCTCGGTGTGAGATACAAGAGGTATTAGTAAAACCTAACGGTTTGTACCACAAAAGTTGTGGTCACAAGGAATGATATGGGGATTATGTATTTGTGACTGCCCAAGTAGATGAAGACTAGGATTTACTTATGGAAAGAATCCTAGGAACAAGGTCCATAAAGATATTCGTGCTTTATGGAGATTTGGATACTCTAACTTGGGGCTTACTCCTAAGGAAGATGCCCAAATTAGGGGGAACTTATGATTGGGGCTTATTCCTGAAAAGGAGGCCCAATTTAAGGGAATTATGATTGGAATTTACACCTGAGAAGGATGCCCAATTTAAGGATACTTGTAACTTGGGGCTTATTCCTAAGAAGGAGGCCCAAAGTTAAAGGGGACTTGGGGCTTACTCCTAAGGAGGATGCACATTAACAGGGTCCATAAAGGTATTTGTGCTTTATGGAGATTTAGATTCTTGATTTGGGTCTTACTCCTAAGGAGGATGCCCAAATTAAGGGGAATTTGACTTATAATTGGGGTTTATTCCTGAGAAAGATGCCCATATCAAATATTCTCTCATCTTAAGGGATGAGGTTGAATGAAGGGAACCTCTAACCGTAGTGATATAAAGTTATATAAATCACAAGGTTTTGAGAGATGTTCTACAAAATTCCTTTCATATAAGGAAGCCAACAAGAAATCATACCATAAGTGGATTTGAAGAGGGTTTTAAAGGCTATATCTTTGAAGAGGAAAGATGGATTTGAAGAAAGGAAGTGAATTAGAAGGAGGGGCACCCAAAAAGAAGGCAGGCACGCAAGTCTTGGTTGGGCACGCAAGTCCTGGTCATGCAAGTATACTTGCGTGACATGAGTTCACTAGGGCGACAAAGAAAATGTAGGGTAATAATTGGGAGAGACTTGGCTCAAGCCCTTAGTATTATCCCTAGATGCTTCCAGATAGGTGGTGCGCAAGTTTCCTTGAGAGGAAAAAGGCGGCGCACAAGTGTATCCATTTCCCTTAAGGGATGGACACTTAGGCGCGCAAGTGTTGATGAGTTCTAACACTTAGGCCTTATTCTTCCTCTTTAGATATTCCATTCTAGGTAAGAAATTACCTTAGAAGTGTTCAGAATACTTCAAGAAGATACTAGGGCGACCAGAGCTTAAATCTGAGTTTTGGATTTTTCGTCCTCGAAATGGAGGGCCCACAAGGGGTATTTATAGGCCATTGAGGACCTTGGGTGAAAAAGGAATAGGGTGCGCAAGTGACTTGCGTGACCCATATGTGGCGCGCAAGTATACTTGCACGACCATACTGAAACTTGCGCGACCCATGCTAAAAGAGTTCCTTGTTCATGACTTTTTCAATTTCTGATGTTCTTCAAAGGATGACTCTCTTTGTGGTTAAGGTATTCCCCTTTTCCATTCGTTAAACTCTGTGACGGAAAGAAGCATCAACAAAATTCCCCCCTCCGAGTTGGATCTGAAAAAGGAAGGAGGATTTGACTCTGAGGAAAATGAGAAGTAAGGTATTGCGGCGCGCAAGTACTAGGCGCGCAGGTATACTTCTGGCGCTCAAGGTCCGACGTGCAGGGGTATGGCCTCACCTATAAATATGGGTGCCACTCTCGCACAAAGCACCCAAATTTCAATAGAACTCACTCTCGTCGCGCTAGTGGGCTCTCGTTCATGCAAGTGACTCGGCTTTCTGCTTGTACGTGCTTCTATTCGTGTCACGCTTCTGTAGTGAGTTTCTAACTTGCGCGCCAGTACTAGCGCAACCGACTTAGACTTGCGCGCCAACTTTATACTTGCGTTCCTTAATGCCTTAGCCATTTTTTCCAAATTTCTTCACAAATTTTATGAAAAACCAAATTACTTAAAAGATAATTATCTGATCTTTGTGCAGATTCAATGGCTCCCAAAAGAATCGAATCAGCTGATGAGTTGTCTAGCAAGCGGATTGATGACATGATGAACATCGTTGGCCACCATTACTTTGATATATGCGACAACACTTTCCCAGATTTGGCCAAGTACTTGAAGAAGTACCATATTAATTTCCCACAGAGCATTTATATGCCTTTATATGGCCATGGTCATCTGCAAGGAGTCAATATTATAGAGGCAAAGAACTATCTCTCACATTCCTGGTTTCAGACTTATACCAACTTTTCTTCATAAAATGTCTCAGTTGGAGGATCATTTGTTAATGATGGAACAGTGGAGAAGGCCTACATAATGCATCACAGCCCATGTGCCCCAGATCTGAAACCTCACAAGCCTGAGCTGCAACCGCATTGTTATTCCTCAATATTTTGAAATTCTCAGATGGATTAATCCAAAGGCTGGAAGGGGGTGTGAAGCCAACTTGGATGTGGGAATATTGGGTGCGACAACCCTGTGTAGAGTTTTTTGAGGATTTGAAAGGAGCCATAATATATGAAGCCTTCTGGGCTGGGCAGACATGTGTCTACATGAATAATGACTTTGTGTCAGAGCTAATCAGCCGCTGGAGCCCAGAAACCAATTCTTTCCATCTGACTCATGGAGAAGTAGGCATCAGTTTGTGGGATGTCTACAAGATCTCGGGGGGCTCCAATTTTAGGCGATATGTATGATGAATTCATCCCCCCCAAGGCAACTTGGAATGATTCAGAGAAGACTCCAGCTTTGGCTCGAGAATTGTTGAAAATTTTCCACAAGCTCAAGAATTCAAAGTCCTCCAAAACTCACTCTAGAAAGGATATTCATCCAAAGGAGTGTATGAATATGTTTCTTACCAAGAAGAAGGAGAAGTGGCCCACATGGACTCATCCTTCCAGCTGCCCTAGAATAGAGAATAGAGGTGCTCTTGGCACATTCTGGCCAACTCTAGAAGCGGGGGAATTTGAAAAGTGGGGGTATAAAGTGAACTAAAGAATCCCAAAAAAGACCTGTCTGGTGGGCTTCTTAGCCTTGTGGCTCAGCGTTTATCTTCTTCCAGTTAGGGATTAGAAGGGAGGCATTAGGCTAGGGACCTTAGTTGTTGCAGCCAAGTTGGCTGAGAGAATGGTTGGGTAGGCCACCCCCATTTTGGCAAAGATTCACAGGAGCTTACTCCATGTTTACATGGGAAAGTCTCCTTTGAGAATAGTGAGACCATTACAAGTTTTATGGGGATGGATCACCACTCATTTCAGAACATATGTTGTACAGAGCGGAGTACAGGTTCCTGGAAGTTCTTTTAGGCTATCCATGCAGGCATATTCTGGAATTTTTCCATTGTCCCTCAACCCCTATGATGTGAAGGTGAGGCTGAGCATGTTCAAGGAATTCCATTTCTTTCCTTATTAAAATCCTCTGACAGGGAGATTTTTTGATGATGGAACGACCAGCCTGGAATTGAGGTCATATATGTTGGCTTGCAGAGATGGTGTATTGGCCACCAGGATTGACGGAGATATTATATGTGAGGCATATGCTCCATACAGATTTGCACACCAATTCAAGTGTCTGCAGCAGATTGTTGCATCCCTTCATGTGCATGTCAGGTAAGAGCAGCATCTGATGGTTTCCTGATAACTATGGTTTCTGACAGCTATGGAGAAGACCGAGGTAGTTTTTGATCTACCAGTTTCTGGAGCGATAAGTCACTTGAATACATGGTATGCTGAGAACTGGGTAGCATCATACCCTAAAGGGGTACTGAATCATCTGATTCCTCAGGTATGGACAAAAAAGAGAACTGTCAGGAAAGAAACCCTTCATCTGGAAGGTGATTCTTCCTCACCTAGAGCTAATTCACCGGGTTTCTCACCCGGAGCTGATTCACCGGATTCCCAGGATGGGGATGATGAGGCACGACATGCGTCAAAGAGGCCTCGTTCCAGATATAATCCTCTTTCCAGAATTAAGAGACCTACTCCATCGACTCCTGGTGAGTTATATTATTGAGGCAATTTAATCACCATTATTTTATAGAGCAACAAGTTTTATTTTCTTATCCCTTATCTGCGATTGTAGGAGCTGTGAAAAAGTTGAAGTCCACGATTATAGGACCCTCCCCGCAGCCTTCTGGTGCACATGCAGAATATCTATGACTAGAGGCTGCCCAAACATAGTGGAGTTTATATTGCGATGCTAAAACCACCTGGTTGGATTTATGCGAAGGGATACACATCCCTGGAGTAGGGAATCTTCGGTCTTATACTGATATTTGTTTCGAGAATAACCCCGATGAAGTGCGGGATTACATCAGAGAGCTGGAGATGCTCATATATGCCACTGATGATTCCATTCCTATCCCCAAGCGGGTGAAGGAAATGATGGATCGTGGCATCACTAAGGGGACTGGTGCTTCCGTAGATGAGGAGTGACACGATTACGTGGCTCCTGAAGATGTAAGTCTCTTTCCTTATTTGCTTTGCAACTTGATTTCAGTTAAAACTTTGTTACTCAAGGAAATTACTTTCTTCATCCTGTAGCTTGCAAAGAAAGGAACTGCTGAGGTTCCTTCACCACAATATAGCCCTGGTGGCACTGCCATCGGAGCTTCTGAATCTCCCCGTGAACTGGGCAAAGTATCTTCAGGCCGATAAACCATGGACGAAGATTTAGAAAGGGATTTTCAAATTCCAATACCTGTATTTGGAGATGATAATGCCAACACACCCAAAAATCCAAAGAAGAAAAGACATCGAAGGAAGAAGTCCACAGCTAAATGCTTCATCAGTAGTGGTAAGTCCTTCAGATAGTCATGAATCTTAACTCATGAAAAGATTGCTCATACATCTTGCGATTGTAGGGGCTTCTTCAATTTCCCCTTTGAGGGAGAGGATTGACCCTCCTATGAGGACTACAGAGGGTGTTGGTGAACAGTCGCAAATTCATACTGACTTGTATTCTCCTGAAGAAGAGCCTTCTTCTGTTCCCAGTACTGCTCATGTTGATGCTACAAGGAGAAAAGAACCTACTTCTGGTAAATTAACAATACTTAATAGAATGTTGAATGAAAACATCAACTAAATTCCATTCTGTGATACTTTAGGTTCAACACCTGCACCAGAACATTTAGCGGCCACTACAACTGACTCTGCAATTTTCTATGAAGAAGCTGTCCAGGGTCAAAGGACGCAGGATAAGGATCGTCAAGAAGACATATCAAATGCTCCCACTGGTGAGACTAAACAGAAATCGGAGATATCACTAGATAAAATGATGAAACTTAGCGCATCTTTTGAAGAAATTTTAGATCATGTTAAATTACCACATAATTTAGATGATTTTGGACGTGAGTGTTATCCTTCTTCCTGTTAAAATTTTCTTATTACATCTCTGACCATGATTGGTTGAAATGTGCAGTTTCATCTGAGCAAGCTGTTGATTTGCCGATGCCTAAAGGGGGTAGAGACAACCCTATTATTACAGAGACGCTAGCTCAAGTGGAGCTTAACCCGGCAGAGCTTCCTGAAACTCATCTTGAAAATTCAGTTGAAGCTAGGAAAGATGGGGAGGATCCTTCTCATGCTGCTGATCTACCGTTGGGTAAGAGATAATAATATTTGTGGCTGCACTTAATTTTCAAGACAACTTAATCAACTTTTTTTATCCTTTGATTAACCAAAACTTTCAATTAACTATGCAGGGCCATCAATTTCAGTGGCTAGATCTAGAGGTGCAACCTGAGACTCCTCCCCAATGGGAAAAGAAAGTGAAGTAACAAGGTTCAAGGGGGAAGGAGCAAAACAGGTCACTTCTTTAAGTGCATTAATCCCGGACTATATTCCCCCCTGTGATAGTGACGCTGAATCAGACCCAGAGGTACAAAAGACACTCCAATTCTCAAATCGCAAGGCATGATAGAATATATGAAGATCATATTTGAAGTGCCTCTTGAAGAGATGTCTTCGAAGATCCCACGACTGTCATCCCTGTTTTTCATGTTAGGACTTGGCGGTTTTGGATATCAAGAGATCCATGCCGCAGTGAAACAAGTCATCTTAAAGAGGGAGTAGGAGCAAAAATATTGTCAAGATATGACCAGAGCAAGGTTGTTGACCAATATCAGAAAATTTGAGGCTGCGATGTCCCGATCTGAGGCGGATCATGCTGCAAAGTTGAAGGAACTGAAGAATAAAATCAAGGAGAAATTTGTCCAGCAGATGCACCTTCAGTAACATTTAGATGCTGTTACTGGGGAACTTGACCAGCTTAACAGTTCACTGGAAGGAGTTCAAACAAATGGTATGAAAGCCATCGCAGATGCTAAGAGAGCACTCCATCAAGTTGAAAATATTGAAGTTGGTCGAGTGCATGAACTTCAAGTGGCTGCTGATGAGGCTCGGGATGCCGTAAATCAAATGAAGAGTTATGTTGAAAGCCTCTTGTAATTCCTAAAAAATAAAAGAGACTCAAGTCTGTGGATTTCCTTATAACTCTTGTGCATCAATGAAAAACACTTTCATCTTCAATAATTTGTACATGCATTCTCTTTCTACTTGCTTTAAATTTTTACCTAAGCTAATGGGCCTAGTAAGCATAGTTTGATTTTTTCTAGGGTGATAAAAATAACCCTACAAACTTTGAATCTTTTTATTGCTCAATATTACCTAAAATCATACAAAATGTATTTTTAGTGAGCTGGGACTTGACTTTTGTTCAGAGTTCCCTTGTCTTTTGTGGGTAGTTTAAAGTCATGCACGTCGGACATAAAAAGGCTAATGTTTAAAGTCAAATAACTTTGACCGAATAAATTGAAAATTGACTCAATTCCTTAATAATTTGTTTAAAAACATATTACCACATTCAAGTATGGAGGAAAACATGTAAAATATAACCTAAGAAATTTTAAATCTGAGGGATGATATGAAAAAGGGATAAGGGGAATTAGAGGAAGTATTTCTTAAGAGTGAAGTTACCACTATTTAACAAACCCATTAGGGGGCTGAATTATGCAGGGCCACTTAAGGGAATTGGATACATAGTTAAATAATAGCATCTTTTGGCTAACAGGTCCATTATGTAAACTACTTATACAAGGCCACCTAGGGGCATGTGCTGCATATTCAGGAAAAATAACTCTCATAAATTTTACTTTTCTATTGCTAAAAATCCAGTGGAAGTTTATGGAGATTCAAATTTTCCAAAGCATAGAGTTTGTTGTATGGAGAGGGGTACTTGAATATGGAGAGGATATTCCCAATCAATATTGTCAAATAATTGTATGAATTTCACTCTTGCAAAGGTCTAACCAAACGTAGGGAAGTGAAATATAAACTATAGACTTGAATACTTTCAGATCATGAAAAAGAGTATGGGACAAATATGTTAAGGATGACTGTTTTTTTACGGATCCCTACATATTGTCATTAAGACCAATAAGGACAAAAGATTTTTTCTCCCCAAGAATGAAGTTACCACTATTAAACAACTCCGTTAGTGGGTTGAATTATACAGGGTCATTTAAGGGCATTGGCTGCATAGTCAAATAATAGCATCTTTTGGATGACAGGTCCGTTATGTAGTCTGCTTATGCAAGGCTGCCTAAGGGAACGTGCTTCATAGTGAGGCAAAAGAATTCTCGGGTATCAGACATTTTTTGACCAGAAGTCAAGAAAAGGGTTATGGAGATCTAGAAGTATTTAAGATTAGGAGTATGACACATGAAAATGGGTATTGTCCAATGCATGAAGGAGATATATAAACCAATGCTGACCATAATCATATTGTGGTTGGGTCCTGAATTGAGATGATGGACTTCACTACATATCCTATAAGGATGAGAATCAAGCCATATGTAGTTCTTGAAATACAGTTTAATGTCATGTGGGGAGAAGGATGTAGGAGATCTTAGTTTAGTGTCATAGAGATTGAACCATAATAAGGGAGACACATTGTGTGTTTGTTATAAACCTGATGTGAATAAAGACCAGGGTTTTCATACCACATTCATGTGCTCACATGGGAAATTTTCAGTTAAGGGACTGAAAGTGGAATTTGGGTTTAGGCCCAAAGACTTGGGGCTGGGTTCGAGGGACGCTCGAACGTTCCTACGTATCCCATAAGGATGGGAATCAATCCAAACGTAGTTCTTGAAATACCCTCTGTACAAATTTGGTTTGTACAAGTGAAGGGTGAAAGGGTAATTTAGTGCAATGATGGTTGGATCTGATATTAAAGGTTCAGGCATTACCATGTATACACGTAGTCTTTGAAATATGACATGATTGGAGATCAATGTCAATGATGATTCCCTCTTAGGCGAAGGACAATGGAGGACTGTATAGTTTAACGTCATATAGCGAGGAAGATGTTGCTGCATAGTTTAGTGTCATGTATTAGGGAGAAAAGGGACGTACATAGTTTAATGTCGTGTGGGATGAAGGTGAACCAACGTGAAGAGATTGGTTTTGGGCTGCTTCACGGATCAACTTTGTATGAGACGAAGGTGAACTGACGTGAAGAGATTGGTTTTGGGCTGCTTCACGGATCAACATCGTATGAGACGAAGGTGAACTGACATGAAGAGATTGGTTTTGGGCTTGAACCTCAGGAGGTTGCCTATGTACCCAACCTAGAAGGCAAGGATCAAAGTCCGCATAGTTCAATTTAATAATGAATTGATGATCGAGTTGTACTTGAGGAAAACCTGAAGATGGTGTTGGGACTTACACATGGTTAGCGACCCAAATAGGGTGTTATGGTTGAAGTTTAATCTAAGATCACGTGAGTCATACTCAATGTGAGAAAAAAGAGGTAACAACAACCCTAACGATGCACAGTTTAATGTCATGTAGAATAAAAGGGACTGTTTCACATTTTAAATGACATGTGTCACAAACTTGGGGTGCTTGGTAGTTTAACGTCTTGCAGCTCAGACGAACAGTTTAACGTCATGTTGGACAACAAGACAAAGAGGACATAGTTTAACGTCATGTTGGACGAATGAGGGGCTATGCAGTTTAATGTCTTGCAGCAAGGACAATTTGGACCATGCAATTTAAAGTCTTGTAGTGAGGACTAAAATAGTTTGAGTATTTTGTGATCGCGAGACAAAAGAAAATGTCGGTTCTAAAAGAAATTCCACCATTAACTCCCTGATGTAATCATAAAAAGGGATTAAATCTTCTTTTTTGATGGCATAATCCCCATTGACTTGTTTGATTACCAAGTCTGAATCACCTTTAACCTTCAAGTGATTCACCTGTGCCTGAAGCGCCAATTCCAAGCCTGCGATGAGATCTTGATATTCCACTTCATTATTTGTACCACCTCCCAACAATAAGAAGGAATAGGGTAACACTGCCTTTTTTGGGGAAATAAGCACAATTCCAAACCCAACTTTGTTAAATTTAGGATCTTCAATTTTCTTCCCAGTTGGACTTCTGGAAGCACCATCAAAGTACATTTCCCATGTTTGAAGATTATCTTGAATAGAGGTGATTTCCTTATGAGGAAGTTCAACATCTAAAGATGTATCTTCTACTGAAGGGTTTTGAGCAAGGAAATCAGCCAGAGCTTGACCCTTTATTGCCTTTTGAGACACATATTGGATATCAAACTACTGCAAAATAACTGCCCACCTTTCCAGACATCCTGTAATCATTGGACGAATAAGGATAAATTTGATCAGGTTATTGTGAGATACCAATTGAAACTCATGATGTTGCAGGTAGTGTCTTAATTTCTGAACTGCAAAGATTAACACGAGGCAGCACTTTTCAATACTTGAATATCGAGTTTCTACCTCAAGCATAGTCCGAATAAGATAGTAAATGCTGTTTTCATTCCCAACATCATTATTTTGGGCAATTAAGGCACCCAATGACCACTCTAAGGCTCTCACATAAAGGATAAGTGGTCTTCCTTCAATAGGTGGAATTAATACTAGTGGACTCAAGAGATATTTCTTGAAGATATCAAATGCCTCTTGGAAATCTTCAGTCCACTGGTAGGTGACTCCCTTCTTCATTAATTTGGTGAAGGGTAACACTTGCCTGCCAAATTGGCGACGAAACGCCGAATATAGGCCAAGTGTCCTTGAAGTCCTCTTAATTATTTCAAATTTCGAGGAGGTGACATACCAAGGATTGATTTTGTCTTCTTAGGATCAACTTCAATACCATGATGGCATACAACAAAGCCGAGAAATTTTCCCGAGGTTACCCCAAAAGCACATTTCAAGGTGTTCATCTTCAAATTGTGTAATCGAAGTTTGTGCAATATGATTTCCAAATCAGCCAAGTGATTAGAACATTGTATGTATTTAACCACCAAATCATCCACATAACATTCAACAAATTTCCCTAAAAAGGGTTTGAAGATATGGTGCATGGCACGTTGATACGTTGCACCTGCATTCTTCATGCCAAAGGGCATTACCCGATAGCAAAACACACCTTAAGGGGATCTGTAGGTTGTAGATTCTTCATCTTCTGGAGCCATTCAGATTTGATTATACCCAGAATATCCATCCATGAAAGAGAGTGCTTCATAGCCAGCTATTTCATCAATTAAGAGTTCTGTGATCAGAACTGGAAAATCATCCTTGGGACAATGCCGATTAAGATCTCTGAAATCAATGCAAACTCTAATTTGTCCATTCTTATTTTTCACAGGGATAATATTATTCAAACATTTGGGATATTGAACTTATCTGACGAAGTTAGCTTTGATAAGCTTATCCACTTCAGCTTCAATTTTGGAGGCATAAGTTGGGTGTGTTCTTCTTGCGGCTTGTTTGAATCCTCGATGTTCTTCTAGAAAACCCAAATGATGAGTGCCAACATTAGGATCAAGACCTGGAATTTTTGTATAATTCCAAGAAAATACATCTCGATTTTTCTTTAGAAATGAAGTATACATTTCTTTCTCTTCAAGTGTCATGGCCGTACTAATTAAAGTTTGGAGTGGATCTTCTTTTGTACCCAGATTTATTTCTCTGAGTTCATCCACAGTGGTAGAGATACCCTCTTCAAATGCTGGAGGAGCATCCCTGAGATATTCCTCTTCTTCTTTAGTATGTATTATTTATTCTGTTTCTACTTGCATAGTAGATGATGAAGCGTAATTTCCATGATCTGGAGAGAAGTTAAAATTTTAATATCTTGAAGAAGAGACTACCATTTCTGACCCTAATGATGATGAAGGGTCTTCCTTGGGTAATAAAGTGGAGATGATGGATTGAGAATCGACATCATCGTTTATCTCTGACATTGCTATAACTTCTTCTGGCCTCGTTGATGAAGTATAGAATTTTTGGATTTCAGCGGATAGAATGAAGACATCTCCATTTGTGCTTTCATCGTTTCCTGATGAATCAATAATTTCTATCATGTTGTCTGGATTGGTTGTCGTAATCGATATTATATAAGTTTTCATAATAGTATTTGGATTTGGGTCTACCTTGTCAATTTGACTGATATGCAACACATAATCTGTACTCACATGTATGAATGGGTTTATTGGAATCTTTTCCAAACCATATGGAGCATTAATTTTGGTAACCTCCTTTTTCATGGATTTCTCCTTTCCCTCCATGTGATAGAATTCTGCCTCAATGTATTGAGATTCACATGTTTTGAATGGGGCTTTATCACCATACAATGTCCCAATTTGACCATTGAAACAATATTTGAGACACTAATGGTATGACGAAGGTACGACCACATGTTGATGTAGCCAAGGTCTTCCAATAAAAATGTTGAAGGTTGTGTCATGACGAACAACCATTAAATCTGAATTGGATACAAGGTCTCCAAATTGAGTTCTGAGTGTAATCTCGCCCAGAGGTTCTTGTTCATTTTTATCATATCCCTGCAACATCAAAGTAGAAGGAGATAAATCAGATTCGGTGAGGCTCAATCAACGAAGTGTACGAATAGGGATGAGGTTGACTCCTGAGCCATTATCAATGAAAGCTCATTGGATATCTACATCACTGACCTTGCTAGATAAATACAAAGGTCTGATATGTCCATGTACAACATCATCTTCATCCTCATCTGTAAAATACATCACTGCATGGAATTCTGTGGGATCATTATCTATATGGTAGACTTCAGCCGCAACAATTTGAGTTTCAAATTCCTGAGGAGTTGACAAAGACTCAATGAGTGCCTCCTGAAGACCCTTTGATAGATTCAAGGCATCCAGAATTGATAACTTGGCCGGTACTTGGGACAAATGTTTCAAGACATCATACTTTTGGTCTAAAGGTCTGCGTTTCCCAACATGAACATGTGGTTTCGTAGGTGCCTTAGAAGTTGATTCTTTTGAAGTAGATGCATCTTGTATCAGGGTAGGAGTTAGAAATACTCCTAGCTTCGACAGATTAGACTGAATAGGTCTATTTATTTGCTAAGAGAAAGAAGGTGTAACCTCTAACCGATCTTCCAAAATAACTATACCAGGACTGAATTTTCCATGCATGGAAGAAATTTATTATTATTTTTGAGCCAGTTGAAGGGCCTTGCCACGAGTTTCGACCACATATATAGTTCTAGCAGGGGTAGGATTGAAATAGTGTCTTTTGGAATATCCACGTCTTCCCCTGTATCCTAGACCTCTGTCTCTTCCTCTAATTCCTCAGTTTGATACAACGAACTCCGAATCATCATGATTGGAACTGTTACTGGCATAAGGATCTATTAAATGAATCATGTTAACAGAACCAAAGATCAACTCTTCATCTGACGAAGACTCTTCCTGATTAACGAGTTCAGGTCATGCCGTTTGGTGGGGCGGTTCCCGTGCTTTTGAAGTGGATGTCATAAAATCTGCCAGAGTCAAAGACAATTTAGGCTTTGAAACGAACTTGTATTCTTCATACTATTCTTCTTTATTCAAATTATGCCGCCTCTTTTAAGATTTTCCTTCCGATGAAGGGGGTTTTGCTGTAGCATTTATAGAATAAGACACAATTGGTTTCTTAAATTGCGTTCATAAAATGGAATGAGTTTGGTTGATCATTTTCCTTACCATCCAATCATTATATTTCTTCATATTTTTTCTTTTGACTTCATGCCACTCACCTTATTCCTCTGGATCAGTAGCAGTAACACATGCTACCTAGGCTGAAGAGCCTTTCAATTTTACTTGTCTAGAGTCCACCATTTTTTGTAGGAGATCTTTGAAGACAAAAAAATCATGAATGGGATTCCCCAACATCTGATGAAATGGGAAATAGTTGAGAAGATCTTCATATGCTTCCTTGTTTGGCCTTTTGGGCCTTGGAAACTGAACCAAATTGTTTTCTAGAGCCGAGATGAAGTAGCCTGGAACTTGCTCATTCTGGAAAGAATAAACTTTGTTCTTCAAATCTTCAAACTGTTTCCGTATTTGATCTCTTTGATCATCTTGACAAAATGACCTCTATTGTTGATGCTTAGGAGGTGGATCCCTTCGATATAATGAAGGTTTTAAAGTAGAAGTAGGCACAGGTGCTTGTTTAAGCGTAACTGTAGCAGTCTCTGCTTTACCCACTCTCCTTCCTGGAGCTGATGGAATTACACGAGTTTTATCCTTAGTCTTTGTAAGAGAGTCTTCGATCTGCTGAGTGATAGAAGTAAGGTCTCAAAACCCTCCTATGTATTTCACAAGGATCAACGGTGTGCGTAATTTATCACACAAATTTTCCACATAGATTGGCAACAATTATTCTTGAGGGAGTGATAAGCTTAAGAAATATGTTAATCCCTTCCAGCGAGCAATGAAATCTGAAACTCTTTCATTCTCCCTTTTCTTACAATTTTTAAGATAAAAAACTGTCGTCTTTGGAAATGTTGAGTTGAATTGAAGAAGGAATTTTTGATGGAGGTCTTCCCACCCAGTAATTGACCGGGATTGCAAGCTTGTATACCAGACAAAAGCAGGCCTTTGTAATGACTGTACAAAACACCTAAGCTTAACTGCTTCTTATTGTTGAGGATTTCCCATCATGAGATCACAATGAGAAACAAAATGTGTTAAGTGTTGTTTTGGATCTCCCGAACCATTAAAAATTGGGAATGTGGTACTTGCAAAATTTGATGGGGGAGGAATTACATCCACCCATTCAGGGTAAGATCTCTTCTCCGGTTGAACTGGTGGACACTTTCCTTCTATAGCTTCCAACCGAGCTATTAATGACTCAATGGTAGTCATTAATTTTTGAGAAACATCTAGTTGATCTTGGACCTGTGCAGGTGCAAGAGCTGGAGTTTGGACGGGTGTGACGACCGGGACTGCCACTGATGGTAGTATTGCCGGTTGTTGTTGCGTATAAACCATAGGATTGGACCTGTGAGGGTGTACTGAAGAAGATCCTACTTCTGTTCCCAGTACTGCTCATGTTTCTTCTACAAGGAGAGAAGAGCCTGCTTCTGGTAAATTAACAATACTTCATAGAATATTGAATGAAAACATCAACTAACTTCCATTATGTGATACTTTAGGTTCAACACTTGCACCAGAACATTTGGCAGCCACTGCAACTGACTCCGCAATTTTCTCTCAAGAAGCTGTCCGGGGTCAAAGGCCGCAGGATAAGAATCATCAAGAAGACATATCAAATGCTCCCACTTGTGAGACTAACTCAGAATCTGAGATATCACTGGATAAAATGATGAAACTTGGTGCATCTTTTGAAGATATTTTAGATCATGTTAAATTACTATGTAATTTAGATGATTTTAGACGTGAGTGTTATCCTTCATCCTATTAAAATTTTCTTATTACATGTCTGACCATGATTGGTTGAAATGTGCAGTTCCATCTGAGCAAGCTGCTGATCTGCCGATGCCTGAAGGGGGTAGAGACAACCCTATTATTACAGAGATGCTAGCTCAAGTGGAGCTTAACCTGACAGAGCTTCCTAAAACTCGTCTTGAAAATCCTGTTGAAGCTAGGAAAGACGGGGAGGAGCCTTCTCATGCTACTGATCTACCGTTGGGTAAGAGATAATAATATTTGTGGCTGCACTTCATTTGCAAGATAGCTTAATCAACTTTTGTTATCCTTTGAAATTAATCAAAACTTTCATTTGAATATGAAGGGCCATCAATTTTAGTGGCTAGATCTGGAGGTGTAGCCTCAGCCTCTGCCCCAATGGGAATAGAAAGTGAAGTAACTAGGGTCAGGGGGGAAGGAGCAGAACAGGGCACTTCTCTAAGTGCATTAATCCCGAACTATATTCCCCCCTGTAATAGTGATGCTGAATCAGACCCAGAGGTACAAAAGGCGCTCCAATTCTCACATCTCAAGGCATGACAGAATATATGGAAGATCATATATGAAGTTCCTCTTGAAGAGTTGTCTTCGAGGATCCCGCGACTGTCATCCCTGTTTTTCATGTTAGGACTTGGCAGTTTTGGATATCAAGAGATCTATGCCGCAGTGAAACAAGTCGTCTTAAGAAGGGAGCATGAGCAAAAATATTGTCAAGATCTGACCAGAGCAAGGATGTTGACCAATATCAGTGAATTTGAGGTTGCAATGTCCCGATCTAAGCCTGATCATGCTGCAAAGTTGAAGGAACTGAAGCATAAAATCAAGGAGAAAGTTGTCCAACAGATGCACCTTCAGCAACAGTTAGATGTTGTTACTGGGGAACTTGACCAGATTAACAATTCACTGGAAAGAGTTCAAACAAATGGTATGAAAGCCATCACAGATGCCAAAAAAGCACTCCATCAAGCTGAAAAGAGTGAAGCTGGTCGAGTGCATGAACTTCAAGTGGATACTGATGAGGCTCGGGATGCCGTAAATCAAATGAAGAGTTATGTTGAAAGCCTCTTGTAATTCCTGAGAAAAGAGAAGAGACTCCAGTCTGTGGATTTCCTTATAACTCTTGTGCATCAATGAAAAACACTTTCACCTTCAATCATTTGTACCTGCATTCTCTTGCTACTTGATTTAAATTTTTACCTAATCCAATGGGTCTAGTAAGCATAGTTTGATTTTTGCTAGGGTGATAAAAATAACCCTACAAACTTTGAATCTTTTTATTGCTCAATATTACCTAAATCATACAAAATGTATGTTTAGTGAGCTGGGACTTGACTTTTTTTCAAAGTTACCTTGTCTTTTGTGGGCAGTTTAAATTCATGCACATCGGACATAAAAAGGCTAATGTTTAAAGTCAAATAGCTTTGACCGAATGAATTGAAAATTGACTCAATTCCTTAATAATTTGTTTAAAAACATATTACCACATTCAAGTATGGAGGAAAACATGTAAACTATAACCTAATAAATTTTGAATCTGAGGGATGATATGAAAAAGGGCTAAGGAGAATTAGAGGAATTATTTCCTAAGAGTGAAGTTACCACTATTTAACAAACCCGTTAGGGGGTTGAATTATACAGGGCCACTTAAGGGCAGTGGCTGCATAGTCAAATAATAGCATCTTTTGGATGACAGGTCCATTATTTAGACTAATTATGCAAGGCCACCTAGGGGCATGTGCTGCATAGTCAGACAAAAGAACTCTCATAAATTTTACTTTTCTATTGCTAAAAAGCTAGTGGAAGTTTATGGAGATTCAAATTTTCCAAAGCATAGCGTTTGTTGTATAGAGAGGGGTACTTGAATATGGAGAGGATATTCCCAATCAAGATTGTCAAAGAATTAGATGAATGTCACTCCTGCGAAGGTCTGACCAAACGTAGGGAAGGGAAATATAAACTATAGACTTGAATACTTTGAGATCATGAAAAAGAGTATGGGACAAATATGTTAAGGATGCCAGTTTTTTTTACGGATCCCTACATATTGTCATTAAGACCAGTAAGGACAAAAGAGGTTTTCTACCCAATAATGAAGTTACCACTATTCAACAACCCTGTTAGGGGGTTGAATTATGTAGGGCCATTTAAGGGCATTGGCTGCATAGTCAAATAATAACATCTTTTGGCTAACAGGTCCATTATGGAGACTAATTATGCAAGGCTGCCTAAGGGCACGTGCTGCATAGTCATGAAAAAGAATTCTTGGGTATCAAATATTTTGTGACCAGAAGTCAAGAAAAGGGTTATGGAGATCTGGAAGTATTTAAGATTAAGATTATGACACATGAAAATGGGTATTGTCCAATGCATGAAGGAGATACATAAACCAATGTTGACCATAATCATGTTGTGGCTGGGTCCTGAATTGAGATGATGGACTTCACTACGTATCCTATAAGGATGTGAATCATGCCATATGTAGTTCTTGAAATACATTTTAATGTCATGTGGGGTGAAGGATGTAGAAGATCTTAGTTTATTGTCATAGATATTGGACCATAATAAGGAAGACACATTGTGTGTTTATTATAAACATGATGTGAATAAAGACCAGGGTTTTTATACCACATTCATGTGCTCACAGGGGAACTTTTCAGTCAAGGGACTGAAAGTGGAATTTGGGGTTAGGCCCAAAGACATGGGGCTGGGTTCGAGGGACACTCGAACGTTCCTACATATCCCATAAGGATGGGAATCAAGACAAAAGTAGTTATTGAAATACCCTTTGTACAGATTTGGTTCGTACAAGTGAAGGGTGAATGGGGACTTTAGTGCAATGATGGTTGGATCTGAGATTAAAGGTTCAAGCATTACCATGTATGCACGTAGTATTTGAAATATGACATGATTGGAGATCAATTTCAATGATGATTCCCTCTTAGGAGAGGGCCAATGGGAGACTGTATAGTTTAACGTCATATAGCGAGGACAATGGTGCTACATAGTTTAGTGTCATGTAGGAGGGACAAAAGGGACGTACACAGTTTAATGTCGTTTGGGACAAAGGTGAACCAATGTGAAGAGATTGGTTTTGGGCTGCTTCATGAATCAACATCATATGATAGGAAGGTGAACTGACGTGAAGAGATTGGTTTTGGGCTGCTTCACGGATCAACATCGTATGAGATGAAGGTGAACTGGCGTGAAGAGATTGGTTTTGGGCTTGAACCTCAGAAGGTTGCCTACGTACCCAACCTAGAAGGCAAGGATCAAAGTCTGCATAGTTCAATTGAAGAATGAATTGATGATCGAGTTGTACTTGAGGACAACCTGAAGATGGTGTTGGGACTTACACATGGTTAGTGACCCAAAGAGGGTGTTATGGTTGAAGTTTAATCTAATCTCACGTGAGTCATACTCGGTGTGAGAAACAAGAGGTAACAACAACCCCAACAATACACAATTTAATGTCATGTAGGACAAAAGGGACTATTTCATAGTTTAAATGACATGTTTCACAGACATGGGGTGCTTGTTAGTTTAACATCTTACAGCTCAGACGAACAATTTAACGTCATGTTGGACAACAAGACAAAGGGGACATAGATTAACGTCATGTTGGATGAATGAGGGGCTATGAAGTTTAATGTCATGCAGTAAGGACAACAGGGACCTGTAGTTTAAAGTCTTGCAGTGAGGACTAAAATAGTTTAAGGTCATATGCATGGACCAGTGCTGTACAGTTTAGTGTCATGTAGCAGGGACAAAATACATTTTAACGTCATATAGGACATATTAGGGGCTTTTTTTCTAGTTTTACATCATATAGAACGAATATGTGAATAGTTTAATGTCATGTAGGACAATACAGTTTTACGTCATGTAGGACGTTGGGTTGTACAGTTTAACGTCATGTAGCCAAGACGATGGTTATGCAGTTTAACGTCTTTATGGATGTATTATGGGGACTATGTAGTTTAAAGTCTTGTAGTGAGGACTATTGGTGTTTCATAGTTTAACATCATGTAGCTAGGACGTATGGTACATTTGTGTTATACAAAATACTTCTTCAAGAATCTTGCATTGGTTGGATTTATAATGAGTTCTCCATCCATTGAGATTAAAGAATAAGCTCCATTGGAGTAGACCTTATATATTGAGTAAGGTCCTTCCCACTTTGGATCAAGCTTTGGAGGATTCTTTCCTGGTATCATTGGAGTTCTGAGAACCAATACCAATTCTCCTTGAATTAATGAACGAAGATGAACTTTTTTGTTGAAAGCTCATGCTATTCAATTCTGATAGACTTCCAAGTGGTGCAGGGTGCACAATTGTTTTTCATCTAATCGTTCCAATTCATCCAATATCTTTTGAGATTGTTCATCTGTAGATGAGTGATCACAAATGGATACTCTGAGAGAAGGTAATTGAACCTCAATGGGAAAGACTGCTTCTATTCCATATACCAATGAATATGGAGTTGACCGCGTAGCAGTGCGGGTGGTGGTCTGATAAGCCCATAAAGCATGAAAAAGTTTATCAGGCCATGATTTCTTATCTTTATCCACCATCTTTTGCAGTATTTTTGAAAGAGTATTATTAAAGGCCTATATTTGGCCATTGGCCGCTGTATGATACCAAGATGAATGGTTGGATTTGATGTTGTATTCATGATACAACTTCTTTACCTCGGACGAACAGAAGTTGGTGCCATTGTCTGTCAATATGGTATGAGGGACACAAAATATGGTAATGATGTTAGACTTGATGAAGCTAACAATGCTTTTAGAACTAACTTCTTTGAGAGGTATTGCCTCTACCCATTTGGAAAATAAGCCAGTAGCAATAAGAATATACTTAAACTGATTGGATGTAGCCGAAGGGTAAGGTCCTACTACATCCATTCCCCATATGGAAAATGGCCATGAGTATTTAGCTGTATGGAGAAACTCTGGGGGTTGATGAATGAAATTGGCATATACTTGGCAAGAATGACACTTCTTAGTGAAATCAACACAATCTTGTATCATTGAAGGCCAGAAGTATCCAAGCCTTCGAACTTGATTATACAGTCTATGTCCAGACTGGTGGGAACTACAGACTCCTGCATGTAATTCTTTCATGATAACCATTGTCTCTTCACCATCAATACATTTCAAGAGAATTCCATCAAAACCTCGCTTGTAGAGAATTTTTTGGTGATCTGGGCTATCATAAAGAGTAAATTGACCACACATCACCGGACTTGTTATTTCCCGGCTCTATCAGGTGGGAGTGTTCCATTTTGAAGGTATTCCCTAATAGGCGTCATCCATCCTATAGTATGACCATATGGTTCAGAAATGGGACTAATTTCATTGATTTCCTCTATTCTGATTTGAACATAAGGTAAAGCTGTATGACAGTGGGAAATACTAATGATTATTTTGTCCCAATCTGGATCTGGCAGAGCTATGGCTACATTAGCCAGTGCAACATCTTGAGAATTTTGTGATCGCGGGACATAAGAAAATGTCAGTTCCGAAGGAAATTACAACATTAACTCTCTGATGTAATCATACAAAGGGATTAAAGATTCTTTTTTGATGGAATAATCCCCATTGACTTGTTTTATTACCAAGTCTGAATCACCATTAACCTTCAAGTGATTCACCTGTGCCTAAAGCGCCAATTCCAAGTCTGCAATGAGAGCTTGATATTCTGCTTCATTATCTGTACCGACTCCCAACAATAAGAAGGAATAGGGTAGCACTACCTTTTCTGGGGAAATAAGAACAATTCCTAACCCAACATTGTTGAATTTAGGATCTTCCATTTTCTTCCCTGTTGGACTTCTGGAAGCACCATCAAAGTACATTTTCCATGTTTGAAGATTATCTTGAATAGAGAAGACTTCCTCATCAGGAAGTTCAGTATCTAAAGATGTATCTTCTACTGAAGGGTGTTCAACAAGGAAATCAGCTAGAGATTGACCCTTTATTGCTTTTTAAGACACGTATTGGATATCAAACTACTGCAAAATAACTACCCTCCTTTCCAGACGTCCTGTAATCATTGGACGAATAAGGATAAATTTGAGCAGGTTATTGTGAGATACTAATTGAACCTCATGATGTTGCAGGTAGTGTCTTAATTTCTAAACTGCAAAGATTAACGCTAGGCAGCACTTTTCAATATGTGAATATCGAGTTTCTACCTCAAGCATAGTCCGACTAAGATAGTAAAGACCGTTTTCATTCCCAGCATCATTCTTTTGGGCAAGGAAGACACCCAATGATCACTCTAAGGTTGTCACATAAAGGATAAGTGGTCTTCCTTCAACAGGTGGCATTAATACCGGTGGACTCAAGAGATATTTCTTGAATATATCAAATGCCTCTTGGCAATCTTCAGTCCACTGGTAGGTGACTCCCTTCTTCATTAATTTGGCGAAGGGTAACACTTGCCTGCCAAATTGGCGACGAAACGCCGAATATAGGCCAAGTGTCCTTGAAGTCCTCTTAATTCTTTCAAATTTCGAGGAGGTGACATACTAAGGATTGATTTTATCTTCTTAGGATCAACTTCGATACCATGATGGCATACAACAAAGCCGAGAAATTTTCCCGAGGTTACACCAAAAGCACATTTCAAGGGGTTCATCTTCAAATTGTGTAATCGAAGTTTGTGCAATATGATTTCCAAATCAGACAAGTGATTAGAACATTGTATGGATTTAACCACCAAATAGTCCACATAACATTCAATAAATTTCCCTAAAAAGGGTTTGAAGATATGGTGCATGGCACGTTGATACGTTACACATGCATTCTTCATGCCAAAGGGCATTACCCGATAACAAAACACACCTTAAGGGGATCTGAAGGCTGTAGATTCTTCATCTTCTGGAGCCATTCAGATTTGATTATACCCAGAATATCCATCCATGAAAGAGATTGCTTCATAGCCAGCTGTTTCATCAGTTAAGAGTTCTGTGATCGAAATTGGAAAATCATCCTTGGGACAATGCCGATTAAGATCTCTGAAATCAATGCAAACTCTAATTTGTCCATTATTATTTTTCACAGGGATAATATTATCCAGCCATTTGGGATATTGAACTTCTCTGACGAAGTTAGCTTTGATAAGCTTATCCACTTCATCTTCAATTTTGGAGGCATAAGTTGGGTGTGTTCTTCTTGCGGCTTGTTTGAATCCTCGATGTTATTCTATAAAACCCAAATGATGAGTTCCAACATTAGGATCAAGACCTGGAATTTCTGTATAATTCCAAGAAAATACATCTTGATTTTTCTTTAGAAAGGAAGTATACATTTCTTTCTCTTCAAGTGTCATGGCCGCACTAATTAAAGTTTGGAGTGGATCTTCTTTTGTACCGAGATTTATTTCTCTGAGTTCATCCACAGTGGTAGAGATACCCTCTTCAAATGCCGGAGGATCATCCCTGAGATCTTCCTCTTCTTCTTCAGTATGTATTATTTATTCTGTTTCTACTTGCATAGTAGATGATGAAGCAGAATTTCCATGATCTGGATAGAAGTTAAAATTTGAATATCTTGAAGAAGAGACTACCATTTCTGACCCTAATGATGATGAAGGGTCTTCCTTGGTAAATAAAGTGGAGATGATGGATTGAGAATCGACATAATCGTTCATCTCTGACATTGTTATAACTTCTTCTGGCCTCGTTGATGAAGTATAGAATTTCTGGATTTCAACAGATAGAATGAAGACATCTCCATTTGAGCTTTCATCATTTCCTGATGAATCAATAATTTCTACCATGCTGTCTGGCTTGGTTTCCGTAATCGAAATTATAGAAGTTTTCATAATAGTATTTGGATTTGGGTCTACCTTGTCAATTTGACTGATAGGAAACACATAATCTGTACTCACATGTATGAATGGGTTTATTGGAATCTTTTCCAAACCATATGGAGCATTAATTTTGGTAACCTCCTTTGTCATGGATTTCTCCTTTCCCTCCATGTGATAGAATTCTGCCTCAATGTATTGAGATTCACATGTTTTGAATGGGGCTTTATCACCATACAATGTCCCAATTTGACCATTGAAACAATATTTGAGACACTGATGGTATGACGAAGGTACGACCGCATGTTGATGTAGCCAAGGTCTTCCAATAAAAATGTTGAAGGTTGTGTCATGACGAACAACCATGAAATCTGAATTGGATACAAGGTCTCCAAACTGAGTTCCAAGTGTAATCTCTCCCATAGGTTCTTGTTCATTTTTATCATATCCCTACAATATCAAAGTATAAGGAGATAAATCAGATTCGGTGAGGCCCAATCAACGAAGTGTACGAATAGGGATGAGGTTGACTCCTGAGCCATTATCAATGAAAGATCGTTGGATATCTACATCATTGACCTTTCCAGATAAATACAATGGTCTGATATGTCCATGTACAACATCATCTTCATCCTCATATGTAAAATACATCACTGCATGGCATTATGCGGGATCATTCTCTATATGGTAGACTTCAGCCGCAACAATTTGAGTTTCTAATTCCTAAGGAGTTGAAAAATCCTCAATGAGTGCCTCTAGAGGATCCTTTGATAGATTCAAGGAATCCAGAATTGATAACTTGGCCAGTACTTGGGCCAAATGTTTCAAGACATCGTACTTTTGGTCTAAAGGTATGCGTTTCCCAACAGGAACATGTGGTTTCACAGGTGCCTTAGAAGTTGATTCTTTTGAAGTAGATGCATCTTGTATTGGGGTAGGAGTTATAAATACTCCTAGCTTCTGAAGATTAGACCGAATAGGTCTATTTATTTGCTGAGAGGAAGAAGGTGTAACCTATAACCAATCTTCCAAAATAACTATACCGGGACTGAATCTGCCATGTGTAGAAGAACTTTCTTATTCTTGTTGAGCCCGTTGAAGGGCCTTGCCACGAGTTTCAGCAGCATATATAGTTCTAGTAGGGGTAGGATTGAAATAGTGGATTCTGGAATATCCACGTCTTCCCCTGTATCCTAGACCTCTGTCTCTTCCTCTAATTCCTCTGTTTGATACAGGGAACTCCGACTCATCATAATTGAATCTGTTACTGGCATAAGGATCTGTTAAATGAATCATGTTAACAGAACCAAAGATCAAATCTTCATCTCACGAAGACTCTGCCTGATTAACTAGTTCAGGATGTTCCGTTTGGTGGGGCGGTTCTCGTGATTTTGAAGTAGATGTCATAAAATCTTCCAGAGTGAAAGACAATTTAGGCTTTGAAATGAACTTGTCTTCTTCTGACTGTTCTTCTTTCTTCAAATTATGCCGCCTCTTTGAAGATTTTCCTTCTGATGAAGGGGGTTTTACTGTGGAATTTATAGCAGAAGACAAAATTGGTTTCTTCAATTGAGTTCATAAAATGGAATGAGTTTGGTTGATCATTTTCCTGACCATCCAATCAACATATTTCTTCATATTTTTTCTTTTGACTTCATGCCACTCACCTTCTTCCTCTGGATCAGTAGTAGTAACACATGCTACCTGGGCTGAAGAGCCTTTCAATTTTACCTGTCCAGAGTCCACTATTTTTTGCAGGAGGTCTTTGAAGACAAAACACTCCTGAATGGGATGCCCCAACATTTAATGAAATGGGAAATAGTTGGGAAGGTCTTTATCTACTTCCTTGTTTGGGCTTTTGGGCCTTGGAAACTGAACCAAATTGTTTTCCAGAGTCGAGATAAAGTATCCTGGAACTTTATTATTCTGGAAAGAATAAAATTTGTTCTTCAAGTCTTCAAACTATTTCCATCTTTGATCTCTTTGATCATCTTGACGAAATGGCCTCTGTTGTTGACACTCAGGAGGTGGAGCCCTTCGATATGATGAAGGTTTTGAAGTAGAAGCAGGCACAAGTGCTTGTTTAAGCATAACTGTAGCAGTCTCTACTTTACCCACTCTCCTTCCTGGAGCTGATGGAATTACACGAGTTTTATCCTTAGTCTTTGTAAGAGAGTCATCGATCTACTGAGCGATCTAAGTAAGGTCTCAAAACCCTCCTATTTATTTCACAAATATCAACGGTGTGTGTAATTCATCACGAAAATTTGCCACACAGATTGGCAACAATTCTTCTTGAGGGAGTTCTAATCTTAAGGAATATGTTAATCCCTTCCAGTGAGCAATGAAATCTGAAACTCTTTCATTATCCCTTTTCTTACAATTTGTAAGATCAAAAACTGTCGTCTTTAGCAATGTTGAATTGAATTGAAGAAGGAATTTTTGACGGAGGTCTTCCCACCCTGTAATTGACCGGGATTGCAAGCTTGTATACCAGACAAAAGCAGACCTTTGTAATGACTGTACAAAACACCTGATCTTAACTGTTTCTTATTGTTGAGGAGTTCCCATCATGAGATCAAAATGAGAAACAAAATGTGTTAAGTGTTGTTTTGGATCTCCCAAACCATTAAAAATTGGGAATGTGGTACTTGCAAAATTTGATGGGGGAGGAATTGCATCCACCCATTTAGGGTAAGCTCTCTTCTCCAGTTGAACTGGTGCACACTTTCCTTCCATAGCTTCCAACCGAGTTGTTAATGACTCAATGGTAGTCATTAATTTTTTATAAACATCTGGTTGAGTTTGGACCTGTGTAGGTGCAAGAGCTGGAGTTTGGATGGGTGTGACGACTGGGACTGCCACTGATGGTAGTATTACCGGTTGTTGTTGCGTATAACCCATAGGATTGGACTTGTGAGGGTGTACTGGTAAAGGGGATATTCTTGATCCATCCTAGTAGCTGTAACAAATTCCCTTGACTGACTGACTCCAACACGCTTAGGAGGAAGACTACCTTGAAGTAGTTCTGCATTCAACCTCCTTAACTCCTTCATTTCTACCTCTTGTTGTGTGAACCTTTAATCTAATGAGGGTGATTGGACTTCTCCAGAGATAGGGTGGAATGTAACCTGAATTTTTTCCTTTCCCCTTGTTGGATTCCTTTCGGATAGGGGGGAGTTAGTTATTTGAAGGAATACCTAGATTCTGGGTAAGCCTTTGATTTCGTGTATGAACACCTTCTTCATTTACTTCTGTGTGCACGACTTATTGAATAGGAACTTATTCATCGGATCCCTCTGAGTGAGCCTCATGTTCTGGGGGATTAGTGACAATGGAATTGATGACATTTATCGATGCATAACGCATTGCATCCCTTCTATCAGAATTTCTACGATATTGTCTTCTTCCATGTCCTTTATAAGACATTGCCTTTTGTTGAGTTGATCCCTCGGGAACTTCTTGATGAACCATAATTTGGAGGGAATCTCCTGATAATTCAGCTATGCGTTCCTCTTGTGGATTCTTCCCTAATCAAGAGAAGACTGACTTTCGCTGAGGAAGAGATTGAGGATTTAAAAAAGTCCCCAGTCCGATGGACTGGGGTTGTTCCTACTATTCCTGCTCAACTACTCGAATCCTATTTTTTGATTCTGAGGGTTGGGTTAAAAGAGTACCTAGTCTGGAAAACTGAGGTGGATCTTGAGCTGCTACATCTGAGACTTTCTTAAAATCTATCATGATTTTGCGGACTTTAGTTCGGAAATTGGCCAGATTCATCAACCTACATCCACTCAAATCACCTGGCTCAAATGACCATTGGATGATTTATGAAACTTCTATCACTTTATTATGTGCCTGCTCTAAATGAGAATCTTGTTCGATATTCTCATTATCTTGATGTAAGAGTAATTCGACAACTTGTTCTTTGTATGCCTGACTTTGGGAAGATTTAGTTGAGGCCTGTTCCTAAGCAAGTATCTGATTACACACAAAACCAGTTGGTTGTGGCTGGCCATGGGCAATAACATTTCATGAGACCACTTTTGGTGGGCTTTTTTGACTAGAGAGAACAATGAAATGTATTGATCCATGAACACCCCATCCCCTAATATGAATATCAGATGGGGCATTGGAAATTAACTGGCACAACCTTTTTAACGCACCAAGGCATGAACGCTGAAGGGATCTCTACTGCTTTTCAACCTTTGGATATCGGGAAACTGAGAGAGATACCAAATCAATTTGGCGTTGCAACCCTTTTATTATCTTGACATGATTTTCATATTCATCATAAGATAATATTTTATTTTTCAAGTGACAAAGAGTTTTCCACATGTTGAGACGAATATCGTGAATACAATCTTCCGTCAAAATTTCTGGAATATCATACTGAGAGTCATCCAAAGGCCAAAACATGACTGGTACTTCACCTTTAGCCAGTTGTTTTCTCATATTCAGTACTTCCTCCTTATCATTTGATGAAGATTCTTCTACCTGATTAGACCAAATCTGGTGCTTCTTTGTTGCTTTATCATATTCAATAAGATTGTTAGAGAATTTATTTATAAAATTATAAGATGCATGACCCAGGGGTGGTTCGGAGAATGACCTAAACCCCGGGCTATCTTCTGGTTGAGAAAGTATTTCACCTACTATCGGTAAAGCATCAGACATGACTGACTTCACATTTGCAAGTGTCTCAAGATAAGAGGGATTTCTCGTTACCGCATTGTCCTTTGAATAATTTTCCAGGAAATACAAATTACTACTATGGATAGGACTTTCGAAGCTAAATTCATCATCATGGTGAGGACCACCATGGTGGGTTACAGTAAAATATGAAACCTCTTGCTCCTTGGTATTCTGGCCACGCAGAGGGTTATTGTGGCTCTCATCTGAAGATGATACTTCGAGATTGACCGAACTGTCATGAAGCAAGCCTTTATGAGGAAGTGTCTGATGAAGACCTTCTAAATTATTATTCCCACTATTGAGAAGTGAGAGAGTATAATCTTGAGCTGCAATAGATAATTGTCTGAGTGCATCAAGAACTCCAGTATCGAGTAAGGCCTTATTACAGATTGGCTCTTGATTCCTTGACTGTGCTGAACATGTCTTTTTCTTAGATTCCTTCTTACTCACTTTGGAAACCACTTGTTGATGAAAGTGGTTATTATGGGCAGGTGTATGTTCCTGCTCAGGAGAAATGGTCAGGTTAGGCTGACGATCTCCATTTAAATCAGGTGTATGTGCCCGACTTGATTGTCTGTATGATATGGGGGAGTATGCCCCACAACCCTTCTGGACTGGAACAGAGGTGTGTATCTACTCTGGAGTAACTTGTTGATGAGTCACTCCACTGATAGGGATAGATTTATGATTACTTCCCTATAATGCTACTTAAGTTGTTATAATATTCTGACAGGCATCCAAAATATAAGCAGGGATTTGCTTATACTCTTTCACCATTGTCAGAATGTGCTTGGTGACTTCAGCTGCCGGAATGAGAATATACATTCATTCCGTGACTAGAGTAGGTTTATGTGCCTGCTCCTTTCCTCCTTTTCCTGTCAGCGGATTCTGACAGTACTCATGTGTAGGGGCAGAGAGTTGAGTCTGCTTCAAATTTGTCATCAGAGCTTTCCGACTAACTTCTCTGGGTGCTACCAAACGAGACTGTTGGAAGATTTTATGAACATTGGCAGGTTTATGTGCCCGCTGTGTATTCTTAGTCAAGTATGGTTGACGATTTTCCTTCAATACTGGAAGACGAGACTGCTGACAGAATTTTTGATTGTAAACAGGTGTATGTTCCTGTTTACAGGTGGTCACCATATTTGGTTGGCGAGCTCCTTTGGATGTAGTTAGACGAGCCTGCTGACTGGATGATAAATTATAAATAGGTGTATGTGCCTTCCTGTAGTACTCCGTCAGAATTTATTGACAGGATTGGTGGGTTTCTGTCAGATGAGTCTGCTGGACAATGGGATTAGAATGAACAGGGGCATGTTCCCGCTCTTTGCTTGCCATCAAGTTAGGTTGATGGACTTCTTTGAAGGGGGAAGAGGTAAGAACCTGCTCCCTGTTGTCCGAATTTTTCCTTTGGTGATTCGTCTTGCATGCTCGGGTCTGAGGAACCTAATCCAAACCCCTAAAGGCGATACCCTCATCATGTTGAGGGTGCACTACTACACGAGTCTGGCGGCGATTGTTGATGGGATACCTTGGGAAGGACTCATGTCTTCTTGAACCAAGGCCTTGAGTGACCTCTTTATTAACCTCCCTATAATATGGGAGGGACTGGTTATTGCGTTCCGGGGATAACGAATCAAAACGGTTGGAGACGGTGGTTAGCACCACCTGTTTCTTGATCACCGGTCATCACTGTCTGGACAACCAAGGTGAGTTGTTAACTTGGAGGGCTTTTCGAGCAGCCTCCAGAGTCGGAATGGTACCGTGTTGACGGTACTCCTTAACTAATGCATTTGAGACCCAACATTGCAGACGCTGAGTAGGTGATGTTGTCCTCAGAGCGGATGAGGATCCAGTAGGAGTAGCGACAGAGGCATTCACAGGTGTGAATTTTAAAGAGGCCATTTCTGTAATGCAGAGAGATCTTGGAAAAGAGTGCATGTTTGATATAACAGACATAATAAAGATAAGTTTGTCCACTACATCTTTTGGATGAGCACATATGTTATTGATTGCTTTTTTGGCCCTCATATTGAGTTAAATAGGGGCCTAATAAATAATTAAAACATCATTTAACTTGGTTAAGGATTCACATCGGGTTCACCATTTTTTTTCTTCTGGAAATGGTGATGACCTCATTTGTTTAAGGTTAAAACTTTTCCAATCGGTTTCCAATGGGTTTATTCATAGAACCGAAAACATCCAATGATTCTATATCCATTTGAACTTGATTTCCAAAGGTATGTGCTCATTAGTTGTGGACCAATGAGGCTTAAGAATTTTCATTGGTCGATAGGATGAGAGGTCAGACTCATCACACCTTTTTGGGTGGAATTATTGTCTACTCTGGGACTCTCTTATAGATTTGAGTTATGTTCATGAATCCTTATTAATTTACCAAGCATGAAAATGAGTTTTCCTTTAGATTTGGCAATCAATTATTGATATGTATGAGATTTATATAATCTTTTATATGTATTTGAGGTTCTTCATCGATGGAGAATCATCCGTATGTATCAGATATTCTTAGTAAATAGCATCCTTTAATACATTATATAGAAATCTCTTGGTCATTATGATGACCATACTGGCTTTAAAGCCACTCAGTGGGGCACTTGAAGTTTATTGTCATTCAAAAGGACATAGATTATTTTAGAGTTGGGAGCGTACCCGCAGATGGGATACCTACGTATCCTTGTTAGAAAAAGGAATCATAACTCACGTAGTTCGGGAATTAAGATATAGTTTAACGTCATACGGGACAGATGAGAATTAATGGGTGATGGGCTTGAACCTTAGAAAGGTTTCCTACGTACTCTACTTTTAAGGTAGAGATCAAAGTCTACATAGTTCTATTAAGAAGTGTGGGGCTTACGTATGATTAACGGCCCAAAGAGAGGTGTCATAATTACTTTTACACTCTAAGCTCACGTGAGTCATGCTCGGTGTGAGATACAAGAGGTATTAGTAAAACCTGACGGTTTGTACCACAAAATTTGTGGTCACAAGGAATGATATGGGGCATATGTATTTGTGACTGCCCAAGTAGATGAAGACTAGGATTTACTTCTAGAAAGAAGCCTAGGAACAAGGTCCATAAAGATATTCGTGCTTTATGGAGATTTGGATACTCTAACTTGGGGCTTACTCCTAAAGAAGATGACCAAATTAGGGGGAACTTATGATTGGGTCTTATTCCTAAAAAGGAGGCCCAATTTAAGGGAATTATGATTGGAATTTACACCTGAGAAGGAGGCCCAATTTAAGGAGACTTGTAACTTGGGGCTTATTCCTGAGAAGGAGTCCCAAAGTTAAAGGGGACTTGGGGCTTACTCCTAAGGAGGATGCCCATTAATAGGGTCCATAAAGGTATTTGTGCTTTATGGAGATTTAGATTCTTGATTTGGGGCTTACTCCTAAGGAGGATGCCCAGATTAAGGGGAATTTGACTTATAATTGGGGCTTATTCCTGAGAAAGATGCCCATATCAAAGATTCTCTCATCTTAATGGATGAGGTTGAATGAAGGGAACCTCTAACCGTAGTGATATAAAGTTATATAAATCACAAGGTTTTGAGAGATGTTCTACAAAATTCCTTTCAGATAAGGAAGCCAACACGGAACCATACCATAAGTGGCTTTGAAGAGGGTTTTGAAGGCTATATCTTTGAAGAGGAAAGATGGATTTGAATAAATGAAGTGAATTGGAAGGAGGGGCACCCAAAAAGAAGGCAGGCGCGCAAGTCTTGGTTGGGCACGCAAGTCCTGGTCATGCAAGTATACTTGCGCGACATGAGTTCACTTGGGCGATGAAGAACCTGTAGGGTAATACTTGGGTGAGACTTGGCTCAAGCCCTTAGTATTATCCTTAGATGCTTCCAGATAGGTGGCGTGCAAGTTTCCTTGAGAGGGAAAAGTCGGCGCGCAAGTGTATCCATTTCCCTTAAGGGCTGGACACTTAGGCGCGCAAGTGTTGATGAGTTCTAACACTTAGGCCTTATTATTACTCTTTAGATCTTCCATTGTAGGTAAGAAATTACCTTAGAAGTATTCAGAAGACTTCAAGAAGATACTAGGGCGACCAAAGCTTAAATATGAGTTTTGGATTTTTAGTCCTTGAAATGGGGGGCCCACATGGGTATTTATAGGCCATTGAGGACCTTGGAAAAAAAATAATAGGGCGCACAAGTGACTTGTGCAACCCATATGTGGCGCGCAAGTATAATTGCGCGACCATAATGAAACTTGCGCGACCCATGCTTAAAGAGTTCCTTGTTCATGCCTTTGTCAATTTCTGATGTTCTTCAGAGGATGACTCTCTTTGTGGTTAAGGTATTCCCCTTTTCCATTCGTTAAACTCTATGACAGAAAGGAGTGTCAACAGTGACATATACACCGACTACAAGTGCCTAAAGTATATATTCATACAAAAGTAGCTCAACATGCATCAAAGGAAATGGATAGAGCTAATCAAGGACTATGATTGCTCTATTCATTATCATCCTGGTAAGACAAACAAGGTAGCTGATGCTCTTAGCAGAAAAGAACCCACTACTCTATCTATGTTATGGATTGAGAAAGATCTTATCTTCATGTATATGCAAATGATGGATTTAAAAATCATAAGGGTAAGGGATACATCTTACCTTGCCTAAATTATTGCGCAACCATCTATCCAAGATAAGATTAAGGAGGCATAAAGGGATGATCTAAAGTTACAAAAGAAGGTGAATGCAGTAAAGGAAGGGAAGCTGCACATGTTCTATATCGACAATGATGGTGTGATCCAGCTTGGAACATGGATTTGTGTTCCTTCATCACCCGGGATAAAGAAGGAGCTATTGGACAATGCACATAGATCAACATTCTTTATCCATCTTGGTAGCACCAATATGTATCGAGATCTCTGAGAATACTTCTGGTGGGATAACATGAATAAGGATATTGCAGGATATATCTCAAGGTTCTTGGTATGTCAGCAAGTTAAAGTAGAGCGGAAAAAGTCCAAAGGGATGATGCAACCATTGCCTATACCCATGTGGAAATGGGAGAATGTCACTATAGACTTTGTCACAGGTCTCTTGAATACACTAAAGGGAAATAATGTGATATGGGTGGTGGTTGACAAACTCACCAAGATTTCCCATTTTATCGCTATTTTAGAAGATCTCTCTCTTGAAAAACTTGAAAAGATTTATGTGAAGGAAGTGGTGAGAATGCATGTGGTTCCACTCTCAATTGTCTCTAATCGTGATCTGAGGTTGACATTTAAATTCTGGAGAAGTATTCAACATGCTTTGAGTATTTAATTAAATTTCAGTATAGCTTATCATCCCCAAACTGATGGCCAATCTAAAAGAACTATTCAGACACTTAAAGATATGCTAAGAGCCTACTCTCTAGAATTTAAAGGTGGATGGGATCAATATCTCCCATTGGTTGAGTTCTCATACAACAATAAATTCCACTCGAGTATTCATATGGCTTCATATGAAGCTCTGTATGGAAAACGATGTATAACTCCAACCTGTTGGGATGAAGTTGGAGAAAGAAAGCTACTTAAACCTGATCTTGTGCAAGAGATAACAAAGAAGGTTCAAGTCATCCAGAAACATATCAAAGTTGCTCAGAGTTGGAAAAAGATCTATACTGACAACCATCAAAGGGACTTGGAGTTTGACGTTGGAGATAAAGTCTTCCTTCAAATATCATGGAAGAGAGTCATGTAGTTTGGAAAGGAAGGTAAGCTAAGCCCAAGGTACATTGGCCCCTTTGAAATCCTTAACCGAATAGGATTCTTGGCCTATCAGCTTGAACTTCCACTGAATATGGATTAAGTTCATGATGTGTTTCACATATCACTCCTAAAAATGTAAATACCAGATCCCTCACATGTACTGAACTCAGAGGTGGTACAGTTGGAAGATGATCTCTTCTATGAGGAGTATCTAGTAAAGATTTTGTACTGGAGAGATAAGGTTCTACACAACAAGACAACCCACTTTGTCAAAGTGTTTTGGAGAAACCATAAGTTTGAATAAACAACTTGGTAACTAGATGAGGTGATGAAGGAGAAGTACCCTCACCTGTTTGTGTAAAATGAAATTTCGAGGGTGAAATTTCATAAGGGGGGAAGAATGTAACGACCCAAAGTTTTATCAATGGAAATCCCTTCTTATAATCATTCATTAAAGTATAATCACATTAGGAAACACAATGACATATAATGATACTAAATACTATGTGACCATTAAATATAATTTTTCCACTTCTTTGTTTTGAATTTCAAAAAACTAACATACATGACTGCGTCCAGGATGATTTTTGGGTATGATGGAACAAACATAATTTTTTGTGAATAGTAACATACCCTAATGAATAGTTACCTACCATTATGAATAGTAACCCGCCCTTATGAATAGTTACCTTACATATGATAGTATATATATACAATTTAAGTGAAAGTATGACATACCTATATCTTGGAGTAAGTAAATAAATGATTTTAAATTGGTATTTTTCGAATAAACTATTATTTTATTTAAGAATTTAATTTAACATATTTAGAAAATTATTTTTGAAAAATGGAGTTCATTTTTAGATTCTACACGCCGAAAAATGGTTAGAGTGGATTTTTGGGATTTTTCTGAAATACTTGAATTTCTGGTGAATAGTGAAATTCAATAATTTACAAAATATGCTAAATAAGTGAATTTCTGTGTCATTCTTGAGTCATGGATGATGTAAATGGTCATTTTTTAGAAATCACATGCACTTATTACTATTATTGGTCATGGAATCATCATTATTTCTTGTCTTCTAGAGAAATAATAAATTAATGAATATAATATTGTGAAAACCCCTCTCCCCTCCACTATAAATACCACCCTTCACACCCTCATTTTCTCAAACCTCTCAAGCTTAAATACTTGTCTAAATTCTGACCAAACATCTTCCCTATCTTATCCCCCACATACAAGAGCTTCTGGTCTCATTAAAAGATCAATCCAAGGTTCCTTAAAGAGGATTTAAGAGGTAATTCCCCTCTCTATTTCCTTTAATTTCATTTCAATTTCAAGTTCTTTTCTTAATCTCACCCCACCTATCCTCAAACACATGGTATGGTAACTCCTCTATCTTATATATAATTTAATGTTATGATACTAATGGGAGAATATATCATCCAACCCCCTTCTCTTCTTCTTTTTATTTTAGAAATGAAAACGTTGTTCATGAGGTGTTAATTTATCACCTTCAAGAATAACATGTTTTCATTATCCTTTACCGCCTTCCAATATGATCATAAAACCATTTTTATGGTTTAACCTGATTATTTTATATGTATTATATCATATTTAATGTTCTGGAACTAACTTATGTACATATTACTAAATTATTAAACAAAACAAGTTCGTTGTGGTTAAAAAACCTCCCGAATTAACCCAAACAATCATCATTAAATTCATATCTAATGATTCATTCACATGGTATATAAAAAAATTATTTATAAGATAATTTCAAGTTCTATAACATCATAAATAATATATAATTACAATTCTGGATGTTTATCCACATTTTAAATGAACTTCCATTCATGAATACAAGTGAACTGTTCAAGAAAACTATAAAAATGAACATTCCTAAACAATGAATTTAAACTCTATAACTCATCCAAAAGCCCATAAATGAACTTAATAAAACCTTAATGATTATTATTAATATATAAAAGGTTATTTAATTGTTAATTAATGAATATAATGTGGTTATACATGACATTAAAGTGAATAAAGTGTTCGAATACAAGGTAAGGGGAAATTCTCAAACCCAATTCTCATACTTTGGGTTTACCCTCTTTCAACCCATTTTCAGTATGTATATGACTTAAGAATCATTTATTAATCCTAATATTACCTATTCTAGGATATACATGTTTTATAATTGAATTTATGACAAACCCAATTTTCTTCCAAATGATATCCTCTTACAAATAAACACCCTCTTTTTTACTTCTCAAAGATTGTTTCTACTTCACTCAGCGTTGATTGTTCTATGTCAAGAATGTTATCCCCTATTTATTTTGGGATACAAATGTTTATGAATGTATTATTTATTATGTGAAACCCATTAATTTCCATGGGTTATTTTATGTTTAAGTTTGACATATGTTCTATGTGGCATGCATGATAATGTAAATGTTATGATGAGACGGGTGCACCCAAAATTATATAGCGCAATATGAATGTTATAATGTGATAGGTGTGCCTGAAATTATATAGTGCTCCAATGCATTGGGTAAAGTGATTAATATCACTAGTTAAATGGAAATGATGCATGAACATGATACTAGTATTGTTCACAACTATGTGTGGTAGTTAACCACTAAGACACGATGTTTCATTTTTATGCATTGGCACATTTCAAGTCTTTTATTAATGATTCCTCACACGTTCATGATCCTTTTTCTATGTTATAATTGTGCTCAAACATTGTTATATTGTTCATATCTATTCTCTTACTGATCTTTTATCTCACCCCTTTTTTATGTATATCCTCAGGTGATTATGTGTACTAAGGAGTTTTCAAGGGACAATAAGAAGCTGGAGAAGAATGGATTAAATAAATGTTTAAGTTTTATGTTGTAAATGTTATATATAGTCCTAGTTTTTCCAATATACCAAACCTTTGGATCCTCATTATATAATACTATTATGTTGTTTATATTCTAAATTATGTAATAGTAGTGTAAGTAAAGTCTGGGTCGCTATATATATAAAAAACACGAACTTCGAGTCATACCAATCACATCGTGTGTCAAATTGACATGTGATAAATTTCTACACATCAAAAATGAATTGCAAATCATTTCCCTAATGTTTGAAAATAGTCTAATCTTTTTTAATTGGTTTTGGCTATGCGATATATGTTTTAAACTAAAATGATACTTTTATATTGAAAACATGAACCTCGAGTCATACCGACCACATCGTGTGTCAGATTAATATGTGGTCAATTACTACAAATCAAAAATGAATTACAAATTTTTGTCCTAAATTTTGAAAATAATCCAAGCTTGTTTTCTCAGTTTTGGATATGTGATGCATGTTTTAAACTAAAATGACACTATTATATTGAAAACATGTACTTCAAGTCATACCAACCACATTGTGTATCATATTGACATGTGATCTATTCTTAAATGTAACAAATGAATTATGGATCATTGTTCTAAAGTTTGAAAACAATATGAGATAATTTTCTCAGTTTTGGCTATGTGACATATGTTTTAAACTAAAATGACACTTTTATATTGAGAACACAAAATGCAAACACTACTATAAATACGACTTTTATCAGTGCTAAAAATGGCATTTAACAGCGCTAGAAAAGCGCTGTTAAAGCCGGTGAAGATAAAGGGGGGTCCCCTTTATCAGCGCTAAAAAGAAGCGCTGATAAAAGGGTCCTTTATCAGCGCTTTCTTTTTAGTGCTGATAAAAGACCCCTTTTATCAGCTCTTTTTGTTAGCGTTGATAAAAGTAAAAAAAAATTAAAAAAAATTAAAAAAAATTAAAAAAATTTAAAAAAAAACTACCAATCAGGGGGGCTTTTATAGCGCTTGAGCCCCCCCCTTTTACAGCGCTTCTAAGCCCCTCTAGCACCCGCACGCACCCCCTCCACCCTTTATTAGCACTAGCCCCCCCCCCCAAATCCAGCCCCATGAACGCGCCCCTGACTCCACCAGGTTTTGAACTCGAGACCTCCCCCTTACGCGCTAAGCCCTTACCACTCCTCTGTTTTGATTTGTTTTCCATTTCATGATATCTCTATTTATATATATATATATATATAGTTATATTTATTCATATAGTAATATATATTTATATTAATATATATATATATATATAATTATATTAATATATATATAATTATATTAATATATATATTTATAGTGATATTAATATATATATTTATAGTTATATGAATATATATATGTAGTTGTATTAATATATATATATAGTTAGATTAATATATAGGTATATAAATATTCTTATATTTTTATTTTAAATAAAATGGATATTAGTTACTATTTAGATAAAGCTAATATATTTTATATGTAAATATATTTTATTATTTATATTTATAATTAAATTTTTATGTGTGAATATATAAAAAATATGTATATATTGTTATATATTTGATTATAAATAGAAGTGCATTATAAAAAATGATAAAATTTTAAAGAAATAATATCAATATGAATGTAATAACTTGGAATAAATTCAGTACCCACCAAAAAAAGCCAATAACACCCCCTTAAATGAGGCTGAAAATCTACAAAATGTTAAAAAATCGGGGTATCCCGACTAAAAAATTAGTTTTGGAGGCCTTATGTACCTTTTTTGGCCTCGAAAAATGTTACAAAGACTTTTCCTAGGTCACTAGCGTGTAGAGCTCATCGCAGGATTTGATTTAATATGTTGTAGAGCTCAAACAAACACCTGGATCAAAAGTTATGGCCGTTTGAAGTTCGAGTTGCGTTTTCAACATATTTTGGATCTTTTTTTAATTTTTTTTTAATTTTTTTAGTCTTAAAATTGTTATTAAATGACTATTACTCCATAATAATTAGAAAATTATTAATTAAAAATATTTTTTTAATTTTTTTATAAGCCATTTTCACTAAATATCTTATATATTAAGTATATTAAGTGTAAAATTATATTTATACTTATCTAAAATATATTTAAAAATTATATGTTATATTTATATCAATACAACTATATCTATATATTTAAATATTAATATATATTTTTTAATGGATTTTTTTTGGAAGTAAACCCTTTATCAGCGCTTTTAAAAAAAGCGCTGATAAAGGGGTACCCTTTAACAGTGCTAAAAAAAGCGCTATTAAAGGGGGTACCTTTACCAGCGCTAAAAAAAGCGCTGATAAAGGCTGGAGATGGCCTTACCCAGTTTTGTGGTAGTGAAATGACGAGGCTATAAGCATGGAAGTGTCTTCCCCAACAATTGGTAATATGACTTCAAATTTTTGGGTATGAGGTTCCTCGAACCATTTCCCCACCCCTATTACCTCAGTTGCAGGCTTGAAGTCCAATCTCTCATGAGCACGAGCAACTTCATACATGTTACTAGCTCTTCCATAATCCGTAGAGCGTAACCCTCCATTATACTTCTCTTTGAGAAATAGGTTAAACATAATATCTAAGCATTGTGATACTAATTCTTCACATCCAAAATATATCTCTAAGGTTATAGCTAGTACTAGATCACAAACATAATAGGTAATCACCTCAACTTGATGTCGGAAAACATTCTGACACCATGTACTCTGCCCACTCATCTCTAAACAAATTTACTTCTTCTTTTGAGTACGTAGATTGTTGGAAATATTGGTAGTACTGAGAAAATATATTCAAATAAATTACTAACAAATATTTTAAATGAAATTGTAATTACCTTCGAAAATTGCTTGTTCGGGGATGCTAGTCTTTTTATTGTATATAACATTTTTCATAAATTTATATATGTAATATCCACAATCATTGTTGTTATTTTGGTTTGGATGGTGCAGGATATTGGTCAAAATAAGTAAATTATTTTGAAATATGTTTTGATAGTTAAATCTTACTATATATACATTAATATTTTTCCATTTAAGGAAATCTATAGGATTCTTATGTTCATTCACTAGCCTAATACCATGATTTAGCCTATATTTATAGATCACTCTATCATAAAAAAATTATCATTGAAACACAAACTAAAATATATAATTTGAATTTTACCTATAAAATATTAACTGTAGTGCATTAAAAATTCACAATAGACATCACGTGTGGTCAGTTTGATGGAAATCCATGTTTTGGATCAAAAAAACAAACATTTGGGGTATCCAAATTGATTGCTACTAGTGGTTCCTAAAAAAAATAAGTAATGAAAAAAAGAAAAATATATTTTATATGACTAGATTGTAGACTTTTACCCCTACATTGTAGCATTAAAAGGTGCCTCTCATCTATTATTTTATTTCAAATGCCTTTCTTAGTGCATCTTTTTTCTTTTCAATTTCTTCTAATTCCAAAGAAATTTTTTTCGTAGAAATGATAGAGGGATTAATGAGTCCAAATAGTTCTTTACAGGGTTTTCCATTAATATAGTAGTAATATACACGCCTATAAAAAATATGAATAGTTATTAATTGTAATGAACATTATATAACATTTTTTGGATAGATGGATTATGAGAACATACATCATGTATGTATCCACAACTAAGACTCAAAACCATTAAAACTTGATAATCTCATTTATACTCTCCAGACCAACCACATTTATACACTACAAAGAAATTGACTTTTACAAAAATAAATTTAGTGACAAACAATATATCTGTTGGTATAAATGAGTAATTCCAATAGATATTATGTTTTATTGGTATTAAATTCAAGTACCAACATTTCTTTTTACCAAAAAATATACATGTTGTTATTAATTGTTTGATACCAACATGCACTTTACTAATAATTTAATTTGTTACTTTATCATATTAATAACGCAATTTTTTCCAACAATTGAATCCATTATTATTAATTATTATTTCCAACATTTTATTTTCAATATATAAATTTATTACTTATTCACTATAAAAAAATCATTTAACAATATTTTTTTTATTAGTAACAGTTTACTAATAAAATTATATCACTATTATAAAAAATATAACAATATCAGGATCATTCATTTAAAAAAAGAAAAATAATGAAAAAATAAAACATATTCCCTTGCCTCTGCTCGTAGCCCCCCCACCCCCATCCCCACAATGGACTCCCGATCTTCGCCCCTCACCACTCATGCAATTGTGATCCCCACCTGTGTTCACACTCCCAGTTCATCACACCTCACACCCACACACTCGATTATCTACAACTGCTCATGTCCCCATTCACTGATGTTCGATTGTTTTTTCCTCTTTCAACTATAGAGACGAGGTGTAGGGAGGGTCATGGAAATAAACCCATTTATCGTTAAATCCATCCATGTTTTCTCATCTTATTAGGTATTCACTTCCTCTCTTAAAGTTTTCACCACATAAAATCATGGGTATATATTGTTTGAATTGAATTGAATTTAAGTTAGGGTTTCAGAAAAATTCAGATTAAATGAGATTCTTATTCATGTTCTTTTTTTGGGTGAATTTGGGATGCTAATTACATACTTCTCTAGATCCACTCTAGATAAAATAAACTTTATTCATTTCTCACATCACATGGAAAAGTGTTTGATCCCAACTTTGAAACATGTTCTCTTGGAGAGGATTCTTCCAACTTCCAAAACCCCTGCTGGAATTATGCTCCCCAAAAAATCTTCTAAGCTAAATCCTAAAAGAGTTGTTTTTGTTAGTTATAGGCATCATAGCAGTGAAGGAAATTTGATATCTGTCAGTTTAAAGGAAGGGTACATTATTTTGTTTCCTGATTATGGAGAAACTAAAGCTAATTTGGACAACATTCTTGGAACTCTTCACAATTGATCAGAGAAGAAGCAAAAAAGGTACACCTTTTGGTGAATATGTCTCTAACCATTTCAAATGAAGCAACACCTACACCATCTTACATTTCTAATTACAATGTATTTTTAAGAAAATGAGAATACTTTTATTATATTACAATGTTTTTTAAATATTAATCTTATACCTTATCAGAGATAATTATTAACTTTTGGCCAATGATTTCTTAATACATAGGATTTTGTTGGTAGGAAATCTAATTAATAATATCAACTTAGTCAGTACACCATGTATAGTTTTATTTTTACATGTATTTAATTATTTATATTTATCTAAATCATCTTGAATATACTCATAAATTTAAATTTGACATCCTTTTTTGTCATGTTTAATTTTTTCATACACATTGATCAAATAATAACTGATGTTCAATCCTAACATTCCATTTATGGAAACATTCAAATCCCTATAATCTATTCTGTGCAAACTACTTGTATACATTATGCGCAACTAATTCTCATATAATTGATTATTCATGTTCCTTAGATCCAAGACTATTGTATAAACTGTTATATAAAATAATCATAGAAAATAATCATATATTTGTTTATTCATGGTTTTTCATTTTAGGTTAATACCTCAGTCATCTTACCAACTAATCTGTTTGACATCAACATAATCTATGACTGTATATTTGACTCTACAAATATTTCACAATAAAAAAACCCTATTTGAGATCAGTAGATATTTTGAGGTATCTACTATAATTATGTAGTTTTATATTATTATAGATAATTAACAGTCTTTAATTATTTCTCTTTCCATTCTTTTTACTGATATCACTTTTCTATAACAAATTCTAAATAGTTTATCAAAATTGGTAACCACTACAAGCAGTTATTGTTAAGACATGTAATACAGTTCCATTTATTAACTACGCAACTGTTTCTATACCATTATTTCCTAACTTCTTATTGATATATTGGGTTTCTAACACTTATAATAGTTTTAATCTACATTTTAATTGCAATTGTTTTAGGATAAATATAACAAACACCATTGGTTTTTTGTTTTTTTCAAAACACCTACCAATGTATAGACCTATGGTTTGAAGAGTTCCAAACAGAGACAAAAAATATTTTTTAATGATGTTTTAATTGTTTGGTAGACCAAAATTGATTCTTTACATTCTGCTAATAATTGTTTTATTCTAAATAATGCTTTATAGTTTTATATAAGTGCTACAAAAAATATGCTTAATATGTTTTTTTAAACCTAATTATTAATTATTTAGTTATGTGTAGGTTACTAAATAATATATGAGGGTTATAAAGGGTGAGATCTGGGTACCATGGATATGTTCACTATAGGTGATTGGAACTAAACAATAGAATATATATCAATAACCTTTGGCTTCTACCAATCATCTAAAAATTTATAAAAAGAACTATATAAGTTTTAAAGATCTATGACCCATGAATATGAAATATTTCAATGTACTCTTGTGTGGATATAAACATCTCCAATGAACTATCATTGAATCCCTTATGCCAACTTAATCTTTAAAATTATTTTTCACTGTTGGTATACTTATCACTGATGTAAGATAAGAAAACTATTTTTTATCCAACAGTTTTTTCATTCCATTGAACATAAAAATGACTTATCTAGCTAATAATTCACATTAAATTAGCTTTCAATTATCATAATGTTATTTTTATTAGTTAAATTATAGACTAATGTTTTCATTTCAAATCTAATAACACCCTGGACACACAAATTAGACTAAAATTGATTACCCTAAACTACCACAACATCAAAACTAACAAAAATTATCAAGTTTAATACCTTAACTACATGAGCACATTCGATCCATTACATAATATTGTAAAAAAATTATTTACCAAAAAAATTGTACCCTTCATTTTTGAAAATATATTTTGATGTGCTGATTATTTTCAACTATTAGCTGCATTTCTGAATTTGTATTTCCAAAAACCCAATAAATCATAGATTAAAGTAAATTCATTTCATTGAAATTAGTGGGTGTTGTTTTTGTTTCTTAATTTTGTGGTTTTGGCTTGGATTATTGAAATATGCCTTGGGTTGGAGCTCTGGATTGTTTCATTTGGTTATGTTCTATTGCATGTTAAAATTGTGTTATTGTTTCTAGTTTTCCTAGGAAGATGCTGAAAGTATTATTTGATAATTTCTGAAACTATTTTTGATATTCTAGCATCATCTCAATGTGAAAATTGAGAAGTATTTGTGTTTTTTATGAAATATATGATTTTTTATTAAAAACCCTTGATTTTATTTTATGAAAGTCTGATGTAGTTGTAGTATTGGTGGTCTTTAGAAATATTAATTGTATTTTGAGGGAATGGTATGGATTTGTGGTTATACACTACAAAGGAATTGCCTTTTAACAATATAAAGAAATTTAGTGACAAAAAATATATCTGTTAGTATAAATGAGTAATTACAACAGATATTATGTTTTGTTGGTATTAAATTCAAGTATCAACATTTCTTTTTACCAAAAAATATATATGTTTTTATTAATTGTTTAATACCAACATATACTTTACTAACAATTAAATTTGTTACTTTATCATATTAATACCGACATTTTTTTCCAACAATTGAATCCATTATTATTTATTATTATTTCCAACATTTTATTTTCAACATATAAATCTATTACTTATTCACTACAAACAAATAATTTAAAAATAATTTTTTTATTAGAAATAGTTTACTAAAAAAATTATATTACTATTATAAAAAATATAATAATATATGAATCATTCATTTTAAAAAAAGGAAAAACAATGAAAATAAAACATATTCCCGGACCTCTACTCGGAGTCCCCCCCGACCCCCTGTAGGTTCCGGGTGTAGCAGAAGCATGCAATGAGTGATGCCCAACTTTTCTTTTTATCATGTTCAATGATCAATCTGAGATCTACATGATGATAAATGTCGTGTTCAATGTAATTGAATCAAAGAAGACAAAAAAATATGAATCACGTCAGAACTAGAGAGATAGGATCATCACATATTATTTATAATTAATTTAATTAAATAAGAATTACCTTGATGGAATTATTTCTTCATTGATGGATCTGGTAATAGATTTGTGATGTATCGCCATTGCACTGTAGGAATCAAGTGTGAATTATCTCTAGTGGTGATCCACACACATTCCACAAATCTCCAAACGTCGCCAAAGGAATCTTCAGGTGCTAGCATGACAGATCCTTGCGCTTGCATCGTCTGCCTTTAATCGATATGAGAATTGATTGTAAAGTTTTCTTCTTGATCTGGTGGAGGAATATTGCTCTCCGTTATGGGAGATATCTTGGAGAAGAGAGATCTCAAGGGTTTGAGAGAATTCTCTAATTCCACTATGCACTACCCAAACAAATGTATTGTTCTAATTGATAAAATAACACAACTGGGTTTATATATCTATAAGGTTAAAATAAAATAATTGCACAAGTGACCTTAATTATTTATTTAATCCTAGTGAAAACCCCATGTCAAATAATAATAATAATAATAATAATATTTCTCACCATTTTATTAACTTGTGAATTAAAATTAAATATTATTTAATCAAATAATATTCAATATTTATTATTTTCTCACCGGACCTAAAATCCCGGCCCATCATTCCTCCATAAATATTTATCGAACCTTGAATAATGTCTATTTATTTATTAAATAAATATCATTGTATTATTATATAATAAATAAATAAACATTATATTCACTAAATATAGAATAAATATTTATTAAATATTCCGCTCATATTGTATTCATTCGAATAACTGGTGATAGAATAATTGCGATCAAGAAAACATGAATAATTGTGAAACCATATGTGGGAATAATATTTATTCAACTTGTTAAATAATAAATAATAATATATTATTTAACTGAAATTCTAGATACACTTAGTGTGTGACCCTCTAGGCCTCTTTCTCAGTGGCATTAGGCGAAACAACCTAAAGTCTAAGGTTAACATCTAAAAACATGTCAAGACACCCATAGAGAAAGAAGTTAATGTCACAATGACATAATACCTCATACAGATTCTTACTATGTAATATAATCCCTTTATCACAATATCCCAAATCAAGCAGGTTTCATGTCAGTGTCATCAACCTATATGCTTGATGTCTCTTTCTTTGACTTTTCAAAAATAGAACTTGCCTATAGAACACCATGAACATGAATTTATTTAGGTTATATCATTTACATCAAAGAGCCTGAGATATTAACTATGTTAAATAACAGAAGAGATAAATCATTTATCACATTATTCATTAATGCAATATTACTCATGACACACCCAACGTATCTTACCTCGCTGCGAACATCCGTCATCACGTTTTTCATCATTACATAAAAGTACGCAACTCATCATACTCATTAATAATAATATTAAATTTTAAGGACCAATACACACGTCCATAGATAGTAACATCCAATTACACATATAAATGTGGATTTTCTAGTGGTGGGTCCCATTCTCATAATATCCTACTAGATATTACCAAGGGCGTACACTATGAGAAGGTACCTCAAAGTCCTATGAGTCTCCACCTCTGATATCTTGTATCACTCATGTCTCTCAAATGATATCATCCGGCTATAGAACATATATTTAAGAATAGTGTCGTAGCACTTATGAATTCCCATCATAGCGGGGAACTGTTATGACCTTTTAATGCGACGACCACTCTAGGGACATTATCACATACTGTGTTACGTAGAATAATAATCATGATGTGATAAGAAATTTATTAATATTCAAAACTATGAATACAAGTTATCATAAAGTACACAGAATTTGGTTATAGGGAACCAACTCCAACAGACTCTCACTTGCACTAGATCCAACTACCAACAAAATTAAGTTCAATAGCTCTCACGTGATACTCATGTTACTGCTGAGATATGACTTTAGTCAAGGGGTCCACCACATTCTCTTCCACGGGTACTCTTGTCACTGTAACTTCACCTCTTTGATAAAAATACCTCAAGAGGTGATACTTACAGAGTATGTGATTTGTCCATTAGTGTGACCTTAGCTCTTTTGTAAGATCCACCGCTACAGTATTATTACAATACAATGGGGTAGAGTATTTACTGATAGGTACCATATCAAGATATTGGACAAAGTTCTAAATTCAAACAACTTCCTTGGATTCATTATAAGTCGCTATATACTCAGAATCCATTGTAGAATCAACAACAACTGGTTGCTTTGAACTCTTCCAGATCACAACTCCTCTGTTGAGATAGAAAGAATATCCTAACTGTGACTTCATATCATTTGGATCTATTTGAAAACTAGAATCAGTATAACCCCCAATAACCAACTCCTCGTCTTCTCTATATACCAGTAACATATCCTCAGTTCTTCTCAGATACTTAAGGATAGACTTAAAAAGCAGTCTAATGTTATTCTCCTGGATCTGCTTGATATCTATCTACCATGCTCAATGTGTAGGAAACATCAAGTCTAGTACATAACATGACATACATGATTGATCTTATCACTGAATCATATGGGATCTTACTCATTATATACTTCTCATGTTGTGTTTAAGGACACATTTTATTAGAAATATGTAAACCACGAGACACTAGAACCAATACCTTCTTGGATTGTTCCATACTAAATCTATTTAGTATCTGGTCAACATATATACTTTGAATTAGTCCAAGAAGCCTCTTGGATCTATAAAACATGATCTTGATCCCTAGAATATAAGCTACTTAACCTAAGTCCTTCATGGAGAAACATTTTTTTAACCATTCCTTAACATATTTTAAGACCGGTATGTCATTTCCAATAAGTAATATGTCATCAACATATACTACTAGGATAACGAACACATTCCCACTAAACCTCTTATAAACGCATGAATCACATTCATTCTTAATGAAACAAAATTATTTTATGGATTCATTGAATTGAATGTTCCATAACCTAGATTCTTGTTGCAATCCATAGATGGATCTCTGCAACTTGAATTTTTTTGGATTCACCGGGAGTCACAAACCCTTATAGTTGTGTCATATAGACATCTTCCTATAGGTTTCAATTAAGGAATGCAGTTTTGACATCCATCTTCTAAATCTCATAGTCATGGTAAGCTGCTATAGCAAGTAGAGTTCTGATGGATTTAAACATTACAACTGGTGAAAAGGTTTCATCGTAGTCAATTCCTTGATGCTATTTAATCCCTTTATCTAATATCCTTACTTTATAGATATTTAATTTACCTTCCATATCAGTTTCCTCTTGAATACCCATTTGCATCCAATAGGATTTACATTATTCAGTGCATCAACCAAAGACCAAACTTGGCTCTGATACATGGAATCCATTTCAGAATTCATGGATTATTACCATTTATAGCTTCTGAGCTCTATAATACCACCTTTTAGGAGATAGGTTCATCATTGTCAACTAATAACGAGTCACCATATTCGGTGACTAGAAAACCATATCTCTATAGTTCTCTTACCTCTTTTACAGTCTTACACAGTACTTGTGTTTCAGGAACTACTTCTTCTACAAGGACCTATGGAATCTGTTCCTGTACAAACTCTTATGCATCTTTAGCATAAAATTCCTCGAATTTAATATTTCTCCCATTATACTTTTTGAGGATGTTCTCCCTCTCAAGAAAGATGGCTTGTCTGGTGAAAATCACTTTCTTGGCTGAGGGGTTGTATAGGTAGTATCCATTTGTTTCCTTAGGATACCCTATAAAGATACAATTTGTTCCCTAGGGTGTTAATTTGTTTCCTAATAATGTCTTAACAAACGAATTGAAACTCCATACATGTGTATGCGACAAAATAAGTTTCTTTACACTCTATAACTCGAATGGAATTCCATTTTACACTTTAGTTGGTACTCAATTTAATGTGTATTCCATAGTTTGTAATGTATATCCCCAAAAGGATAATGTAAGATCTGTATGACTTTTCATCAACATTACCATGTCTAACAAGGTACGGTTTGTCCTTTCACTAACACCATTCTACTATGGTGTATAAGGTGGAGTGAGTTGATATAGAATCCCAAACTCCCATAAGAAGTCGATAAAATCTTGTTTAATATATTCACCACCTGGATCCAATCAAAGATTCTTTATTTTCTTACCAATTTGATTCTCTACTTCATTATTTAATTCTTTTGAATTTCTCAAAGGACTCAAACTTATACCTCATCAAGTAGATATAGACATATCTACTCAAGTCATCAGTAAAAGTTATAAAGTAAGAATATCTACCTCTATATTCTACTATAAATGGTCCACACACATCACTGTGTACCAATCCTAGAAGCTTTGTGACCCTTTCATCCTATCCACCAAATGATGGTTTGGTCATTTTTCCTTTTAAAAAAGCATGAAATCTTTCGATTAGTTTTAGCTTAGAAGAGTCTAAATAACCATCTTGATAGAGCTTTGTCAAACGCTTCTCATTTACATGACCAAGACAGCGATGCCATAACTAGGTGTTATATGAGTCATGTGAATATGATTTGTTACCAATTTTCAATACTTGGTTTTCATAATTTAATACATAAATAACGTTATTTAAATGTTCCATACCATAAAATATGTTGTCCCTATAAAAGAAACAACTTTTATTTCCAAATTTGACAATAAACCCATCTGCATATAAATATGATATACAAATTATGTTCTTGGTAACCGTAGAAACATAATAACAATCTTTCAAAACCAAAATCATTACCATTGGTAATGAAAGGTGGTAGTCACCAATGGCCTGAGCAGCCAACCATGCACCATTAACAGCTCTCAGATCCACCTATCCTTTGAAAATATTTTAGAATATAATTTGTTCCTATATTTAGATACAGATGCAAGCACCACAATCTATATCTAATACCCAATGTGTAGATATGGAAGGATTACACTTGATAACAAATGTACCTTTAGATTCCCATAACTTTTGGGTGTAGTTCCTCTTCTAGTGTCCTGGCTTGCCGCATGTAAAACATACCACCTCTTTTTCCTTGCCTTACCTCGGGATATTCCTCTTCTTAGAAGAACCGTGCTTGGGAGCTTTAGATTATTTATAGGCCTTGGGCCCCTTTTCCTTATTCTTCCTTTTCTTGTTCACCATAAGAACCAAAGGTTTATCATGCCCCATGTCCTTATCCACTTGGTGAATCAAAGTAAGAAGTTCCAAGATACTCTTCTCATTATTTATCATATTGTAATTGAAAATAAAACTGAATAAGGACTTGGGAAGTGATGAAAGTATGATATCTGTATGCAAATCATATGATAATTTAACTCCTAAGATGTCTAAGCATTCAATGTAGCCAATGAGCTTGACTACAAGATGACCAGATGGTACATAATCTCCAAGGTTAGTTGTAAATAAAGCATTGGAGATATCATACCTCTCTTGTATCTCCTTCTCTTGATAGAGATCCCAAAGGTGAGACATCATACTATATGCATCAATGTCCTCATGTTTATTCAAAATCTCATTATAAATATATGATAGCATGAAACACCAAACATATGCAGCATTGACATGTGTCTATCATGGGGGGTGACAAAAACAAATATTACCTAAGTTAAAATGTAGTAAAGTGGGAAACCTAGGTTGTTTCCAGAGAGGAATTCACAACAATTACATTTGTCACTTAAATTTGAGAAAGAAGTGGAAGTTGTTTTTGAAATTGTTTGATTTTAAAAAGAAAGCAAGCAATTGAAAATAAAGTTTTAACACAAGTGGATGAAGAGAATGATGGGGTTAGGGTATGATCACCTTTTTCAATTTCATCATCATCATAAAAATCATTCACCCTCTCTTCCTATTTAATAATAAATGAAAGACTCCTCAATCGAGTTATCAACCATCCTTGGTTAAAGAAAACAATGGAACCCACTCCTATGTGCATGGAAGTTCATAAAAAATTATTAAATAACTAAGGAAATACCCAATTGGGAATTGTTTATCCTTATAAATATATAAATTATTAAATAGTTACACACATATTCCAATGATCTCTATACACTCACCACCTAACAAAATATACTCGATCGAGACAAATTGCACTAGGTGGAGGGAGTTACAAGTTCTTCAACCAAAGATATAAACAATGAATACACTAAAACCCAAAACATGGTCACATTAAGTGAATTGGTAACTAATAAAAATAGAAATAATTCAATATAAAAAGAGAGTTTTACATTTAGGTTCAACACTCTGACATTACAAAAGTGAAACTCCCCCTTCCCCGGACACTCAAAGGCTTTACCCCTCCATGTGAAGGGTAATAAAGTTAAAAGGGAAAGAGGAGATCATAATGAAAATAAGAAAATAGAAAATAGAAAATAGAAAATAGAAAATCAAAAGCACTTCAAGACTCCAATACTCCATAACAAACCCTCTTTCACCTTCTTCAACCCCTTTGAATAAAAGTGAACGTTCATATATATAGGGTTGAGGGGTGGAAAATTTTCCCTCTAGATTCACTCCTCCAAAAGTTTGAGTCAATTTAACATCATAAATGGTCGAATATTGGGTAGGTTCCTTTATAAAAGTTTCCCCCCTATATCTTTATCATGATCACACAAAATATTAGAAGATTTATACAAGTTTCAAAAAACCTATCCTCAAATTACCGATGAATAATTTTTCTTCCCGAGGAGGCTTCTCAAATACCTCCACTTTGGCGCATGTAATGGATGACTTAATGACATAATTTCTTCATTAAATTTAATTTGGAAATGAGTAAAGGAGTTATATTTCTATTACAGTTGAAATAACTCAATTTGGAGTTATTTAGGCTGAGATATACTTCAATAACTGAGGTGGGGTCCATTCTGTCAGCCATCAAACTTTGTCCACTTGATTTATTTTTATGAGCCATTATGTGTCAAATTGGACCTAGGTCCAGAAGAAAAAGTTGAATCCCATGAGAAATTAAAGCCTAAAAAAATGAATCACTCAATTTGAATAAAAAATTGTAAAAGATATGATTGAAATATAGAAGATCCAAAAAACTGCTAAATTTCCAAAATTAAAAAATTTTCACAATTAAGTCCAAAATCCACTAAAAATATTAAAATGATACAAATAAGCTCAAATTGATTAATTGGAAGGGGTTAAGTCATTAAAAAAACATGAAAAATAAAGAAAAATATTATCTCTATAAATAATCATTAAGATGTTTCTCATAGAGAGATAACTCTTCATCACTTTCCTCATTACCAGGCGCAACTGGAAAATGTTCTTCCAACACATACAATTTCCATTCATGGTGAAGCATAACGTGTAAGCGACTTTACTACTCTTTGAATTTTTTTCTAGTGAGATGGTTATCCTTATTAAGTATGGATCAAAACGATATGTTTGAATTCATTTTAATGTTTTTTATACAAAAATAATATGAGCATGATTTTAGTACTTTATCTGATAAAATTTAGACAAATAAATAAATATTAAATTTACTAGTCGCCAACTATTTTATCGAAACCCAATATCCATCACCATTGGTTTTTGGAATATCCTATTTCTTGGAAATCCTAGTGTCAAGGATCCATATTACCCTTCTCATTACCCCAACTTTGGTTGTTCAATCAACTTGAATAATTTTAGGTAGACATTCTAAATGCCAAATGCATTAACTCATAGTTCCTTGATCCGTTGAGTGGACTCCCCAATCATGAAATCCTTAAATTGGATTTCCTCAACCTTTGCCTCTTATTTACACCAAGTCCTTATTTGGAAGTCAACCCTTGATATGAACTAAGTTAAGTCAACCCAAAACTTAAAGTTAGAATTCCCTAATAATTGAAAACACCCCAACTTTGGCTGGTCAAGCACTTTGAAATATGGTTCGATTTTTACTAAAGTAGTGGAAGGATATACTGACTTAATATTTACAATTGAGGGTTTTTATCATTTATGCATAAATTTACAATTATTATCTTTATCATATGCTTGTTAATATTAATTGGATTCACTTAAGTGATTAACCATGTCTTAGATAATATTTATGCATAAGCCAATTTATTTTAGCTATATCTTGCATGCTCATTAATTTCATTAATTTATGTGATCACAACAAAACATCCATACTGAAATAACCATACAGCTGACAAAAATAAAATAATAAAGTGGTATGATCATGAGCTTTTACTTATGGTTAGTTTATATAATGGTTGATAAACTAACCATTGAACCAGGGGAAAAACACCTTGAACCATTTAAGGTTCGTGTTACAACTTTCCACTTAACCACTAATGTGTCTCTTTTGGATTGGTTTTGCCTTGGCTCCTAAATTGAACTGCCTCCACTAGCTTGGGAGCTCCATCCATTACATATGATTTTACTCACACATAGGTGAGGGGAAAAGAGTTTACATAAAAGGAACCATGTGCATGAAAGCACTACATAATAAGAGGAGAGAAGGCACACATGCCAAAAATTTAATTTAATAATATATTAAAAGGAAACCAATATCATACAAAGGTCTGGTCTTTTTTCATGATCATCCGCATGTATGCAACGAATTACACATTTAATAAAACTAGCATTCAATTCTTAATCATTCTTATTTAAGATAAATCATGGTCAAATCAATTAATTATTATCTTTAATTAATCAATTATTTTATCTTCATTCTCATATGAATTTCCTTGAGATTACCATCCATTATAATTTTAAAAAAATAAATTCATTTAAAATTAACCATGTACATAAATGTACCTTGTAGGAAATACAGTGAATACCTATTCAAATCTACCCAACATGTATTATACTCGTATACTTTTTTATTATTTGTGCCATATAACATACATGAACTATCACATATTTTCATGATGTGTAGTATCAACTTAATCATTACACAAATTACATGATTTTTCTGTAACGTGTCATGCTTTAATTCACATAGAGTAACAACTGTAATACGACTCATACATGATATACAGATCCAATCATTATGAAGATGTTAATTAAACACACACACACACATAGATATATTAAAACCCATCACATGGAGTGTCCTATCAACTTAATGACCACACACAAGAACATGTTTCAAGGTTTACATAATATAATAAATAAATTTTAAATCTGTATAATTTGGTATAAGTACACAGCGTGTGTAGCCAAGCTACATGGCGTGTACATATCTCACCTTCTATCTAAGGTATACACCTAGGGACTCGGTGTGTAAATAGTACCTTGTAAAAATGGAGTGCATGATGTGTCTAATTGGATACACACCATGTGATCTCTGAATCACATGGTCACCAGTCAAATAGGTCATGTATGGTAATACATGGCCCGTATGCGACTCAAAGGGACTACATGTTGTGTATGTGTTCTACATAGAGTGTACTCTGATTAACCGTGAACCACCCTGTCCTGGTCAACACATAGTGTAAGGTATTTAATGAACCATTTATAATCAATGCACACGATTTGAATTAATTTCCAAATTAATTTTTAATGCATTGACCACAAGTACACGATGTGTAATTCTGATTACACGGTGTGTAATTCTGATTACACGGTGTGTAATTCTGATTACACGGTGTGTAATTCTGATGACACGGTGTGTAATTCCAATTACACAGCATGCACTCCTATTTTATCTGGCTAGAATCCTTGGAACCTATGGATGAGATATTCTATTTTATTTCATTCATTAAATTAATCATATCGATTAGATCTATAAGGAATGATGGAGGGAGAAACATATCTTGTAATTCAGATTAAAATAATGATTAAACTTGAATTGAAAAACTAAATTAAAATGAATAAATCACCAATGATCTTTAAATAATTATAAATAATTATGTGACCACTTTGATACCACTTGTAGGTTTTGGGCACAGTGTAAGCATATGATGGTCAGTGCCTAAATTTTCTTTTTGTCGTGTTCAATGATCAATCTGAGATCTACACGATGATAAATTCCGTGTTCAATAGAATTGAATCAAAGAAGACAGACAACATGAATCATGATAGAACCAAAGAGAGAGTATCATAACATAAGATTTATAATTAATTTAATTAAATAAGAATTAACTTGATGGAATTCTTTATTCACTACTACAAACACGACCTTTATCAGCGCTAAAAATGGCCTTTATCAGCGCTAGAAAAAGCGCTGATAAAGCCAGCGTAGATAAAGGGGGGTTCCCCTTTATCAGCGCTCCGAAAAGCGCTGATATAGGACCCCTTTATCAGTGCTAAAAAAAGCGCTGATAAAGGGGTCTTTTATCAGCGCTAAAAAAAGCGCTGATAAAAGTACCCCTTTATCAGCGCTTTTAAAAAAGCGCTGATAAAAGTTTAAAAAATTAAAAAAAAATTAAAAAAAATTAAAAAAAATTAAAAAAATACTGCGAATCGGGTGGGATTTTATAGCGCTTGAGCCCCCCATTTTATAGTGCTTTTCTGCCCCTGTACAGCACCCCACACACCCCCTTCACCCTTTAACAGCGTTTGCTGCTATATTCCCCCATGCGCGCGCGCCCCTGCCTCCCACAGGATTTGAACTCGAGACCTCCCCCCTGCGCGCCTAAGCCTTTACCACTACTCTATTTTGATTTGTCTTCCAATTCATGATATATATATATATATATATTTAATTATATTTATTCGTATAGTAATATATATTTATATTAATATATATATAGTTATTAGATTATAATATATATATATAAAGTTATATTATAATATATATATATATAGTTATATTATAATATATATATATATAGTTATATTAATATATATATATATAGTAATATTAATATATATATATAGTGATATTAATATATATCTATATCTATATATATATATATTTAGTTATATTTATTCGTATATTAATATATATTTATATTAATATATATATAGTTATATTAACATATATATAGTTATATGAATATATATATAGTTATATTAATATATATATAGTGATATTAATATATATACTTATAGTAATACTAATATATATATATGTAGTTATATTAATATATATATAGTTATTAGATTAATATATATATATATATAGTTAGATTAATATATATATATATAGTTAGATTAATATATATATATATAGTTAGATTAATATATATGTATATAAATATTCATATATTTGTATTTTAAATAAAATGGATGTTAGTTATTATTTAGATAAAGCTAATATATTTTATATGTAAATATATTTTATTATTTATATTTGTAATTAAATTTTTAGGTATGAATATATAAAAAAATTGTACATATAGTTATATATTTGATTATAAATAGCATTGCATTATCAAAAAGGATAAAATTTCAAATACATAATATCAATATGAATGTAATAACTTGGAATAAATTCATTCCCCACCAAAAAAAGCCAATAATACCCCCTTAAACGAGGCTGAAAATCCACAAAATGTTAAAAAATTTGGGTACCCCGACAAAAAACTCAGTTTTGGAGTCCTTTTGGGCCTCTTTTGGCCTCAAAAAACGCTTGACTGGGGTCCCCCTGGGTCACAATGACGTAGAGCTCGTCGCAGGCTTTGATTTGATATGTGGTAGAGCTCAAACGGACACCCGGATCAAAAGTTATGGCCGTTTGAAGTTTGAGTTGCGTTTTCAACATATTTTGGATCTTTTTTTAATTTTTTTAATTTTTTAGTCCTAAAATTGTTATTAAATGACTATTACTCCATAATGATTATCAAATTATTAATTAAAAATATTTTTTTAATTTTTTAAGAATCCATTTTCACTAAATATCTTATATATATATATTAAGTATAATAAGTGTAAATGTACATTTATACTTATCTAAAATATATTTAAAAATTATATATTATATTTATATAACAATATAAATATATTTATATATTAATATATTAATATATTTTTAATTTTTTTTTTGAAGCCGACCCTTTATCAGCGCTTTTAAAAAAAGCGCTGATAAAGCCCCCCCCTTTATCAGCGCTACTAAACAAGCGCTGATAAAGGGGGGGCGCTGCGAAAAACTGTTTTTGTGGTAGTGATTCTTTGATGGATCTGGTAACAAATCTATGATGCACCATCATTTTGTTGTAGGAATCAAGTGTAGATTCCCTCTAGTGGTGATCCACACATGTTCCATGAATCTCTAGATGTTGCCAAAGGAATCTTCAGGTGCTAGTATGACAGATCCTTACGCTTGCGTCATCTGCCTTTGATCACTATAAGATTTTCTTCCAAAGTGTTCTCCTTGATCTGGAAAAGGAAGATTGCTCTCTTTTCTTGGGAGAGATCTTAGAGAAGAGAGATCTCAAGGGTTTGATAAAATTATCCAATTTCATTGTGCACAACCCAAACAAATAAATTGATCTAATTGAGAAAATAACATAACCGGGTTTATATATCACTAAGGTTACACAAGTTCCCTTAATTATTTATCTAATCCTAGTGAAAACCCCATGTCAAATAATAATAATATTATTATTTCTCAACATTCGTTTAACTTGAAAATTAAAATTAAATATTATTTAATCAAATAACATTCAATATTTATTATTTTATCCCCGGACCTAAAATCTCAGTCTGTCATTCCTCCATAATATTTATCAGACCTTGAATAATATATATATATTTATTAAATAAATATCACTACATTATTCACCAATAAATAAATAAATATTATATTTACTAAATAGAAACTAAATATTTATAAAATATTTTGTTCACATTATATTCTCTCAAATAACTGGTGACAAAATAAATGTGATAAAAAAAACTTGAATAATTATCAAACCACACGTGATAATAATATTTATTCAACTTTTTAAATAATAAATAATAATATTTATTCAACTTGTTAAATAATAAATAATAATATATTATTTAACTGAGATTCTGGATTCACTTAGTGTGTGACCCTCTAGGCCTATTTCTCAATAGAATTAGGTGAAGCAGCCTAAAGTCCAAGGTTAGCATCTAGAAACATGCTAAGGAACCCATAGAGAAAGAAGTTAATGCTACAACTAAATAATACCTCATATAGACACTTATTGTGTAATGTAATCCCTATATAAAAAAATCTCAAATAAAGCAGGTTGCATGCCGGTTCCATCAACCTATGTGCTCGATGTATCTTTCTTTGACTTTCTAGAAATAGAACTTGCCTATAGAACACCATGACCATGGATTTATTTTGGCAATATCATTTCCATAAAAGGGATTGATATATTAACTTCTGTTAAAGAATATAAGGGATTAATACTTTCTTACATTATTTATTAATGCAATATTATTTGTGACATACCCAACATATCCTACCTCACCACAAACATATGTCATAATGGTTTTCATAAATACATCAAAATACATGACTAATAATACTCATTAATAATAATATTAAATTCTAAGTACCAATACACATGTCCATAGATAGGAACATCCAATGACACATATAAATGTGGATTTCCTACTGGCGGGTCCTGTTCTCATAATATCCTACTGGATATTACCAAGGGCATACACTAGGAGAAGGTGGCTCAAAGTCCTATGAGTCTCTACACCTAATAGCCTGTATCACTTATGTCTATCAAATGATATCATCAATCAATAGAAAATATATTTAAGAATAGTGATGTTGCACTTCCAGGTTCTCATCATAGTGAGGAACTGCTATAACCTTTTAGTACGACAACTAATCTAGGGACATTATCACATACTACATTATGAAGAAGAACAATCATTATGTGATAAGAAGTTTATTAAAATTCAAAACTATGAATATGAGTTTTCATAAAGTACACAAAAGTTTGTTCTAGGGAACCTACTCCAACACCCCCATGATATGGCCTCCCGATCTTTATCCCTCACCACCCACGCAGTAACGATCCCCACCTGTGCTCACTCTCCTAGTTCATCACACCCCATACCCACACACTTGATTATCTACAACTGCTCATACCCCTGTCCACTAATATTCAATTTCTTTTTTTCTCTTTCAATTATAGAGATGATGTGTAGGGATGGGCATGGAAATTAACCCATTTCTCATTCAATGCATCTATGTTTGGCCCTATTACCAGGCGTGTACTTCCTCAATTGAAGTTTTCAACATGTAAAATCATGGGTATATATTATTTGAATTTAATTTAATTTAAGTTAGGGTTTTATTGAAATTCATATTAAATGATTTTTTCTATTATTGTTCTTTTTTTGGGTGACTTTGGGATGCTAATTACATACTTCTCCAGAGACACTATAGATGAAATAAACTTTCTTCGTTTCTCACATCACATGGAAAAGTTTTTGATTACAACTTTGAATTATGTTCTCTTAGAGAGTATTTTTCTAACTTCCAAGACCACTACTAGAATTATGTTCCCCAATAAATCTCCTATGATGAATCTTGAAAGAGTTGTTTTTATTAGTTCTGGGAATCATGGTAGTAAAAGAAATTTGATCTCTATAAGTTTATAGGAAGGGGACATTTTTATGTTGCCTAGTTATGGAGCAACTGAAGCTAATATAGATGAAATACCTAGAAATCTCCATGATTTATCATATAAGAAGCAATAAAGGTACAGCTTTTGGTGAATATTTCTCCAACCATTTCAAATGCAGCAACACTGAACATCTTATATTTCTCATTAAAATGTTTTTTTAAGAAAATTATCATTATTTTATTATATTACAAGGGTTTTTAAATTTGAATATTATACCTTATGATAGATAATTATTAACTTTTGGTTAATGATTTCTTAAAGAATAGGATTCAATTGGTCAGAAATCTAATTAACAAGTTCAAATTAGTCAACACACCATGTATAGTTTTGTTTTTACATGTATTTACTTATTTACATTTATTTAAATTATATTGAATATACTCATAAATTTAAATTTTAAATCTTTTTTTGTCATGTTAAATTTTTTGCATACATATTGCTCAAATAATAACTGATGTTCAATCCTAACATTCCATTTATGGAAACATTCAAATCCCAGTGATCTATTCTATACAAAGTGCTTGTATACATTATGCATAACCAATGATCATATAATTGATTATTCATGTTCCTTAGATCCAAGTCTACTTTATAAAATATTTTAAAATATTCATAGTAATTAATCATATATTTGTTTATTCATGGATTTTTGTTTCAGGTCAACACCCCATTAATCTTTCCAACTTATCAGTTCGACATCAATATCATTTGTGACTGCATATTCGACTCTATAAATATTTCATAACAAAAAAACCCTATTTGAGTTCAGTAAATGTTTTGAGGTATCTACTGTCATTATGTAGTTTTATATTCTTATATATAATTAACACTCTTTAATTATTTATCTTTCCATTTTTTGCTGATATCACTTTTCTATAACATCTTCTAAATAGTTTATCAGAACTGGTAACCACTACAACTAGTTATGGTTAAGTCATGTCATACAATTTTGTTTCTTGACTACACAACTTTTTCTATACCATTATTTTCTAGCTACTTATTGATATATTGCTTTTATTCCACTTATAGTAGTTTTAATCTACATTTTAATTACAATTGTTTTAGGATAAATATAACAAGCACCATTGGATTTCTATTTTGTTTCAAAATGCCTACTAATGTATAGACTTATGGTTTGAAGAGTTCCAAACAGTGACACAAACTATTTTTTTAATGATGTTTTAAAGGTTTGGTAGAACAAAATGGATTCCCCACATTATGCTAATAATTGTTTTATTCTAAATATTGCTTTGTATTTTTATATAAGTGCTTCCAAAAATAGGCTTAATATAATGTTTTTAAACCTAGTTATTAATTATTTAGTTCTATATAGGTTACTTAGTAATATATGAGGATTATAAAGGGTGAGATATGGATCTGATGGGTATGTTCACTATATGGGATTGGAACTAAATAATATAATATAGATCAGCAACCTTTAACTTCTACCAATCATCTAAAAATTTCTAAAAAACACTATATAAGTTTGAAAGATCTACGACCCATGTATATTAAATCTTTCAAGTAATATTGCGTGGATATAAAAATCTACTATGATATATTACTTAATCCCTTATGCCAAATTAATCTTTAAAAGTATTTTTAACTATTGGTATACTTATCTCTAATGTAAAATAAGAAAACTGTTTTTTCGTAACTGTTTTTTATCCAACAAATTTCTTATTCCATTGAACATAAAAATGACTTGCATGATAATAATTGAAATTAAATTAGCTTTCAATTATCATCATGCTATTTTTATTAGTAAAATTATAGACCAATGTTTTCATCTTAAATCTAATAACACCATGGATACACAAATTGGACTGAAGTTGATTATCCTAATCTTCTACAACATCAAAACTAACAAAAATTATCAAGCTGAATACCTTAACCACATGAGCACATCTGATCCATAACATAATATTAGTAGAAATTATTTTCCAATAGAATTGTACCCTTTATTTTTGAAAATATATTTTGATGTGTTGATTATTTTCATCTACCAGCTGCATTTCTAAATTTGTATTTACAAAGACTCAATGAATCATATATGCAAGTAAATGTATTTCATTCAAATCAGCGGCTATTGTTTTTGTTTTTTTATTTGGTGGTTTGGCTTAGATGATTGAAATATGCCTTGGGTTGGAGCTTTGTATTGTTGCATTTGGTTATCTTCTGTTGCATGTCGAAATCGTGTTGTTGTTTCTAGTTTTCCCAGGAAGATGATGAAAGTTTTATTTGATAATTTCTGATTTTTTATAGTATAGAGACATCTCAATGTGTAAATTGAGCAGTATTTTCATTTTATATGAAAATAGATGCATTTTTTTTATTAAAAACCCTTGATTTTATTTTGTTTCAGTCTGATATAGTTATAGTATTGGTGATATTTAGAAATATTAATTATATTTTGAGGGAATTGTATTAATTTTTGGTTACAAACCCATTTGAACATATGAAAGAAGCTCATGGATTAAGCAAATTAACCCCTAATGGAACATAGATGAGCTTCTTTGTTGCGATGTTAATAGAGATGATGAATAAAAAATGTCCATTCTATTCAGACAATTTTTTTATATTTTCATTCATTTCTATTTTTGTTTAAATTTTTGTAGATATTTTTCACTAATTTGTGGGTATTCTCTTTGTTTGTGTGTGGTTTAGATCATGGAGATGAAGGGTTTGGTGTAGCAAATACTTGAGGCTCCTCACTGGTACTGGAGCTGACTTGATTTGTTGAGATGTCAATAAGGATTATGAATAAAAAATGTTCATTCTATGCTAATCAACTTTGTATACTTTCATTTTTTTTTCAATTCATGCAGATATTTTTCACTGATTTGTGGGTATGTTTTTTGGTTGTGTGTGGTGTAGATTTTGGAGGTGAATGGTGTGGCATAACAGTGACTTGAGGTTCCTTACTGGTACTATAGTTGACTTGGTTTGCTTCTTCTAATGGCCTTCTTGGGGGTGATGAAAGATATTTGGTGGAACTATTCTTCTACCATGATGGGTTCTGGAGGATTATAGTAAAGAGATGACATGACCTTTTTCATTTAGGGGGGGTGGGGGGTTGCAAAGACGGATCCTAGGTTTTTGTGATTTTAAGATCTTTTTAGGTATTAATCAACTTCAGCTATGTATTGATTCATTTTGTATTAAATTACATTATTAACATAATTAATCTTTTTCTAATTTTAAACATGTGTGAAAATATTCTTCAATTTTATAATTAAAATAGGTGTATTATATATGATAACTTAATATATATAAAAATTTATATATAAAATTTTTACTAGCAATAAAAGTTTATAATTTTTATTTAAATGTAATTTATAAACATATATTATATGTTGGTAATATTATTATCAACAGATATATTTTTCATATAAATCTACTTCTAAACAATTTGATTAAAATATATATTATTTATTGGTATTATTATAATTGTAAAAAACTAGTTTATCTATCACAATAACATTTAGCAATAGATTTTTTACTGACAAATTAGTGACATGACAATTTTTGTTGGTAAAATGCTTTACCAACAAAAAATTCACTTTTATCAATAGATATAACCATGTAGGAAAAATCTAATTATTTTTTAGTGATAACCCCTTTTGAACATATGAAAGAAGCGCATGGATTAAGCATATTAACCCCTAATGAAACATAGATGAGCTTCTTTGTTGAGATATCAATAGAGATGATGAATGAGAAATGGTCATTCTATGTAGATCATTTTTTTATACTTTCATTTATTTCTATTTTGGTTTCAATTCTTGTAGATATTTTTCACTAATTTTTGGGTATTCTCTTTGGTTGTGTGTGGTGTAGATAATGGAGCTAAAGGGTGTGGTATATTAGTGACTTGATGTTCCTCACTAGTACTGGTGATGACTTTATTTTTTGATATTTCAATAGGGATGATGAATGAAAAATGACCATTCTGTGAAGATATTTTTTTACTTTATTTTTTTTTGTTTCAATTCATGTAGATATTTTTCACTAATTTGTGGGTATGCTTTTTGGTTGTGTGCAATGTAGATCTTTGAGCTGAAGGGTATGGAATAACAATGAATTGAGGTTCCTCATTATTATTAGAGTTGACTTGATTTGTTTCTTCTAATGGCCTAATTGGGGGAGTGATGAAAGATCTTTGGAGGAACTATTCATATACCATGATGGGTGCTAGAGGATTGTAGTCCAGAGACAACATTCTATTTTTTTCATATGGGGGGGGGTTGCAGAGATAGATCCTGGGTTTTTGTGTTTTTATGATTTTTTTAGGTATTAATCAATGTCAACTATGTATTAATTCATTTTGTATTTAATTACTTTATTAACATAATTAATATTTTTCTAATTTTGAAAATGTGTAAAAATATTCCTCAGTTTGATAATTAAAATAGCCGTATTATATATGATAAATTAATAAACATAATATGAAATTTTACTAGAAATAAAAATTTATAATTTCTATTTAAATGTAATTTATAAACAAATATTATATGTTGGTAATATTATTACTAATATATATATTTTTCACATGAATCCATTGCTAAACACTTTGACCAACATATATATATATATTATATGTTGGTATTATTATAATTATAACATAACTATTTTATCTGTTAGAATAACATTTAGCGATAGAATTTTTACTGACAGTTTAGTGAAAAGACAATTTTTTGTTGGTAAAATTATTTACCAACAGAAAATTCACTTTTACCAATAGATATACCCATGCTGAAAAAATATAATTATTTTGCAGTGGTAATGAAATCTCTAAATATTTATTCTTTATATTCAATGTAGGACATATTTACATATTTGAAAGTTGTATCTACATGAACTCATAATTTTAATATATGTGGTATTGGAATTGGCGGGGTGAAGGTACTCTCAGAAGGTACTTTTGATTTCTTGGTTATTATACTAGATTTTATAAATTCAACCTTCTGTTTTCCCTTTTATTTATCCTTATATAATACCATACCTCATTTTAGACCTTATTTCATCAAGAGTTAAATTTTTTTTACATAAAAAATTATTAAGGACATACCACATACATCTTTATAAGATTATATGGCCATGATATGAAAGTTCCAATATAATTATTGACCGTGGTGACATCCTAATCACCAATCAGAATAGGAAACTCCATGCTCGACTCATGAGATACTTCACTCTCCACTCTCATGTGATCTTTTTAGAGTTGTTTATTGTGTAACATGTCTTATAAGATACTTTACACCATACCCCTAGAAATAAGTAAATGTATGGGTGTTGATAGATATAAATCACATACAAATTCACCCAATATAATTTAGTAATATAAAGTTACCGTAAGTTGTTTGATTCACATTTAGGAGAAAGAATAATGAAATAATTGATTGTCTAAAGTAAGGCATATGATTAAGGGGAATGACTAGCCTCAAAGATAGTGGGGTCATGTGGCTCTTCATATACTCACCATTGTTCCACTACTGGTTTGATTTGATTCATTCACATATATTAGTCTGCTAAAATAAACCAGATAATAATATCTTTCAAAGAATCTATCCACACCAATATGTATTTCATCATCTCATATGTATCTTCTTATAACTTTGTCTTCTCAAAATATATTTGAGGTTATGATAACCCTTGTCTTTATTACAAATTAATTCATGGTTTATTATATAAGAACACACATATTATAATTTTCACGACCCGAACCAAGCCAAGGCTCAAGCCTCAACTACCCCGATCCAGCCACTATAGTCCAGGTGGTGGTGAAAAGTACCGAAAGACATATCCTAAATGGGAGGACTTTACCTAAGTACCTGTACAGACACACCCAGTCATATCAATGCAGAAGTGCAAAGGAATAATAATAAAAAGATATAACAACTAGAAAGTAAACCAAGCATGCAAAACCTCTAGGGTATACAAGAGTATGATAGTGAAAACTAAAAAGTAAAGGGAAAAAATATACACCTAACTAGAAATATGTACCAACCTGAAAAAACTGTAAAAGTAAACTTCTAAGAGATCCCAACTCCTAATATCCAAGTTGGGACCATCATACGCGGTCCAAAGTACCAGGTATTCCTAAGATCCTCTAAAATCACCGCCGACCTATCCATCGTCTGCATAAGACACAACACGTGAAGGTAAAGCCCATACAGGGGTGAGTATATACATACCCAGTAGGACACCCCAAAAGCTGAATGGGGAGCAGTAAGAGATACAACAAGAATATAAATACAATAGATAATAAACAGGTTGCAATATACAGTGAAAGAGAACACTTCAACCCAAATAAGAAAAATAGTAACCTCACCTAAACATAGAGGGATCGACCCTATGAGTATATAAACTATAGGTCAAGTCTTTTCCACCCATATAAGGAGAGTATAATCATCTAACCATGAGAAGATAAACATAGAAAGAACATGACATACCCCATGCATCTTTGCATCTCATGGAAAGAGAGTAACCCAGTCCAAAGGTATGGATACAAAATTATATATATATTCTCAGTCAAAAGAATCCCAAAGAGAGAGTAAGGGGATCTCCACCTCACAGATCAGCCCAGGAAAAAGAGTCTTCAATAGTTCCAAAAGTCTGTCAATGATTCCTAGAACCTCATGCGCCTTTTTATAAGTAACCATATGAAGGCCCACACCTTGCCATTGTTCTGAAAAACCAAGGGGGAATGAAATCAAAGAATAGGACCCATGCCTTAGTGTGTTAGGGGAGGTTACACTCTATAAGTATCCATAGAGGACCCACACCCAAGATGATGGGGGGGGGGGTTCCATTATAGTTTCATGAGGACCCATGCCCTATTTGATAAGAGAGTTCCACTCAGTAAGGTAGAGGAATTTCACCCATGATGATGGGGGGTTCCACTCTATAGGTCTAGGACCCATTCCCTAGTGTGTTAGTGGGGTTATACTCTGGTCATTGAGGGCACATGCCCTATTTGATAGGGGTTTCCACTTGGAAGGTAGAGGACCCATGCCCATGCCAATGAGGGTTCCACTCTATAGGTCGAGGAAACGCTCCCTGGTGTGCCAAGGGGTTCCACTATAGTCATTGAGGACCCGTACACTATTCAATAATAGGGTTCCACTCATAAGGTAGAGGACTCTCACCCATGCTTATGGGGGGTTCCACTCAATAGGAAGCCTCTGGTGATCCCACTTGATCACTGTTATCACTGTGCATCACCTTAAATAAGCGTCTCACTTGAAACATTTCACATCATATCTCAAAATCCACAATCAAGGGTACCATAATGTTCTACATGGAGAAACGCTCAGGATAGGCTACTTGCAGGCTAAAATCTGAGTTAAAATGAAGGAGATATGGAACCTTGAAGTTTTCTCAAAAGAAACCAAGTAGTAGACGATGTGTGATGGGACCCACATGACGTGTGGTCCCGGTCCACCGCCTGGACGTGTACCTATCCAGTACATGGATCCTAATCTATGTAAAATTATACGTGACATGTCCAAACTATCTGGGATTGGGTCGTGTCCTTCTAGTCATGTTTGTGTACTTTGGTGCATGACCGTGTACTTCCACACAGGGTATCACCCATGTGCTCTTCCACATAGCTCATCCATCTGGGGATAAGGTACATGGTGTGTATGAGGTTTAACATTATTATATCTTTATAAACTTTTTAAATCCTAGCCACCATAGCTAGGGGGATACACATTGTGTGTTCATCATGATACACAACATGTAATCTAGATTTTCACAGCTTTTCAAATCTATGATCTACGCCTCAAATTTGACCTCACCACTTCGATTATAGACCTATCTTCACCCAAAAATAGTGTATCTAGTTGTGGTTCATAGTTTTCATTCATCATTCATTAGAAATCAGATTCCATCATTCCTTAGGGGTGCGTCGCACAAACCACTCGCCTCAGATCCTTCCTCCTTCAATTAATCAATCTACGATCTTCAAAACGACCATCCAAAACCTATAAACATCCTAGATATATACCCAATTCATTGATCCATCCCTCACTTGAAAATTAATTGTGATTCTGGGGGCCCGATCGAGCTCAATACTGCCCGAAAACGTCAAACCGAGACCATGAGGTCCAACCAGTGAAGAACAAGAAGAAATGGAGGGGGAAAGGCACAAGAACAATGGATTAAAGATTGTTGACAAGAATTATTGTCCAATGATTAAGAACAAAGATATATAGGGTAGAAAAAAATTGAAATAATCCAAATTAATTGGTACACAGGCATATGCAAAGACTGCAATTGGCACATATTCAAGAAAGGGATTGATCTACTCAATCAATTTAATAAAAAAGAGAATAAACACAAATTGACGAGTCCTACCTAGATATCTGATCATTCTTCATCGAATAATGTTCCCACCAATGATTGAACAAATTCATTTCATTCATTGCATCTTGATCTGCTCTGATCTGAAGTTTCATCATTGTCCGAGATGATTTTCCAATAGGAGGAAGGAGAAGCTCTCAGTGATCCAAGGATCGTGAGGTTAACCCTAGGAAATTCACCATGGTAATATAATTATAATCATTTTTTTAGGTTATAATGAATTAATGAATGAATTAAATAATTAATTAATCCACTGAACATACCTCTAATGGGAAATATGTTCGAATGCCCTACTCCGACCTATTTTAGGTCATGCCTAGGGTAACCAATTCATTCCAGACTCAACCGTGGTCTCTGATTTCTGATTCAAGAAACCATTTAATATTTATACCATTTTCTTTAATAAACATGTGTGTGTAATATAAAATATATTTAATGTTTCTATAAAATTAATTTTAGGAATATCGGGTCTTGGAATCACATGCCGTCTTAGCTCATAACTTTAGAAATATATATAGCAATATACCAAAGTCTTACAAGGAAAAAAATAGGTCTCTAAATCATTCATTCCTTCAAAATTTTCATCATTGAAAAGAAAAACTAAGCAAAAAACTTTGGAACTGAGCTTGCATCTGGCTCTCCCACTCCTAAGAACTCTCCTTCACATTCCTATGCTACCAAAACATGAAAAACAATGGGATGGTCCATCCATGAATGGTCTTCTCTTATCGATCCTTGATCTCTATTGGGTGCTCTACAAAGGCGGATCCATCCTTGATGTCCATCTCACCCTGGTCGATAGCATGCATGGGTTCATACACGTATCTCCTCATCTGTAACATGTGGAAGATGTTGTGCACCCACTCCAGCTGTGGGGGTAAGGCAAGACAGTACACAACCTCACCAACCATCTACATGATCTTGAATGGCCCGATGAACCTCGGGGATAGCTTTCCTCCCTGATCAAACCTCTACAATCCTCATTGCGGGGACACTCTTAGGAAAACATGGTATCCCTACTTGAACTCCAAGGTCCCACAACATCGATCTGCATAGGACCTCTTCCTGCTTTGGGCCATCCTCATTCACTCATAGATGACCTAGACCTTCTTCGTCATCACCTGATCCATATCTTGGCCCATAAGAGATGTCTCACCAATCTCTATCCAGCACAAGGGTGACCTACATGGTCTCACGTACAGGGCCTCAAAATGTGCCATGTTGATGTTAGAGTGGTAGTTGTTGTTGTAAAAAAACTCTACCAAGGTCAAGTGATCTTCCCAGTTCCATCTAAAGTCCAACACGCAATCCCTCAACATATCCTCCAAAACCTGGATAGTGAACTCAGTCTACCCATCTATCTAGGGGTGAAAGACTATACTCATCCTCATTTGGGTCCCAAATTCCTCATGAAGACCTCTATACAATCATGACATAAACCACATGTCATGATCAGAGACAACCATCGAGGGCACCCCATGAAGGCGAATGATATCCCATAGGTACAATTGCCACAAACTCTCTACTGAATTATATTCCTTGATAACAAGGAAGTGTGTCGGATTTATGAGTTAGTCAACTATCACTAAGATGGAATCATTTATCTTCACTATGTGTGGAATATCTGTCACAAATTCCATGGATATTCCATTCTATTTTCACTTTGGGATCTCAAGGGTTTGTAACAAACCTATTGAAATTTGGTGCTCATCCTTCACCTGATGATAGGTGAGGCATTGAGAGATGAAATTAGCTACGCTTTGTCTCATTCTGGACCACAAGAACTACCATTTAAGGTATCTATAAATATTTCCTGCACTGGTATGTACAACTAGGGGAGAAGTGTGGAACTCCCACATCACCTCCTCCCACATCATGAATGGAACCGCCGTCTGTAACTGAAAAGATATGACATGATTCTCTCCTTAAAAATATACATATGATTAATCCCCCATGGGTATCTGGTAATTCAAGACCTCATAGTCGATATATCATAACTGGGACTCTCTCACACACTCGATAAGTGAAGGAGTCAACACCATCGACTAAAGAAAAGCTATACCCTCTTGCTCTACCAGGGTTACCTGTAGGGAGGAAAACTGCTCCAAAGCCTCCTATACCAAGTGATCCTAAGACTTTCTAATAAGGGAATATATTACCACATTTCCCTTCCCCATAGTATAGACTATCTAAAAGTCATAGTCCTGTAGGAAATCTAACCAGCTCCGCTGTCTCAGGTTGCATCCACCCACTCACATAACTCACTTGTCCTTCTAAGATATATATCTCGCCAAAAAATGAGAATTTCATCCCATCAGTGAAAAGACATCTGACTCATCTGAGGTGACAATCAATCTGGGCCCAAACCATGGATAGAAAATCCATACCCAATATGACATCAAAGGGTTCTTGATGGCCCCCCTGAAAGGGTGTCGTTACTTCCCTTTGGGTGTCAGGTCAAATTTAGAATTTATACTTTGTCCCAAACTTTCACTAGCTATAAAGGTGTAGTACAGTGAGGGTGTGAGGTTGAATCCATAGGGAGACCATTGTTTGATTTGGGGAATTATGGTTTCTAATCCTGTAAAGGAGTCCTTTCGATTGGTCTTTGTTTGGGAGTTTTGATCTATTTTCTATTGCTAGGGTGATTTTAAATGAAAAATGAGGGATCATGATCAATTTGAGTATCTGGGTGAAGGATGACCCTTAATTATATCCTCGGTAAGGTCTTATGTCTTAGTCTATAAAGAAAAATGGGGTCACTAGTTGACTTTGGTCTTAGTCTCCTAGTTCTACCTAGGAAGTAACTATTATATGATCGAGAGATAGTGAAATCCTAGGTTCATTAGGTTTGGCTTCTTTAGGGAAGGAAGTTTCCTAAGTCAGTGGTCATATCCTAGTACACTCTAATTAGGATAGGGTTATTTGTCTAAAAGTCCCATGGTCAGAGACGTTCACACAAATGGTATGGACTATTGGTTTATACCCTAATTACTAATTCAATTAGACTTTCCAAGTTTAGGATTAAAGGTGTATTTAAATATGCAGATACATTGGGCTTGATCCTTACCCCTAAGGAATTTAGCTACTCATTAGGGAAGGATAAAAATAAACAAAAAAAATATGCTTGACATACTAATTACTTGAAGAGAAATCATGTAAGGGTTTAGGGATGAAAAATGGTATGAAACATACAGAATGTAAAACATAATTAAAAACAAAATACTTACTTGAAAGAGGAGAATATAAATTGAACCAGAATGCATAATGGAATTGGAAAGAGTTGAAGAATGGAAATTATGTGGCTCTTAAATCAATAAAAATGTAAAAACATGAAGAAATTTAGAATTTTTAAAGGTAAAGGGCAAAAGAATGTGTAGGTAATCAAGAGGGGGAGGAAGAGCTCGTCCTGAAGTGTGTTAAATGCTCTGCCACTCCACTTCTTATATAGGCATTTTTCATCACAACATGTACCGTAGGTACATGAAATGTATCCTTGATCCACATAATTATCCATAGATTTTGGATATCCAATGTGGCACGTGGGTCTCTCATGAATTTAAGAGGTTTGACCAGGTACACGAAATGTACCGGTTGTTCACGACATGTACTTCGCGTCAAACTGGATTTTGTGTTGGATCCTTATGGCTTTCTTGCTAACTAGTTTGAATGGAATCACGATGTGCTTGGTATGTACATGAAGTGTAGAGGATTTTTTCTTATGGATTCATGGTATAATCACAACTTGGATTCCCAACTTGGGTTAGGTTGTGATCCTTAGGTACATGATGTGAACTTAGGCATCACAACATGTAATTAGTCATTTTTTTCACTTTTTCTTCCCTTATTCCTTAGAAACCTATAAATCTCTCATTCCTACAAAATTAGACACATAACACATGCATTATTGAATATTTTAATAAAAAAAATAGATAAATGAAAACAATATATATATATATATAAATTAGGATTATCAAATCCACCCACACTTGAACAATTGCTTGTCCTCAAGAAATATTTCTCAACAAGGATTTCATAAAGGATAAACAATTTGTAAAGAAATAAATATTCATTATGTCCATGAAACTCAATTTATGTGTAAGTAGAAAAAGGGTCATGTTCCAGAATTATCCCTTCTTATAAAGTTAGTCATGCCTCACAATCTAGATTTTCAAAACAACTTTTATTCTTTTAATGAAAACCTTTTAATAGTTCCTTAAGTTATATGACCAATTTTAATTTACCTCGCCATTATTTTCTCTCATCACTCAGGGTAAAAATATAAGTAGGGGTATGATCGTACCCTGAGTACATGTTCTTAACCATAGGTTTACACTGGTTCTATCATCTCCACTATGTAAAGACAAGTATGTGATTAATCTTGATGGATTAAGCAATCAGGTTCTAATGACTTTGTAGCTATGGGTAGGTAGGTAAAATGTGAAAAATCAGGATCAAATAGGAGGGTAAGCTCTATAGTACAATGAAAAAAGTGAAAGGACAAGTGTGATGACATTCCTCCTTCTGGATGGTCAAATCCATACTCTATCAGCTCATGTTGGATCTAAATGTATAACAATTATGTGCAAGAAGAAATGATTTTGTTCCTTTCCCTTTTCTTTATTTTTATTTTTATTTTTTATTTTTCGAAAGTTTTTCCTAGGATAGATCTCACATCCATCACCTAACCACATATGATCTTTCGAGGGATTCATTGGTTTGGAAAATGGTGATTTTTACCTTCCCAGTACATAACCAGTATCACTTTTTCTTTCTTTTCTTTCTATATTTTGAAAAGGAACATAATATGATTGAAATTCAAAAAATGGTATATATATCACAAACTCACAGTCAGGTGAGCACACCATACATCTTTGAAAGTGGAAGCATCCCATGTTGTCTGAGTTCCTCTCCCACACTTTTTCAAAAGTAACCTTGAGCATTGTACAAGGAGTAGGGTAGTAAGGGAAATAGGCTTGAAATAGCTTCATTATAACAGGTCATTCATGGAAACTATGGGCTAAATTAAGGATAGATGTCAGGTCGGTCTCAGAGAAAATGGTTATCAAAGAGTGCCTTAATCATTTTAAATTTATACTTGTTCAGTCATCATTTTGATAAGATTACAGTGCAAGTTCTAGTCGGTTTACATGCCTAAGGTGTATCTTAAGAAATATGATCAAATAAGAGTATGCAATTGAAGGCTTAGATTCCTCTTGGGTGGTGAGAATCAAATAAAAAATTGCAATCACAAAGGGCATACATCTTAAGTAGTGAGTTAATAAATCATAATTTCAAATATTTTGAATTTGAATTAATTTTATAAACTTATTAATCATTCTAAACAAGTCTAAGAAGAAGTGAAACATGGTTGTTAACACTTTTATACTTAACTTTATCTTTAATTACAAGGGCATAATGATTTTCAGGTTTAAAGCATGCTTATTATTTTGAAAAAATTCTCCTAGACAAGTGAGAACAATAAAAAATTCAAGTGTATCACCAGTGAAACTATGAGAACCCCCCCCCCCCCACACTTAAAATGAGACAGTGTACCCACAGTTAATGAAATATAGGTTAGAGTGGGTATACTGTTTTTTTTGAAAAGGAATGGAAATGGAATTTGTGACAGAATTGAAATAAGAGGGAATCAAGAGCTCCCTAGTAAAAAGTGGTATTCCATGGGGGTGTTTGAAGTGGTCGTAGTACTCAATCCAATGCACCTGTAATGTGGTTAGAAATGAAAATATTACACTAGGTACAAACATTAGTCCACAAGGATAAGCATGTATAAATAGAAGATAAAACAAAAGGGTAGGGCACAAAGTGAGAAACATTAATACTCATTTTATTCAAATTGTGACAATTTTACAATGACGCTCAATGAAAGATGATAAATGAAAAATGAAAAGAAAATAAAAAATACATGGAAACAATGACTTGAATACACAAGACATGAACTATGGGTTACCTCCCATAAAGCATTAACTTAACGTCGTCAGCCAAATAGGTGGACCAATATTGTTGTCAAAAGGTCCACCAAATTAGTTTCTCCTTCGCCTATTACAAATGCTAGAGGTTATGTACTCAAGTTTAAGTGGCCTTTTTGGTGGGTTAATCACTTTAGGCATAACCGCGTGAGTAGGGATGAGGTGTGGTGAGAATGGAATCATTGGTCACGGTTGCTGCTGGTGCTGGTGAGGGTGTGAAAGGATGGTGGTTGTATGATCGATGGGGTGGAATCTAAGGTGGTGGTGGGTATGGATGGAGTAGGTGTTGTTGTATGATGAGGCTGGGGTGGGTCTGCGGGTGTTGCTCTGATTGGCTGCTCCCGAGGTGCGGCCTCCTGGATGCCTGGTTCCTAGAAATATCAGTTGTCCTCCTTCACTAGCATTTTCATCTTGCAGAGTAGCACAAGATCTATCAGCTCGAGCGGTCCAACAGAGGTGAGAGGCTATAAGGCATCAAAAAAACCAAGGTTCTTGGCTAGGTTGGTGATGAAAGATCCACCTATGAGTGTGCCCTCTATCCTGTATGCCAGGAACTTGAAGTATAAAGCAAACCGAGCAGCCATATTAATGGGTGGCCCACCCATGGCACCTGCGAGTATCAAAACATCAATTTGACTAATGCTTCCATGGGTCTCTCTATGTGAAAACCAGCCATGCACCATGGATCTATGCAAGATGCGAAAATACGGGCCCCATAGTTGAGTCAACTTCATGAGTTGAGGGTTGTGATGCAACTAGGGGTCATAAGTGATGAGGGGCCATAGGTCCGATGTAGTCTTGCGGGCTAGCCAAGTCTGTAGCATGAGATAAATATCAGAAATGATGAACTCCTTGGTATAGATACCGAGCCTGAATCCAAATTTAGAAAAACCAAACTGGTGAGGTCTGCCACCAAGCTGAAAATACACGTAGTCTACAGTAATTTCAAAAGTGGCCAAGAATTATAGGAATAAATCCCGATATGTCTCCTCCCGAAATTTTATAATGTTGTCAATGTATAATGTCTCAAGGAGGCTCAAGACATCATCAACACTATTCATATTGGAGAGCATGTCCAAGTCTAATGTTTTTTTGGTGCGCATCAGCTTGGCCTACAGGGAGAAGGTTAACCCGATGCTATGGGTTGCTGAAGCAGATCACTAGGTGCAGGTGCAGGTTCTCATTGGTGGATGGGGAGGAGGTGTCATCCTGAGAATTGGACATAGTGCGTGGGTTCTTAGCAGATAGCTTCTACTGGCTCTCGAAGTCTGAGGATACAGAAGAGGAGGTAGAGGGTTCGGGCTGGGGTCACTTGGTACATGCCATGGATGCAGGAGGGTGGTGCATAGGGGAAGTGTAGCATGCTCGTGAGGAGAGGAGGGTGGTTGTGATGGTTGGTCAAGGGGGATGGGAGGGCACGAAGAGGGAAGAGGGATGGTGAGGGTGCATTTGTGGGAGTGAAGGATGGAGGGCACGAAGAGGGAAGAGGGATGGTGAGGGTGCATTTGTGGGAGTGAAGGATGGAAGGGTGTGTCGGCAAGGTTACGCGCTGAAAAGAGGCAGTGGTCGGAAAAATTTTTTTGGCATAGAGAGGGGGTGCGTTGGTCGGGCACGCAGAGCAGGGAGCTGAGGTCAGAGCCGGTCAGGAAAGGGGAACTGGGGTTGCTCCACCACTATTAGCCAGACAGAGGACGCAGGTGGTGCGATGCTGGCGTAGGACAGGAACAGCGCTGGCAGTGCGATGTCGATAGGAGGGCTGGCTGGCGACTGGGGGGGGGGGGGTGCAGACAGTAGATGGAGGGTCGGAGGGCGCGATGGGAGATTCTGGACGGTGTGAGGCCGGAGCAGGCAGGAGGTGGACTCGGAGGCTGCGGCGAGAGATTTTGGATGATGCGAGGCCAAATTAGGTAGGAGGTGGACTCAGAGGGCACGGCGGGAGGTGCTGCAAGGGGGAGGTCAACCGCAAGTGCAGGGCGAGCCGAGGAAGATGGCAGGCTGGTGCAGTGCTGTCGCAGGGCAGGAAGGCTGAGCATGGAGTTGTGGTGTTGCTAGAAAAGGGAGATGGGGCGGTGCTGGGGGGTGTTCGGAGGAGGGCAGGGCGCTGGAGCATGCACGACATGAGGTAGAGCCGGAGGGCATGGGAGGCGCGGCTTGTGCAGGTGGTGCCGATGGAGCAGGAGGGGTGTCGGAGGCCGAAGCAGGGAGGGTGGCGGCACACGGAGAGGGGGAGAGAAAAGGAGATAGGGGTAGGGTAACGTGGAATAAGAAAGAAAAAAAAAAGGATAAAAAGAAACCCTAGAAAAAAGGGAAATAAAAATAAATTAAAGGAAATAAAAATTAAAAAAAATCAAAACCCAATAACATTATTAATAATAATAATAGTAATAATAATAATAATAATTCTAATAAAAATTATAACAATGCCTTTAATCTATAATAATAATATTAATATTAATATCAATAATTATAATAATATTAATACAACTTTGACAATAATTTAAAAATGATAAAAATAATTTTAATTTTGATAATTCAAAAACAAGAACAAGATTAAATATAATATCATTAGTCGCAACAATAATAATATTATTATTGCATTTATTCCATTTTATTTTAATACATTCACCACACTTAGTTTCATTTTATTTATTTATTTTAAGTGATGGGCAACTATGATGTTACCCTACACCGCTTATAAAAGCATTAATAACAGTAATGCACATTAATAAAAAAACAATTTAATAATAATACTATTATCTGCAAAATTAATAACAACTTTATTATTCTTATAATGCTCCACTGCTTTTCCTTATTTTATTATTTTGAATTCCACAACCGTGCGGCCCACACACAACTCAAGCGCCCATGAGCGAACCGTGCGGTAGCTTCTGTCTAAACCAGAAGTAGCTGCATAGGTGCTCGGGCTGACTACACGGTCTCCGCTAACTGTGCAGTGCCCACGCACCAGCCCAAACAATAATAATCATAACTTAATAAGAATAATTAATTAGTTATTTATAAAATAATAATAATAATAATCATCATCATCATCATCATAACAATATAATAATAATAATAATGATGATAAAAATATTCATTTCGTCTTAATTATAATAATAAAATTATTAAGAACAATAAAAATTTTAGATAACACAATAAATTACAAATTTTACTCATTTTAATTTTTCCGAAGGCAGGCAGATCATGCCGATGCCTGGGCAAAGCCGCACAGGGTTTCCAAAACTCACTCCATCCGTGCGCCCAACGACGCCAGCTGAAAAACACGCACTTTTTAACATAACTCAAATTTTTTTCATCCGGGACTCAACCCGAACCCCAACAAAATTTATTTAAGGCCAAAGAAATAATGAAATAAAATAACTGACTAGGTCGGGGTGTGACAGTAGGTACACGATGTGTATCCTTGATCCATGTCATTTTCCATATATTTTGGATCTTCAGTGTGGCATGCGAGTATCTTGTGAATTTAAGAGGTTTGACCAGGTACACGACATGTACCGGTTGTTCACGACATGTACTCTGCATCCATCTAGCTTTTGCATGGTATCCTCACGACTTTCTCGCTAACTGGTCTGACTGGCATCACGACATGGTCGGGCTGCACATGACGTGTAGAGGCTTTTTCCTTCTGGCTTCATGGGATGGTCGTGGCTTGGCTTCATGTCTTGGGTTAGGCTATGATCCTTAGGTACACGACATAAACTGAGGAATCACAACATGTACTTGGTCGTTTTTTCACTTTTTCTACCCTTCTTCCTTGGAAACATGTGAAGCTCTTATTCCTGCAAAACTAGACACATACACTACTGGAAATAGAGTATATACCAACGGTTTACAACCGTTGGTATAGGCTGGAAAACCGTTGGTATTTTCTATACCAACGGTTCTCCAAACCGTAGGGAAGTAAGGCGTGGGGAAAGATATATACCAACGGTTTTAAGTAAACCGTTGGGATAGCCCACTCTATGTATTGGTATAGGTTTACCCAACGGTTTAGAACCGTTGGGAATTCTATAATTCTCAACTTATACCAACGGTTCCCAACCGTTGGTATAGTTTTTTCCCCAACGGTTTCATTGAAACCGTTGGGAATTCTATGATTTTGATGTTATACCAACGGTTTACAACCGTTGGTATATCATTTTCCCAACGGTTTCATTGAAACCAGTTTTTTACCAACGGTTTATTGAACCGTTGGTATAATTCTTTCTCAAAGTTTACCAACGGTTTACAACCGTTGGTATTGTGTATTTCCAGAAATGTTGCACAGATGCCCCTGCAGTAGCCCCTCCAGTGCATAGACCTGCATAAAACACACCACTAAAAACACTAACAGAATTAAAACAACTAAAAAGAACACCACCTATTTGATTAGAGGCATGGTGAATAATTCCCCATTTGAATTTTCATATGACAACAATCATCCAGTATAGTTGAATCAGGGTTTCAATAAATCAAATATTATTTACACCCATTTCAATCTTCACATGACAACCACTTTAATAATATATGGTGAAAAGGTATTTTCATAGGAGTCTCATCACTTGTGACTCCATAAGTGACACACCGGGCCTCGAATTGAGGCTGGGTTGACTGGTACACATCACTTATGATTCATGGATCATTGTCCTAAATTTCAACACAATCATAATCCGTTTGATTTGTTTGGCATATGTACATAAAATATTATCCATTTCGAACAAAAGAGATGAAGTTTGGGTGTTCCCCGCCCCACGGTGAATTGGATTGAGGCAGGGTTGACTCGTACATGTCACATATGACCCATGAATCATTTTCATAAAGTTTCAATAGAATCCGAAGGCATTTGGTCTATTTCCCGTATGTCAGTTGTTGATATCACTTATAATTTAGTCCATTTTAAAGAAAAAAGAGATAGTTTGAGTGGTCCTAGACACACCGTGGCTCGGATTGAGGCGGGAATGACTCTTACATGTCAAATATGACCCATGGATCGTTTTCCTAAAGTTTCAATATCATTTGAAGTCGTTTGGTTAGTTTGGCGTATGTCAACTATTGTTTTCACTTAAAATTAAGTTCATTTTAAACAAAAGAGAGACACTTTGAGTGGTGTCGGCCACACCGGGCCTCGGATTGAGGCAAGGTTGACTCGTACACGTCACATATGAGCCATAGATCGTTTTCCTAATGTTTCAACACAATCAGAATCCGTTTGATCAGTTTGGTGTATGTATTTAAAATATTGTCCATTTTTAACATAAGAGAGACAGTTTGGGTGGTGTCGGCATCACCACACCTCGGATTGAGGCGGTATTGACTCTTACACATCACATATGACTCATGGATAGTTTTCCTAAAGTTTCAATAGAATATGAAGGCATTTGGTCAGTTTCCCGTATGACAGTCATTGATTTCACTTACAATTTTGTCCATTTTCAACAAAAGAGAGACAATTTTAGTGGTCCCAGCCATACCGCGGCTCGGATTGCGGTGGGGTTGACTCGTACATGTCACATATGACCCATGGATCATTTTCCTAAAGTGTCAACAGAATCCGAAGGTGTTTGGTCAGTTTCCCGTATGTCAGTTGTTGATTTCACTTACAATTTAGTCCATTTTGAACAAAAGAGAGACAGTTTGAGTGGTCCCGGTCACACCATGGCTTGGATTGAGGTGGGGTTGACTCGTACACATCACATATGACCCATGGATCGTTTTACTAACGTTTCAATAGAATCATAAGTTGTTTGGTTGGATTGGCGTATGTCAGTTGTTGTTTTCACTTAAAATTATGTCCATTTTAAATAAAAGAGAGATAGTTTGAGTGGTTTCGGCCACACCACAGCTCGGATTTATGAGGGATTGACTCGTACATGTCACATATGACCCATGGATCGTTTTCATAATGTTTAAATAGAATCAGAAGGCGTTTGGTTGGTTTGGCGTATGTCAGTTGTTGTTTTCACTTAAAATTAAGTCCATTTTAAACAAAAGATAGCCACTTTGGGTGGTGTCCGCCACTCTGGGCCTCAGATTGAGGCAGGGTTTACTCGTGCACATCACATATCATCCATGGATCGTTTTCATAATGTTTCAGCACAATCAGAATCCGTTTGATCGGTTTGGCTTATGAACGTAAAATATTGTTCATTTTTAACATAAGAGAGATAGTTTTGGTGGTGTAGGCCACACCGCGCCTCGGATTGAGTCAAGTCTGACTCGTACACATCACATATGACCCATGTATCGTTTTCCTAAAGTGTCAATATAATCCTAAGGCGTTTGGTTGGTTTCCCATATGATAGTTGTTGATTTCACTTACAATTTAGTCCATTTTGAACAAAAGGGAGACAGTTTCAATGGTCTCAGTCACATCGTGTCTTGGATTGAGCCAGGGTTGACTCATACACGTCACATATGACCCATGGATCATTTTTCTAAAGTTTCAACAGAATCAGAAGAATTTTGGTTGGTTTGGCATATGTCAGTTGTTTTCACTTAAAATTATGCCCATTTTAAACAAAATATCATTCCATTATGTTCCCGGCATCCATGGTTTCTTATTTATAGGAGAAATACCCATAAACAATTCAATAGGCATTAACTATAATAGAATATACATTTAAGTAAACGATAAAGGAAGAAAATAATCAAGGTATCAACTACACATGTCAAAAAAACATACAAATGTGTTATTGAAAAAATGTAAAACCAACAAGAACTTAATGTGTTATATCACATAACAGCATGACTCATCCCATAACCATATTAGTAGGGTATCATGAACATGAATAACATCAACCTTGTGCCATCCTCCTACCCTACATGACCCCAACCACATGCCACATCTTATTATAGCCTTATCACATCACACCTCATCGAAAAACACTAGGGAAATCATAGTACATCTCACCTGAAGACACATGGACAATCACATCGCATCTTGCCTAAAAACACATGGTCAATCACTTTTGAAGGAAGAGTAGGGAATGTTGTACCCCACTCTCTTGGATTTTAATGATCACAATCACTCTCATAGTGATCTAATGTTGTTTCAAGTGTTCTTGTTAATAGGCATGATTTCAGGAGCAAGAAGTGGCAAAAAAAAGGAAAAGTGGACTTTTTTCAAGTCCACCGGCCAGCCGGTGTAGGACCACCGGCCAGCCGGTAAGGGCACCGGCCAGCCGGATCCAGCCCATCGGCCAGCCGGTGGACAAGGCAGAAGGGCTTGCCCTCTGCCAGGTGCCACCGGTCAGCCGGTGTCTGGCCACCGGCCAACCGGTGGGCCCAGACAGAATGGGATGTCTTCTGTCCAGACCACCGGCCAGCCGGTGGCCTCCTCACCGGCCAGCCGGTGGAACTCTTTGGAATAGTGAGACCTACTGTCTCACCACCGGCCAGCCGGTGGCCTTCCCACCGGCCAGCCGGTGGCTCCTGGGCAGAAGCTCTCTCCACCTTCCAAGGCACCGGCCAGCCGGTGGGCAAGCACCGGTCAGCCGGTAAGCAAAGTCAAACTAGCCGTTAGAGCTTGACCAGACTTGCCCACTTGATCCCCAACGGCTCCAAGAACCGTTGGCAAAACCTCTCAAATACCAACGGTTATACCAAACCGTTGGTATGTAAGTGTTGGGAAAACTCCAGTTTCCAGTAGTGAGGATCTTACATACTAGGATACACATCATGGATCACTATCAAAACCATAAAAACATTGACAGATCTCAAAAAATGAGTGCATGCCATCATTACCTCATAGAATTGAAAAAAGGTAAGTAACAAGCAATATATCTCACTACTCCATACTCACCCCACAACATAAGGGTCTCACATTACTAGGGAATAATTCTATCCAATACTAAATGATCTTGATCCATTTTTCATATACATATATGATTCACCTCACCAATTACTAAATATTAATAACATACAAAATTATGATTCCATTTAACTAGAGTTAAACCATCAGGTTTTACAAGGAAATTCTATATAAGTATTTGTTTACACTTTAAATAAAGAACATGAATGTCATGTTAACACTCAACATTGATTCATTAATAAATTGTATTCGAATTTTATGGAAATACCAAAATAAATTAGTGAATCAATGTACCTATAGTGGCGCACATGACCACCATGAAACAATCATAAATTTTTACAAAAACCCTAATAATTGGGAATAACGAAATCAAGAATAGAAGTATATGATTTATAAGAGCTGGAACTATATCGTTGATAAAATATAGGAGTCTAACCTGGTAGGTGCTGATCTGATGGAAGATGTGGGGATTGGGAGGTCCTTCTGCAAGGAATCGCTCCAGGAGGACATGAACTGAATGCTTCTCGAATGTGGGGAGGCCGCTGGCTCGATTTGGTATTTGGGGCTTTTTTTTCCCAACGGTTATTAAAAACCGTTGGGAATGACCAACATTTCCCAACGGTTCCATAGAACCGTTGGGAAAACAAGATTTTTCACCACTTTTCCCAACGGTTCTTAGGAACCGTTGGGAAAAACCTATCTTTCCCAACGGTTGTATGAAACCGTTGGGAAAACTATGCATTGAGGGGTTTTTCCCAACGGTTTCTATAAACCGTTGGGAAAAACAAGATATGCCAACGGTTCATTGAACCGTTGGTACACAACTGTTGGGAAAGGTCCCTTTTCCAGTAGTGATACCACATGAATTATCGAATATTTTAATGAAAAATAATGGATAAATGATAGTAATATATGTATATATAAATTAGTCTTATATGTTCCATCGTGACAACCAAAATGTCCCATGTGAACCTCTCTCCACCAAGTGATAGATCGCACTACCAATAGGTAAAATATACAGAAGAAGCATTCCCCATAGGAACCTCAAGATGAATCTACTGGGCTAATGCCTCAACTGGGAGCTCTATCTCTCACACCTGGATTATAGAGATGAATTAATGATTGAAAACTATCCCTATTATTATTGAATCAAGAGTATAAAACACACAGATCATACCTATAGTCATCTCGTGTGCTGTGGAGTTATAAGCCTCTGAAGCCTGTAGCTGTCTGTGGCCCTAGACACCGGCTCCCTGAGCCTGACATGGGTTTCCTGGTGGTGGTGGTGAAAGGATATCATAGCATAACCCCCTCCCACATCTCATCCTTTTCCAAATCTGCCTCCCTGGGGACCACCCTTCACTTTCCTGGGAGATCCCTGATCATGGTGCTTCCTCTACCGTTGTGACTCGCGAGCTATATGCCTATGCTGCTTAGCACGTTTGGTTAGAAATTTTCATGTTATGTGACCTCACTCATCATAGGAAAAGCATCACCCCTCTCTAGGATACCTTTTCCCTCTACACTGTCCCTGACCATGTGCCCAAGTCTGATCACAGGGAGGTCTCCTGCATTAAGATCCTATCATCTAGCATCTGCTAGCTACTGCAGATGACCCAGCCCTATGACACCCACTACCAGCTCCAACTTTCTGGCATTCCTATGACATAAATATCTCTATTACTAGTGCCCACTCCAACACCCTTATATAGGTGGGGATCCACAAGGGTACTATGCTGGAACAAATCTCTCTGTGGATTCCTTACTCAAAATTATGTGCTCAAAAGTATCCATCATGTATCATGTTAAGAGAGTAATGGGTAAGTCTATATAACTCACCACATACTCAGTCACCATCATCCCTCCTTTCTATAGCTCTAGAAACTCCTGAATCTGAACCGAGCAGAAATAGGAGGGGTAGTACTCCTCATGGAAGAGCTGCTGGAAGTCAGGCCATGAGAGTGTCGAATCATCATGTATCTATGTAACAAGGCTCCACCAGTTCCCAACTACTCCATGGAAAAGGATAGCTTCCAATGCAACCACCTGACCCATTGGTGTCTGAATGAGCCTAAAGACATGGAACACCAACTCTAGCCAATCCTCTACTGCCTGCGGATCTAACTCTCCACAGAACCTCAGTGGCCTTTGGTACTAGAACTTTCAGAGCACACCAAGCCTATGTGCATCCACAACCTACTCTGCTAGGATGATTTGCTGCTTGAGAATTGGTGGTGCTACTACCTACCCATATGGAAGAAGAAGCTCATGGGATGAACCATGAACTGAGGCCCCATCACTCATTAGATCATCATCATGATCTAGAACTAGTATCCTGGATGGATTTTATCATGAGGCATCCTGAAATTTAATCAAGATGAACCATAGTCAGATGATCATATATATACATATATATATTTATATAACAATAATGAGGAGTTGACTCAAGAAGGATATTCAAATACTCAATACTATATGACGCATGTACCATTGATCCCTACAACTAATGTCTCGATATGATGAGTTGAAAAGAAGGTAGTAAAGGTCCTGGTAAATGGATATATCAGTCACTCGCACCATCACTAGATTCCTTGGCTTGAGAGCTACACTTAAGACACTCAGACAATGTTTCCCTAATACTAACCAAATCCTAATAAGGGGACTACTTCAGACAACATCCCAAGGAATTAACTTTCTATGATACTAATTTTTCATGACATGACCTAATTCGGGGCTTAAGCCACAACTACCCCAAACCTGCCTCCATAGGATATGGGGTGAAGACAAGCACCAAAAGGCATATCCTAAATGGTATGCCTTTTCCTAAGTACCTATATGCACACAACTGACCATATCAATGCATAAGTATAGAGGAATAATAATAAAAAGATGTAACAACTATAAAATAAACCAAGCATGCAAAACCTCTAGGGTGTATAAGAGTATGATAGTAAAAATTGAAAAGTAAAGAGAAAAAATACACGCCCAACCATAAATATGTCCCAACCTAAAAAAATTGGAAAGGTAAACCACTAAGAGAGCATGACTCTTGATCTCTAATTTGCGACAACCATATATGGTTCAAAGTACTAGGTATCCCTAAGCTCCTATGAAATCACCACCGACTTGTCTTTCGTCTATATAAGACATGACATGTGCGGTAAAATCCCATGCAGGGGTGAGTATATACATACCCAATAGGATGTACCAAAAGCTAAAGGTGGGGTAGTAAGAGATACAATAGAAATATAAATACAGTAGATAGTACACATGATGCAAGATACAATGAAAGAGAGAAACTCAACACAAACAAGAGAAATATTAACCTCATACAAGCACAGGGGGATTGACATAATAAGTAAATGAATGACACGTCGAGTATTTTCCACCCATAGTAGGAGAGTAGACTCATCCAACCACGAGAAGAGAATCATGAAAAGAACATGACATACCCCACATGTCTTTTCATGTCATGAAAATAGAGTAACCAAGTCCAAAGGTATGAATACAGAAGTATATATATATATATTCTCAGTCAAAATAATACTAAATGAGAGATTAAGTGGATCTCTATATCATATCCCAACCTAGAAAGAATAGTCTCCAATAGTTCCAAAAGTCCATCAATGATGCTCAACACCTCACACATCTGCTCAGAAGTAACCGTATAAAGGTCCACACATCACCACTATATCGCACAACCGAGGGGGAACGAACTCGAAGTAAAGGATATGCACATTAGTACATTAGGGGGGGGGGGGTCCAATCTAAATGTTAGGTCTACTAGGTCAAATACCATAAAGAGGGGGGGGGGGGGTAAATTAGGGTATGACAGATGAAAACTCCTACCCCTTTAGATCTTATTTCATCATTAAACAAAACACACTTCTCTCTTTCTCCTGTAGCAATATATGAATAGAAATGAAATCAGGCACAATACACAATGATTTTACTTAGTTTACCCTCACTAGGTTACGTCCAAGGAGTAGATAATGGTGATGTGCCAATGTACCAATTATATTAAAACTCACCACTAATTACAAGTTTTGGGATAAATATTCTATGAACATGCTCACTTCCTTTACAAGGTTTAGGGTCTGCTCACTGCATTCCCAAGGGTCACTCCCTATGTCTCTTTCTCTAGATCACTATTAGTGGGAATGATCACCATCTTCCTCTTCCTTTGATCACTTCTCTTGGAAGAGATTAACCCAAAGTTTATAGACTTTTAGGTACCTTCATTTTCATGAATGCATGCATCCTCAAATATAGTTAGATTCTCTATTGAATTTCCCTTTTCACTTGTAGATGAAATCCACTTTTTTGCGTACTATTAGGTTAGAAGAAATTGCTTTTGCGAACTATTTTATTGCCTTTTCAAGCTTCTTTAAGTCCTCTATGAAACATCTACCTTACTCCATAAACTGTATAGCGGGTATGATACATGGATTTCCTCTTCCATGTACTATCTTTGCTTCTGCATACCGCTTCTGCATACCACCTCCTTCCTCGTACCGCTTCCACATACTGTTCTCCTTTCGCGTACCTCTTACAGCTTCCGTGTACCATCTTCACTTCCGCATACCACCTATAAACTTCCTTCTTATGCAGACCACTTATTCCTTTGTGGGCTTTAGTGCCTCGAAAAAACCTTTCATGAAATTACTTTCGTGAACCACTTCACCCTTCACAGAATCACTTCCCCACAAACCACTTCTCTTTCACGGAATCCCCACAAACTCTTTCAGACTTAGATGAATTTCTTCCCAGAGTAAATATGTTATCTAATAAAATTCTCTCTCTTTAATAATTGGATTAGTGCTTCTTATATAGGAAAATATATCTGAAAAATCTGATAATATAAGATTTACCAAATCTTCAATGTGGTACTACCTTAACTACATACCATGATTCTACCACAAACTGTTCTTCTCCACATGGTTTGCATACTGCCTCTCTTCGTACACAGCGGCCCAAATTACCATCACGTTTTTTCCAATGACACGTTTTGTGGCTCCTCAAATAACTGCCTCGTTTCCAAAATGACAATCCATCCCACGTACTGTAAGCCTTCTGTGCACCACATGACTTCACTGCAAACTGCAAGCCTTCGCTGTGAACCATTTTCATTCTGTGCGAATCGTTCCCATACATGGTTTGCATATCATGTTTCCAAGTTCCCTTCCTTTTTCTATTTCCTTTGATGTTATACTTACCACTATTCATGGCCCATGAACTATTCTTCACGGTTAGTGTACTGTTCACTCCTATGCATAAATCATTTCTTTTCCAAAAATTAAACTCCCGATTTTGAGGCCCAAAAATTTGGAAAACACTACGAAACTACACCACCTTAAACACCTATTTCAGCAAACACCAACCATACTTATTTGTGGTCATCTGGTTTTGTCAACAAACACAATCACACCCAAAACATACCAAGAAGACACCTTGAGGGATTTTTTCCCAACAATATCCCCCTTCGGTTTTTTTGACAATAATTTCATAATTTGGTATCTCATTAAATCTCCTTCAATCTCATATCATCATTATCTTTTTGTGATTAAGATAGTGATCAAGGATTTACTCAACACATACTCAAAGACCACATGATCCATGCTTAGATTAAAAAACAAGAGTATAATGAAAATTTCATCAATTAATCACTTCATTCCATTCTAATACCACTCTTCTGCTGTCATCATGAACCTCAACTATTGTGATATGTATCCTATGATCGATCATGTCTAGAATCATCAAATTTAATAATCCACCTATCTCGCTAATCCCATTATCTCATTGCTCTACTTGTCAGCTTTTCCTCGTGTCTTTATTAATAAATTTTCTCAATTTTAATATCCATGATTTATCCCCCTTTATCAACAAACCCGAAGGCCATTATTTTTTGTAATAGGGTAAAGAACACATATTATCACATTAGGAAAAAATACACCATACCTTGGGGAGATGGGGTCCCATATCCACACTTTTTCAAGTGTGGGGAGTCAACTGAACTCTCAAAGCCAATCGATACCTTTAAAATGCTTCTTTGGGTAAGACCTTTGTTAGAATGTCCGCAACCTATTGTTCTATAGGCACATACTCCAACTTCATAAGCCCTTGCTCTACCTTCTCCTTAATAAAATGATACTTGATTTCAATGTGCTTTTTCCTTGAGTGATTGACTAGTTTTTTGCTTAGATTTATAGAACTTGAATTATTGTAATTGATTTCTATCAGAGACTTAACTTAAACTCCCATATCATTAAGCTTCTGCTTCATCCACAATAGTCACGTATAAATATGCAATATAATCATATTTCATGGTGCTCAATGAAATGAAATCTTGTTTCTTGCTTAGCCAAGAAATGCACAACTCACCAAGATAAAAAGTACCTCTTGACATTGATTTCATATCATCTACTAATCCAGCCCAATTTGTATTTGTATATCCCAATAACTCTTGCTGATATTTTTCATTGTATAGTAAACCAAAATCCATAGTTTACTTGATATACTAAAGTATTAATTTCACTGGAAGCATGTGGATTTCCTTGGGATTACTTTGATACCATGCTGCTTGACATGTGAAAAAAAACAATATCAGGTCTCATTATTGTCAAGTATAGTAGACTACCAATTATTTTCCTATATTATGTAACATTAACTGCATTGCATTCATCACCCCTTAATAGCTTCATCTATGTAGCCACAAGAGTCATCATATCCTTTAAATTATCCATTCCAAATCTTCTTAAAACCTCCTTGGAATATTTATATTGAGAAATGAATATTTCATTCTCTCCTTGTGTTACCTGTAAACCAATGAAAAATGTCAGCTCAACAATCATTGAAATTTTTGAAGTTACTTTTCATGAATTTGGAAAACTATCTGTACTGCACTTCATATGATCCTACAAAGATTATTTCATAAACATATACCAGAACCATCATCCTTTAATTAATTTCATGGTTAAAATATAGATTGTAATCAACTCCACCATGCCCAAAACCAATTTTCTTCATAAATTGATCTAGCCTTAAATACCATGATCTTGGTTCTTACTTCAAACCATATAAATCCTTCTTCAACCAAAAAAATTTGTTCTCATATTCATGAATAAAAAAACCATCTGTATTCTCAATGTAAACTTCTTATTCCATAATTCCATTTAGAAATGATGACTTGACATCCATCTGGAACACTTTGAACTTTCTTTGTACTGCTATAGCTAAGAATAATCTGATTGTCTCTATCCTTTCAACAGGTACAAATGTTTCATTAACATCGATTAATTATATTTAGAAGTACCCTTTTCACATTATTTATGCTTTGTTTAAAATCACTACACCATATTCATTCATCTTGTTATGAAATACCCATTTTTGTCCTGATGAAATTCTTATCTGTTGGTCTCAAAACAATCTACCATGTCTGGTTTTCCTCAATTTGGTCAAGTTATTCACTCATAGCCTGAACCCAATTCTCATCAGCAACTACTTCACTAAAACATGTAGGCTCTACTTGTGAGAAGTATTATTATTTATGTAGAGTCTTCATCCTCCTTGTATGCACTATAACTGTCTAATATCCAATTATGTTTTTTCTATCAATTTCAGATTTTCTTGATGGTCTCTGTGTAGATACTGATTTATCCTCATCCTTCTCATAATCTAAGTCGTCTTCCAAATCAGACTCTAGAACTAGAGTATCCCCTGATTTTCTTATTTCTTCATCACTATCCTCTTGAGATGGATCATGTATTTGCTGAAGACTCTAATCATTCTCTACTATGGTTACATCATGGATTTCAAAAATCTTTCCTAGCCTCCTGTTAAAGAATTTATGTGCTTTGATTTTCTTTGAGTATCCAAGAAACATCTCTTCATCTCCATGGGATTCAAAATTCCTATGTTTATCCTTATTGAGAATGAAACACTTACTTTTGAAGATTCAAAAGTAATTAAATGATGTATTCTTTCCATACCATAGCTCATATGAAGTCTTTTATTCTTTCAGACATAGTAATGCTCTATTTTATGTGTAGAATGCCGTCATCACTACTTCTTTCCAAAATTTCTCTGGAAGGTCTTTCTCAATGAGCATTGTTTTGGCCATGTTATTGATAATCTGATTTCTTCTCTCAACTACTCCATTATTCCATAGAGTTCTCACCACTAAAACTTGATACATTATCCCATGCTTCTTGTCACGACCCCCTCCCTCCAAGATGCCCCTACTGAGGTGGAAATGGAGAAAGGGAGATAATGACCCCAGAGTCCCGCCTCCAGTAGGCCCCGGGGTGGCGACTAGCACCAAGGGTATGAGTTTTTCACAATATGGGAGGCATTACCCTTTTTTATTTTTAAAGATCGGGAAATAGGACAAGTCAACCACCAAAAAGGAAAAAGAACAAGTGTATAGAAATAAACCCAAACCAATCCCACATGCATGTTTAAACAATTTTATAACAAGGTAAAAGTACAAGAAAGCTCAAAGTACAATAACAAAAGAAAAAAAATGTACATCAACAGCAACAACTCCAACTGTCCGACTAGTAGGGTCCCGCACGACCCTGGTAGTCCTCCTGGAAACCTAAAAGTAAACGTAGGGTGAGAATACAAGTATACTCAGTAGGGAAACCTAAAGCTATCGTGCACAAGTGGGGAGACATCCTAATGTCCCGTGAGAACAACAGAAGAAACCTAGCAAGGAATTCTATCCACCCAACCTCACCATCCAAACTCACCAAAACACAATCACAACAGGTTGTAGTATATAAGAAACAAGAGTATTGGGTACCCCACACCATTTACCTTTAGTTAGCTTCTCTTCCTAATGGAAAACGTCCTGACACTGCCACACTCTCCCCGCCCGCACACACCTGGGCCTCACAACCACGTATCCCACCCGCACACACCTGGGCCTCACAACCACGTATCCCGCCCACACACACCTGGGCCTCACAACCACGTATCCCGCCCGCACACACCTGGGCCTCATCCTGAAGATTGTTGGGAAATAGTAGAACCTTCCCGAAGAGTCTTGGGCTAAATCCACCCCAATCGAAACCTACCCGAAGATTCTTAGGTGTAAGGCCGCCTCAAGCCATCACAGCCTAGGGGAGAAGGATCAAGAAGGAGCTAGTAACTAGGGGGAAAACACCCTCTCCCATGAAATGGGAGTGTTCGGCACTAAGTGCTCAACATGGGTGGGGTGCGACAAAACACAAAAGATACAGATATACATATATACCAACCACACAGCCCAACCTATGGCTTCTAAACAGAGAAACTGAGAATGTTCCTCGGCACTGCTACTACGAAGCATGCATACAAAAAACAACCCCAACCCCATTTAGGTTTTCACGTTTCAGCAGAATTAGTTTATTAGTTCCTTAACTACTGGGCAACTATCCACAACCAACCACATCAATCGTTCGTAAAACGTATCCCTACCATCCACAAATCAAGTTAGTAAAACACAAGCAACACAACCAAGCCCTTCTTATCAACCAACCAACCCCATTGATTATTAATTCCATTTCATTACCACGCCCCACCATTCATTAACTCTTCTACTTTAATTTATTATTCACAACCTACTATTCATTCACAAACAAACCCATCCATGCAGCCCCACTTCCAACCACCATAACCACAACCACACCGTACATCATTTTCCCTTTAATACCATTTATCGTAGCCCCGCTGCTCGTCACCAACATAGCATTCACACCAACCCACAACCAAGTCAACTGCATCCCCGCTGCTCACCCTATCCACAACAACCCACAAAACACCCCTATCACATGCCACGTATCCAAGACAACACCCACATGTTCATTATTCCGTTTTTGTTTAACCGGGGTGATCACACAAGGGTTCCAGATTTTAAACAGCCAACTTTACGTGATTAACCAAATTTCCACATTCCACAAAGTTTCCATCCATAAGAAAATCCATAAGGAGAGGGAAACATTTAATTGTGTAAGCAAAGGCCCCCAACGACCATGATTTTCAGTAGGTAGAAGCTCATTCAATTCACAACATAATATCACAAGATATAAAGTAACATCAATCACAAACTTCCCAACCCCATTCTTTAACCTGTTATTATCTTTATTTAATGGTTCAACTGTTCCTCATGAAAACAAGATGATACCCACCCCTCATGATGCACAAATTAGAGAGATGAAGGTAAGATCCCTACCTCAATAGGTTCTGATCACAGCGCTCCCCCGGATCAACTTTAGAAGAAGTCCATCGGCGTCCGTCACCTCTGTCGGGTCCCGACAAAACCTCCTCGGGTGGAAGTCGGAAAGGAAAGGCCAAAGGGAAGGCAACGGATCCAAGCTTGGAAGTTCCGGCTCATCTTCACGATCCCGTGGCCGCTGACGGATCGTAAATCAAAGCTCGGATGAAGAAGTTATGGAAGAAAGAGCCTTCAAGTCTCTTGGGAGAACTCTGCTCAGAGGGAAAGGGGAGGAGAGGATTGAATTGAAAGGAGGATGGGACCCCTCCTTTTATAAGCAAGAAAAGGAAAAGTACACGGTGTGTACTTTAGGGTACACGGCATGTACTTGGTTATTTTACACGGTCTCCACGCGGCTTCCAACACGGCTCCGCGGCCGTTGACTGGTCAACACACGGTTTGAGGGTAACGCATACGCGGGGAAGGACTACATGATGTGTAGTTTAGACACACGGCGTGTAGTTTAGACACATGACATGTACTCATTTATTTCACACGGCAAGGATACGGCCTGCAACACGGGGTATACCCAGAAAGGGGGTACACGACGTGTACTCAAACTACACGGCGTGTAGTTTCAAAATTCTGGAAAGTGTGGGAAAAGTCCATTTTACCCTCCAGAACACTTCGTGACCTTCTTTTTGACAAAGGAAAGGGTCGGAGAGGTCCGAGCCATTACATCAGATACCTATTAAAACATTCTCGTCCTCGAGAATTCAAAAACCAACCCAGAGGAAACTCAATAAGATACCTCTTAGGGTTCTCGTTATAACAGGAACCCAACCAACAACCCTAATCATATGTGTTAGGAATTCCTTCTCCTATGTCGAGATATTATCCACTTTAGGCGGCACTGACTTGCCTGCACGGGTTTAATCGCATCCTCATTAATGCATCTCGATTAAGAATTGGATCTTCCCACTTTCATACATTAGGATTCTTCAACTCACACTACCCCCAACACCACACAACCAACACACTGCCTGAACATGTGGATTTGGGAAATTCCTTCTTCTATGTCGAGATATTATCCGCTTTAGGTGGCACTGACTCGCCCGCATGGGTTCAATCGCATCCTCATTAATGCGTCTCGATTAAGGGTCAGGTTTTCCCCTTTCCCACACATTCGGACATGTTACACATTACCAGGGAACAAGGAAACAAAAGGTATCACAACTGAAAAGCCAAGCATTCCATATATCAAAGGTATAGAGTACAACATCAACAAAGAGATCAGAAGAACAAGGGAAAACACAGGTCAAAACAACTCTGGGTACTGAGCGTGCATCTGGGTCTCCCGCTCCCAAGTGCTCTCCTCGAGGCCGCCATGCCTCCACAACACACGAAACAACGGAATGGTTCATCCACAGAGCACCTTCTCTTTACGATCCTTGATCCTGACTGGTCACTCCTCGAAGGTAGCGTCGTCTCCCATATCTAACTCTCCACAGTCGATAACGTGGGAGTCGTCGTGTAAGTACCGACGAAGCTGGGAGACGTGGAAGACATCATGAACCTTCTCCAACTGAGGTGGCAGGGCCAGCTGATATGACACCTCGCCGACTCGCCTCAGCACCTCAAAAGGTACGATGAACCTAGGTGAGAGCTTGCTCCCTTTCCCAAACCTTCGCTGGCCCTGTCGAGGGGAAACCTTCAAGAACACATGATCCCCCACCTCTAACTCCAAGGGCCTCCTCCGACGATCAGCATAAGACTTCTGTCGGTCCTGAGCCGCTTTCATTCTCTCACGTATAAGCTGGACTTTCTCTATGGTGCTCTGCACTACCTCTGGCCCAAGAACGCCTGTCTCACCAACCTATGCCCAACAAATGGGTGAACGACATGGCCTTCCATACAAACCCTCAAAAGGTGCCATGCCAATATTAGAGTGGAAGCTGTTGTTGTAAGCGAACTCTACTAAAGGCAAGTGTCGTACCCATGATCCTCCGAAATCCAGAATGCATGCTCGCAGCATGTCCTCCAACATCTGGATAGTCCGCTCCGTCTTCCCATCGGTCTGGGGGTGGAAAGTAGTGCTAAGGCATAGCTGGGTGCCAAAAGCATGTTGTAACCCCCTCCAGACTCGTGAGGTAAACCGAGTATCCCGATCTGAGACGATAGTCTTTGGAACTCCATGCAAACATACCACCTCGTCTACGTACCTCTGTGCTAAGGTACTCACTGGGCCCAACTCCTTAATTGCTAAGAAGTGAGCTGATTTCGTCAGACGATCCACCATTACCCAGATAGCATCATAACCTCCCTGAGCTCTGGGTAGTCCTGTGAAGAATTCCATCGAGATGTCATCCCACTTCCACTCGGGGACATCTAAAGGATGCAACAAACCACTGGGAACACGGTGTTCATCCTTCACTTGCTGACACACTAGGCATCTAGCCACAAACTCTTCCACTGCCCGTTTCACCCCGGGCCACCAAAACTGTTCCCTCAAGCCTCGGTACATTTTCGAAACTCCTGGATGTACCACTAAGGATGAGCTATGGAACTCACGGAGAACTCCCTCACGCATCGCCTCCTGAACAAACAACCTTCCATGGAAAAGCATCCGATGTCGACTGTCCTCTGACCATCCTTCTAGAGCGTTACCCTGATCGACACGATCCCGCATCACTTCCGCCTCAGAGTCCCCCCACTGAGACTCTTCCACCTGCTGCAAAAAGGAGGACTGCACCGTCATCTGAAACAAACAGCCTCTAACACCTTCTACCCTGGCATCCAAGTGCAAGGCATCCAACTCTCCCATCACCTTCCAAGCATTAACAGATTCCTGAACCACTTCCTGATGCGACTTCATGCTCAGGGCATCAGCCACAACGTTGCCCTTACCTTCAGTGTAAGAGATATCAAAGTCATAGTCTTGGAGAAACTTGACCCATCTCCACTGCCGTAAGTTCAGGTCACGCTGGGAGAAGATATAACGTAAGCTCTTGTGATCTGAGAAGACCAAAAAGCGCTCCCTAAAGAGTTAATGTCGCCACAACTTCAGTGCGAACACTACTACTGCAAGCTCTAGGTAATGGGTGGCATAGTTACGCTCGTGAGGGCGTAAATTCCTAGACCCATAACAGATCACTCCCTTCTTCTACATCAACACGCACCCCAGACCAAGGCCAGAAGCATCACAAAACACCTCATACAACAACCCTTCCTCTGGAAACCTGAGTACAGGGGCACTGACCAACTTCTCCTTAAGGTAGTCAAAAGCCTTCTGGCACTGCTCACTCCATAGGAAGACCTGGTTCTTCCTCGTCAAAGCTGTCAAAGGGGAAGAAACTCGAGAGAAGTCCGAAACGAACCTCCGATAGTAACCTGCTAACCCCAGGAAACTACGAACTTCTGCCACGCTCTTGGGTGATGCCCAAGAAACAACTTCCTCCACCTTCAACGAGTCCACTGACACTCCATGCTGAGACACCACATGCCCAAGGAAGTGTACTTCTTGTGTCAAGAACTTACACTTCAACAATTTCCCGTAAAGCTGGTGGCGTCGAAGGACTTCCAAGACTGCCCTGAGATGCTCAACGTGCTCCTCCTCTGATCTTGAGTAGATCAGGATGTCATCGATAAACACAATGACGAACCGGTCCAGAAAATCTCGGAAAACAAAGTTCATAAGTCCCATGAACACAGCTGGTGCATTCATAACTCCAAACGGAATCACTACAAACTCGAAGTGCCCATACCTGCACCTGAAAGCCGTCTTCGAGATGTCACTGTCCTTTACCCTCAGCTGATGATATCCCGATCGCAGATCAATATTAGAGAACCAACCTGCTCCCCTCAGCTGGTTGAAGAGATCATCTATCCTTGGAAGGGGGTAGCGGTTCTTGACCGTTACCTGGTTCAACCTTCGGTAGTCTATGCATAGCCTGAGACCACCATCTGCCTTCTTCAAGAACAAAACTGGATCACCCCATGGCGACACGCTTGGTCGAACAAAACCGTTCTCCATCAGATCATCAATCTGAAACCGCAACTCTCGCAACTCCGAAGGTGCCATCTGATAAGGGGCCATCGAAATTGGACGGGCACCAGGCTGTAAGTCTATCCTGAACTCAACGTCACGTCGGGGGGGGGGGGGGGGGTAGAGTCACAACCTTATTAGGAAAAACATCGAGGAACTCCCCAACAACCTCTAGGACATCCATCATCTCTGTATCAGCTGGAACCACTGATAGCCCACCTAACAAGGAAAGGAGAGGCTCCATACGCCGGCTCCCTGCCTGATAGCTCCTCTCACCAACAAAAGCTACGCGCTACCCATCCACTTCGGAGAACACAACTCTTCTACGGAAGCAGTCGATAATGGAACTAACAGAAAACAACCAGTCGATGCCTAGGATGACATCGTATGGCTGCATCTGTAACAGAAGAAGGTCCCCACTAGAATGATGTGGTCCCAACATCAACCCACATCCCCGACTAACACAAGATACACTGGTCTGGCCCCCAACTGGTGTACTCAGTACCAGTGGTACGAAAATTATCTCTACATCTAGTCCCAAAGCATGGGCTAGACCAGGTGAAACAAAGGAGTGCAAAGCTCCTGAATCGAACAAAGCAGAAACAAGAGTGCTGAACAAACAAATCGTACCTCACACCACCTCTGGTCCTGCTGGAGCTGTCAACTCTGCTGCGTGCAACTGTCCACGCCCAGATCCTCTTCCTCTCTGATGTCGTCCACTTCCCCGACCACGCCCTGGTCGAGGTCCCTGAGGAGCACCCTGAGGTCGGCCTCCTCCTGCAAAGTCTGCCCTCGGAGGGGCATGGTCCTGCTGCTGCTGGAAGGGCATCACCGACAACTGGTGCTGCTGAGGTGGGCGCTGAACCTGCCCACCTCCACCGTACTGAGCTCGGGTCGGGCATTGACTCTGAACGTGCCTGAAACCTCCACAAGAAAAACACCTTGGTCCTGGGCTCGTGAAAAAGGGACGAGGACCTGAGGATCTGAACTGGAACTGCTGGGGCCTTCTCCCCACTGGCCTGAACTTGGAAGGTCCCGTCGCAGGAGACCTGCTGATGACTGCCTTCCCCTTCGACGAGCCTGGCTGGTTCCCCTCTCGGGGTGCACCTCCCAGCGAGTGCATCCTCTCTACAACTTCTTCCTTCTTCTGCACCACCAAGTACGTTGGAAGGGTGAAGGGGGTGACAGCATACTGGAGCAAAGGACGTAGCGCCTCCTCCAAAAGTCTCGCCCGAGACTCCTCATCTGGAAAGAGATCCGGAGCAAAGCGCAGGAGATCTTTGAACTTGATCCCCAGCTCTCGTACCTACATACTTCCCTGCTGAAGGGAGAGTAACTCCTGCTGCTTCTCCACCTTGATCATGGAAGAAAGTAATTCCTCTCGGAATTCCTTCTCAAAGTCAGCCCAAGGAACCTTTGCTTCTATCCTCTCTCCGAGGTAGAGTGTCCACCACTGTCGCGCTGCACCTCTCAGCTGACTGACTGCTAGTGGAACCCAGTACTCCCTCGGAGCACGGATCAAGGTAAAAGCAATCCCTAGCTTCTCAAGCCACCCCTCCGTCTCCGTATCCGAAGTACTACCCTCGTACTTCTTGAGGGTCTGTCGCTAGAAAGAATGGAGAGTCTTCTTCCACTGGCTATCTTCCTTTTCTCGGTCAATCCTCAACTGATCAACCGCCTGAATCTGCTGGGCCTCAGCCGTCTGAGCCACCCGAGGATGACGTCCAGGTGCCATAACTATACGGTAAACAAGGATCACCTAATCCCAAGTAATAAGGAAAACTCAAGGTTTCATTTTATCATTTTATTTCAATTTCTTTCCCAGAACACCCAAATCAAGTAAAACACAATCATGATGATGCATGTAGCTTCCCTAGGGTCTCTACCCTGCAATCATTATAGTTTCAATTGGTCGTTAGGTAGGCTCAGAGTCCTTGCATCGGATCACGGGGGGCCCTAAAATCCCGTGTCCTAGCCGGTATTCCCTGGCCAATGTCACGCACCAAGATTGACTAACATTGTCACCCTACCATCCCATGAAATCCTCACTGTGCCTAACTACAGACTCCATCCTATCTCTCAACCATCAGCTCTGATACCGTTCTGTCACGACCCCCTCCCTCCAAGATGCCCCTCCTGAAATGGCAATGGAAAAAGGGAGATAATGACCCCCGAGTCCCGCCTCCAGTAGGCCCCGGGGTGGCGACTAGGACCAAGGGTATGAGTTTTTCACAATATGGGAGGCATTACCCTTTTTTATTTTTAAAGATCGGGAAATAGGACAAGTCAACCAACAAAAAGGAAAAAGAAAAAGTGTATAGAAATAAACCCAAACCAAGCCCACATGCATGTTTAAACAATTTTATAACAAGGTACAAGTACAAGAAAGCTCAAAGTACAATACCAAAAGAAAACAAAGGTACAACAACAGCAACAACTCCAACTGTCTGACTAGTAGGGTCCCACACGGCCCTGGTAGTCCTCCTGGAAACCTGAAAGTAAACGTAGGGTGAGAATACAAGTATACTCAGTAGGGAAACCTAAATCTCTCGTGCACAAGTGGGGAGACATCCTAATGTCCCGTGAGAACAACAGAAGAAACCAAGCAAGGAATTCTATCCACACAACCTCACCAGCCACAATCACCAAAACACAAGCACAACAGGTTGTAGTATATAAGAAACAAGAGTATTGGGTACCCCACACCATTTCTCTTTAGTTAGTTTCTCTTCCTAACGGAAAACGTCCTGACGCTGCCACACTCTCCCCGCCCGCACACACCTGGGCCTCACAACCACGTATCCCTCCCGCACACATCTGGGCCTCACAACCACGTATCCCGCCCGCACACACCTGGGCCTCACAACCACGTATCCCGCCCGCACACACCTGGGTCTCATCTCGAAGATTCTTGGGAAACAGTAGAACCTACCCGAAGAGTCTTAGGCTAAAGCCACCACAATCGAAACCTACCCGAAGATTCTTAGGTGTAAGGTCGCCTCAAACCATCACAGCCTAGGGGAGAAGGAGCAGGAAGGAGCTAGTAACTAGGGAAAAAACACCCTATCCCATGAAATGGGAGTGTTTGACACTAAGTGCTCAACATGGGTGGGGTGCGATAAAACAAAAAAGATACAGATATACATATATACCAACCACACAGCCCAACCTATGGATTATAAACAGAGAAACTGAGCATGTGCCTTGGCACTGCTACTACGAAGCATGCATACAACAAACAACCCCAACCCCATTTAGGTTTTCACATTTCAGCAGAATTAGTTTATTAGTTCCTTAACTACTGGGCAACTATCCACAACCAACCACATCAATCGTTCATAAAACGTATCCCTGCCATCCACAAATCAAGTTAGGAAAACACAAGCAACACAACCAAGCCATTCTTATCAACCAACCAACCCCATTGATTATTAATTCAGTTTCATTACCATTCCCCACCATTCATTAACTCTTCCACTTTAATTTATTATTCACAACCCACTATTCATTCACAAACAAACTCATCCCTGTAGCCCCACTACCAACCACCATAACCATAACCACACCATACATCATTTTCCCTTTAATACCATTTATCACAGCCCCGCTACCCGTCACTAACATAGAATTCACACCAACCCACAACCAAGTCAATCGCAGCCCCGCTGCTCACCCTATCCATAACAACCCACAAAAAACCCCTATCACATGCCACATATCCAAGACAACACCCACATGTTCATTATTCCATTTTTGTTTAACCGGGGTGATCACACAAGGGTTCCAGATTTTAAACAGCCAACTTTACGTGATTAACCAAATTTACACATTCCACAAAGTTTCCATCCATAAGAAAATCCAGAAGGAGAGGGAAACATTTAATTGCGTAAGCAAATGCCCCCAAAGACCATGATTTTCAGTAGGTAGAAGCTCATTCAATTCACAACATAATATCACAAGATATAAAGTAACAACAATCACAAACTTCCCAACCCCGTTCTTTAACCAGTTATTATCTTCATTTGATGGTTCAACTGTTCCTCATGAAAACAAGATGATACCCACCCCGCATGATGCACAAATTAGAGAGACGAAGGTAATATCCCTACCTCAACAGGTTCTGATCACAAAGCTCCCTCAGATCAACTTTAGAAGAAGTCTGTTGGTGTCCGTCACCTCTATCGGGTCCCGAAAAAACCTCCTCGGGTGGAAGTCGGAAAGTAAAGGTCTAATAGAAGACAACGGATCCAAGCTCGGAAGTTCTGCCTCATCGTTACGATCCCGTGGCCGCTGATGGATCATAAATCGGAGCTCGGGCGAAGAAGTTATGGAAGAAAGAGCCTTCAAGTCTCTTGGGAGAACTCTGCTCAGAGGGAAAGGGGAGGAGAGGAGTGAATGGAAAGGAGGATGGGACCCCTCCTTTTATAGGCGAGAAAAGGAAAAGTACACGGTGTGTACTTGGTTATTTTACACGGTCTCCACGCCGCTTCCAAAACGGCTCCACGGCCGTTGACTGGTCAACACACGGTTTGGGGGTAACGCGTACGCGGGGAAGGACCACACGACATGTAGTTTAGACACAGGGCGTGTACTCATTTATTTCACATGGCAAGGACATGGCTCCAACACGGTACACGACCGTTAACTGGCAACGCGTACGCGGTGATGGACTACACGGCGTGTAGAACTGGGAACACGGCGTGCACCCATCATTTCACACAGCGAGGACACGGCCTGTAACACGGGGTATACCAGGAAAGGGGGTACATGGCGTGTACTCAAACTACACGGCGTGCAGTTTCAAAATTCTGTAAAGTGTGGTAAAAGTCCATTTTACCCTCCATAACACTTTGTGACCTTCTTTTTGACAAAGGAAAGGGTCGGAGAGGTCCGGGCCCTTACACTTCTCAAGATAATCCTCCACTTTTCTATTTGTGAAATTTGTTCCATTATCTATCCAAATTTTTGGATTTTCTGATTTTGTATCTTTTTAACTTCCCATCGATATCTTATAATGCAACTAAAAACCTCAGAGTTATGGGTAATGATTGATACCAATGCCATTATGCTATAATAATCAATGAAAAGAACATAATATATCCTCCCATAAAGAGATTTTGGTGATTGATTATACAATAAAAAAATATATTTTAATTAAATTTTAATGGTATTAAATGTTCATTTTTGATCTTATGGGCCTGAGTTAGTGCATTTTCATTATGAACATCCATTCTCTTCATTTGTGCACTTCATGCCTAATGTACACCAATTTAGGCCCAATGATTCATCTGATTCTAAGGAATATAATTATACATATTTTAATTTTATATTTTGGGAACTATATCTACACTTAAATGTGAACATTTTTCATTCAGGGATCAATGGATGATTCATAAATGATGATGGAGATATTTGGAGATGATTAGAAGTAATTCTAGAGAAGGTAGATTGGACACCAGCCAACTTATGAGACTTTGGGGCCCAAAATACATGCTCAATGAATCCCAAATTTTGCGGGATGATATAATAAATGTTGAGAAACAAATAACTCTTCATGAGATAATGCTAATTAGGCCTCTATGGTGGTCATTAAGGCGGCCCAAGTTAGAGATAAAATTCTAGGCCAGATTCTGCAGCATAGAAAAACAGCCCACTAATTTGATCATATCTAGGAATCAAAAACTCCAAATGGTCCCAAAGTTTACATTAGGTTAGAAGACATCCTAGGATACATTTTCTTCTTCTATGGACCACTCTTATTCTTCCATATAGAAGGTCTTACAAGAGATTCTGTTCGGTGAAGGAAAGCTGGCTGCCACCTCGGATCAAGGGTGGAAAAATCAACTCTTCCTTACTTTTCACCCACCTATGGCCTACCAAAATTAATTGAGAAGACTTGTAATGTTGGAGGCTAGACCCAAGGGCTCAAAAATTTCTATTTAAGGAAGTGGTGTTGGAGTATTTGGGGATCTTTTGTGCTTGGTTCAATTGTAATGTTATGCTGCGATTTTGTTGTCTCAAATTTGTCTTTCACTTGTAAGTTGTTCAATTCACTTTAGTCTCTTAATAAAAGTTCTTATTCTACTTTTATTATGTTGTTCTTCATATCACTTTGATACCATTGGATCAAGGTATGAATTTATTCACACCAAACCTTGTGAAATTATTCACACAACGGTGGAGTGATCATTTTATTTTTATTGTTTTCTTTACTTCTCCATTTCCTCCCTCATGAGTCTACTTTCCACTTTCATTGAAACCATAGAATAAATGGAGGGCTAACCCACTTATGGGTTGATCCAAGGGAGTATCAAGGGGCTGTATTGGATGTTATTTATCACCCCATTAATATATAATCACTTCTTAAATTGAGATTTTTATTTGATGATTTTTAAACTCCATCGTCCTTGTTGAATTTAAGGCCACACACTTCATGTGCTAATACGAACCTTTACCTTGAAGTGCTCAAAAATTTGATCCTTCAAGTGTATAGGTGATTAGTATTAATGGGTGTAGGAATTGAACCAGTAAGTGATGATTTTGTTTTATCTTCTTAAATGAACCCATCTCAAATATAAGAAATTGAAATCTTTGAAAAGGAAATACGTCCAATCCACCCCGAGCGATAACCTAGGATCAACTCATTCTTTTAAATTTAATTCACTTAAATCTGTTAGATATCCTCTAAAATCATCTAAAATAAATCCAATTTGGCCACTTCATAGCCGAAAATAGTCCATAGAATGTACATGTCTATAGGTTTCTTCTTAGGTCTCTGAGGATTCGATAACCCAAGCTAAACTACAAGGACCGTTTTACCTTAATCTCTTGGGTAAATTTGAGCAAGAATCAAATTTTGACACCATTTCTGGGGACCCAAGTAAGTCATCTAAACACCCATTCTATTCTCCCCCATTTCTTCTTTTCTCATCCAAATTCTGTTATCTTGTCCCTTTCTCGTTTTTTTTTCTTTTGGCGCATGTCCGCATACACACGTGATCAATCAAACCGTCTAGTTAGGGTGGATAGTCCTGGGGTTGGGGAGTCAAGTACACCAAGGTAACTAATTCCATTAGATCCTAATCTTCCTAACACCCCCGAGTCAAAAATTGATCCCATTTCAATAGAAGGTCTTTAAAGAAACCAACTCATAAACCCGGGTGGGAACCAAAATGGAAACCCAAATGAGGTAGCCCCAAACTTGGGGAATGCGGTCGATCAAACCATGAATGAATAATTAAAACCTTCTTGGACCAATGCCCTCTCATTCATTAGAAAAAATTCCCTAGGAGATGCCAACTACATATTTAAACCGCATTTCCTAAACCATCTTCTCACATTCCATGGAATGGAGTCCGAGATGCCCTGCCTTCACATTAAGGAGTTCAATGACATTGTAGAAACCATGTGTCCCCCACATCAACTAGAATCATATAAGATGAGGCTATTTCCTTTTTCTTTAAAGGATCGAGCTAAAAATTGGCTAAACAATTTGATACCATCATCCATAAACTCTTGGGACCAACTACAAAGAGAATTCTACAAAAAATACTTTCCCCACCACAAAACAATTGCACTTAAAAAGAGCATCCAAAACTTTTTTGAAAAAGAGGGAGAGTCATTCTATGAAACATGGGAGAGGTTCAAAGACACTCTAAACATGGTTCCACACCATGGTTTTTCTATTCCTGAACAAGTGAGAATTTTCTATGAAGGGTTGGGTCCAGGGAACAAACAATTCATTGACATGATGTGTAATGGAACCTTTAAAAACAAAGCCCCAAATGATGCTTACGAGTATCTAGAAAGCCTTTCTGAACAAAACCAAACATGGGGAACTTCACCTTATTCTAAAAATCCACAAAGAAATACTGGAATTCATACACTTAGAGAAGAGGAAATCCTTAGGGCTAAACTCACAGCACTCTCTAGGAAGGTCGAAGAGATAGACCTTAGGAAAGTCCATGAAATCCAAACTGTAGACCTTGTTTGCACAATTTGTGACAAACATGGCCATAAGACAGGCAACTTCCCAACTATTCCATCCATCAAGGATGTTCTTTTAGGAGGACCTACAACGGAAGTAAATTCTTTGAACTTTCAAAAGCCTCAATACCAAAACAACTTCAACCCAAGGTATAATGACCACCCAGGCTTCCGCTGGAAAGATAAACAACAACCTATCCAACCACAGGGACAAAATCCTTACCCCCATCAGAACTACCAGACCCATAACCAGTTCCAAACCCAACCTATCCAATATCAACAACCACCAGTCCATTTTCAACAAACCATCCCACCTCCAAAATATCCCCCTGGGATAAACCAACCTACTCAAGCACCCACCCAAACTATTCCACAAAGTCTACTAGAACAACTGTGCAAACAAATGGAAAGGATGAACTCAGAAGTCTCTTCCCTTAAACAAGAACTTCAAACCATAAAAACTGGAAAGGCACCCATGCCTACTCAGGCAGTTCCATCCTCAACTTCAAGGGGAGAGTCAAGTTGCACTCAAAAAACTCATGAACAACTAAAGGCTGTGACTGTTTTAAGAAGTGGGAAATCAATTGAGAAACCTGAACAACTAATTCAGAACCCACCTGAAGATTCAAACATGGATGAAAATTCAAATGAACCAAATGATCAAACTGAAAAACATGATAACATTGTCAAAGAAACAACTCTTCAACAAACAACCCCACAACCTGCACCATTTCCTCAACGCATGAGGGGGGAAACCAAGCCTGAATTGAGTGAAGCATTGAGGGAAATCTTCTCACAAGTCAAGTTGAACATTCCTCTTCTCGATGCCATCCAAACTATACCTGCCTACTCAAAGTACCTTAAGGACTTGTGCACAATTTTCACATAAAAACCAAGTCCTTTTGGATGCTAATGTGAGTAACACCATTCAAGGGACCATTCCTCCTAGGTTGAAAGACCCAGGTTACCCTTACATCAATGTTGAACTAGGAGAAAGAAAAGTTGTCAAGGCCTTGTGTGATCTAGGTGCTAGTGTCAATCTCATCCCCTATGCCGTGTACTGCCAGTTAGGCCTAGAAGAACTCCAACCCACATCTGTCACACTTTAACTTGCTGATCGTAGCATTAGGGTTCCAAAGGGGATTTTAAAGGATGTTCTGATAAAGGTTGAAAACTTCATCTACCATGCTGACTTCATTGTCCTTGACAACCATCCAAACTTAGGAAATAAGGAACAAAATCCAATAATCCTTGGCCATCCTTTTCTTGCAACAATAAACTATGTTATCTGAGTCCGAAATGGGAACATGACCATCACCTTTGGGAACATGAGTCTAGACTTGAACATCTATAATGCAATCTCACAAATAGGGGATGACAAGGAAATTCATGAAGTAAACATGATAGGAAGCATTGATAATGAATCCATAGAACATCAAGGAATATTTTATGGATGTTTAAGTCAGGATGAGATTGATTTCCTTTGTTCATATGAAGGAAGTTTATCTCCTTGGATTGAATCATTTTCAAATTGCTCTTATGATGAAGTCTTAGGTCCAACAATCAGTGAAACCTTTCAGCAAACCACATTCATGGAGACCGATAAAAATTCCTTCCCTAAATCTGATCAAGACAATCTAGTAGCTAAAACTTCTACATGTGGGGAATCAATCCTATCTAAAACTTTAGGAAATAAAATTGATCTTGATCCAATGTCCCAATATTCTGCTGAAATTCTGAACCAACCTGATCTTGAATTGAAGGAACTTCCTGCTGCACTAAAGTATGCCTTCCTAAGGGACAATCAAACACATCCTATTGTAATTTCTTCTTCTCTTGAAGCCAATCATGAGAGGATGCTTCTATAAGTCCTTAGGAAACATAATGAATCCATTGGTTGGACCCTATATGATATTCCTGGGATTATCCCACTTGTTGGGACTCATAGGATTGTTCTGGAATCTGATTCAAAGCCATGTCGTCAACCTCAACGGCGACTCAATCCTAATCTCATGGAGGTATTAAGGAAAGAACTTATGAAATTGTTAAAAGCTGGTATCATATATCCCATAGCTAAGAGTGAGTGGGTGAGCCCAATCCAAGTGGTTCCAAAAAAGGTTGGAATCACAGTGATAACCAATGAGGATGGAGAGATTCTTCTAACAAGGGTGAGTAGTGGATGGAGGGTCTGCATTGACTATAGGAAGCTAAACTCATTCACCAAGAAGGACCATTTCCCCTTACCATTCATTGACCAAGTCCTTGAGAGAGTGGCATGTCATGCCTTCTACTGTTTCTTAGATGGGTACTTGGGGTACAATAAAATTGAGGTCTCCCTAGAGGATCAAGGTAAGACTACATTCACATGTCCATTCGGAACCTTTTCTTTCAAACGCATGCCCTTCGGGTTATGCAATGCCCCTGGAACCTTCCAGCGGTGCATGATGGGAATCTTCTCAGACATGGTAGGGGATTTTCTAGAGGTCTTCATGGATGACTTCTCTGTGTTTGGGGATACATTTGAGGGATGTCTGCAGAATGTGGAGAGAGTCTTGTCAAGATGTGAAGAAAAGAATCTGGTCCTAAACTGGAAAAAATGCCATTTCATGGTTAAAGAGGGACTTGTTCTAGGCCATCTGGTCTCGAGTAGGGGGATTGAAGTTGATAAAGAAAAGGTTGACATCATTCATCACCTTCCATCACCCAAAACTGTCAAGGAAGTGAGGTCTTTATTAGGACATGCTGGTTTCTATAGAAGATTCATCAAGGACTTTAGTTCAATATCCCATCCCCTTTGTGCTCTCCTAGTAAAGGATGCTCCATTTGTTTGGACAGAAATCTGTGAGGGTTCATTCTAAACCCTCAAATCCTCTCTCACCTCTCCTCCCATTATGAAATCTCCAAATTGAAACCTTCCTTTTTAACTTATGTGTGATGCCAGTGACTTTTCTGTTTGAGCTGTGTTGGGACAACGCTGTGATAAAACTCCTTATGTCATTACTTATGCAAGAAAATCCTTAAATGATGTCTAAATAAACTACACCACTACTGAAAAGGAGTTACTTGCTATTGTGTTTGCTTTAGATAAGTTTAGGTCTTACCTATTAGGATCCCCCATCATTGTGTTCACTGACCATTCTGCACTAAAATACCTCTTCCAAAAACAAGATGCCAAGACTAGACTGATTAGGTGGGTCCTTCTATTACAAAAATTTGACCTCACAATCAAGGATAAAAAGGGCGTTGAAAATGTTGTAGATGATCACCTCTCTAGGATGTAATTAAAAGACAACTCAAATAACCTTTCTATGTCTAATTCATTTTCTGATGAACACCTATACTCTGTGAGTGACTGCCCTTGGTATGCCGACATAGCCAATTTCTTAGTTACAGGAGTCATTCCAAAATTCTTAGGGACTCAAGCTCGAAGGAAATTCCTTTATGATGTTAGAAACTATGTGTTTGATGATCCATACCTCTATAAGTTATGCCCTGACCAAGTCATTAGAAGGTGTGTTCCAGAATCTGAACAAGAGTCCATCCTTAAATTTTGTCATAGTGAGGCATGTAGAGGTCACTTTTCCTCTAAGAAAACATCTGCTAAGATTCTTCAATGTGGTCTCTTCTGGCTCACCCTCTCAAGGGACTCCTACACATTTTGTCAAAGCTGTCCTAGGTGTCAACAAGTAGGGTCCATCACAAAAAGGAATCAAATGCCACTCACTCCCATCTTAGTGGTTGAAATCTTTGACTGTTGGGGAATTGATTTCATGGGTCCCTTCCCAAACTCTCGGGGATACCTCTACATACTCTTAGCTGTTGATTATGTCTCAAAATGGGTTGAGGCCATTCCCACTAAGTGAAATGATCATCAAGTTGTGATTTGATTTCTGAAAGAGAACATATTTTCTCAATTTGGAATTCCTAGGGCTATAATCAGTGATCGAGGAACCCATTTCTGCAACTGCCCATTCTCTTCACTCATGTCTAAGTATGGTATTTATCATAAAGTGTCCATTGCATACCATCCTCAAACCAATGGTCAAGCTGAGTTAGCGAATAGGGAGATTAAGCAAATTCTTGAAAAAACTAGCAACCCCTCTAGGAAAGATTGGTTTGAGAAACTCTTAGATTCTCTTTGGGCCTATAGAACTGCATATAAAACCATTTTAGGAATGTCCCCATATAGGTTGGTTTATGGTAAAGCATGCCATTTTCCAGTGGAGATTGAACATAAGGCCTTTTGGGCAATTAAGAAAATGGATTATGATCTCTCATTGGCCGGAACAAAAAGGAAATTAGATCTCAATGAACTAGAGGAACTAAGGATGGAGGCTTATGAAAAATCAAGGATCAATAAAGCTAGAGTTCAAGCCTACGAATCTAGGAATATCAAGGTCAAACATTTTGAACCGGGAAAACTTGTGCTCTTGTATAGTTTAAAACTTCATTTACACCCGGGAAAGTTAAGGTCTAGATGGTCGGGTCCTTTCATAGTGCATCATGTATAACCCCATGGGGCAGTAGAGATTCAAGATCCCACTAGTGGTCACATTTTCAAGGTCAATGGTCAAAGGTTAAAAAAATTCATTTAATCATTAAATAAATAGGAAATATATGTTGAGTTAATTGATCCAATCTATGAACCAGGAAAAAATTGATAAATTTAGGATCTATGTCGGGCTAACGACGTTAAACAAAGCGCTACACGGGAGGCAACCCGTGGTTTTTATGTTTCTAATCTTTCTGAATCATCTTTATTTTTCAAATAAGATTAATTAATAATTTTTATATTTAAAAATAAAAAAATAGGCTTTTGACCTGTTCTTCTATTATGAGTATGGATGGGTACGAAAGGGGAGCACTATATTCATCCGTGTCACGTGGTGTGATCCTTGAGTAATACCTTACCCAGAAATTTAAAAAGAAGAAAATGTATCATAGGTTTATTTTGTTTTTTTTATTTTATAGGTTAAGATAAAAATAAAAATAATAAAAATAATAATATAATAATTAAAAAAAGGGGACACGCCATAGGCCGTGGGGCAAACCCCGTCACAACCGGCGAAGCCGCAGGGACTCGAACCCGGGACTGAAGGGAGACAGGGGCGCTCTCTTACCACTGACCTACGACTTAATGTGCTTACTTATTCTATAATTTTTATATATATACTTATTTTTTACTTATATATATATTGTTTTGTTTTGTTTTTTTTGTTTTATTTTTTCCACTAGGGAACTTTGCAAGCGACATGGATATCAAAGGACTAAATTGGAGCGACAAGAACTTCAAACTTCAACCACCAGGTGACTTCATTCCATGATCCTCATATTTCAATTTCCTTATTGAACTCCCCTTTTATTCCTCTACCCCATTCTAAATTTTATTTTTACGAAACTAGGGACAGTTTCATTCTAAGTTGGGGGGTGTGGAAACAAAATGTTTGTTAAAAAAACAATGATAAAAAAAGGTAAAGTAAAATTCCTTTATCATTAATATAATAAAATATTTGCTCACATTAAAACTATATAGAAAATAATTTTTATTTCCTTGACTCTTAATTTAATTCATGATTAAGTTTAAAAGCATTGATTTTGGAAGTTTGGTTGTCCAATGAAAATTTTCATCATTTTTATTTTCATCCATTAAATCAAAATGCCACAATGCACGTCCTCTAGACTGTGGGGTACTAATTTGAATTTTTGGGGTCCCATAATAAATAGCATAGGCTGGTTTTTTTTTTATTAATAATATGAGTATTAAAAAAATAAAAAAAAATAAAAAAATAAAAAAAAATAAAAAAAATAATTTTTTTTGCGTGTAGAGCAATGGATTGATAAAATGCGAGGCTTTTGGCACTTGGGGATCATGACTCCAGAGTTTTCTAGACCTGAGTTTTTCAATATATCTCTATTTATGGTAATATGGATTTGTTTTTGATTAAGTTAACTCGAGACGATGCCCGAGTATGTGGGCTTTACTTGGTGCCCTAAGGCCTTTGAGTCTGGGAGTCATCGGCAAAGTCTTGCTACATGGGTTAATTTGATTAACTGAAATCTCAATTACTATGGAAATATTGAAAAAAAAATCCAAAAAAAAGGAATGAATAATACTCATATTAGGATTAAATGTGATTCCACCTAGCGCTTCCATGATTTCCCCCTTGAATGAAAATGAACCCCCATATCTATTGTGATTCACAACACATCATTACACCTAATTGAGTTGGATGAAGTATGATGATGGATTTGATCAAAGGAATGAGATTGAGATTGGGATCCTCTTTTAAATTCATCTTGTTTTAAATTATCTTGATAGGTTATAAAGATATATTTGTGTGCAGTTTACATTGTGAGCACTGTTTGTTATAATGTGTTTGAAGAAAGGAATTCAAATAAAATCATTGAATTATTTTCTCAGGACTAGCAAATATCAAGTTGGGGGGGGGTGTGATTATCCAATAAAAACATATATTTTAATTACATTTTAATGGTATTAAATGTTCATTTTTGATTTTATGGTCCTGAGTTAGTGCATTTTCATTATGAACATCCATTCTCATCATTTGTGCACTTCATGCCTAATGTACACCAATTTAGGCCCAATGTGTCATCTGATTCTAAGGAATGTAATTATCAATATTTTAATTTGATATTTTGGTAACTATATCTACACTTAAATTTGAACATTTTTCATTCAGGGATCAATGGATGATTCATAAACGATGATGAAGATATTTGGAGATGAATGGAAGTAATTCTAGAGAAGGCAGATTGGACACCATCCCACTTATGAGACTGTGGGGCCCAACATAAAGACCCAATGAATCCCAAATTTTGTGGTATGATAGAATACATGTTTAGAAACAAATCACTATTCATGATATAATGCTAATTCGGCCTCTATGGTGGTCATTAAGGCGGTCCAAGTTAGAGATAAAATTCTGGGCCAGATTCTGTGGCCCAGAAAAACACCTCACTAATTTGATCATATATCGAAATTCACAAATTCAAAGGGGACCAAAATTTACAAGCTGTTAGAAGACATTCGAGGATCCAGTTTCATCTTCTATTTCCCACTCTTATTCGTCCATATAGAAGGTATTACAAGCGCTTCTGTTCGGTGAAGGAAAGCTGGGTGCCACCTCGGGTCAAGGGTGGAAAAATCAACTCTCCCTTACTTTCCACCCACCTATGGACTACCAAAATTAATTGAGAAGACTTGGAATGTTGGAGGCTCGACCCAAGGGCTCAAAAATGTCTATTTAAGGCAGTGATGTTTGAGGATTTTTGGATCTTTGGTTCTTGGTTCAATTGTAATGTTATGCTGCGATTTTGTTGTCTCAAATTTGTCTTTCACTTGTAAGTTGTTCAATTCACTTTAGTCTCTTAATAAAAGTTCTTCTTATACTATTATTTTTTTGTTATTCATATCACTTTGATACCATTGGATCAAGGTGTTAATTTATTCACACCAAACCTTGTGAAATTATTCACACAATGGTGGAGTGATCATTTTATTTTTGTTGTTTTCTTTACTTCTCCATTTCCTCCCTCATGAGTCTACTTTCTGCTTCCATTGAAACCATAGAATCAATGGAGGGATAACCCACTTATGGGTTGATCCAAGGGAGTAGAAAGGGGATGGATTGGATGTTATTTATCACCCCATTAATGTATATTCACTTCTTAAATTGAGATTTTTATTTGATGTTTTTTAAACTCCATCGTCCTTGTTGAATTTAAGGCCACACACTTCATGTGCTAATATGAACCTTTACCTTGAAGTGATCAAAACTTTGATCCTTCAAGTGTATAGGTGATTAGTATTAATGGGTGTAGGCATTGAACCAGTAAGTGATGATGTTGTTTTATCTTCTTAAATGAACCCATCTCAAATATAAGAAATTAAAATCTTTGAAAAGGAAATACGTCCAATCCACCCCGAGCGATAACCTAGGATCAACTCATTCTTTTAAATTGAATTCACTTAAATCGGTTAGATATCCTCTAAAATCATCTAAAATAAATCCAAGTTGGCCACTTCATAGCCAAAAACAGTCCATATAATGTACGTGTCTATAGGTTTCTTCTTAGGTCTCTAAGGATTCGATAACCCAAGCTAAACTACAAGGACCGTTTTACCTTCATCTCTTAGGTAAATTTGAGCGAGAATCAGTGATATTGGTCCACACACATCAATATGAACCAACTCAAGCAATCTTGTTGACCTTTGATCTTTTTCCTTATATGTTTTTCAAATGATCTTACCTTGTTGGAAGACATCACATGTATGTGTACGATCACACAATAGTCTAGGGAGATCTCGAGTAGAATCATATTTCACAAGATCTTCCAAGAATGTTTGGATCACATGGACAAGATGATTATGCTAAAACTTATTTTATTTTTCATTGGACAAGAATCACATATCTTCTTCTCCACTCACGAGGTAGATATTCCAGTTTGTATGATTTCCCCAAAATACAACGACACCATCTTTTTTCTTGATTACACATAATTTCTTGGAAAATCTTATGGCATGTCTTGAGTCACACAATTGAATTACACTTAACAAGTTGTGACTATGACCTTTAACAACCAAGACATCTAAATGTATCATGTATTTTCTCCCAAACTTTTCTATCCTAAAGCCAATAATTTTCAACTCTTCATCATTTCCAAACCTTACAATACCTTCTTTATCGTACCTAATTCCCATCACCAGATCCTTGTTTCCAGTCATATGGGAGGTGCATCCACTATCAATGATCCATATCACAGTGCGATCTAATTCATTGAACACAATTTATGTAACCACTGACTACTCAGATATTTTCTTTTTGATCCATGTTTCTAACCTCATACATGATATGGATTGATACTCTTGAAATTCCTTGGAATATGACAGACCAACTTCATATTGTAGTGCTGAAAATCGATTTTGCATTTTCAACTCATTTGACGATACATTTGTTTGCTTCTTATAACCAACCTCAGTCTGCTTCGGCTCATTCCTCTGCATTATTGATGAGTAATATATTTCCATGTGTCTGAATCCTCCACACTTGAAATAGTGACCATCAAATGATGACCTGAAAAATTGAGCTTTGTATGACTACCTATGTTGGTCATATTCCCTTCAGTACCACTTTTCTATAGAACCAAAATTTTGTGCATGTCCTATCTTTTGGTAACAATAGAATCTTACATGGGGTACATTATTGTGTGGCAATACTAAACCACTAGTTATCCCTTGGGTTCTATAAATATTTTTATTCTGCTTTATATCCAAATCAACATTCAATCTTAGAGTAGGTTCTTGTGGTCTGACTTCAATAGTTATTTCTTTCTATTTTTGATCAATCCCCATACTAGCATTATCATTTCTGTTCTGATGGATAACTATGCTCCACTTTCATCTTTTTTGTTGTTTGTGTTATCTATTTTCTTAATGTTGTTCTATGGGTCAGTAATTTTCCTCAATCCTTAACACTTCATCATAGACCAATAACTTCTTCTTCAAGTTCTTCGATACGTTTTATTTGATCCTTTATAGTTTTATTTAAACTATAGATCTGTCTTTTCTATTATTCAATTTTGAGTTTGTACTCAACCACCTTTTCTAATCTTTCTGACATTGAAGACTTTTGTTTTTCAATTTCTTTATTCAGTTCAGGTTTCTCTTCTTCCTTCTACTGCATATAGAGTTTGGAATCACAAACCACTTTGTTAGCTTTCTTTTTTTGGCTCTCTAAACATATATATATTTAACAGAAACTTCTAATTCAGCCTAAAAGTCAATTATTCCTTCAACTTTTCCTTCTTCATTGTCAATTTATTCTTTTTTTAAGAAATTTTTGACAACTTCCACAAAAGAATCCACTTCATGATCCCTATAGTCCTCTAACTCTTCTTCATAAGATTCTTTTGAAATTTCATATTATTTTGAAAAAAGATTCTTCTTTTTGAATAATTTTCTCTTATTAATTCTCATACCTTTCACATTGGCTGAATTATTCTTTTAGGGATTTTCATCATTATATTTATTGTCATCTTCAATATTCTTAAAACACTTTGCTGAAAAAGTCCCAATATTTCTACATCAAAAGTATGCAAATGGAATTTTACCTTTGAACTTTCCTTTTCCTCTTTACTAATTTGAGGAGAGAAATGACATGAAAGAATCCAAATTGACTTCCTCATGACTATCTTCAACAGAGAGATTATTCATGGCCTTGAATTACACTTCTTTGGACTTCCCCTTTTCCACTGCATCTTTATCATAATTTCTCATTTCATATGCAATAAGAGTACTATGAAAGTTATCCAGTGTTAGCTCCTTCAGATCTTTGTCTTCCAATACAGAAACCTTTGGATTAAACTGAGGTGGAAGTTTTCTCAAGATGCACTTAACAATATTTATATCTTCAATGAATTCTCCAAGACCACACATGTATTCCACTACAATATTCACCCTGTCAAAGAATTCATCAATAGATTCATTTGGGTTCATTCTTAGATCTTCATACTTGTGCCACCAAACCTATAACTTTGCCTCTATGAACTTTGAATCTCCTTCATAGATATTCAATATATTTCCTACATAACATGTTATGTTTTACATGACATCAACTTTATATAAATTAAATTTGATAGGGATCCCCCTAAAACATTGATGCCTTTAGCATCAACATCCAATTCTCTTCTTTCAGCTTCTAATAAATCACCACTATTGATATCGACTGATATTACATGCATAGATTCTATGAAGACATCTATTCCTAATGATTGAAAGTAGTGCTGCATCCTATTATTCCATAGTTGAAATTTTTTTCCATTAAAGATCATAATTCCTTTGTGATTGACCATCTCCATTTATTTTACTGAGAGAGAACTACTAACTTATAAACTTTCACTATGATACTAATTATTAGGTCTAATAGGTCAAATACCCTGATGGGGGGGGGAATCGGAGTATGATAGATTAAAACTACTTACCCTTCAGATATTGTTTTGTCATTAAACAAAACACACTTCTAAATTTCTCCCATAGAAATATATGAACAAAAATGAAATCATGAACAAGACACAATGATTTTACTTGGTCCACCCTCACTGGGATACATCCAAGGAGCATACAATGAAGACGTGATGATGTACCAATTTAATTAAAACTCACTACCAATTACAAGGTTCGGGATAGATCTTCTATGACCAAGCTCACTATATTTACAAGATTTAGGGTCTACCCACTGTATTCCCAAGGGTCACTCCCTATGTCACTTTCTTTGGCTCACTACCGGTGGGAAGGATCATTGTCTTCCTCTTCCTTCACTCACTACTCTTGGAAGGGATTTACCCATAGTTTATGGACTTGTAGGTCCATTAATTTTTATGAATTAATGCATCCTAAACTGTAGGTATATTCTCTGTTGAAGTTATTTTTTCACTTATAGATAAAATCCACTTTTCTGCGTACTGTTAGGTTAGCAAAATTTGCTTTCATGAACTATTTTAGTGCCTTTTCAAGCTTCTTTGAGTCCTCCGTAAACCATGTTCCTTCCTCTGCAAAAAAAATAGTGGGTATTCTAGATGGATTAAATCTTCTACATACTATCTTCACTTCCACGTTCCACTTATGCGTACCACCTCTTTCCGCGTACTGCTTCCGCATACCATTCTCCTTCTACGTATCAATTCCAGCTTCTGCATACCATCTTCGCTTCTGCGTACCACCTATGGAATTCCTTATTCTGCACACCACTTCTTCCTTTGTGGGATTCAGTGCCTCGAAAAAATGTTTCATGGAATAACTTCCATGAACTACTTCACTCTTCATGGAATCACTTCCCCACAAACCACTTCTCCTTCGCGGACTCCCCGCGAACTCTTTCAGACTTAGCCGAGTTTCTTCCCAGAGTAAAGATGTTATCTAATGAAATTCACTCTCTCTTTAATTACGGGATTAGTGATTCTTATATAGGAAAATAGATCCAAAAAATCTCCTAATCTTTGATTTACCAAATCTTTAATGTGGTACCGCCTTCACTATATACCATGTTTCTACCATAAACTATTATTCCCTATACAGTCTGCATATTGCCTCTCTTCATACACAGAGGCCCAAATCACCATCACATTTTTTCCAATGACACACTTTAAAAATTCTCAAATCACTTCCTCATTTATATAAATGACAAGCCATCCCATGTACCACAATCCTTCCTCATACAACATAACTTCATCATGAACTGCAAGCCTTCACCACAAACCATTTTCATTCTACATGAACCATTCCCGTACGTGGTTTGTGTCTCACACTTCGCAGTTTCCTTCCTTTTCCGATTTACTTTGAATTTCTGTATACCACCATTTTCGGTCCAAAAACTGTCCTTTGCGGTCTGTGTACTATTCACTCATACATAGAAATCCTTCATTTTCCAAAATTAAAATCATGATTTTAAGGCCCAAAAATTTGACACACTAGGAAACTGTACCACCTTAAACACCTATTACAGAAAACACCAACCATACTCATTTTAGGTCATCTATACTTGTCAAAAAACACAATCACACCCAAAAAATACCAAGAATATACCTTGAGGAATTTTTTTCCAACACTATAAGTATTTGTATAGGATACATGCCCAAAATGATGGGGGGTTCCACTCTAGTGTCATGAGGACCCATGCCCTATTAAATAGGGGGTTCTACTCAATAAGGCAGAGTACCCACACCCTTACTGATGGAGGTTTCCAATATATAGGTTGAGGACTCGCACCCTGGTGTGTTGGGGGGGGGGCACTCTAGTCATCAAGGACCCATGCCTTATCTGATATGGGGTTCGACTCAGAAGGTAGAGGTCCTGCACCCATGTTGATGGGGGGTTCAACTCTATAGATCAAGGACCCAAGACTTGTTGTGTTAGGGGGTTCCACTCTGGTCATCGAGGACCCACAACCTATCTAATATGGGGGTTCCACTCATAAGGCAGAGGACCCAGGACCACGCTGATGGGGGGTTCCACTCAATAAGAAGCCTCTAGTGATCCTACTTGATCACTGTCGTCATCGGGCATTGACTCAAATAAGTGTCATTCCTATAAAATTTCACATCATATCTTAAAATATACAACCAAGTGAACCATTATATTCTATACAAAAAAAACTTAGGATAAGCTACCCACAAGCCAAAATATGAGTTCAAACAAAGAAGATATGGAACCTTGAAGTTTTATCAAAAGGAACCAAGTAGTACATGGCATGTGAGGGGAACCACATGGCGTGTGGTCCCATTCCACCACCTGAACATGTCCATGACCATCACATGGATCCCAAACCATATAGAAGTACACACCGTGTAGGTGGACTACATGGCATGTCTAAACTACCTGAGACTGGGCCGTGTCCTTCTAGTACTGTCTCTGTACTTTGGTACATGACCGTGTACCTGGTCATATACTCACACATGGGGTATCACCTGTGTGCTCCGCCACCCGACTCATAAATACAAGGATAAGGTACAAAGTGTTTAAGAGGGATACACATTATTCCATCTTTATAAACTTTTGAAACCCTAGTCACCACAGCCAAGGGCTACACGTCATGTGTTCATCGTGATACACGACATGTAGTCAAGATTTTCACAGATTTTCAGACCCATGATCTATACCTAAAATATGCCCCCACCACTTTGATTTTGACCCTATTTCCACCCAAAAATAGTGGATATAGTTGTGGTTCATAGTTTCCAACAACCATTTTCTAGAAATCATATTCTGACATTCTGTGGGGGTGCTTCGCATGAACTGCTCGCACTGGATCCTTACGCCTTTGATTAAGAAATCTAAGATCATAAAAATGACCATAAAAAAAATAAAAAACATCCTAAATCAGTGCCCTGTTCATTGATCCATTCCTCAATCATGAATTATTTATTATTTCGGGGGTCTGCCAGGCTTGGTATCGCCCGACAACATCGAATTGGGATTGTAGGGTCCAACTGGTGAAGAATGAAAAAAATTGAGGGGAAAGGCATAAGAACACAGGTTTAAGGATCACTGCCAAGCATTCTTGGAAAAAAAAATCAAGAATGAGGATATTAGGGGTTATAAAACAATTTAAATAATCCAAATTAATTAGTACATTGGTTCATGAAAAGGCTACAATTGGCACATATCCAAGAAAGGAATCGATTTTCTCAATCAATTTAATAAAAAATGGCATAGACCACAAATTGAGGAATCCTACCTAGAGATTATAATTATTAATAAAATAAATCACACAATAATGATATAAGTAATTCATTTCATTTGTTTCATATTGATATACTTCAATCCAAAGTTTCATCATCGTCCAAGGTGATTTTCCAACAGATGGAGGAAGGAGAAGCACTCAGTGATCCCAGGTTTATGAGAATAACCCTGGGAAATTTGACATGGAAATATACTTGCAAGAATTTTTTTAGGTTAAAATGAATTAATTAATCCACTTGAAGTACCACTAATGGGTGAGATATTCGAACACCCCATGCTAACCTATTTTAGGTCGTGCCTAGGGTTACCAATGTGTTTCAAACTCAACTGTGGTCTCTTATTTATGATCTAAGATTATGTTTAAGAGTTATACCATTTTATTTAAGAACTATTCATGTGTAATATAAAAATATATTTAATTTTTTTATAAAATTAATTCTGGTCACACCGGGCCTCAGAATAGAACACCATCTCAGTGCCCAAATCTGGAAATATATATAGAAATATTTCAAAGTATTAAAAGAAAAAAATTGGGTCTCTACAACAAAAAATAAGATCAAGAAGAATATTTTCTTTGGGTAATTAGGAACATTACATTACAAATTAAAAATAGATGCTACATCGGCATTATTTAAAACTTTCTTAACATGATTATAATATTCCATCTTTCTTAAAACTGCATGGGATAACCTGGAGACATATATAAGAAAGAAGAGAGTTATAAATACCAATAAGGGAATAAACATGGAATAACATGAAGAAAGTATTACATGTTAAATAATAGGAATTTCAATGGGACATAAAAGGGGTGAGAATCATAAAAATGAACAAAGATTCATGATATAACATGATAACATAAAGGAAACATGGGAAAGTGGCAACAAATTTAAACATGACATCATAAACATAAGTCAAGGATAATCACCAAGATGTCATAACATGGTAGAAAAAGTCTCATAATAGATTATGTTCACCCCCTAATCCCATATATGAAATATCATGATACTAAAACATTACCCAATACATTAGAGCACTATATAATTCCAGGCACACCCATCGCTTTCATATCATGTACATGCATAAGTGTGCAACATAAATCATTCAACACAATATCATATTTCATCAAATTTAATTCCATGATTAGGGAGTGTGGAATAAATAAATTTAATTAAATAATAAAATAAGTATAGTTATGTCTAGGTGAATACCCTTGAGTGTAAATAGCGATGGTATTCATAATAAAATGGTTTAGTATAGAAAAATCATAGTGAAATTTCAACAGTATAATGACATTACTTAAAGACTCATAAAATGGTTTAATGAGAGAAAAAGGGATATATAATCATTTTTAAATAAAATTTAAAGTAATAGGGATGTGTAAAAACGTATATCAACATTATTAATTGGAAATAAAATTCATAAAATGAATAAGATTCTTGAAGAAATAGGGGGAGGAAAGTATCCCTTACCTTGAGAGGGTGATTCCAAAAGCTTGGGAGGAGCTTCTTAATAGCTTTGGGGCACCTTGGGATGACTCTATATAGGGTAGGACAGAGTAAGGACATGATCTAAAGTTTTTGAGTGAAGTATAATGAGAGGTTGGGTGAGTTTATATAGGAAAATAGAGGGGATTTCTTTATAATTTCCCAAACTTAGGTTTTGGACTCTATATAATAAAGTAATAAAAAACAAAAAACATACCATGATTTTTGTTCATGGTTTCAAAAAAAGAGGATTTTTTACTTTATTTTATATTTATAATGGAAAAAATTATTAAAATATTACCCTTGGTGATGTGGAAGTGAGTCATGTTTATAAAAAAATGATTTTAAAACCTTAAAATATAATAAAGATTTTGGAGGATTTATAAAGGAATTATAAAATTAATAAAATAACCTCATAAACACATTATTTTAAATGTGAAACATATATTTTTTCATGGATACCATTTATAACATTTATTACATCACTTTTGGGTCATTATGATGTTATAATATACACTGTATATTTATATCATATCTAATTTTTATTCGAAAATTTGACTGTCTCAAAAAATTATAAAAAATCCATTGGATAATTTTGACATGATAATTAAAAAAATTATATTTATTTTATCAAAATAATTTTATAAATGTGTGAATGTTCACTTTTAAAACAAGAATTGACATTTATTGAGAAATTTTGAGTTTTTTTGATAATAACAGTTTTCAAACTCTTATAAAAAATAATTTTGACTTCATAAAATTATATTATAAAATATAATTAATAAATATTATTTATTGATAATATTTTATAAAAATTTCATTTATTTCAAAAATTAATTAATTCATAAAAAGGAATGTCTTGATTTAAATTACATAAAATTCCCAAAAATACAATTTTTGTTTTATCGCATCAAAATAAAAATCATTTATAAAGTAATAATAATAAGAAGTAAATATATTCATTATTATATAAAATATAAATATTCATGTTATTATGGTCTTGATACATATCCCTTTATTACATTAGAAAATTTCCTTAGGTCAAGGTGTGCAATGATTATATTTTCATGGGGTGGTTCGATGTACGTGGTTTGGGCCGTGATCTCGATGAGATTGAACTTATCCTGTAAATGGTTTCACTCATGATTTTGTTGTTGGATCTTAGGTTGGTATTGGTCAATAGAAAGTAAAAGTGATTATATCTCCCTCAAAATCTCTAATGAATGGTATTTATAGGGTATGATCTTACTGGTCAAGAACATCACTTCATTTATTTGTATCAATTGGATTTATCAAAACCCTATATTTATAATAATAATATGATCACAATTAGATATCTATATTATAAATAGTTACAATGATTAATGATATTTTAAATCCTATAGGATATAACAAAATCAAATAAGTGCATTTTTTTCTATAAACATTATAAATAATAGGGTATTTAATTCAATCACAAAGATAATTTTATAAAAGTTTAAGTTGTTACAATCTTCCCCCCTTCATAAATTTCACCCTCAAAATTTTCATTTCACACACTAAAATATATGAGGGTAAATTTATTTCATCATCTCCTATAGTTCCCACGCCGCTTCTTCAAACTTGCGGTTTCTCTATAGCACTTTGACCAGGTGCATTGTATTATTTCGTAGAAATTTGGCTATAAGGTATAAGATCTTCATCAATTACTACTCATATGAAAGATAATTATACAATGGTACCAACTCTAGATTTATCACATATAGGGTGTCTAGTATGTACTTTCTCAATAGTGATACATGGAATACATCACGTACTTTAGATAGGTTAGGTGGTAGTACTAATCGATAGACCACCACTCTGATGGGATTAAGGATCTCAAAGGGACCAATATATCTTGGAATAAACTTTCCCTTATTCCAAAATATCATGAATTTATTCCATGGATATATGTGAAGGAATAATTTATCTCCAACCTTAAACTTCAGGTCTCATTGAAGATTGTCATCATAGACCTTCTATCGACTCTGAGCAGCCCTGATGTGCTATTGAATGGTCTTAACTTTTTTACAACATTTCCTCAACCATTTTAGGACCCAATAGTTTTTGTTCACCAACTTCATCCCATAATTCAGGTGTTTTTTTACCTCTTACCATAACGAGATTCATCAGGATTCATTTGGATACTTGAGTGAAAAATATTATTGTATGAGAACATGACTAGAGTAAGATATTTATACCATCCTCCTTTGAAGTCTCTTGATCATGCTCTTAACACATCCTCAATTGTCTAGATAGTCTGATCATATTGGCCATCTGTTTGAGGGTGATAATTCATGATGAAGTTCAAATCAGTATTTAAATCATGTTTTAGACTCTTCTATAACTTAGAGGTAAATATTGGGTCTTGATCATATACAATTGATTGCGGTGTTCCATACAACCTCACCACTTCTCTAATGTATATCCCTACAATTTGATCGAGTGAGAAGTCTTCTCAAATTATAATGAAGTGAATAGTCTTTGTAAGATGATCCACCATAACCCATATAGAATTATTTCCTCTTGATTTATTTATAATATTAGTGAAAAATACTATGATTATTTTTTCCTATTTACATGTAGGTATGGGTAATGGTTGTAACATCCCCTTAGATTTTTTCCTTTTAAGATTCACTTATTTACATATAATACACATTGATATATATTCCATGATATCCTACTTTATATTGTACCACCAATAGTGCTTTTGGAGATCTTGATACATCTTTGTGATCCCTGGATATATGGAGAAGTTAAAGCTATGTTCATCATCTAACATCTCCTTTAATTCATGATTTGATGGTACACTTATTTTTGACCCAAATCTTACAACTCATTCAATAATTTTTAACTCTAAGGATTTACCTTTCTTAAAGATTCCACCTTATGAATTTCCACATCAACTATTTGAGCATCCTTTATCTTCTCTAAAATGGATGGCAAAGCAATCATTTGTGAAATTATTTATGATGTTACTTCCTTTATGATTCTCATGTATATCTTTTTCAAGTCTAAGAAGACTAGATCCTTCTCAATTCTCATCAATGGTAAAATTGTCGGATCCTTTCTACTTAAATCATCTTCCACTTTATTTACTTTCCTAGTAAAGTAGTGGATTGAGCAGTCATAGTCCTTAATCATCTCTAACCATCTTCGTTGGTCTATATTTATCTCTTTTTGTGTGAATATATACTTGAGGATCTTATGATACATATATATTTCATAATTTTCCACAAAGAGATAATGCCACTACATTTTTAACATGAAGATTATTACAGCCAACTCCAGATCATGCATTGGGTAGTTCTATTCATGAACTTTCAATTTACTTAAGGCATAGGAAATCACTTTTTCATTTTTCATTAGTACACAACCCAATCCCTTCTTCGAAGCATCACTGTATACCATAAAAAGTTCCTCACTTGTGGTAGTGTAAGTATAGGTGTAGTGATAAGTCTATCTTTCAAATCCTTGAATCTTTCTTCACATTCATTATTCCAACTAAATTTTAATCCCTTCTGAGTTATCTTTATTATATGGTTTGATAATTGTGAGAAATTTCTTACAAATCGTCTATAATACACATCCAGTCCAAGAAAAACATAGACATCTATCACAGATGTTGTCCTAGGCCATCCTTCAACTGATTTTTTCTTTGAAGGGTCCATAAATATCCCATTTCTTGTGATAATGTGCCCTAATAATGAAACTTCCTTTAAGCATAACCCACATTTGTTATACTTTGCATAAATATTTACCTTTTTTAAGGACCTTAGCACAATGATCAGATGCACCTCATGATCCTCCTTGCTTTTGGAGTCTATTAGAATATCATCTATAAAGACTACCACAAATTTTCTAAGGCAATATCTAAAGAATATGTTCATCAATTCCATGATGATTTCTAGAGCCTTAGTGAGTCTGAATGAAATTACAATGAATTCATAGTTCCCATACCTTGTATAGAAAGTAATATGGAGGATGTCCTCCTTCAAACTTACTTGATAATACCCTAATCAAAGATCCACCTTGGAGAAGTATTGGGATCCACATAGCTAATAAAATAAGTCATCAATCCGTGGTAGAGCATATTTTTTCTTTATCATGATATAATTGAGCTCATGATAATTAATGAAAAGGCGCATTAACCCATCCTTCTTCTTGATAAAGAGGACTGGTTCACCCCATAGTGAAGCACTTTGGCATATGAACCCTTTATCAAGATTCTCCTGTAGTCTTTTCTTCAGCTCCTTAAGTTCCACAACATCCATTCTATACTAAGTATTAGATATTTCCGAATCCACAAGTATAATCTTGGTTGAAAATTTAACCTCTCATCTTGGAGGAAGAACAGTAAATTATTTGGAAAAAACTCCAACATATTCCCTCACAACGATCATGTCTTCAAGGTTGATGTTTTCCTTAGACACAATCATTTGTGCTATATATGCATGATCATAGGGAAATAATATCCATGCTTGAGATTTTGGTGATAAATAAGATTCCGCCACCTCCTTGTACCTGTACAGAATCAGAGAACTATTCATGATATAGAGATTGGTTTCCCTTTCATATAAATTTATATTGGATCTATGTAAGGAAATACAATCTATACACATAATTGCATCAAATTATACTAAAGGGGGTATCACAAGGTTTTCTGGGAAGTTTAATCCAAAATATTTGATAGGGGAAGTTATATACTTGGGATGAAATAATTTCCCCATTTTTTATTTTCATCTATAGTTTTAATTCCATGATTTGTAGTGGTATTTAAATAGTTATACTAAACTTTCATGATATAAAGGAATGCATAGAACCAGAATCAAAAAGTATTTTAACTATTCTTGAATGAATAACTAGCATACCTATCACCATTTCATTGTCAGGATCCACCTTAGTGGTTGTGATGGCATAAGGTTTCCCTTACTATCTTGGTGGTTTTTTGAAATGATTGTCTCCAACCACCATTGTATTAGTGCATTGGTTTGTAAAGTGTCCATGTTCCTTATAGTTGAAACATTGGACAATAGGGTGAGTGTTGGCTAGAACATTCCTCTCTTCCATTAAATTGGTGGGTCTCTCATGTTGGAAAATTATAGCTAGGTTCCCTTACTTCCTAAACCTAAAGCATTTCCTTACCCCTTTAGATAATTTTTGGCGTTCTTCTTTTTACACTTTTGAAAAGCGGGATGTTGAAATTTCTTACCACTATTAGATTTATCAACCACACTGCTAGAATTAAACTCTACTTTCTACTTTTTATCCCTGAGAGACCCTTAAAATTTTATGATCTCTATTTCAATGAATGTTAGTTAGGTACCCTTCATTCATATATCTAAAGCATTTCCCCATCCCCTTCGGGAAATTTCTAGAGTGCTTCTTTCCACACTTTTGACAAGTGGGATGTTGAAATTTATTACCACTATTATATTTCCCCATCTCACTACCATAATTAAACTCCACTTTCTGCTTCTTATCCTAGAGATACCCTTGAGATTCATTGATCTCCATTTTTACTTTGAGGTCACATTAGAAAATTTCCTCATAACTATCAAATTCTCAGATCACCAAGGATTTTCATAGACTTGGTCTGAGCCCACTAAAGAAGTGTTCAAATTTTCATTTGGGGGTAATGACAAATCCAAGGGCATATCATGAACATCTTTGAATTTTTATACATAATCCTTGATGGATTCATTATCTTTTTGATTGAGGTCAAGGAAATCCATTTCCATTTTAAGTAAGAGTGCAAGGAAAATATTTTCTGAATTTTTTTTTTATAATTCCTTCCACACCATCGCTTCGATCTATTTCTTAGGATTTATATTCTTGATCAGTGGCTGTTGGACATACCAAAATTTTTCCAAAATATCTCTTTTATGTGTTTTGATGATTCAAAAAATCCCTACTATTATTCTAACAAGTTTTCCTTAAGTGTCTCAAATTATTTTTATCAAAAGAACTTATCTTATGATTAGTTCTCTAAGTATTTATCTTACAACGTATGACAAAGTTATTTTATCTCACAAAAAGCAAATATTATATTCTTCCTACTCACAATTTGAAAGATCTGTGGTGAAATTTTATCTTATGAAATAAAATATTACCTTATGAGAGTCGAAGATTTTATCACAAATTTCACATTTCCATAAATAAAAATATCCAAATAAAAATAAGGTCTCTAACATTGCCACATTATATGAATATTACATATTTGGAAAGAACAAATTTATATCATTAAAAGCTTATCTTATCAAATATATCTCTATCTCAACAGATTATCAAGATTACTATTGTGATTATCTTGTATGATCTTGTTCAAAATAAAAACAAGAGATATACATAGAAGAGTTAGTAGCAACATGAAATGAGGAGAAAACAACAATAAGAAAAATGCTGGTGTGCTTACTCAAGAACCCAAAACAATACCTACTATGTATATATAAAACTTTAAACTATTACTTGAGAATAATGATTTCAAGTCTATTACTTGCATCTAAAGATCACCCAAAGCTATATCTTGAATACTATCATTTTCTTAGGATGCATCTTCATCTACTGTCAGTTTCCACTTTCAACTATGTATTCCAAAGTATCTTAAAAGACTATGTTGTCTCTTTTTAGTTAATACTTGGTGTAAGAAAGTGTGTTAAGTTTGTGGATAAGCCTTGTGAAGGGATATCCTATTTAAAATCTCTCATACCTTTGTAATAAGTGACAAATTCTTGTACTCAGCTAGGAGCCCCCAGTAAAAGGGTTGTTTTAGTGAAAATCACCAAACATGTGGAGTTGAGTGTTGGTGGAGTGGAATAGGAGATTTTTGTTCCCTCCAAAAATATAAATCTATGTATTCAATCTCTTTCCCTTGTGTTTTCATATTTCTACTACATATTTTATTAAGGAATGATTTGGACTTACATACCTTGAAGAGGGTGGTCTAATATTGAAGAAAAATTTAGGAACTCAATTCACCCCCCTCTTGAGTTCTTCAGCTATCTATTATTTGAGACAACAATTGGCATCATAGATCATGACTCTTGAGTTCACAATTGAAAAATGTTGAAGTCCAAATATCTTTCTATCAAATGGATACTATGGATGATAACTAAGAAGGTATGTCAATGGTTATAGCTCTGTACTTCAATGGTGAAAATTATGGTTTCTAGAAAGCTCGCATGATCATCTATATGAGAAATCTTGGATTGAAAGTTTATCTCAAAGCATTTAAACATTATAAAATTCCTAAGATAGAACCTGAAACATGGGATGTACATTTGAAGAAAATTATTATTTTAAATTCAAATCTATGAATGATATAATATGTGGTTTAGGAACAAATGAGTTCAATGAAGTTTCTAAATGTCAAAAAACACATAAAGTGTGGACCACTATAGCAGTTTCATATGAAGTTACTAACAATGTGAAAGATCTTAGATATAATATAGCTAAGCTTAACTTTGACACATTCAAAATAGATGAATGAGAGAGAATCAATCAACTGAATAGAAGAATCAATGATATTGTTAATAACATTACTGCTCTAGGAACACCTATCACTGAGTTTGAACCATCATTAAAAGTTCTTAGAGTATTACCATCCAAGTGGAGTGGAATCTCAACTACTATCAAACAATCTATAGAAGTCAAAAATTTCAAGATAAAATATCTCATCAGAACCCTCATGATGTATGAAGATAAAATGGAAGTTGGATTTGAAGAACATACGATGATCAAGAAATAAAATGTTTCCTTGAAGGTTTCTACCTATAAATAGGATAGAAAAAAAGTGCACAAATATTTTAAATATCCAAATAAGAAGATTTTTCAAGAAATTATAGATCAAATGAAGAGTTTGATCATATTTCTTGAAAATTCATGAAATTATACAACATGAGAATAGGTTTTAGAATAACCTTCAACAAGAACAATAAAAATAGTGATAATAACAAATAGTTAGATGATATGAGTGTAAGAAGATAGGAAACATCAAAACAGATTATCCATAGTTTCTGGAGAATAAGAATCTAGATAAAAAGTTTTTCAAGAAGGTTGGTTATAAAAAGAAATCCAAAAAATCTATGAAGGCCACATGGATTTCCTTTGAATATTATAGTGAATTAACATCTTCAGAGTCATGATCCAAAGCCCTAAATTAAAAGGCCAATATATGCTTTATGGCACATTTAGGTGAGGGACATTATTATTATTCTCTTGATCATAAATCTAAACCATATAATGAAAACTAATCATATGAAGAGTTTAATGAATAATGTACCATGTTGTAAACTAAGTATGAATGTCTAAAAAATAAAAATAAATCCCTTTGAAATTCTTATAAGAAATTTTTTAATGAAGAGGAATATATAAACAAAAAAATTATATATCTAAAAAATAAGTTGGAAACTCTATTGCCTCATATACTGAATAAGTAAAGACAATTGAGAACCTACAGAAGGATGTTCAAAACTTCAAGGATGTTTTAAGTGTTTTTACAAAGGGTTAGGATTAACTAAACAAAATCCTCACTCAAAATAAACTTAGAAAATATTTTTTTTGAATTAGAATCCAAGGTGAAAGGACCAAACTTTATATAACACATTTTGTTCCTAGTTTGAAAAACAAAAACCTTTCTAAAGTTACCTGTTTTCATTGTAGAGAAGCGGGGCACTATTATAGTATTTGTGATTTGAAAAATCCTCAATGTTTTATAATTACAAATTATTTTTTTAGAATAGTTTTAAATGTATGCTTCCATGTTTTATGGAGAACAAAAATAGATATGTATTCCTAGGTCTCTTATAGCTAACATTTCTAGACCCAAGAGAGTTTGGGTACCAAAAAATTATGTTGTTTGATTTATCATTGTATGGAACTATACATGTGAATAGAAATACAAAATGGTTTATGGATAATGGTTGTTCAAGGAATATGAGTGGAGATTACTCAAACTTTAACTCAAAATCCAAGATAGATGGAGTTATATGTCACATTTAGTGACAATGAAAAAGAAAAAATAGTTGGTATTGGATCTTTTATAAATCCTTAGTCTATTGTCATCAAAAAAATTATTTATGTTGAAGGATTAAAGCATAACCTGATAATTATTTCTTAACTTTGTGATGATGGTTAATCTGTTGATTTTTCTAACAATGAATGCCCAGTTTTAAAAGATAAATTTTGAAGTTTAAAGCACCTAGAATAGATAATGTTTACACACTAGATTTTAATTTATTGTGTAAAAAATGTAAATTGTTTGAATGCCAAAGTTGATGAATTATGGATTTGGCATAGAAGACTTGTACATTACCATTTTCATTCTCTAAGGAAGATGTATAAAAGGCATTTGATTTCTAGATTTCCTAACCTTAAATTGTACAAAAAAATATATGTGATGAATTCCAAATAGGAAAACAACAAAAGTCATTTTTAAACGAATTAAAGAGGTTGCTACTTATATAACTCTTGATCTTATCCATATGGTCCTATTCAGACCTACTAGAACTGCAAGTATTATTGGAAAATCATTTTTTTATGTGTTAGTTGATGATTTTTTCAAGAGTTACTTGGGTTTAATTTTTAAGTCTCAAAAGTGAATCATGTTCTATTTTTATTAATTTATATAAACTTGTGAAAAATGAAAAATATTCCAAAATCGCGACTTTAAGAAGTGATCATGGAGGTGAATTTGAGAATTAGGAATTTAATTATTATTTCTATAATTAAGGAATTAAACATACATTCTATACCCCTAGGACACCTCAGTAGAATGTTGTTGTTGAGAGGAGGAATAAGAATCTACAAGAAATTGTTAGGTCCATGTTATGTGAGTATAACATGCCCATGCATTTCTGGTCCAAGGTTGTTAATACAACATGTTATGTCATTAACAGAGTTCTAATAAGACCTATTTTAAAGAAAACAACCTATTATTTATAGAATAATATAAAAAAAAGGTAGGATACTTCAAAGTGTTTGGATACAATGTTTACATCTTAAAAAACAAGGATAATCTTGGAAAGTTCGATCTAAAGGTTGATGAAGGTATCTTCCTAGGTTACTCTACTACTTCCAAATATTGTATAGTTTTAAATAAAAGGTTAAGAATTTTTGAAGAATAAACTCATGTAAAGTTTGATGAAAGTTATCTCTTTGATCACAAAATGATTCAAACTAATGAACAAAGTGACTCTCTCAAATATATGAGACCATAAACCATCTTTAACAACAACACGGATAATGATTTAGAACTTTATTATTTTAAACCAAATCCAATAAGGGTTGATACTAGTGAAATAGAAAGTGTGTTACCTAGAATACCTAGAAACCTTAAAGACCATCCTCTAGAAATAGTTACAGGAAGCTTAGATTAAGGATTAAGAACTAGAAGAAACATAGGAAATATAGTATAATTCACTACCTTTTTGTCCCAACTAGAACCTAAATCTGTAAAAGAAGATTTATCAGATGAAAGCTAGATCTTATGTATGCAAGAAGCGTTAAATCAATTTAAAATAAATAAAGTGTGGGAACTGGTTGAACGATCGTCATAATATCCTATAATTAGAACAAAATGGGTCTTTAGAAATAAGAAAGATTATCAAGGTGTAATAACTAGGAATAAGGCTAGATTAGTTTCCAAAATATATAATCAAGAAGAAGGAATAGATTATAAAGAAACCCTTGATCTAATAGCTAGGTTAGAAGCTATTATAATTATTCTATCATATGCATATTATATTAACTTTAAATTATATTAGATGAATGTTAAATCTAATTTTCTTACTGGATTTTTAATAGAGGAAGTTTATGTATAACAACCTCAAGGTTTTGAAGATCCTCACTTTTGAAATTCAGTTTTTAAACTTACCAAGGCTCTGTATGGACTTAAACAAGCTCCAAGGGAATGGTATGAAATATTAAGATCTTTTCTTTTATCAAATGATTTTACATTAGGAATGGAATACCCTACGTTAATCAAGAAAACTTATCCTTAGATATTTTATTAGTACAAATATATGTAGATAATGTTATTTTTGGTTCAACAAATCAAAAGTTGTGAAATAATTTTTCAAAAATTATGAAAAAGGAATTTGAAATGATCATGATGGGTGATTTTAACTATTTTATAGGATTTAAAATTTATGAAAAAGATTTTGTAAATGTTTTAAATTAAATAAAATACATACTTGATTTACTTAAGAAGTTTGAAATTGAAAATAGTAAGACTTACTCAATTCCCATGAGATCCAATATTAAACTTGATATGGATGAAACTTGAAAACCAATTGACAACAAGTTATATAGTGGAATCATTATAATTTTGTTATATCTTACTAAAAGTAGGCCAATCATTATGTTTTTTAGAATGTATTTGTGCAATATTTCAATCTAATCCAAAATAATATCATTGAAATGTTTCTAAAAGGATTTTAAGACATTTAAAATGAACTGTGTTTCTTTCCCTTATTTTTCCAAAATCACATGACTTTAATTTAATTTCAAACTCATATAATGATTTTTCTAGATGTAGATTATATAGAAAAATCACCTTAGGAACCTTCCATTTTCTTGGTAAATCCCTAGTATCTTGGTCGAGTAAGAAATAATAATCTGTAGCATTATAAACTATTGAAGCTGAATATATTATAGTAGGAAGTTGTTACACACAAGTGATGTGGATGAAACACACACTAATGAATTTTGGATTTAATTTTAATTTTTTTTTCAATCAAATGTGACAACACAAGTTCTATCAATATTTCAAATAATCTAATAAACCATTCAAGGACAAAGAAAATTGATTTAAGAAATCATTTCTTAAGATATTATAAAAAAGAGTGATATTTATTTAGAATTTGTTTTCACAAAAAAAATTAGTAGATATTTTTATTAAACCACTATATGCTAAAAGATTTGATTTTATTAAATCTAAATTAGGTTTATTTCATTTTACTTAAATTTCACATTCCTTCTTTCATTTTACAAAATAGCATGTTTATATAATGACCTAAATATTTTTAATCATCATATTTTATTTGATATATATCAATATCGTATTAAATGACCAGTCATGTCAATAAAACATGTCACCTATAATTTGTAATGATCACTTTGAAGATCAATGCATGACCCCTCATTTACTAAAAAATAAAAAAAGAGAAATGTATCAACTCTACACATGAAGCTTTTTTAAAAACCCCTAAACCCTTATCCTTATGCACTCTAAATCCTTATTACCCTAAACCCTCACTCCTCTGGATAGGGCTGAGAATGATGAAAATCAAGTGAACTGACAGAGCTTCCACAAGCAGGTCAAAGTGTCAAAGAGTAATGATGAAAGTTATGAATGGACGAGGAATAGATTTTTCCTGGATAAACCAAATTAATATGTTACTCAATAAGGTTATAAATCAATAAGGATGAGAATACACATTTGATGAAAGATGAACCAAGTTTTTTTTGAGAAGGAAGTCTGTGAACTTTATGAAACATGAGTTTTTCATTTTGGTGATAAGGAAGATCTTTTAACTACAACTATCAATCAAAAAACCCTTTTGATAACCTCATAAAAAATGGTTGAGGTGATTAAATTCCCTCGCAAAGGTTATACAGACTTTATAACTTCACTAATTTCAATAGATGAAGTCATTCCACCCAAAATCATGAAGTCTCTATTTGGATCCATGACTATAGAAAAGAAACCCACTAAGGAACTGGGACCAGAAAGAAAAGTTATTGTAAATTTTATCCCATCTGTAATTTCTCAATGTAATGATGAGTTTGAGAAGGTTTTGTTTCAAGATATTACTTTATTATGCTTATTTATGATTGAAAATCCTATGAAACTAGTGTGATATATCATAAGATATATTCATTATGTTCAAAATAAATTAGTTAGTTTTTATCCTTATGGAAGGATGTTAACTTTAGTTTTTCATAATGCTGAAGTTTACCTCGAGGCGATACAACAACTTGTTTTCATGTCTTGACAAATTTAAGTGCAACTGTTTTAAGGAAAAATGGGATGTGTTATAGTTTCTCTCTAAACAAATTGGTTTTAGTAAGCTCTGAAGAATTCATAGAAGTGGATCCTACCTTAAATCAAGGGGAGACATCCAAAATGGGATTATCCAATAATGTTAGAATTCTGTTATAAAGGCGAGTTAATCAAATAGATGTCTTAGATGATGATACTCTTTCCAATAGATAGATAAGAGTCAAAATATTTGTTTAACCTGAAGCGAAGGTTACTCCTACAGTTATTCATCCTCTAATCCTATCGGTTAGAGAATAGTTAACCTCTGTAGTTACTCAGTTATTGACTATTGATCAAGGAAAAACAATTTCAATAACCCCAAGTGCTACACCTATCAATCCAGTATCTCCATCTAAATGATCAGATCGGTTTCTCATCTTTAGATGGAACATATTATAGTGGTAAGAATTATAATATGATTAATAATAAATTCTTGTTGAATAAAACATAGAAGTTGATGATTCTCAAAGTAAAAAAGTTCAACAAGATAGAACCTCTTATAGTCATGCTGAGTATATATGTTAAAAATATCATTCTATCAAAAAGGTTAATGCTAAAATATCTCAATATATCTACTCAAAATTATTTTTTGAAATGGAATTAATAAAATACCAAGTGATTGAGTCCTATATTATATTAAGGACTCTTCATGATCAAATTTTGATGAAGGATAACGTTTAAGAATTAAAATAATTGGTTCAATCAATGATTGAAAATTTATCAAGAGAATCCATAGAAAAATGTAACATTATATTACAGTTTTAAAAAATTAATAAACCCCTATTTTTAATATAGTATTGGTTGGGTTTTTCTTGGGGTTGTTTCAAGTTAATATTTTTAAAAGTTTTGAAAATTCTGGGATAGTGCACGGTTGGTGCATAGTTTCCCCAAACCGTATTCCCTCTCAAGACAAACCATAAAAACCTAGGTAGTGGTGTTTTTCATGGTTTACACATTATTTTTCAGACTATGTTCCCTATTATGAGAAACTGTGTGGCCCATTCAAAAGGGTGCATGACCAGGATTCACAATTTGGTCTAACCGTGTGTATCTGCCCAGCTGACCATGCATGACTTTTAAGTAATTTGAAAATATAATTTTAAAATACAGAAACTCTCAATTTAGGTTCCATAAGGACCTATCATAACTCTATATGGTTTATTTTTCCTCAAGGGCACCCAAGAGCAGTTACTGGCCCCTCAGAACCCTCCCAGTAGCAATTAAAATCTTGACGAATGCCGTTCGATCTCCTCTTGGTTAGTTTCCTTGCCTCGTTATCTATCTACTGCTATCTTTATTCTCCTACCTAGGGTTTCATAGATCCCCATGTTGTTTTTTAGATCTAATATCCTTTGTTTTGAAATATTAAACCCAGATTTTATCATTTTTTCCTAGATTCCATAATCATCGTTCTTCGTTGACAAATCTCGATTTGGGTTTGGTGAATCAAGATCCGTTGATCCCGAGGTAGGTGGTTCCATAATTATTCCCAATTTTTATTAACCCTAAATTTATTTTTTTAAATTCAATGTTTTGATTTAAATTCAATTGATTGAATTTAATTAATTTTATTTTAATTGGTTTATTAGAAAAAACCCAATTCCATTGAATTGGGGTTTTGAAACGAGATTTTGGTATGAAATTGGATAAACCCCCAATTCCATTGAATTGGGGTGTGTTTACAGAAATTGGTGAAATTAAATTTTTTTAATTTAAAGTGTGGAATGGGTTTGATGATTTTTTTGAAAACCCCAATTCCATTGAATTGGGGGTTTGTTATGAAATTGATAGAAATTTTTTGAAATTAAATTGTTGAATTTAATTGTGAAAGTGAATTGTGAAATTGAATTGTGAATTGATTTAAAATTACTATTTTTGAAAAATGGCTTAAAAATGGATCTGATAGAAACCTTAGGGTTTTATCTTAGAAAAGGCATGTTTTTGATTAAAAACCTATTTGAGTTTTTAAATGGAAATTAGAATTCTTGAAATGGGGGAATGGGATTTAATTGTATTTTATGGTTTCTTAAAATAAATTTCCCATCATTAAATTATACTAGAGAACATGAAATCCTGGGTAGTTAGTGATTTATTGGGAAAAAAACACCAGGTTTAAATTTACCTAGAAATAGATTGGTTCTTTACAACATAAATAAATATTGGTTAGCATATATTACTTCCCCAGTGGGACATAGACGAGTCCTCTCTTTCCAGTTCCAAGGGACGTGCGTACACATTGTGGTTTATCACATGAGTATGTGAGGATCCCATAACCCAGAACTATTGTACCTCTTAGCAGATGACCATGTTGCTTGCTTGTTTATATATGAGACATAAATTTATACCATTGTTGTAAACTATTTTACATGAATTATGAATTTATATAATTTGTTTTATATAAAAGTGTTTATTTAATCCATTTGTGTAAAGATCTATTTGATTAAAATTATTTCCATCATTTGAAATGTATTTCCATCATTTGAGATGTAAATCATAATTTTTTAAGATATGCTCTTGAAATTATAAACCTGTTTATTTGAAAATTGAAATCACTTTATTTGGTTGATTTGATATGGGCATCTTATTATTGAATCCTTGGTGATACCCTACTAGGATTTTAGCTCACACCCTACCCATTCCTTTAGGTGTTTTTAGATTTTCTCCTTCTAGGTTCGATTAGGGGTAAAGCACCACTTAGAGGTGGTTTTAGTTGTTGATCTATAGACTTGTAAATTTGTATCCATCAAAACTTGTATTTTTTATCTTCCTATTTTTCTGGTACTTTGTTATAGTACTTTGGGTTGTTTATACCTATTTGACTTCTAGTACACATACCCTAGTAGAGTTTATTTTTTATGAATACCAATTTGTTATATTTCTTTCACAATGTTAGTGGAAAATTCATTCACACTTTCATTTTGTATGATTTCAGGTGCTAGTTGACAACTCATGGGGATCAGGAACACCCTTTGGGAAATGTCACTACCAGCTTAGTAATCAGGTTACCAAGGTACCCAGGCTAGTTTATGACAAAGTGGTATTAGATTGGGATTTGATCTTTTTATCTTGAAGTCAGTATGCATTGTGAAATCTTTTCGGGACTTAGAAGGTAGTTGCGATTGAGTGCTTGGAGAGCTCTCACCGTAATGAAACTTAAGTCACCAGGGGTGGTTATGGAAAGATGTGTTGAGGATTAGTTCTAGCCTTTTCCCTAATTTTGATTTTGATGGGATTGAAATCCAAATATTTTTTGTCTATATGTTGGGATTTATTTCCCTTGTTGCTATGTTTGAGTGTTAATCTGACAACTTCCTTATTGTCTACTGATGTTGTATAGAATCATGCCTCCAAGAAGACATATGAATCAGATATATGAGGAAGATGTTGCTGAACCTCAGTGAGAAAATCCTCTCATGAACCATAATCTGGTTGAGGTGATAGTGTGTACAATCTAAGATTTGGGACAGACACCACCACTAGTTCCCATTTAGGCTCCCACTATGGAACCTCAAAGGGATGTTCTCTGGGAATATTCTTAAGAATTATTTCTCCATAATCTAGTACCGTTCAAAGGCTAAAATGATCCTCAAGAGTCTAAGTAATGTTTGAACATAATGGAATGTTTGTTTGGGTTCTTGGAGACACCTAATGAAATCAAGGTGAAGTGTGCCACCTTTGTGTTGTAAGGACCAAGCTAGAGATGGTGGGACACAATGGTGAAAGTGTAGAAACATAAGATATTAGAATGGAAAGACTTTAAAATTATTTTCACTAACCAATTATATCCAGAGTCTATGCTATTTTCCAAGGATACAGAGTTTTTCGAACTTGAGTAGGTTGACAGGTCCGTGACAGAGTATACAAACCATTTTTATTAGCTCGTTCATTTTACACCAAAGATAGTATCGAATGATAAGATTAAGACTCGAAGGTTTTATTTGGGACTTAGTTATTATATTCATTATTTAGTTTTATTTCTAAAGCTACCTTATTATACTAATGTACTGGATAAAGCACTGATGGTCAAAATGGACCTGGCTGGAAAGTCAGGGTTATCGGGAGTTTCTTTCTCTCCCAGTGGTAGTGTGGGTCCCTTTAAAGGAAAGTAGAAGTGTAATGATTCTCATGGTAGTGCTTGATAGTAGGGTCATTCTAGACCTCCTTAAGTACCGAGTATATGCCCGTTTATTTTCTACCAATGTGGAAAGATAGAGAATTCAAATAGGGTTTTCACTGAGGAACCCAAGATATATGGCTCCTGTGGATGCTCGGGTGACCTACAGAAGTTATGCCATATTTATTCCACTCTATATAGTGGAAAATGATCATCAGATCCTTCCAAAACTATGGGGAAATTAGCTACTTCAAGGATAAAAAGGTTCTATCCATAGGCATATAGAACAAAGCTTCTTCACATAGTGGAAGATTATCTAGAGGAAGCAGATATAGGTCCGGTGACTGTGAGAGGTACCATTACTAAAACTTCATCATTAGTGACTGTTTTATTTGATACTGGTGCATCTCATTCATTTATTTCAACCCATGTTGTTAATCTACTAAATCTTCCTACAGAGATTTTATCTTATGTTATGGATATTACTACACCCCTTGATATGAAGAGAGATTAGGGTATCCATAGTCCCACCCATGTTTTCTCTCTATTATATGTCAAGATTTCTTGGAGTTTTTTGGTTCTCAACATAAAAAAAATTGACACCATATTTAGGATGGATTTTATTATTTTCAATAAATCCTAGATTGATTGTTATCTTCAATGGATCTCCTTTACTACACCCAGTGGTGTGTGTTGTGTCTTTCAAGGAGAATGGGACCCAAGGTCGAGTAGAGTCAGAACTTAATATCTGGAGTTGGGGAGAGTGATATCTATGTCTTATTTTGATCTAGAGTGGGAATCTTTGAGCGGTGATCTCCCTCCAATTTTCATTGAGTTTACTGACACGTTTCTTTTTGACTTCTCTAGTTTTCCATCAGTAAGGGAGGTAGAGTTCTCTATTGACATAGTTCTTGGTACTTAAACAGTTTTTATTCCTTATTACCATGTGGAACCAGCTGTATTGAAAGAGTTAAAGACTTATTTAGATAATCTTATAGAGTAAGACTTTATACGCTCGAGTGTACCACCTTGGGTGGTGCCGATTCTCTTTGATAAGAAATCCTATGGTTCACTTTTCCTATTTGTTGATTACCAAAAGATCAATCAAGTAATGATAAAGAACAAGTATATATTGCTATGGATTGATGATCTATTCGATTAGTTAAAAATAGAGAAGTGGTTCTCAAAGATTGACCTTCGATCTGGTTACCATCAATTGAGGATAAAAGAATCTAACATTCAGAAAACCACCTTTTGGAGCAGGTATGAAAATTATGAGTACCTTATCATTCCCTTTGGTCTAACCAATTCTCATGTAGTCTTTATGACTTTAATAAATAGGATTTTCCCATGAGTATCTTGATACATTAATGGTAATATTTTTGGATGACATCCTTGTTTACTCTATGTATTAGGAGGAGAACATACTTCATCTAAGAGTAGTTCTTGAATTATTGATAAATCACTGAATTTATGCTAAAATTTTGAAATGCGATTTCTATATTCGGGAAGTGAAGTTATTAGGACACATGGTGTCGAAACATGGGATATCATTTGATACTAAGAAGGAAAAAGATATTATGACATGGGAACAACCATGAAATGTTTTCAATATTTAGAGATTCTTGAGTCTAGCTAGGTATTATCATCAGTTAGTTAAGGACTTATTAAAGTTATATCCTTTGATGACTACTCTAACTCAGAAGGGAGTAATGTTTTCTTAGGATGAAAAATATCATAATTATTTTGTTGATCTGAAACATATTTTGACTACTACTTTGATGTTGACTCTGCCAGAGGCCGATTGGGGTTATGTGGTCTTCTATGATGCATTAGGTTTAGGTTCGGGGTGCATTCATATGAAAGGTGATCACATCATTGCTTATGGATCTCGTCAGATTAGGTCATAGGAAAATAATTATCTGACCCATGAACTCGAACTTGTAGCTATGATGCATGTGCTTAATATTTGGCAGCATTACCTTTACAGATAAAGGTTTACTGTGGTTTCATACCATAAGAGATTGAGTTATATCTTATATAAAAAAAATATTTGAATCTAAACCAGAGGCGTTGGGTGGAATACTTTCAATCTTTCGACTTTGAAATTTCTTATACCCTATAGAAAGGGAATTTCATCATAGATGCTTTGAGTAGGAAACTTTCAACCTAGGCCGTGAAAGAATATTTGGAAGAGTGGAACTTGATAGATATTTTTTCACAGTTTCATATCAGAGTCCAGGAATTAAGGGCCTAAGTTTATTTGTCTAGTACTCAGTTGACATCCACTATTCTCAAAATTATTATTTAGGAACAACAACTTGATGACAAGTTCCATAGCATTAGAGTCTTTCTTTATGGAGGGGAGGTAGTGCCCGAGTAGTCGTTCTCCAAGAAGGGAATTCTATGCTATCGAAATCTCTTTGTTTTATCATTAGGAGGAAATCTATGATGGGATATTTCCATAATTCTTAGTAGGTATTGAAATTAGTAATAAAGAATATTTTTTATGACATGAAACATTGGTTCTGGTGACCGAGTATGAGATGATACATTGCTGATTTTGTCTCTCATTGTTATACATGCCAATAGGTCAAAAATGAGAACCAAAAACCTTCAGGTTTGCTTCATCCACTTCCAATACCTACTTGGAAGTGAGATTATATCTCTATGTACTTTGTGGTTGGGTTGCTGCATACTCAAATAAAGAAGAATGTGATATGGGTTGTGATTGATCGACTTACTGAATCAGATCACTTTATACCCATTTGTGATACAACCAAAGCCGAGGAGTTGGTAAATATCAATGTGAAAGAGATTTTTTTTGCATAGATATCCATCTACTATAGTCTCTAATAAGTATCCCTAGTTCACTTCTCATTTTGGAGAGGCCTTCAATAGGCATTAGGATCTCATTTCTATTTGAGTATGACATACCATCTGCAGTCATATGGCCAAACAGAGAGAGCTATAAAAATTCTTGAGGATATGTTTTATAATTGTGTTATCAATTTGGGTGGGGCTTGGGATAATCATTTGGGGATGGTTGAGTTTTATTATAACAATAGTTACCTGTAAACTATCATAATGACTCATTTTGAGGCCTTGTATGATCGGCCTTACTGATCTCTATTGTGTTGGTTGGAGATTTGTAAAAGTTCCATGGTTGGACCAAACTTGGTTCAAGATATGATAAAAAAGATTCAGTTGATTCATTAGATAATTTTTATGGCACAAGTATGATATAAATATTATTATGATTGTTTTCATAGGCTTTTGGAGTTTTTATCTTGTGACCAAGTGTTCTTGTAAGTTTCACCCCATTTGGGTCATCGACGACTTAGGAGGCAAGGGAAAATTACTCCTCACTTTGTGAGGCCTTTTGAGGTTGTTGAGTAGGTGGAAAAAGTTGTTTACAATTTATCATTTCCACCACAACTAACATTGATACATAACATGTTCCATGTATCTTAGTTATGAAAGTATTTATCTGATCTATCTCATGTTCTGAGCTGGAGTGATCTTGAGGTTGAACCTAATTTATTTGTGACTGAATGGTCAGTCAGGATAGTTGATTATGAAACAATGGTACTTTATGGGAAGATGATACATTTTCTTCATGTTCTATGGTAGCACATTTATGATAATCATGAGATGTAGGAGAGAGAGGCATTGATAAAAGAGTAGTGGCCTCATCTTTTTGGCATGGAATCTTCTGAGTAGGATTTCTGGGGAGAAAAAGTTTTTATGGTGGGGTGGTTTTAACATCCTGTTACTATTTTTAGATATTCCTAAACCCCTTATTTTAATATTTATTTAGTTGGGTTTTTTGGGGTTGTTTTGGGTTTAAATTTTTAAAAGTTTTTAAAATTTTAGGCTACTACACCGTTGGCACACGATTTTCCCAAACCGTACGCCCCTAAGTCCAAACCATGTAAACCTAAGTAGTAGGGTATTTCATAGTTGGCACATGATTTTTTATATTGTTCAACCTCTTAGGAGAAACTATGTGACCCATTTAAAATGGTGCACAACCAGGCTACACAGTTTGGCCTCATAGTGCAAATCCGCCTAGGTGACCGTGCGTGAATTTTAAGTAATCTAAAAATCTAATTTTAAAATTCTAAAACCCTAAATTTAGGTTCTAGATGAACATAACATGACCCCAAATGATTTATTATTCATTGGGATCACCCAAGAGAAGTTCTTGGCCCCTCATAACCCTCTTATAAGCAATTCTAATCTTGATGAAGGTTGTTAGATCTCCTTCTGGCTAGTTTCCTCACCCTGTTCTCCATCTCCCGCTATCTCTATTCTCCTCCCTAGGGTTCCATAGATACCTATGTTGCTTTTTGGATCTAATATCCTATATTTTTTTATCTTAATCCTAGGTTTTATCCTCGTTTCTTGGATTCCATGATCTTCATTCTTCATTGACAAATCCTGATTTAGGTTTGGTGAATCGAGATTCATTGATTCTGAGGTAGATGGTTCCTTCATGATGCCCAATTTTTATTAACCCTAATTTTATTTATTTAAATTAAATGGGTTGATTTAAATGAAATTTATTGTATTTAATTAATTTTCTTTCAATTGGTTTTTTAAAAAACCCAATTCTATTAAATTGGGGTTTTAAAATGGGATTTTGGCATGAACTTGGGAAAACCCCCGATTCCATTTAATTAAGGTGTTTTTATGGAAATTTGTGAAATTTAAATTGTTTAATTTACATTTTTGAATGGTTTTGATGGAAAAATTGTGAAAACCTTAATTTTATTAAATTGAGGGTTTTTTGGGAAATTGATGGAGATTGTTTAAAATTAAATTGTTGAATTAAATTGTGAAAGTGAATTGTGAAATTCAATTGTGAATTGATTTAAAATTTCTATTTGTGAAAAATGGATTAAAATTGTTTTGATATAAACCTTAGGGTTTTATCTTAGAAAAATACACATTTTTGATTAAAAACCTGCTTTGGTTTTTAAATGGAAATTTTCATTCTTGAAATGGGGGAATGAGATTTAATTGTATTTTAAGGTTGCTTAAAATAAATTTCCCATAATTGAATTGAACTAGAGCACATGAAATCCTAGGTAGGTAGTGAGTTATTGGGAGTTTGGAATTTCCCTAACAACCGACTGACGATTTACAACACTAAAAAAATATTGGTTAGCACATCTTACTTTCCCAATGGGATATAGATGAGTCCTCACTTACTAGTGACGAGGGTTGTGTTTACACATTGCGGTTTATCACATGAGTGTGTGAGGATCCCATAACCTGGAACTATCATACCTCTTGGTAGATGACCATGTTTCTCTCTTGTTTATATATAAGATATAAATGTATGACATTATTGTAAACTATTTTTCATGCCTTGTGAATTTATATAAACTGTTTCATATAAAAGTGTTTATTTAATCCATTTGTGTAAAGATTAATTTTCTTAAAAGTATTTATATCATTTTAAATGCATTTACATCATTTGAAATGTAAATCATTATTTGTTGAGATATTCTCTTGAAATTAAAAACCTATTTATTTGAAAATTGAAAGCAATTTATTTGGTTAATTTGATATTGGCATCTTATTATGGAATCCTTGGTGATACCCTATTGGGATTTTAGCTCACACTTTACCCATTCCTTCGAGTGTTTGTAGATTTTCTCCTTCCAGGTTCAAGTAGGGGTAAAGCACCACTTGGAAGTGGTTCTAGAAGTTGATCTGTGGACTTGGAGAGTTTCATCCGCTAGGACTTGGGTTATTTATCTTCCTATTTTTTGTTACTTTATTGTAGTACTTTGGGTTTTTTAAACTTGTTTGACTTTTGGTACACATCTCCTAGTATATTTTCTTTTGTATGTTTATTGATTTGTTATCTTTCTTCTAAAATGTTTGTGGAAAATTCATTCCCACTTTTGTTTTATATAATTCCAGGTTCTAGTCGCCAACCTATAGGGATAAAAAATAACCTTCTAGCCATGTTAGTGTCGACTCAGTTATCAGGTTTCTAGGGTACCTGGGGTGGTTCATGACATAGGAACTGCAAATAGTTCTGATGCAGAGTCAAAGATAATTGAATTATCCCAAGCTGCAGATATGATGGCTGCAACTCTTGATTCCTTATAGTGTGAGATCATATTAATAGATATGTTTCAAGACTTTCATAAAATCATGATAGATTAATTTAGAAGATTATCAGGCCTTCCTAAAGAAGTTGTTGAGTTAGTTAATTAGTCAATAAAAGAAATAAATTCTATATTGAATCATAATATGTCACAGGTTCAAGAAAACTCAATCCAAGTGAAGAAATATGTAATAATTATCACCACTAGTCTAAAAAATGGACATATATTTATCAAATAATTTTGAAGTTCTATAAAATAAAATTGATGACCTACATAAAGTAGTGGTTAATAGTTTGAAGCTAGATTCCTATGAATATGAAGAAGAGATAGAAGCTGATGAATTCATAGAAACTCCGGGAAGATAAGTTTCCACAAGATGAAAATAAGTTGCTTCTATCATTAGTATGAAAGAAAACCAGTTTTAAGTGTTAAAGAATCTAATAGCTAGTTGCACCAAGAAGGGAGACATGAAAAATTTCATTAGAAACTTCTCTCAGTGACTGTGGAATGGATCCACAACCCTTTTGGATCACTACAAAAATTACTTGGTGAAAAGGATCAATGCATGCGTCGATTACCTATTTCACATTCGTGGAATACATTTTCTAGGACCTAATTTTTTTGATCATCATCTATCCACCGATCAACATTTGAAGGAAATTTTTAACCCTGATGAATTTTATCAAATGGAAAACCTCAGGTTTGCTAAATAAGTATCTTTACCTTTACCTAAACCATCATCTAAAATATTATTTATCTATGTAGATAAGTTTGAATTAGAAATGCCACAACAAGATACTATCAAAATCCAATCCACCTTGGTAAGGGTTTCTCAAAATAATCATATAGAAATTGGAGCATCCTTACTGATTCTAGGTGATGTTATTGGAAAAAAAACTGATAATACACTACCTTTATCCTCATTACACCCTAGAAAACTATTACCTTTTAAGAAACCACCTCAAAAAAAAATGTTTCACATTGGAATATTGATATATTTCTCTCAGTTTGTGAGAAAATAAGGTTATATGTTTATAAACATTTGAATCACTTCATGATGCTATTGAATGCACCTCTCTTTTTAAACATTTTAATGATTTACATATCTTACTGGACGTTTGTTTGTGTTTTTAAAGTCTTTACTTGAAACTTACTTTCCATACTGTTGTTTATTATCACAAATTTATGCCAAATGTAATTTATTTTTAGTAGTATTCACTATTTAAAATTATTCATGTCCCACATTGATTGTATTTATTTACTATAATTATTTTTGATATCACAAAAAGAGGGATAAAGAGTAATTTTTTTTAATTAATTCAATACCAAATACATATCATTCTAAATCTCCTTTTGTGAAATTTTTGTGTTTTCTATTCAATGAATTTTGTGATCATAAAAAAGGAGGAGATTGTTGGATGGAATTATGTTGTTCCAACATATCTATTTTATGTGTTTTTATGATTCAAAAAATACCTAATATTGTTCTAACAAGTTTTTATTAAGTGTCTTATATTATTTTTACCAAAATAACTTATCTTGCGATTGGTTCTCTAAGTATTTTTATCACGACGTATGACAAAGTTATTTTATCTTATAGAAATAAAAGATTATATTTTTCCTACTTAGAATCTGAAAGATCCAGGTAAAATTTTATCTCACGATGTAAGAGATTACCTTATTATATTTGAAGATGTTATCACAAATGTCACATTTCCATAAATGAAAAAATCCAAAGAAGAAGAAGGTATATGACATTTCTTCTGTAGATGCATATTCCATATTTGGAAAGAATGATTGTATATCATTAAAAACCTATATTATAAACTCTATATCTCTCTCAAAGAATTATCAAGATGACCATTGTGATTATATTTTATACACCCGTTCAAAATCAAAATAATAGATATAAATAGAAGAGTTCATGGATGCATGAAAGGAGGAGAGAACAACAATAATAAAAATGCTGGTATGATTACTCAAAAACCTAAAACAACACATACTCTATATATATAAAACTTCAAAATATTACTTGAGAACAATGATTTCAATTCTATTCCTTACATCTGAAGATCACCCAGAGCTGTATATTGTATACTATTATATTCTTAGGATACATCTTCATCTACTGTCAGTTTCTTCTTGCAACTGTGTATTCCAAAGTATCTTAAAAGACTTTGTTGTATTTTTTCATTGATACCCAGTGTAATAAAGTGTATTAAGGCCATGTATAAGACTTATAAAGGAATATCCTGGTTAAAATATCTCATACCATTATAATAAGTGACAACTTCTTGTACTCAACTAGGAGCCCCTCGTAAAATGGTTGTTCTAGTGAAAATCACCAAACTTATAGAGTTAAGTGTTGGTGGAGTGGACTAGGGGATTTATGTTCCCCAAAACACTATAAATATCTATGTTCAATCCATTTCTCTTATATTTTCATAATTTTTATGCATATTTTATTAAGGAAATTTTTTAACTCACATACCTTGAAGAGGGTGGTATAATATCAAGAAAAATTTAGGAACTCAATTCACCCCTCTTGAGTTCTTCAACTAGCCATTATGTGGGATAACAATGTCCACAACTAATCAGCTTCTCTATCCATATGATAAATAGACAGTATGTCCTTCTCCTACTTAGAACATTTAAGGATGGAGAAGATATTATCAATGGAGTTGATCTATTGATCTTTGATTAAGGGATTAGATGATTCATTAAAAGTCATAGGCCTTTGTCACATAAAGGTCTTAATTACAACATTTTCTTTCTTAGGGGGATTTGGGAATTCCTCCTGATGCAAGTTTCTATTCAAAATATGAGTCAACTGAGAGAGTATCATCACAATGTTCGTGATTCCTGCTCCTATTGATTTGGGCATCTCATTTGGGCAGTTATCACATTTCCCTTCACATTGGTTGTTTACTCAGTTCATCTTATTTTCATCCATTGGCTAGAATAAAGAGAAAATTAAGAATGATTACTTTTAAACTATTAAAAAAATAACTTTGAATGCAATAAAATTAAATGGATAATTTATAAATAAAATGTATTTTCTTAACTTATGAATTTCTAGGCTTCAATCTATGTTATCCATGATCTTTTTTATAACATAGACTCTTATGGTAATTTTTTGTTCCCTTAATAATGGTTCGTAAAGAGATTATGGATTTAATAAAGCATATACACCCAGAGTGTCAAACCGGGTGTGTATCAAGTACAAATTTCATGCACTAGTTCCCGATTGAGTATAGCTCAATACAATGTTTTCAGGTGTTACTCCTAAGTACATGTATTCATGATCCACATCCACTTATAGTATCCAGACATAGATATATATTTCTTAAAATCCACTTATTTTATACTTTAAAAAAATTTAGGGATGTATTATTATGTTTAGTATTATCCTTAAGGCTTTCTCTAGAGTTTTCTAATCCAAATATAAAAAATAACTAAACTTTAATTTGATACCAACTATAACAACCCTTGTCTTTATTACACATCAATTCACAATTTATTACATAAGAACACACATATTACAACCTAGAATATCAATAAGTCTAGTGTCTTTGGGTAATTAGGCACATTATATTACAACTTAAAAATAGGTGGTATATTGGAATTATTGAAAACTTCATTAACATGCTCATAATATTCCATCATTCTTAAAACTGCATGGGATAAACTGAGGACATACATAAGAAAGGGGTAAGCTATAAATTATAGTAAGGGAATAAATATGGAATAACATGAAGAAAGTATTACATGTTAAACGATAGGAATTTCAATGAAACATAAAAGGGATGACAATGTAATGACCAACAATTATATCAATGGAAATTCCCTTCTTATAATTATTTCATACAGTATATATAACATAAAATCACATTAATAACACAATAAAAACTTTATAAATGAATAATTAATGAAATAAGAGGTATTTATAGAAGTTAAGGAACCTATACCAATGAAATAATAACTTGAGCTTTAGAATAGTAATATGACCCTTATGAATAGTAAACCAGCCAATAGAATATTAACCTCACCCATGAAATTATAAATAAAATTTATGATTCTTATAAATGAAAATATAATATAATTATATCATAGTATAAGTAAATAAATGGTTTAAAAATTATTAATTAAGTGTAGGTATTTTTGTAAGTCATAAATATTTAATTACAATTTTACGATTAATTTGATAATTTAAAATAAGATGAATTTCCATAAAATGTATTCAAAAATTAATATTTTTTTATTTTATGATTATAGTATAATTTTATGAGACCTTAATTAATTTTTTAAAGTGTTAATCAGTTGTAATTTTAAAATTGGTATTTTCCAAGTAAATGATGATTTTAATTAAAAATTAAATTTCTAATATTTAGAAAATTATTTTCATAAAATAGAGTTCATTTTTGAATTCTAAACAATTAAAAATGGTTAGGGTGAATTTTTTGGATTTTTCTAAAATAGTTGATTTTTTTTTTGTGAATAGTAAAATATGGTAATTTACAGTATATATATATATATTATAAGTTAAATTTACTATTCCTCGAGTCATTGCTGATGTAAGAAACATAATATAAAATTATTATTCTCTATTTACTATATTTATTCATCGAATCATCACTATTTCTTGTCTTGAGGAAAAATAATAAACTAATGAATATAATAATGAGAAAACACTCATCACCTCCACTATAAATACAACCCCTCACTACCTCTTTTCATCACACCTATAAAGCTTTGATCCTTGTCCAAATTCTACTAAAATCACTCCCTAAGACCATCCCCCACATCCAGGATCCCTTGGTCTCATCAAAATACCAAAACCTTTACCCTAAGGAGGTTCTCAAGGAGGAGGAATTCAAGAGGTAAAATCCTCTTTCTTTCCTTTTAATTTATTTTCAAGTTATTTTCTTTTATTATTCTATCCTCACATCCCCTCATAAAAATTGTGTTATAGACACATTAAATTAAATATAATATAATTTTATTTTTCTAATAGAAAATTACATAATCAAACCTCTTATCCTCTTCCTTTTATTCTAAAAATGAAAACGTCATTCGTGAGGTGTTAATTTATCACCTTTAAGGGCGAAAAATTTCCACTTTACATTACTTCCTTCATGAATGGTATTAAAAAAATTGTAGTAGTTTAATAATATTTTAAATTTTTTTATAACCCTTTTTATATTTTTGAACTAACATATTTACATAATATTAAATGATAAAAACAAAATGAGTTCGTTATGGCTAGAAACCGCTAAAATCAACCCAAACGATTATCTTTAATTATCTATCTAATGATTCATCCTCATGTCATATAACCACATGATATATAAGACCAATTGAAACTATTTAATATCCTTAATAAAAAATAATTTCAATTCTAGATAATTACTCCCACTTTACATGATTTTCCATACAAGTAAACAAGTAATCTGATCATAAAAACCAAGGAAACATACACTTCCAAACAATGAAATTATATCTTATAATGCATAAAAATGGACAAAAATTAACTTAATAAAATTAAAATAATTAAAATAAATTTATAATAGGTTATTAATTAATTAATTAATGGATTTAATTTGATTATCCTAGACATTAAGATCAAGTGCAGAACCATTTCAGACATAAGGTAAGAGATTCTACCCGAACCTACATTTCTTCCTTCGGGTTACTCTTTCTCTATATTTACCCCAATTAAATGTTTCTTTATTTTTGTGTAATTATTATAAATTATTTTTATATGTTCAAAAATAATGTATCTAGATCAAATCATCCTTATTTTATGGGGAAATACATGTTTTAGAAAGGTTCCCTTCTCAATTCTTCCCGATAAGCAAGCCCGATTAAAAGGAACTTCTCAACTACTTGACCATTTTTAAGTACGATACATAATATTTTTTAAGCCACCATTATTTTTATAAAATTATTCATTTTATCATGAAAAACTATCTTGGTTCATTTCTATTTTTTTATAAAAATTATGCCTTTTCCTCTTTAAGGATTCTTTAACATTTTCCTTAAACCGCACTAAAATGTTTTATTTATAAAGTTTCTTAAAAACTCTTTTTACATGTTTTCAATTTAGTTTTACATCACTTATCATGATCTATTTCTACCTTCCCTTATTAATTTCCATGTATTTTTAAATCAATTCTGTCATCTATGCTTTTATAATATTTCCTTTTGTTATGACTTTTGACATGATTATGATACAAAATTCTTTCCATGGGTAACCTTTATATCTATGTTTGATTCATTATGTATGATTATTCACATGGAATAAATATTCATGAACATGTTATAATATATGGACCCAGATAGTGCTCCAATTCATTGGATAATGTTTAGTCTCATGAGATGTCATGTTAGGACATGGAGCGAACCTGATTCCTTTATGGGACTTTGTCCACCATGTCTTGGAAGCTAGCCTTTACTCATGTCTATGTCATGTTATATATTGTTTCCACATTCCTATTATGTCATGGTTATATGTTCCCATGTTATACATGTTATTATTCCTTATATTTATTCATGTTCCATGACTTTATGTCACCATGTTATGCCTTTTAACCCATGTGCTATGTTTTATTCCTATGCTTATTCCCTTACTAGGTTTTTTAGTCCATCCATTTTTTCATGTATTACCCAGGTTATCCTATGATGATATAAGGGCTCAATGGAGTTAGGATCTAATTATTAAGATTAAATAAAAGATGTTTTTTTGGTTTCATGATGTTTAATTATGTACCTAATCTCTAAGACACTAGACCTTCTGATCCTTGGATTGTAATTTGATGTTTAATTATTCTTAAAATCATATAATAATATGTGTAAAAGGATAGGGTCTCTATATTTGGTATCATAGGGAATTTTAGTTATTTTTGGGATTAGGATTAGAAAACTCTAGAGAAAACCTCAGGGATAAGACTAAGTATAAGAGAACATCCCTAAATTCTGGTAAGTATAAAGTAAGTGGTTTATCAAAAAAATTCATCCCTATATGGATAATATAAGTGGAAGTGGTTATGGAACAAATGTATCTAGGGGTAACAACTCTAACAAGGTGTCCTAGGCCCGACTCGGGATAACCTGGTATATGAAAATGGGCCTTTCTGTGGACCTAGTTTGACACTCCTAGGAGATATTCTTGGATAAATTTATATGCTCATTATGAACCATTATTAAGAAAAAAATAACCATAAGATTATATGTTATGAAATAGATCTTGGATAACCTAGATTGAAGCCTAGTAATCATAATTTAGGATATAATATTCCTTTACAAGCTTATCCTTTTATGTTCAAAGTTTCTTTTTACATTCTTATTTGCTAAGTATTCAAGACCTCTAATTGTACTTTATTTTTCTTAGTTAATGATGATAAATAGAAGAACACGTTCCAACAATAAATTTGATAGGAAATGTGATTATTTACCTAATTAAATTCCAAATATTATGGGAATGGGTGCTCAAAACTTTATGATAATACTTTCTTAGCTAGCTCAAGTTATGAATAATAACTTGAATCATGTGGAACAACCTCCTTCTCCTAAGAAAGAGAAAGTTTCCTTTGAATAATTCACGTGAAAAAGGCCTACCATTTTTAGTGGATCTTTTGATCATCTCCTAATATAACAATGTATTAACTCCATTGAGAAGATATTCTATGTCCTCTAATGCTCAGAAGAATATAAAGTTGTACTGAAAATTTATCATTCTGATGGGGCAGCTGATCAGTAGTGGAAACTGATCAATAATACAAAGTTCAAGGAGGAAATTGATTCCATGGAATGGGAATATTTAAAGAAAATATTTTTCAATTCATATTTTCCCTGAACCCTCCATCTCAATATAGAAAGGGAATTCCTCGAACTGAAGCAGAAGGAAGATGAGTGTATCGAGGCGTATGGGGAAAACTTTACAAGGCTTGCAAGTTACGCCTTTGTCTTTGTCATGAACACCGAAAGAAAGGAGAATCACTTCTTTATAAGACTAAAGCTGAGTCTATGAAAAGCATTGGAGATTTGAGACTTTTACAATTATGAGTATATTGTTCATTGTTCCCTTAAGGTTGAAATGGATATCAGTGACTCTCAGTGGTCTCATGGGCTCAGTGAAGAAAAGAGGAAACTAGAGTTTAATATGGTTGGATCAATAGATAAATCCTATGATGTAAGGAAGACTCAACATCCCACGTATCAAAAGTGTGGGAAGAAGCATCCTAGAAACTACATAAAGGGAACCAAGATATGCTTAAAATATAGAACAGAGGGGAATATGGCTAATAAATATTGAAGGGATATGAAAAATACCACTAATTTAGAAGAATAAAGGAAGGTTTAAATTAACACTCAACCTATAGTGCTGTGTTTCAACTGAAGGGAACATGGGAATTGTGTGATCCATTACCCTAATACAAGGGTTGTTGGAGGAAATCATCAACAACAACCTATAAGGAAACAAGTAAGATCATATTCTATCACTACTGCTGAGGTGGAACCCAACAATTATGTGGTGAAATGTATGTTGGTTATTCATTCAATAGTAGAAAACATAATATTTTATTTTGGTTCTACTCATTCTTTCATATCTTTCATGTTTAGTAGAACTATTCAATCACCACCTCAAAATTTGAAGGTTGAGTTATCTATGAGAACTGAAAATGGGGAAATTATTGCATCCAAAGTTTATAACTACTCCCCAGTTAATGTTTATGAACTAAACCTCCCAACAAATATTTTCATACTACCTTTGGTAGAGTTTTATGCTATATTGGTCATGGATTGACTATCTTTATACAAATCCAACATTGACTATCGGGAAAGGGAGATCACTCTTCACATCCTGAAGCATCCTCCATTCTATACAAGTTTGAGGAGGAGGATGAATCTACTTCAAAATTATTATCTCAATTGTGGGTATTGTTGCCTTATGAGAAATCATATATAGCTCAAATGATTGAGATAAAGTAGATAATTAAGCTCAAAGACATGCCCATTGTAAGGGATTAAAATGATGTATTCCTGGAAGAATTTCATGGTATTCCTCTTGATTGATAGGCTGAGTTCTCAATTGAACTTATTCCTAGATCCCTATATATATCAAATACAACTTATAGAATGACCACCATTGAAATAAAATAACTAAAGAAGTAGTTACAAGAGAATATGGAAAATGATTTTATACGCCCTACTAAAGGGTGCACTAGTCCTCTTCATCAAGAAGAAGGATGGATCAATGCGCCTCTGTATTGATTATCATGAGCTTGAAAAAATCATGACAAAGAATAAGTTTCCCCTACCACCGATAGATGACTTGTTTTATCAGCTATGTGGGGTCGGTTATTTATCTAAGGTGGAACTTCGATTAGGATATCACCAATTAAAGGTGAGGAAGGAAGATATTCCCAAAGACTGCATTTCGAACAAGATATGGACACTATGAGTTTATAGTGATTCCCTTTGGACTCACTAATGCTTGAATAATTTTCATGGACTTAACGAAGATAGTCTTTAGTGATTACCTTAACCAATTTTTGGTAGTCTTTATTGATGATATTTAGATATACTCCAAGAGTAAGGTGGAACACGAGGAGCATTTGAATATTATGCTAAAAACTTTGCGAAGGTAGAAACTATATAAAAATTACAATAAATGTGAGTTTTTGATAGAGGAAGTATCATTCTTGGGGAATGTTATCACCAGTAAAGGGATATTTGTGGACCCTTCCAAGACAAAGGAAATCAAAGAGTGGCCCAGGAAAACACCTTTAATAGATATCCATAGTTTCCTTGGTTTGGATGGGTATTACTGGTGATTTTTGAATAAATTTTCATGATTTTTGAACCCACTAACCAAGATTACTTGGAAGGGAGAAAGGTTTTTCTGGACTAGTGAATGTGAAGACCACTTTAAAGAGTTGAAAAAGAGGATTATCACTGCACCAATTCTCACAGTACCCATAAGTGGGGAAATCTTTGTGGTGTACAATGATGATTTAAAGAAGGTCTTAGGCTATGAACTGATGCAAAATGATAAAGTGATAGCATATTCCTCAAGGCAGTTGAAAATTCATAAGAAAAAAAATATTCCATGCATGATCTGGAGTTGGAAGCTATGATCTTTGCATTGAAAATATTATGGAATTATCTCTATAGGGAGAAGTGTGAGATATATACTAATCACAAGAGTCTCAAATATATATTCACATAGAACGAGCTTAATATGCACTAAATAATATGGTTAGAACTCATCAAGGATTATGACTTGTCAATCCACTACCATCCTAGTAAGGAAAATAAGGTGGAATATGCTCGAAGTAGAAAGAATCCTATGTCTTTATCAATGACGAGAATTTATAAGGATCCAATCTTTTATATTTACAAAGGATGGACATGGAAATCATCAAGTAAGGAACATAATTAATCCTCTCTCAAATGATTGCCCAACCATCCCTCATGGAGAAAATAAATGACGCTCAAAGAAGTGATGTGGAAATTTAAAAGAAGGTGGGATCCATGAGAAATGGTAAATCCTTAGAGTTCAAAATGGATGAGGAATGATTCATGAGATTTGGGTCACAACTATGTGTACTATTGAATCTTGAGATAATGAATGAGATTCTTAATGATGCACATATATCAACCTTCTCTATCCACCCAGGGAGCACAAATATGTATCGAGATCTCCAAGAGCACTATTGGTAAGAAAATATGAAAAAAGTTATCACTGAATATACATCAAAGTGTCTGGTATGTCAACAAGTGAAGGATTAAAGGAAAAAAAATCTAAGGGTATGATAAAACCATTACCCATACCAAAATGAAAATAGGAAAAAATCACTATAGACTTTGTCACTGGACTTCCAAATAAATCTAGAGGAAACAATGATATATGGGTTGTTGTGGATCATCTAACAAATATAACTCACTTTATTGCAATTCGAGAGGACTTATCACTAGATAACCTAGAATGGATATACATCAAAGAAGTGGTAAGGCTGCATGAAGTACCATTATCAATTATATATGATTGAGATCAAATATTCACCTATAAGTTCTGGAAAAGTCTCCAACATGATCTAAGCACTGTGATAAACTTAATTAAGTCTTATCATCCTCAAACTGATGGCCAATTTGAGCAAACTATTAATACATTGGAATACATATTGATATAATGTTCTATGGACTTCAAAGTAGGATGGGAGAAACATCTTCCACTGGTCGAATTATCCTACAATAATAGTTTTCACTCCAGTATCCAAATGGCTCTATATGAATTCCTTTATGGGAAAAGATGTAGAACACCATTATATAGGATGAGGTTAGTGAACGTAAGATACTAGGACCTAAAATGGTCAAATAAATAGTGGTGAATGTGAAAACCATTCAGCAGCACATCAAGGCAGCTCAAAGTTGAAAAAAGATCTATGTAGACAATTGTTGACAATACCTTGAGTTTAAGGTTGGAGACATGGTATTCCTCTACATATCTACATGGAAGAGGATCATGAGATTTAGAAAGAAAGGAAATCTAAGTCCCAAGTACATCAGACCCTTCGAGATTCTTAATCATGTTGGAGCTGTGGCCTATCAACTAGCACTTCCGCCAACCATGTTTCAAGTATATGATGTATTCCATGTACCCTTCTCGAGGAAGTACAAACTAGATCCCTCAAATGTAATGAATTCAGAGGTGTTATAGTTGGAAAATAATCTCTCTTATGAGGAGAAGCCAATGAAGATCTTAGACCGTAGAGATAAAGTTCTATGCAACAAGACCACTCACCTGGTCAAAGTACTATGATGAAACCATAAGTACAAAGAGGCAACATGAGAACTCAAGGAAGTGATGAAGGAGAAGTACCCATACATGTTTTCAACTTAGAATTTAAAATGAAATTTTGATGGAAAAATTTCATAAGGGGAGAAGAATGTAACAACCTGGAATTATATCAATGGAAATTCCCTTCTTATAATTATTTCATATATTATAAATCCCATAAAATCACATTAAGAATATAATAAAAACTTTATAAATTAAGAATTAATAAAATAAGAGGTATTTCTAGAAGTTAAGAAACCTATACCTATGAAATAATAACTTGACCTTTGGAATAGTAATATAACCCTTATGAATAGTAAACCGACCTATAGAATAGTAACATCACCCATGAAAGTATAAATAAAATTTAGGCATCTTATAAATGAAAATATGATATAATTATATCATAGTATAAGTAAATAAATGGTTTAAAAATTATTAATTAAGTGTAGTTATTTTTGTAAGTCATAAATATTTAATTAAAATTTTATGATTAAGTTGACATTTTAAAATAATATTTATTTCCATAAAATTTATTCATAAATTAATATTTTTTATCTTATTATTATAATATAATTTTATGAGACCTTAATTAATTTTTCAATGTGTTACAAAATCAATTATAATTTTAAAATTGGTATTTTCCAAGTAAATGATGATTTTAATTTAAAATTAAATTTCTAATATTTAGAAAATTATTTTCATAAAATGGATTTAATTTTTAATTATACACATTGAAAAATGGTTAGGGTTAATTTTTTGTATTTTTATAAAATAATTGAATTTTTGGTGAATAGTAAAATATAGTAATTTACGGTATATATACATTATAAGTTAAATTCAATATTCCTTGAGTAATTGATGATTTAAGAACCATAATATATAATTATAATTCTCTATTTACTATATTTATTCATGGAATCATCACTATTACTTTTCTTGAGGCAAAATAATAAACTAATGAATAAAATAATGAGAAAACACTCCTCTCCTCCACTATAAATACCACCTCTCATCACCTCTTCTCCCCACACCTCTAAATCTTTGAGACTTATAAAAATTCTACTCAAATAAATTACCAAGACCCTCCCCCACGTCTAGTATCCCTTGGTCTCATTAAAAGACCAAAAAAATTTCGAGGTTCTCAAGGAGGAGGATTTCAAGAGGTAAAATCCTCTTTCTTTTCTTTTAATTTCTTTTCAAGTTATTTTATTTTCTTATTATCTCCTCACCTCACCTGATAAAAATGGTTTGATAACCCCATTAACTTAAATATACTATAATTTTATTATTTTAATGGAAAATCCATAATCAAACCTCTTATCCACATCCTTTTATTCTAAAAATGAAAACGTCATCTGTGAGGTGTTAATTTATCACCTTTAAGGATGACAAATTTTCATTTTCCATTACTACCTTCAAGGATGGTATTAAAAAAATTATAATGTTTGAAAAAAATTATAAAATTTTTGTTGTAACCCTTTTTATGTTCTATAACTGACATATTTACATAATACTAAGTGATAAAACAAAATGAGTTCATTATGGTTGGAAACCGCCAAAATTAACCCAAATGATTATCTTTAACTATATATCTAATGATTCATCATAATTTCATATAATAAAATTATATATAATACCAATTTAACCTATTTAATATCATTAATAACATATAATTTCAATTCTGGATAATTACCCCCACTTTACATGATTTTATATACAAGTAAATAAGTAAACCGATCATGAAAACCAAGGAAATAAATGCTCTAAAATAATGAAGTTATATCCTATAATGCATCAAAAGGGTCATAAATGAACTTAATAAAATTATAATAAATCAAATAGATGTATAAAAGGTTCTAAATTAATTATTTAATGGATTTAATTTAATTATTCAGGACATTAAGATCAAGTGCAGAACCATTTCAGATATAAGGTAAGGGATTCTACCCGAACCTCTATTTCTTCCTTCGGGTTACTCTTTCTCTCTATTTACCCTAATGAAACATTTTTTTAATTATTATAAATTATTTTTATATGTTCCAAAATCATTTATCTAGATAATATTATCCTTCTTTGACTAGGAAATATATGTTTTAGAAAGGTTTCCTTCTCAATTCTTCCTAATAAGCAAGCCCAATTAAAGAGAACTTCTTAACTACTTACCAATTTTTAAGTACCATCCATAATCTATTTCAAGACACCATTATTTTTATAAAATAAATCATTTTATCATGAAAAATTTTCTTGGTTCATTTTTAGTTTTGTATAAAAATTATTCCTTTTCCGCTTTAAGGATTATTTAATATTTTCCTTAAACCGTAATAAAATGTTTTATTTCTAAAGTTTCATAAACACTATTTTTTACATGTTTTCACTTAAGTTTGAAATCAATTATCATGATCTATTCTTAACATACCTTATAAATTCCCTTGTATGTTTTAAATTAATTCTTTTATGGACACTTTTATGATATTCCCTTTTGTTATGCCTTTTGACATGATTATGATACCCAGTTCTTTCCATGGGTAACATTTATGTTTATATTTGATTACTTATGTATTATTATTCATGTGTAACACATATTAATTAACATGTTATTATTGTTTTACCCAGATATTTATCCAATGAATTGGGTAATGTTTAGTCTCATGAGACGTCATGCTGGGACAGGGAGTGAACTAGATTCTCTTACGAGACTTTGTCCACCATGCATTGGAAGCTAGCCTTGAATCATGTTTATGTAATGTTATATGTTGTTTACACATTAATATGATGTCATGGTTATATTTTTACATGCTATACATGTTATTATTCCTAATGTTTATTCATGTTCCATTCCTTTATGTCATCATGTTATGTCTTCTAACCCATGTGATATGTTTTATTTCTATGCTTATTACCTTACTGGGATTTTTAGATCATCCATTTTGTTAATGTATTATATAGGTTATACTATGATTATATAATGTCTTAATTGAGTTATAAGTTCATTATTAAGATTAAATAAAATATGATTTTATTTTGGTTTCATGATGTTTAATTATGTACCTAATCTCTAAAACACTAGGATTTACGATCCTTGGCTCATATTTTGATGTTTAATTATGCTTAAAATCATGTAATAATATGTGTAAAAGGATATAGTCACTATATATAATCATAAACATGAACAAAGATACATCATATAGCATGATAACATAAAGTCAACATGGGAAAGTGGGAATAACTTTAAACATGGCATCATAATAATAGGTCAAGGATGACCACCAAGACATCATAACATGGTGTGAAAAGTACCAAAATAGATTAGGTTCACTCAATAATCCCATAAATGACATATCACGAGACTAAAACATTACCCAATGCATTGTAGTGATATATAATTTCGGGCATACCCGTCACTTTCATATCATGTACATGCGTAAGTGTGCCACATAGATCATTCAACATAGGATCATATTTCATCAAATTTAATTACACGATAAAGGAGTGTGGAATAAATAAATATAATTACCTAATAAAACTAGTATAGTAATGCCTAGGTTAATACCCTTAAGTGTAGATAACGATGGTACTCACAATACAATGGTTTTTCATAGAAAAATCGCAATGAAATTTCGACAGCCTAACGACAATACTTAAAGATTTATAAAATGGTTTAATGAGAGAAAAAGGGGTATATAATAATTTTTAAATAAAATTTACAGTAAGTGGTATGTTTAAAAATATATCCCAACATTATTAATTGGAAATAAAAGGCATAAAATGAATAAGATGTTTAAATAAAGTGGTGAAGGAAAGGATACCTTACCTTGAGAGGGTAATTCCAAAAGCTTGGTAGGAGCTTCTTGACATATTGGGGGCACCTTGTTAGGACTATAGGGAGGGTAGGGAATATTAATTATGTGATTCAAGGTCTTTTATTTAATATTAATGTGAGGTTTAGTGGGTTTATATAGGAAAATAGAGTGGAGTTCTTTATTATTTCCCAAACATAGGTTTTGGACTCATTATAATAAAGTAATTGATTAGACACTAAATGAGGATAATATTCATTGTTAATATATATAATATTCATGTGATTTATTATTCATAAACACAATTTTAGTGCATTTTACACTTTTAACATCATTTCACATTATGATTGTAATACCTTCTTAAAATGCACTATTATGTGGTACATTTTTTAACATCATTTAAAGTACCCAATGATTCATATAATTTTAAGGAATATAATGATACATATTTTAATTTTATATTTTGGTAAATTTATCTACACTTAAATATGAACATGTTTGATTCAGGGATCAATGGATAATTCATGGAAGAATATGGGGATATTTTGTGATGAAAGGAAACAATTCTGGAGAAGTCAGATTGGACACCATCCCACTGATGAGACTGTGGGGCCCAAAATATAGTCCCAATGAATCCCAAATGTCGTGGGATGCTAGAAGACATGCATAGGAACAAATAAATATTCAGGATCCAATGATAATTAGGCCTCCATGGTGTCCATTTAGGTGGCCCAAGTTAGAGATAAAATTCTGGGCCAGATTCTATGGCCCAGAAAACAGTCCACTAATCTAATCATATCTCTGAATACACAACTCCAAATGGTCCCAAATTTTACAGAAGGTTAGGAGACATCCGAGGATATATTTTATTATTCTATGGAACACTCTGATTCGGCCATCTAGAAGTACTTACAAGCACGTCTGTTCGGTAGAAGCAAGCTGGATGCCACCTCGGGTCAAGGGTGGAAAAGTCTCCTCTCCCTTACTTTCCACCACCGTAGGCCTACCATACTCAAGTAGGATCTTTTTTACTATTGGAGGATCGACCAAAGGCTCCCAAAATTCCTATTTAAGGCAGTAGTGGTGAAGGATTTTTTAATCTTTGATGCTTTGTTCAATTGTAATGTTATGCTGCGATTTTGTTATCTCAAGTTTGTCTTTCACATGTAAGTTGTTCAATTCACTTTAGTTTCTTAATGAAATTTCTTCTTATCCTCTTATTATTTTGTTCTACATCTCACTTTGATACCGTTTCCTCAAGGTGTGAATTTATTCACACCAAATCTTGTGAAATTATTCACACAACGGTGGAGTGATCATTTTATTTTTGTTGTTTTCTTTACTTCTCCATTTCCTCCCTCATGAGTCTACTTTCCGTTTCCATTGAAAACATGGGATAAATGGAGGGATAAACCACTTATGGGTTGATACAAGGGAGTATAAAAGAGATATATTGGATTTTATTTATCACCCCATTAATTTATAATCACTTCTTTAACTGATATTTTTATTTGATGATTTTTAAAATCCATCATCCTTGTTGAATTTAAGGCCACACACTTCAAGTGCTAATACGAACCTTTACCTTGAAGTGATCAAAAAATTGATCCTTAAAGTGTATAGGTGATTAGTATTAAAGGGTTTAGGTATTAAACCAGTAAGTTATGATTTTGTTTTATCTCCTTAAATGAACCCATCTCAAATATAAGAAATTGAAATCATTGAAAAGGAAATACGTTCAATCCACCCCGAGCGATAACCTAGGATCAACTAATTATTTTAAATTGAATTCACTTAAATCTTTTATTTATCCTTTAAACCCATATAAAATCAACCCAAGTTGTCCACTTCATATCCAAAAACAGTCCATATAATGTACGTGTCTATAGGTTTCTTCTTAGGTCTCTGAGGATTTGATAACCCAAGCTAAACTACAAGGACCATTCTACCTTCATCTCTTGGGTAAATTTGAGCGAGAATCAAATTTTGGCACCGTTTCCGGGGACCTAAGTAAGTTATCTTAGACACTAGATTCCTTTTCTCACCCACTTCTCTAATCTCATCCCCAATTTCATTCCTATGGAAAACCCTTTTGAACAAATCCAAACATGGGGAACCTCTCCTTACTTTGATCACTCCACACCAAGTGTGATGTACAATGACCATCCTAGTTTCTACTGGTGGGATAATCAAAAACCTATTGAGCCACAATTTTTTAACTCCTATTCTCCACAAAACATTCCAACCTATTATGAGTTTCAATCCCCACAAGACCAATCAAAACATTCTCTTGTGCAATTCCAACAACTTAATTATCCACCTGGAATAAACCATTTGGAACAACCCCTTATCCCTCCGGATTCACATCCATTAATTGAAAAACTATTTCAAAAAATGGAGATAATGAATTTTGAGGTTTCATCATTGAGGTTAGAAATACAAAGCATTAAAATTTGTGATGAACCCATACCTACACAAACTGTCTCTTCCATAACCTTATGTGAAGTGTCTAGTTTCCCACAAACCACTCATAAATTTACTAAAGAGAAAACCTTTGGATTTGGAGAAGATGAGGAGGATCAAGTAATTGTTGATGGGTGTTTAAATCAAAAGGAAACTGATTTTTTGTATTTACAAGAGGAGAATTTGACATCATGTATTGAGTGTCCTAAATATCACTCCATTGATTATTCAGAACAAAAAATTACTGAACCATTGGGAGAAATCACAAAATTTGAGTCCATAAACATTATTAAAACTGATATTTCCAATTTTTTGGTTGAATCTTCTATTAAAAAGGAACCAATTTTGTTGAGAAATTTGGAAAATGAAACTGATTTGGATTCAAAATCTCAACCTGTGTTTGAATGTACTATCCAACCTGAGCTCAAAATTATTGTCCTTCCATCCATGATCAAGTATAACTTCATAGGATATAACCATGAACTTTTAGTTGGAATTAATTCTTCTCTTGAAACCAAAAAAGTTGGAATGACCATTAATGTCTTTGGAAAAACTACAGTGGAAACTGGATCAACCATTTCAAACATTCCTTGGATTTTCCCACTCATTATAGAACATAGATTTGCACACAACAAAAATTATAAACAAAGAATAAATATCAATCTAGAGGACATGGATAAATATGGGGTCCTTAAAATGTTGAAAATTGGTATTGGGTAAGTTAGGGGGTGCAAGCCGGGATAACGACATAACACAAAGTGCTGCACGGGAGGCAACCCGTGGTTTTCATGTTTCTAATATTTCTGAATCATATTTATTTTTCAAATAAGATTAATTAATCATTTTGATATTTAAAAATAAAAAAATATAAAAAGAAATAATAATAAAAAATAGACTTTTGACATGTTCTTCTATTATGAGTATGGATGGGTATGAAAGGGGAACACCATATTCATCCGTGTCACGTGGTGTGATCCTTGAGTAATACCTTACCCATAAATTTAAAAAGAAGACAATGTATCATTAGTTTATTTTATTTTATTTTTATGTGTTTGTAGGTTAAAATAAAAATACAAAAAAATAATAAATAAAAAAATAATAATATAAAAAAGGCCACATCGTAGGTCGTGGGGCAAACCCCGTCACAACCGGCGAAGCCGTGGGGATTCGAACCCGGGACCAAAGGGAGACAGGGGCGCGCGCTTACCACTGACCTATGACTTTTTGTGCTTCCTTATTCTATAATTTATATATATATACTTATATTTTACTTTCTTTATTATATAAATATATAAATAAATAAATAAATAAATAAATAAATATATTGTTTTGTTTTGTTTTTTTGTTTTGTTTTCCCTTTTTCTAACTAGGGAACTCTGCAAGTGACATGGATATTAAAGGATTCAAAGGGAGCAGCAAGAATTTCAACTTCAACCACCAGGTGACTTCATTCCATGCTCCTCATTTTCAATTTCCTTTTTGAACTTTCATTCTCTACCTCTACCCCCTTCTAAATTTTATTTTCTTTAAACATTGGGGACAATGTTATTTTAAGTTGGGGGGGAGATAAAGTAAAAAATGATTTCGTGTCGAAAATAAATGATTTGAAAAAAAATTGTGTAAATGAAAGGAAAAATTCCTTTAACTTTGAACATGGTAATACACATTGCACACTTTGAAACTGAATATCAAATAATTTAGAATGCCCTGATTCTGATTTTAATCTTTGTATAATTTCATGAGCATAGATTTTGGAAAGTGTGGCTGTCTAATGTGATATTTCATCGTTTATATTTTCATCCAAATAAAAAAAAGATCACAATGCACATCCTTTGGATAGTGGGGTATTATTTTGATTTCATGGGGTCCCCCAAATAAATAACATAGGTTTGGTGATCATTTTAGTTTTAATATGAGTATTCAATAAAAAAAATTAAAAAAAACAATAAATTTGTGCGTAGAGCAATGAAATGACCTAATACGTGGCTTTCGGCACTTAGGGATCGTGACTCCATAATTGTCTGACCCAGAGTTAGTAATTTTATCTCTATTTTTGGTAATTTTAATTTGTTTTTGATTGATTTAACTCAATATGATGCCCGAGTATGTGGGTTTCACTTGGTTCCCTAAGGTCCTTGAGCCTGGGAGTCATCGGCAAAGTCTCGCTACAGGGGTTGACTCTTTTGGGTGCAATTTCAATTACCATGGAAAAATTGCAAAAAAAAAAAAAAACAAAAAAAAAAAAAAAAAAAAAAAAATACAAAAAAAAAAATTGAATAATCATCTTAATATTGAAATTTGATTCCACCTAGCGCTTCTGTCATTTACCCCTTGAATAAAGATGAACCCCCATGTCTATTGTGATGCACAACACATCCTCATACTTAATTGATATTGGATGAAATATGGAAATGAATTTGAGCAAAGGAATGAGATTGGGATTGAGATATGATTATGAAACTATATTGTATTAAAATATTTTCATGGGTTTCATGATTGTTTGGTATAAGGGTTTTTAGTGATCATTGTGTATTAAAATGTTTTTGGAAAAGAGAATTCAAATTTCATTTTGATGAGATATATTTTGCTCGGGACTAGAAAAACTCAAGTTGGGGGGGTGTGATTAGCCACTAAATGAGGCTTATATTCATTGTTAATATATATAATATTCATGTGCTTTATTATTCATAAACACCATTTTAGTTCATTTTACACTTTGAACATCATTTCACATTATGATTGTAATACCTTCTTAAAATGCACTATTATGTGGTACATTTTTTAACATCATTTAAATTACCCAATGATTCATCTGATTTTAAGGAATATAATGATATATATTTTAATTTTATATTTTTTTAAATTTATCTACACTTAAATTTGAACATGTTTGATTCACGTATCAATGGAGAATTCATGGAAGAAGATGGGGATATTTTGTGATGAAAGGAAACAATTCTGGAGAAGTCATATTGGACACCATCCCACTGATGAGTATGTGGGGCCCAGCATACAATCCCCATGAATCCAAAATTTCGTGGAATGCTATAAGAAATGTATAGGAACAAATCAATATTCAGGATACAATGATAATTCAGCCTCCATGGTGTCCATTTAGGCGGCCCAAGTTAGAGATAAAATTCTGGGCTAGATTCTGCGACCCAGAAAAACAGTCCACTAATCTAATCATATCTCCGAATACACAACTGAAAATGGGACCAAATTTTATAGGAGGTTAGGAGAAATCATGGGATACATTTTATTCTTCTATGTACCACTCTGATTCGTCCATATAGAAGGAATTACAAGTGAGTCTGTTCGATAGAAGCAAGCTAGCTGTCACCTCAGTTCAAGGGTTGAAAAGTATCCTCTCCCTTACTTTCCACCACCCTAGGACTACCATACTCAAGTGGGATCTTTTTTACTGTAGGAGGATCGACCCAAGGCTCCAAAAATTCCTATTTAAGGAAGTTGTGGTGTAGGAGTTTTTAATCTTTGATGTTTTGTTCAATTGTAATGTTATGCTGCAATTTTGTTGTCTCAAGTTTGTCTTTCACATGTAAGTTGTTCAATTCACTTTATTTTCTTAATAAAAGTTCTTCTTATCCTATTATTATGTTGTTCTAAATCTCAATTTGATACCGTTTCCTCAAGGTGTGAATTTATTTACACCAAATCTTGTGAAATTATTCACACAACGGTGGAGTGATCATTTTATTTTTGTTGTTTTCTTTACTTCTCCATTTCCTCCCTAATGAGTCTACTTTCCACTTCCATTGAAACCATGGGATCAATGGAGGGATAACCCACTTATGGTTTGATCCAAGGGAGTAGAAAGGGGCTGGATTGGATGTTATTTATCACCCAATTAATGTATAATCACTTCTTTAACTGATATTTTTATTTGATGATTTTTAAACTCCATCATCCTTGTTGAATTTAAGGCCACACACTTCAAATGCTAATACGAACCTTTACCTTGAAGTGCTCAAAACATTGATCCTTAAAGTGTATAGGTGATTAGTATTAAAGGGTGTAGGTATTAAACTAGTAAGTTATGATGTTGTTTTATCTCCTTAAATGAACCCATCTCAAATATAAGAAATTGAAATCATTGAAAAGGAAATATGTCTAATCCACCTCGAGCGATAACCTAGGATCAACTCATTCTTTTAAATTGAACTCACTTAAATATGTTATTTATCATTTAAACCCATATAAAATCAACCCAAGTTGGCCATTTCATATCAAAAAATAGTCCATAGAATGTACGTGTCTATAGGTTTCTTCTTAGGTCTCTGAGGATTTGATAACCCAAGCTAAACTACAAGGACCGTTCTACCTTCATCTCTTGGGTAAATTTGAGCGAGAATCAGTAATCAAAACCACAAAAATTACCATGATTTTTTCCATGGTTTATACCAAAGAGGAGTGGCTTAATTTATTTTATAAATAAATATAATAAATCATTAAAATATTAACCTTAGTGATGTAGAAGTGATTCATGTTTATAAAGAAATGATTTTAAAACCTTAAAATATAATATGGGTTCTGGAGGATTCATAAAAGAGTTATAAAATTAATAAATTAACCTAAAAAATATTAATTTAGAGGGGAAACATATATTTGGTACTGTATTCCATTTATATCATTTATTACATTACTTTTTGGTCATTATGATGTCATAATACACACCATATATTTATACCGTATTAATTTTTTACGCGAAAATTCGATTGTCTCAGAAAATTATAAAAAATTGACAATTAGATAATTTTGATGTGAAGATTCCAAAAATAATATTTATTTTATCAAAATAATTTTATAAATATGAGAATTTTCACTTTTAAAAAAATAATCAACATATATTTAGAAATGATGGTTTTTTACAACAATAGTTTTTGAACCCTTATAAAAATTATTTTTTGACTTCGTAAAATTATATTATCAACTATACTTAATAAATAGTATTCAATGAAAATATTTTATTAAAATATCATTTATTTTAAAAATTCATTAATCCATCAAAAGGAATATCTTAATTGAAATTGCATATTACCCAAAAATAAAATTTTTGTTTTATCGTATGAAAATAAAAATCATTTATAAAGTAATAAAAATAAGAAGTAAATATATTCATTATTATATAAAATATAAAAATTCATATTATTTGGTTCTTGATTCATATACCTTTATTACTCTATAAAACACCCAAAGGTTAATGTGTGTGATGGTGATATTTTCATGGGGTGGTTCAACATACATGGTTTGGGTCGTGATATCGATGAGCTTGAACTTCTCCCATAAATGTTTTTGCTCATGATTTAGTTTTTAAATCTAAGTTTGGGCTTGGTCAAGAGAAAATCCCATTGATTATTAATGGACTTTTAAACTCAATAGGAAATAATTAAACCATTTAAATGCATGTGTTTTCTATAAATGGGATTCATATGGGGTACAATCCTACTGTTCGAGGCCATCACTTCCTTTATTTGTGTCAATTGGATTTATCAAAACCCTATATTTATACTAATCATATGATAATTGTTAAAAAACTATATTTTCAATGGTTATGATGATTAATGGTCTTTTAAAATTGATAGGATATAATTAAACCATTTAATTAAATGTGTTTTCTATAACCATATTATCTTATAGGGAATTTAATTCAATCACAAAGGAAATTTTATAAAAGTTTTAGTCGTTACAGAGGTGAAACTTCAAAACCTGTACCTCTAATGTGACCATATTGTTATGGATGCTTGAAAGATACTCAAAGTAGTTTTTTATTCATAGTCGATTCTGATTATTGTATCTAAAAAATATAAAAAATGTGTGAACATAAATAGATATTTTTATGTAATACCACTATAAATCATAACAAATTACTATTATGTCATACTTATGCATGATTTACACACTATTTGTATCTTTTAATCAACTAGTTTACCCTCTTTATTTACATGAACCTCCTTTTATATCACATTATGTGGGATGGAAGTGGCTTAGAAATTTTATTTATAAATCTACATATAAACAAAGGAACATAAGTTGTTTCATATCACATATAACTTTTATTATAGATTTAAAATGAATACCATTTTCTTCTTAAATTAAGCATACCCCATCCTTGTTTTATGGTAGGGGTACATGGGTTTTGATGCATGATTATTATTTTTATAATTCCTTTGTTATTTCATAAATTAACAATTTTGAATCAAAGTAGATAAAATAAATATTTTCAAATAAAATATTATCGATTACAATGAATTTGAAATTATTCTTCACCATGGTGACTAATGAAATATTTTCATGTTTCCTGATTTATAATATGTGCCTACGTAATTTGTGGGTGGGGTTTTACTCTCCCCTCTACATCTATGATGTAATTCTTTATAATAAGTGTTTGGAAACCTCTATGATATTTTCTAGTGACCATTAACACATATTTATTATGTCAATCATCTAAAATAAATTAACTCTAAAAGGGATAATGAAAATTAAACCAACATTTCATTATTTTTTTGGTAAAATAGAAAAATTATATCATAACATTAACCTAATATATTCCCATAGGGCTATCTTCAATGCAGAAACAACATTCTTCCACATATATATATAAATTAGCACATCCATTATCATTGTGAACCCAATGTAACTAATAAGAATTGACTTATTAGGGTCAATGGGTTGGCCACATTGATTTTAGAAAACCTAAAATTTTATACCTTTTCTTCTTGAATTAATAATTTTAATTAACATAGTGATGTTATGTCATTATTGTTTTTTTCATCAACATGTTGTTGATCCCCTAATAATTCTACAATTTTAGAATCAATCATATGTTCTTACTTCAGACCAGTGATATAAACATGTGGATAACTTATTATCTACATGAATAGTCAAAAATTTAATTTAGACTATGTAAATGAATTAGAGAACACATAATATTATGAGAAAAAAACATAGTATATTAAAAAACACTTTAACCAGCTCATTAAATTCTCATTTTTTTCTTTAAAGGTTAAAGGGATTTAGATCCTATATTGAGTATCCAAATCCCCTCTTTATGGTCTCATATAACATACAAGACATTATCTACATTGAGTCTGCCATGAAATGATTGTGAACTCCCAATGAAAGGATCACCCACAATTGAATTTTCATCTGACCCTGTAGGTGTTTTAGTCACCAATAGAACAATTAACCAATTATTTTTTGAAAGATTCAAGACATAAAATACCTGCACTTCTTGTGATTCCATTATGAATGGACCATCCTTATACCAGTCCACACTGATATTCACCTTCATAAAGCCCAATTCATCGACTTTCACTGCAATCTTGTTGTTAACCCATTTGAAATGGAAAATCAACACTTGAAATATTGAATAATCCAACTTGTATATCTTTTAAATGATACCAAAATATGACATTTTCACATAAATTGGATTTATATCCTTGGAAATGGATATATGCATCACCTTCACCACAAGTTTAACTCCACTATTTTTCATCGTACTGTATTCATCTTATTTTTTTTATATAACGTATAACTATTTATTACAAATCCATTATAATATATAAAATTTAAATTTGGTCCCCTATCCAACCATAAAAGTCATTCATGAATTGAATTTGAATTTTCAGATAACTCATTTTAAATATGATCTCAAAATCATCAAATAAATTATTGATTATGTATATTTGATATCCATCCTTAACCCCTTAGTGGATTTAAATGTCTAATAACTACATTGTGGGATTCAATATATGGAGCAACCTATGAACCATTATATAAAATGTAAAGGTGATCTTTCTCCTACTCTAATATGGTAATTATAAAAAAATATATTTTTTAAATCCCTTCACCCGTAAGAAATCCACTATGATGATATTTTGGGGGGATAATGCTATCAAAATCTGATAGTTAATAAATATAGGATCCAAAAACTTCTTTAACAATATAATGTTTTACAATACAAAATTTTTGGTTGACTTCGATTCTTGATATAACCTTTCAAAATATTCATATACCATTCAATGTGGTATATCCATCTATAATGGATAGGGCCACATAATTAAATCTATCTAACCAAGTGAACCCTCGGGTGGACCATTATATCAAATAATGATGGTAGGAATAAAATCTATATTTCACATCATATGATTGAAATCTACTTATTCATCATTGGAAACTTTATTGAGTCTAAAAATTTACTACATATGGATTTGAAAAATAAGAAAAGTATGGTTAATTTATGTCATACATTTTTTGGTAGAATGCAATGTAAAGATATATGCATCAAATTTTGCATCAAAACATGATGATAATGTGATTTTAGACCCTGTAACTTCAATTTAGTCATTGAAACGACACTATTGATATTTTATGAATACCCCTATAAAACTTTTACATTATTAAAGAAATTATCAAATTGTAATTTTTCTTGTCAGGATAAAGTGTAAGCTGTTGGAGGAAGAAAATTTCATATTTAACCCTTCACCAGTGCCAACACTTCCCTTATCCCCATGTCAATCATGTATAACCTAGACTTTATGTCATATTTTATTTTGTCAGTAACATTTAGTAACATTCCATTAACATTATCAAATAATTTTTTTGTACATGCGTGACATCAAGAAAAATTTTGATGTATAAACAATTACAATATGATAGTTCAAAGAAAATTAATCACTTTTTCTGACATGATTTTGTAAGGTTTTTTGATTTTTTTACTGAAAATAGTGTCAATATATTTTACTTTCTCAGATAGTTGATCACCCGTTAGTGGAGATTGTGTTGTACCTTATTCCATATTCCCATTGAATTATGTCATCTGGGATTAATATTTATGTCATCGGGGTAAAAATTTATGATGTACTAAAAATAAAATCTTCAATGAATCTATCAACCAAACTAAGTTTGTGAATTATTCAAAAATGGGACACCCCAAAATTCCTTTAATGATATAGACTGAAAAATTTTCATAAGAAAGAAAGTCATTTAACATCCTGTACAATATGGATCTTGAGAGGGTCATATTTTTTCATGTTTATTTTAATTTAAAACACAATTTTTATGAAATTTAATTAATTAGTTTTTCTATTATTAAATTGTTTTTATGTTTTTTGGCAAGATATGAAGTTTGATAAAAAAATATACAAAAAGAGATGAATATGTGGCGTGGAACCATATTTATGAAGTTTGATTAAAGATGCAAAAAAGTCAAGGACAAATCAAAGACCAAATCCAAAGCTCATCAATGAAGAACTAGGCTTATTTAGAGTGGAAAGTGTTGGAAAATAACTTTACACATCATGTAAGTTATCCAAGATGTGTAACTTGAAGGAATACAAGCCATGAAACAAGCCTTGAAAAGTTCATCCCCATACATTAAACATCATTAGTCTAATATTCATGATGTGAAATATTTTGGAAATCAGAAGTCCATCCCCACACATTACACATCATGAATATTATTCATGATCCAAAACCCTTGGATGTGAAAAAATGATTAGATCTAACGGAATTAATAGTGGACCACTCATTGAAGACCTAAGAAGAATGTTACCCACTAATTGACCCATTTATGATGGCCCAAAGTCTCTTCCATGCCTATAAATAAGAGGCCAGGGGGGTATGATAGAGGATCATCTATTGAGGGAATCTCTGGATGATTGAATTTTTTTGTGCTTCCCTGATACTTTATTTTCTTGTTTTCTTTATTTCTTTCCTGTGATGTATCTGAGTTTTTTAATACGTTTTCTGATTTTTTTAAAAACAAAATAGGTTAAAAATATTTTTAAAAATACGCCTCAAAGGAGGCATCGACGATGCCTCCTTTGCCCTAAAACAATTTTTTTTATATTTTAATTATTATTTTTTATATATTTAAAATTTTAATGTTTTATTATTATTTTATTATGTTTATATATATATATAAATAAAAAAATATTACAACATAATTTATCTTTTATTCAATTACGTGAATTTGATAGCCTATAAAATATAAATTATAAGACCTATATGAATGAAATTTTAAACATTTATTAAACATATAACAAGTAGTCTAAAATAAAAATAATTTTTTAAAAAATGTTTGTGAAAAATAAATTATAAGCTTTCTAATCCACCTAATTTAAACTTAAAAATGTTTCAAGTATGTGACTTTGCTAGCCTATAAAATATAGATTATAAAACTGATATGAATGAAATTTTAAACATTTATTAAACATATAACAAGTAGTTGAAAATAAAAATAATTTCTTAAAAATTTTTGATGAAAAATAATTTATACGCTTTATAATCCACCTACTTGAAACTTAAAAATGTTTCAAGTACATGACTTTCCTAGCCTATAAAATATAAAATATAAGACCAATATGAATGAAATTTTAAACATTTCTTAAAAATATAATAAGTAGTAGAAAATAAAAATAATTTTTAAAAAAATGTTGATGAAAAATAATTTATAAGCTTTATAATCCACCTACTTGAAAATTAAAAATGTTTCAAGTATGTGAATTTTATAGCCTATAAAATATAAACAATAAGACCGATATGAATTAAATTTTAAACATTGATTAAAAATATAACAATTAGTTTAAAATAAAAATAAAATCTTAAAAAATGTTGATGAAAAATAATTTATAAGCTTTATAATCCACCTACTTGAAACTTAAAAATGTTTCAAGTACATGACTTTTCTAGACTATAATATATAAACTATAAGACTGATATCAATGAAATTTTAAAAATTGATTAAACATATAACAAGTAGTCTAAAATAAAAATAATTTTTTAAAAAATTTTGATGAAAAATAATTTATAAGCTTTCTAATCCACCTACTTGAAACTTAAAAAAATTTCAAGTACGTGACTTTTTTAGTCTATAAAATATAAACCATAAGACCGATATGAATGAAATTTTAAAAATTGATTAAAAATAAAACAAGTATTTGAAAATAAAAATAATTTATTAAAAAGTGTTGATGAAAAATAATTTATAATATTTCTAATCCACTTAATTGAAACTTAAAAATGTTTCAAGTACATGACTTTTCTAGCCTATAAAATATAAACTATAATAATGATATGAATGAAATTTTAAAAATTGATTAAAAATATAACAAGTAGTCAAAAATAAAAAAAATTATTAAAAATTTTTGATGAAAAATAATTTATAAGCTTTCTAATCCATATACTTTAAACTTAAAAATGTTTCAAGTACATGACTTTGCTAGCCTATAAAATATAAACTATAAGACCGATATGAATGAAATTTTAAACATTGATTAAACATATAAAAATTAGTCAAAATTTTAATTTTAATTTATATGGGTCTTATAGTTTATATTTTTTAAGATTTAAAAGTCAAGTAGGTGTCTTAGGATCTTCCTCGACATTCCTTCTTTTCGCTCTCACTTCCGAGTTACTTTTCTTAAATTCCTTTCATTTTCATTTATTTATTTTATTTAGCTAACTCTTTATTTTCAAAAACGTTTTAGATGTTTAGGATATATTTTAAATTTTATTTATATTATTTTTATACTATATATATTATAATATTTTAAAGTTATCTACTTGAAATTTAATAATTATTCCTATGTTTCAAGTAGTCGACTTTGAAAGCTGTAAAATATAAACTGTGCCTAAAATATAAATGAAAACTGAAATACTGGATAAATATTTAAGAAGGGATGATAGTAATAATATTATTTTCATTTAAGTAGACATAAAACATATAAATGAACATGTACAGTCAATTTATATGTCTATGGAGAGGAGATTCCGTCCCACATGGTGGTCTGTAAATAGGACGTCCAAATCAAGTTTGCTATGGAGTCTGATGACCTAGAGAGGGATGATCCTTAGGCACTAGAGCATCAACTGTCGCAACCTCTATCTATGTGTCATTGGAAGGATCTGTCAACTGCATCTCGTACTTCCCTCCTAATCCTTCTCCCACTAGGGTGGTAGAAGAACCTACCATCATCATAGTGGGGAAACAAGCCTATGATGGAGTTATACCCCAAGACTACGATGGATCTGGACCCCAAGGATACAATGGATATATACCCCAAGGATGTGATGGATCTAGAGCCCAAGACTGTGATGGATCTGGACCCCAAGATGGAGAGAACTACGAATATCCTATCAAGAAAGACAGATCCCATGCAACCTGAGGCACATCCTGAATCGTCTAAGGCTGGAATACTAGAGGGATGAACTCTGCTTGTGAAACATGTGAGGCCTCACATGAAACACGATGCTGTCAACATATTTGTGGTCATAGATCCTCAGAACCAGCAGCTGTTGCAGGATGTTCCTCCAGGGCAAGAACCTCCTCTCTCCAGGCTGGATGCTCGAATATGCTCTCATAAAGTGCACAAAAAGATTCCCTCATCTCCAGCACTTCAGCATGGAAGGATTCCCGAATAAATACCCCATCATCCTCTTTATCACTCATACAAACAAGATTCTCTGAGTGAATTACCTGTAAAGAGATTCAAAATGAATTAGAAAATAGTTCAATAAACAAACTAATGGAAATTTATTAACTTACCATCCTCTACATCTCTCTGCTATGTCAGGTAAGATACAATATAGAATTCAGTCTATACCATGGATCATACTCAACCTACTACAAAATAAAGAATAGATTAGTAGGTACACCCTGAATACGAAAATCTACATGCCTACACTAGCATTTGAGAAAGCGGGCATGTACTCGGCCCCAGTCCTCATCCTGCCTCCCTGTCAACTTTATCCCATGAAGCCACTCTCTCTGTCTCAGTGACAATGTAATTTGATGAGCACAACAAAACTGGCACATGACTCTGTCAGGCTACTACCACTCAATAATATGGAAGTTAATGAGGGGAACTACAACCATAACATCCTCAAGTCCAATAGTACAGTATGCTAGAAACTGGTCCATAATACTCCAGTATAGAATCCATGAAATCTGGAATGACATATGACTTTTTCAAAAAATTTCCTAACTAAAAACCATAATTGATGCTATTATTAAATTTGTTAGACGGTGATAGATTGTATATATATACCTATTCAGGTAAGATACAGTCCAACTGGAGTCAATATATGCCCAAATGGTGTCTCGAAACTGCGTTGAAATTATGTCGCTAACACCGCCTATAAAATACAACATCGATAGTGACAAATAATGAGAAATTAAAGTCTAACTCATAGTAGCATCATAAACCAATAGAAATGAGTGATCATACCAGCGTCCATATGGAGCATCATGCAACACCTCTATCTCGACTGGAGGACTAGAAATCTTAGGGCGGAATGTGGGGATGCGCTCCCATGCCCACATATAAATAAGAATGATGAATCCCCTGAGACCTGTGCGGTTCCTGTAGGATAGCCTGCATAATTCTCTATATGTGTATGCCAAGCAGACTAATCCCTAGTTGTACTTCCTGGCCCGATCAAATTCCTCTAGTAGGGGTAGATACATCATGTGCACGTGCATCCCCAAGTGATCAGTACACATGGTACCTCCAATGACTTGTAATATATATACATGAGAATAACACATGACAGTATGCTCATCAACATCATCAGGTAAATGTAGAATCTGTGCCTTTAACCAAGGCATAGATATCGACGCTCCATCTGTAGCCCTACATTCAGAAAAAATTTCAATGCCTAACAAGTGCTGATCAAGGTCTATCCAAGATGCATGAGTGGGTCTAATAACGGGTATCCCCTAGATAGAAAGACCGAGAAGCACTACCACATCTTGGAGGGTAATGGTCATATCTCCCTAAGGCAGGTGGAATGTGTGTGTATCTGGTCTCCACCTCTCAACGAGGGTAACAAGAAAGTGATGATCTACAAATGTAAAATCTAATATGGTAATTCCATAGAAGCTAGCACAACGCAATTATGGTCTAATGGCATGTGGAGGCTCCCTTTGATGAAAATGGTGTGATTGAAACACCCTGCTCGATCGATCTACACCACCCTCTAGAATGACCTAGGAAATATGGGTACACTGCTAAGTGGGTAGTATGGTATCATCCATCTACATATAAATAAATGAAATGATTCATAAGTATAAAATGTAAATATAATGTTATGGCCAATAACTGAACTTTAAGAAAGAATTTGTGGGAAATGAACGACGATGTAGGAGGAACGATGACAACGACGATGGTGATGACGTAAACTCATTCCATCACCGCCGTCGTTGTCACTCTTCCTCCTTTTTCATGGTTCATTTCCCATAAATTATTTCTTGAAGTTTATTTACTGTTACAGAATTAGTTGTACTGACCTTTATTATTGGTTCTATACTATAACAAGATCCTTTATCAGTTTGTATAACCTCCCTATAGTAGTACACACAGGTAAAACCCGACTCTATACATCAAAAATGTTTTCTGATCATGATTCTAATAGTGTAACTAATATTGAAAAATATGGTTAATCATATAATCTTTAATATACTAAAATTTTATAAAATATTCTTTTATAGTAATATATAATGCTATTATTTTGTTATATAAAAGTTTATTAAAATATCAGAAACATAATGTTTTCAAAAACTGAGATAAAGGGAAGATGTTTTTGGGTTTACATTTCATCTTTTAGGTTTTAGGATTTAGAGATTAGGGTTTCAGATATTGAGTTTTGGGTCTAGTTTTTTGGATTTTTTGTAAGGTTTTAGGGTTTAGGTTTATAAATTCAGGGTTAGGGTTTAGGTTTTAAGGTTTAGGGTTTAGAATTTTGATATTACGGTATAGGGAATATGTTTTTGAGTTCAGTGTTCTAATTTTGGGTTTTGGGTTTTATAAAACCAAGAAAAAAATAAGATATAACAACATATAATTTACAATATGAGAATCTCACAATAAAGACAATACATCATTGTGGATTAGAGTGTGAAATCGACCCAACAATTTTAGGGCATAATTTTTGGTTATGACCTTCTTGATGACATATGGTAAATCTCAAACTTTACCTTTGTTCTTGAGGCCATTCCATCTCATTCCATATCTTACTGGCTTTCAGTCTCCCACGGGGGATGCAACTGATTGATGTCAGTTATCACAATCGGCTGGCCTTCGGGTATTGAGAAATAACGAAACTCCCTAATAGGCGTCCATGGTGTAACATAATAGTTAGCAATAATATCTATCTTGTATACTAGATCAACATATTCTTCCCATGATATGTTCATAGAGGCACATGTTGTGATGGCATGTGTTTATGGAAACTATAAGGACTAAAAGTTTCTACATTGACATTACTGCTTTTCCAATAATACCAACATTTTTTCACTAATGCAATTTGTGATGGGGTATTAATGCTCTTGAACTTCAAATTTAGAGTCTTCTCATCAAGAAAGGAAGACATGATAACTATAAACTACTTCAATATTCTTTTAAATCTCTCGTTGAAAGTGTCTTCCTTACCTTAGCCTCTGTTGTATTCCTTCTGATGATCATTTTTGTCTATCAATAAAGAACTTCACGTAATGATATAATGACTCCTAAACTAGGGAAATTATAGGTATCTTGTGAAGACCTTTGAAGACACCATTGATGTACTCCACAATGTTTTTGGTCATGTGTCTGTACCTCTTCCCCTCATCATATGCCAATGTCCATTTTTCTTTTGGAATCTGCATAATATAATCATAAACTTATTGATTATCCTAAAGGATTTTTCAAAATTTTCTTCAAACTACCATTGATCCAACTCAAATGCTACACATAATAGATGACATTTCACATAATTTGATTCTATATTTACATTGAAATAGTAACAAATAACAAATACAATGCGTACCAAGCCCCGTGATTTCCTTCTTCATTGGTTCGTTGTGGAATTTTTTATGCCCATTACTAGAAGTGTATCCAATTAAGAACTAATGATGTGAATTTTGATATCTACATTTATTAGGATACACATTGATTTCCTCATTAATTTCCCAATGGCGATCAGATATCAAACAAACACCCAGAATGTTTGTGAAATGGTTGCTGATACATGCCAAAAACTAACTCCATGATTCATAGTTCTATTTACATACAATGGAAAAGGAAAGCAGAAGAGGTGAATGGTTTTTATCTTAGGTTTTTTCAATCAACAATATTCCCTTGTGTTTTCTATATAGAAATGTTCCATAAATCTGAATGAAATGTTTTCTAAAACGAAATGCGGAGATAAAAGGGAGGAATTCACAGAACAAATGATGAAATTGAACACGAGATAGATCAAGTCGGTTATCGTGAGACACATGTTTGTTTGTATCAATATGGAAAAAATCTTGGTTATAATGACTTAGTATGGATAGAAATTGCAAAAACACCTGATATGAGTCATCCAAATCACCATAGACCTTCATAATTGCCTTCTGTTTCTCTATCCATGCCTTATTATAGAAAATATTATAACTAAATGTCTGTTGTATCCTCTTTTACACAAGGGATATCAGAACATCTTGGAATGTCCTAATTATCTCAACAACAATGGATGAAACAAATTCTTCATCTAATGAGGTATGGTCTTGTGTTAGGCTTGGATGAATGTAATTATGAGCTGCCTCAATCCTCAAGATTCGCCAACCTCCAAATGTAATGTCTGGAATCACCCTCAAGTGAAATCTACAATCATCCCCATACTTCTCACACTGTATGACATATTTAATACAACATTATTCGTGAAATATATAGCTGCAGTTCCTCTTAATGTGAAATCTCTTTACCGTTCTTTTTAATGCATCTTTACTTGGAAAATTTCTTCCAACATATAAGGTTTTTTCCAGCTCACTAAACCTATCTGGTACAACTTTGGGGATCTTAGTTGATTATTTGAGAACATTATTGTCGAATTTAGGCACACATGTCATTACTTATGAACAATATGCAAAGAGTGGTGGATGATTTATTTTAGGTCGAGGTTGCTGTACAACTAATGCATTTCTCGAAATCTCCTCCCTAACTTCTGCTGGTCCCTCCTCATCAGCACTATTGTCCCCATCTGTTCCATCATTATGAAAATTATCATCAGAATTTGGATTGACATGTATATCCAAGAGATTATCTAGGTTTTCCTCTTCTGCATCATTTGGAATATGCACAATTTCATGGGGAAGACTATCTTCAACCACTCTTGTAAGTCTACATCTTCGTACAACTAGATGTTGTTGTTGTACAGTAGAAACATCAACATATAACTCCATAATGGTACCATATGACCATTGAAAAAATAAATTAATTGCTTGGATCCACTGCACATCAAAAACTAATGGACAAGCTAGATGCCACAATGTTGCCAGGAATTGCAAATGTCTATAACTCATAGACTTGATCTCTTGATCGGGTCCCAGATTTAAGGAACCATGAATTCACTCTTGAAGGTCACTTAGGGTTACAACATTAGTTGTACTGACCATTGTTATTGATTGTGTACTATAAGAAGCTCCTTATTCAGTTTGAACAACCTACCCATAGCAGTACACACAGGAAAACATGACTATCTACATCAAAAATGTTTCTTTGATCAAAATTATGATAGTGTAACAAATATTAACAATGATGGTTGAACATATAATATTTATTTGAATTCAATTTTAGGATGCCTTTTTATACCCTAAAATATTCTAGTAATGTTTCATTATATAAAAGTTTATAAGAATATAAGTCATAGAACATTTTGGAAACTGAGTTAAAAAAGAAGAGGAAACATAAAATTAGTTTATTTATCATTGATAAAATGACAACTATAATCATATAAAGTGAAATTAATAAGAACAAACACATTAAATAACACATAAATGATTTATAACATACAATACATTCATTGAAGTTTTTCAATAAAATGTGGTTTGGATGAGATGAGTCTCACTTCAGATGAGGTAAAATCCAAATTATTTTTTATTGACAGCTTAATAACATCTTCAAAATATATGTACTTCACTTTTGAACTTTAAAAAGATTTTGAACTTCTAATGACACATCTTAGATTTCATCTTAGATTTCATTATAAGGCCAAAAACTTTTGAAAGTTCAAAAGTTAAGTACATATCCTTTGAAGATGTTATTAAGATGCCAATTAAAAATAAGATAAATTTTACCTCATGTACAAAGTTAGACTCATCTCATCCAAACCAAATTCTATTGAAAAATGTCAAGGAATTTTGTATATGTCATAAAGAATTCATGTGTTATTTAATGCATTTTTTCTTCTTCATTTCACTTTATATGATCATAAGTATAATTATCTAATCATTATATGAATTCTTTTTTTAATCCTATGTTAATTATAAATTATTATATAATTAATCATTTCTAATAATAACTATTATTTCTAAACTATATAATATTTATGATACTAAAATTTAAAACATTTTCTTGTATCCTAAACTATGATTCTAATGTTTCTTAGTACAATTTTTACTAAGTTAATCATTATTTAATCACTGGTTCATCATTACTAAGTTAATAATTAGTTAATAATTCTTCAATCACTCTATAATAGATAAGAACTAACACATAAAATAACAGATGAATGTTTTACAACATATAAGAAATACCAATATTTTTCAACAAAACATGGTTTGAATGATATGATCTTAACTTCAGAAGTGAGGTAAAACTTAACTAATTTTTATTTTATAGCTTAATAACTTCTTCTACAAGTATTTACTTAACTTTTTATTAAGTACATATCTTTAGATGATATTATTAAGCTACCAAATAAAAATAAACAGGATTTTACCTCACTTCTGAAGTCACACTCATCTTATCCAAACCATGTTTAATTGAAAAATCTCAGGGTATTTCTTTAATGTTGTAAAACATTCAGGTTTAATTTAATTTATTTTTTGTTCTCCATTTAATTTTATATAATAATAATTTTTATTTTATCAATGATAAGTATTATAATCTAATCATTACACGTATTCATATTTTAATCCTATGTTATTCAGTAATTAATCTATAATTAATCATTACTAATAAAAACTATTATTTCTAAACTATATAATCTTTGTGATAATAAAATTGTAGAACATATTATTATATCCAAAACAATGATATTAAATTTTCTTAGTACATATTTTAACTAATCAATCATTCTTTAATCACTAGTTAACCATTACTAAGTTATTCTTTAATTATTTATTCTATAATCATTAATCATGTGATATTAATTAGTTAATTATAATTAACTAATCATATGTATTCATTTTAATCCTAAGTTATCATTAATTAATCTATAATTAATTATTACTAATAATAAGTATTATTTCTAAACTATATACAATTAATTAAACTACTTAATAAATAACATCTTTAAAATGGACTAAAAATAATTCAATTACTAATAATAACTTTCATTCTTTAATGCCTTTTTCCTTGTCCATTTAATTCTATAACATCATAATTATAATTTTATCATTGATAAATATACTAATTTGATTTTTCTTTACTTAGGTATTTTAGTAGTTTATAAAGAAAATATGAATCATCTTAATCATATCCCCCAGGAGTGTCAAACCAGGAGTGCAACAAAGCTCGTTATCATGCACCAGTTCCCATTTGAGTCCAGCTCAAAGTGATGTTTTTGAGTTTTATCCCTAGGTACATCTGTGCCAGAGCCACATCCACTTATTTTTATCCAGACCAGGATTTTATTGCTTATATAACCACATAATCTTTATGCTACCTAAATTTCACAAAACTTAATCCTAAGTTATTTTATACTTAATCTCTACTTAATCTATACTTAATCATTACTAATAAAAATTATTTTTCCAAACTATATCTAACTAATTAAACAACATAATAAACAAAAATATTTATAACTAACTAAAATACATAAAAAATTAAATATTTATCACTAAAAAGAATTTAATTAAATAAATAAAAAACATTAAATTAAATAAAAAATACCTCTAAATGATGCTTCGCAAAAAACCTCATTCTTTTGGACCACTAAATCCATCGCATGGAAAATGATTTTTTTAGAGAGAGATGTAGTGGATTTAGTAGAAATGGAGAAAAAATGAAGTGAGGAGAAGGGGGAGGGGGGATACCCTTTTATAGGGAGCTGAGGAAAAGGCAGCATCGCTGATGCTGCCTTTCACCTTTTCATGAGGTCAAGGGCTGCATTGGTGGTACTGCCTTTCACCTCACCTAGAGGAAAAAGGCGGCATCCCCCCCCCTTTCCTTTTACATGTCATCGATCTGGGCCAAAGGTGGTGTGAGAGATGAAAGGCAGCATCGACGATGCCGCCTTTAAGGGGTATTTTTAAAAATATTTTTAACCTATGTTGTTTTTAATTTTTTTTTCAGAAAACTTATTAAAAAAACTCAATGTATTTCCTCTCCCGAATCAACTCATCTAACCTGTACATGGTGGGGTAGTTTTTGTGAATGAACGGTAAAGGGGGAGGTTGGAATTATGTGATTTGTTTGAGTTTTTATTCTATAATTAAATAAAATCATCACTTGTTTCTATATCTAGTTTCAATTATTAATTTTAGTTTTAAATTCTGAATGTGGTTGCATTAGGTTTTGATTCTGTTAATTTTAATTGTCTTGGTCGATGATCCATTTCTCCACACATCCAATTATTTTCTGTATATGGTGTAACTGATTAGGTTTTGGTGATGAGTTCTTAACAATCATTTTCACATGTGTAAAATTATAAGTTGGAAATATTGGTTTATTAGGGAATAAAAATTACTAGTCAGGGATTTCCCTAATTAATTAAGAGAACCCATTATAATTCAATGAACATAAGAAGGAGGGTTTCCTAAACTGAGGTTTTAGATATGAATACTCTCACCATAACCATCTATCCATGGGGTAGAGATGACTCAGTAAATAAACCACTTTTTACCAGCCAATAGAAAAAATGGGTAAAATTTAAAAACCATGACATAACGACACTGGGTCTAGTCAAACCCTCTACCATCACCACCTTTATAATTGTTTTTAAATAAATTAAATCAAACTGTTTCCTACTCCCATTTTATCAAAATTAATTAAAACCAACTTTTTATAAAATCACCAAAAAATTGACAACCTTTTTTTTGTGCGCAGTCCTCCTTCAGAGACAACCTAAGGGTTAAACCCTAGAATATACTTTGGTAACAATTTTTTTTTTACATTCCCCAAAACATGCATACATTAGCTATAAATGTGAATTATTTACTTTTATGAGTATCATATAATGTAACACCCATATCCCAAATCAATTTTAGATCTTCAATCAATGGTGCAAAATAGACATCAATATCATTACCTAGTTGTTTTGGTTTAGATATAAACAAAGAGAACATAATGTATTTGCATTTCATGAATAACCACAGTGGCAAGTTATAATTTACCAATATAATTGTAATTGTATTTTGAGTACTAATATATACACAAAAAGGATTTATTCCATCTATATATAATGCAATATAGAGGTTTCTCGGCTTATTTTCAAATTCAAGATAATCATAATCAATTTTCTTCCACTAAGGAGAGCTCGTTAAGTGATGTAGTTTCCCATATTCAATCATTGTATATATATGATGTGTCAATTTTTAGTGGTTTCCTGACATTTATATAGTCATCTAAACCTTGGAATTATTGGAAGTACCATACAAATTTAAAAATACTTGATCCATATTTCTTATATCGATCCACACCACACTTAGGGAATTTTTTGAGTGATTCACAGTCCTTATGAAATAATATGCTATTATTTGAACATGCATGTATTTTTTCAGAGATCATGGACATTGAACATAGAATTTATTTATCATCATATGTTTGATAAGGAATCACATTGTATTCTAGTATTATATAATTCAATAGACTAAGTAGTTCTGTAAAGTTGGTGTTGCTCCATCCACTGATAGTTTTCAAATAATATAACTTCAATGCAGTTAATTTTTTTATATTTAATACAACCGGTATACAATGGTCTCATTGTAAAACTATTTAACTTCTCAAAAAACTTCGGACAATAACAAATGTCATCTTCAATTTCTATGATCATTTCTTCCGTATGATTTCCACCATCATTTAAACTAGTATTCATATCAAATGATCCATAAATCATAGTATCATACCTATCATATGAACATTCAAATTCTCCTCATGTTTAATACAATATTTATAGCTTCGATATATTCTATGAAAAATCAAATGTTCAGTCTTCTAAATGAATTTGTCTTGAATAATAACAATGTAAACATGGAAAAATTATTTGAGAAGGGTTGTATGCATGATCTATTATAAACTTAATGAACTATTTAACTCTATCCTCATACTCTTTTTCCATATGATTAGAATTTATTAATTTTTAATTCATATTCATCCTATTATGCACAAAAAATATTTTTTTGTATAAAAAATAAATCAATATACATAAGTTATTCATAATCAAAGGATAAAGTTATAGATAATTCTAATAAATTTGATTATATTACTAGGAAAAAAGGCATACTCACTTCGGACACTCAAAAATAAATAAAAGAAAGTTTTAATGAAAAAAATGATAGAAGTTATTGAAATTGGAATTTTAGACTCCTTCTAATGAGAAGGTTTCAAATTGATAACTTCCTTATATAATAATAGTTTTGAGTGTCTGAAACAAAAAGGATGATGCATGGTAGCATTAAAGTAGGAAATTGAAGATGAATGAAAGGTTTGACGAAGAGATAACAAGAATGAAGCAAAATTATAATAAGGGGAACCAAAAATTTTAATGTTAATGAATCATTTAAGCTCCATGAAGATATTTTTCTAAGATAATAAGTGTCGAATGATTCGTGTTGAGATTTTTTTTGTAGTGTTTGAAATCATTTAATGAAGGAAATGTGTGATATCCATAAAGTTTCAAAAAATATAATTAAATTTTAATTTATTTTAAAACATAGAGATCAATAATGTTCACTCACCAAATTATTAATGGTTATCCGTTAAGGTGAAATAGTTAAGGATAATGATATTTGCAGTGAGAAACATTAAAAAGTTATATGTGTTAAAAAGTTATTTTATTTCTATATAATCGATTAATGATGACTATGACCATAAAAATCAATTTATGATGAGTGTAATGAATTAAAATTTCCATTAGAACCTACATGATGTCCTCTTAGTCAAGTATACAACATGTATAGGATCTAAGAAACTTTATATACTTAATTTGAGATGAATTATAAATTGATAATTTATTGGTTTTAGTATTGGTTGATAACATCATTATTTTAGAAGGATAATTTCATTATAAGTAATGTAAGGAAGTGAAAATTATTTAGATCCATTAAAAACTAAATAACGCGTTCCTAGGGAAAATGTGTGTTTATTGGTATATGTTCTCGATTTGATGTTTTGTGAGACAAAAAGGTGGTTATTCAAGGATGGTTTCTATAATTTTTCTAGATAAGAGTCCAACAAGAGAGATGCATTGATGTTTATTTATTTATTTACTTAGTATGTGGTGGGTTAGGTGGTGTTTCAGTGATAGGGAGCTTAGGTGATAAAGTTAATGATCTTTTTTTTTTCAGATGTTGAAAATGTTGATAGGGCTCAATCACTTGGTCTTGAGAACCTGATGTTTGAAGAAACTCTTGAATTTAAATCCAATAAACCAGAAGTCTCAGGTTGGGGTTCTTATGCTACTGAAAAGATGAAGAATAATCTAATTGGGGTTTGATGAATGCTTCAAATTTAAACAGTTCACACGGAAGGGATGAAGGCTCAAAGAACAAAAATGTAAAAGGGGGAAAGATGAGGACAAGAGAAAGAACATACTGAAAATAAGGAACAATACTAACTAATTGGGACTGAGGTTGGAATGAAAGTGGAAGGAATCATTAATGGGGTCAGCAAGGGGAAGCAACTACTATGAGTGAAAATTTATAGAACTAGGACACTCATAATGAAAAATAGGTTAATTGAGTCAGCTTGAAAATTTTCATGCTACGTGTTCTCTAGATCATGGTGGAAGAAATCAAAGAAAACCCATATCTTAGTGGGGACATCAAACTAGATTACCTTTCAGGAAGGGTCATGTGAATGATTCATGTAGTTGGGGTGATTTATATAATTTTGTAGACTCGAAAAGATCCTACAAGGTCAACACGCTATGATAAGGGAATATAACATTAAAAAATGTAGGCAAGCGTCAATTGATTCTCGTCCGTCACTGATTCTAAAAAAACATAAACCATTAATTAAAAAAATCATCATTAAATTTTTTCCTCGATCTTTTGTGATGCTAATTTGGCTAGAATACATTGCCTCATACGGTTTTGGATTAATAGGAATAGATGAGGGTGAGCATCCAGTTCATCTGTGCTAACCTAGAGCGTTGGTAAAGGCAGATGTTGGCTAGGTGTTATGATGGTAGTGATGACGTTACGAATGGAAGATGGAAGCAATGTTGGTTGGATGAGACAACTATTATGGGGTCGCACAATGGTAGGGGAATGGGGGTAGTATGAAACATAGAGAAAGAATTAAAAATGACAAAACAATGCAAGATCAACTAAATAAGAGTACAAATAATCACATACCTTGGGTTTTGAGAGGGAGGATTTGTCTGAGAAGTGTGAGGGGGAGCAGCGGTAGAGTTCAACTTATGTCAAAGCTTGAATGGCATGAAGAAATGGATTCTGTTAGTATTGAATTTATAAGAATAGTAAGGGTTTTATCAATGATTTCCAAAAAATAATGATAAAGATTGGTTTTATCAATGCTAAAATAAGTAGCGTTGATAAAACATGTTTCTTTGAGTGTTAAAATTACTGCGCAAATAAAACATATCTTTATCAACGTTATAATTTTATCAACATTTTTTAGAAAGCATCGATAAAGATTGATTAAAATAAAATACAAAAATATTAAATGATTATATATTAAAACTATTTTTTTTAAAAAGTAAAAAATAATTAACATTATTAATTAATATATAATCTTAAATGAATTAATCTTAAGAATGAGTGAAATTGAATAATTAAAAATGAATAAACTTCAAAAATATTAAAAAAATGGATAATATTTATTAATTATATAAATTATTAAAAAAATAAAAATGAACATATATTAAAATAAAGATGAATACATATTAAAAATATTAAATGTTAATGAATAAATATGTATGAATAAATATTTAAAATGAATAAATTATAAAAAAAGTAAAAACAATTAACACTATAAGTGAATAAATAATATTAAATTAATGAATGTTAAAAAAGCATAAAATTTAATAATTAAAAAATCAATAGATTGCAAAAAATATTAAAAAATGAATAAGTGTTATTGATTATATAGATTATTAAAAAAATGAGTAAATGTGAAAATGAAAATGAATACATATTAATTTTATAAATTACACATACCATATTAAAAACATTAAATGACAATGAATAAAAAGGTATGAATTGAAAAAATGAATAGATTTCAAAATAAAAAATAAAAAAAATAAATATTATTAATGAATAAATAATATTAAAAATGAATAAATTCTAAAAAAATATTAAAAATAAATAAATAGTATATATTAAATTAAAATATAAAAAGTGAACAAAATTTATTGATTAAAAACATAATATATTAAATATATTATGTTAATAAATTAAATTATAAAATGAATATTAAAAATTGAATAAATTACATAAATATTATATGTGTGTGTTTCTATATAAAATTGAATCAATTATATATGTGTGTGTGCGTAAAATTAACGTGTGTATATATAACATGAGTTTGATATATGTTAAATTGAAAAAAATAATGACATTATATATGAAACTTCTATTACTCGACACTAATTAGTATTTTTTTTAATTAATATTAATTTTTAGTTATAATTTTTTTATTAGATATATGACTTATTAAATGTGAATACATATTTTTTATATAAATCATATTTATGAAAACATTATATATTGATATGTATATATATCAATACAAATATATTTCTATATTAAATATATATTTTTATATTGATGAATATTTATGTATGAAAAATATAGAAAATGAATAAATTACAAAAATATTAAACAAATAAATATTAAAAATGAATAAATTATAAAAAAAGTAAAAACCACTTAACATTATTAATGAATGGATAATTTTAAATGAATTAATATTAAAAATGAGTGAAATTTAATTAAAAAATGAATAGATTGAAATAATATTAAAAGAATGAATAAGAGTTATTAATTAGATAAAATTTAAAAAATTAAAAATGAATAAAATTACAAAAATATTATACAAAAAAATAATTAAAATGAAAAAATTACAAAAATATTAAAAAATGTATTAATGAAATAAATAAAAATAAATAAAAATAAATTTAAAAAATGAATAAGCATTATTGTTTATATAGGTTATTAAAAAAATTAAAAATAAATACATGTTAAAATGAAAATGAACACATATTAATTATATAAATTATAACCATATTAAAAAAATTAAATATTAATGAATACACATGTATAAATATTAAAAATTGACAAAATTACAAATAAATAAATAAATAAAAAATGAAAATGAATAGATTACAAAATTATTAAAAAATGATTAAAATTATTAATGAATAGATAATATTAAAGATGAATAATTCTGAAAAAAAATATTAAAAAGTAATAAATAGTATATATTGAATAAAAATATAAAAATTGAATAAAATTTACTAATTCAAAACTTAATATATATTAAACGGTCCATTGGGCCAAAATTACAAGCCTCTAGGCCATATATTGGGCTTTAATGACCTTTAGGACTATGAGCTATGTAATGGGTCTCCTCTACCCATAAAAGTGGTCCTTTTTCTCAATAAAAAAGTCACTTCGATCTCAAATTAAAAAAAATATGACCTATTTAATGTAAATGCATATTTTGTTTATTATACAAATCACATTTAAATAAATATTATATATGTTGATATATATGTAAATATATTTATATATTAAAAATATTAAATATATTAATGAATAATTATGTATAAAAACATTATAAATGAATAAATTGAAAAAATATTAAACAAATAAATATTTAAAATGAATAAATTATGAAAAAAGTAAAAAACCTTTACATTATTAATGAATAAATAATAATAAATAAATGAATGTTAAAAATGAATTAAATTTAATTAAAATATGAATATATTGAAAAATATTAAAAAAATAAATAAGAGTTATTAATTATTTAAATTTTAAAAAAATATAAATAAATAAATTTTTATTAATTAATCAATATTTTTTAATTAATATTAATTTTTAATTATTTTATACACCATATATACATCATATAAATATGATTTATTGTATATATTTAGTATTATATAAATATTATTTTAAAAAATTATATATATATGTCAATATAAGTATATTTATGTATGAAATAAGATTTTTAATAATATATAATTTTTATTTTATATGCCATTGTTAACTAAATATCTTATATATCAAGTGTTAATGTATATTTAGTCATATATAAGTCATATTTAATAAAATATATATTATTTTTATCAATAAAAATATATTTATATATTAATATAATATTTTTAATGATATATATATTTTTTATGAAATATAACTTTTATCAAAGCTAAAAAAACTCTGACAAAGGTTTACTTTTATCAGCACTAGAAAAAAGCACTAATAAAGAGGAGCCTTTATTAATATTTTTTTAGTGTTGATAAAGAGTATCTTTATCAGCGTTATTTCTTAACACTGATAAAGGGTAGCACTGTTTACCATGAGTTCTATAGTAGTTCTTTATTTCCCAATGACTTTACCACTAATCCGTCTTGAATTTTTTATTATTTTAGGATAGATTTATATATATATATAAATATACACAGTTCTTTTTTATTTATATATTTATTCAGATAATTCTATATATAATTAATTTTAAATACATTTTTAAAACATGTTTATATATATTTACATATAACTTTTTTATAATTTATTTATAAATATTTATTGTAAATATGTTTATATAATATATTTCTATAATATATTTAAATACATTTATCTTATATACATTTATATACATTTATATTATATATTTAATGATAATTATATATTTACAAAAATAATTTATAAGATGTATTTACACAACACACATATGAACACATACATGCACATATTTACACACACACGTACACATATTTATATTTTCCACATACACACACACATATTTATATTTATATTTCACACACGCACAAACACACATATATATTTATATTTATATTTATATACTACATACTCAGACATATATATTTATATATTTATCTATATAATTCATATCACTATATTTTATAATATATAGATGTAATTATAATTATAAATTTACAATTATAAAATTATATTAAAAATAAATATATATTGTATTTATATAAATATATACTTACTCTTATATCATATTTAAGAATATATAAATATATAAATATATATATATATAAAATATATATGTAAGGTATCATTTATGTGTGTATATTTATATACATATATTAGAATATACACATAAATATATATTTATTTATTGACACAAACATATTTATGTATAAACATTATATATACAGTTATATAGGCATATATATATATTAATGCATTTTTATAAGGAAAATACAATGGATAATTATTTATTTCAAATAAAATGAATAATAAATATTTATTCCCATATACTTTATATATTTTAAAATACATTTTTATGTAAATATTTTTAAATTTTTATCAGTATAATTGATTTATTATATGTAAATATATGTAAATATATGTAAATATATGAAAATATGTATATATTTAATTATAAACAACACTACAAAATGAAAAAATGTAAAATTTCAACACTATAATATCCATATGAGTGTAATACCTGAGAATAAATTGAGTCTCTATGAAAAAAATACAAGAAGACCTCCTCAAATGAGGCTAAAATTCCACCAAATGTTCAAAAAAATAAGGCACACAAAAAAAAATTCAATTTTGGAGGTCTTACATATCTTTTTGACCTTGAAAAAAACATTGATCAAGGTCTCTCTAAGTCACCACATTGTATATTTTTTCATATGATTCTATTTGATATGTGATAGATCTCAAACATACACCCGAATCAAAAGTTATGGTCATTTGAAGTTGAAGTCATCTTTTTAACTTATCTTAGACCGTTCATTAATTTATTGAATTTTTATGCTATCTAATTTTGATTAAATGACTATTTCTCAATAATAATCCAAAAATTATTAATTAATATTAAATTTTAATTATTTTATAAGTCATTATTTATTAAATATCTTATATATGAAGTGTAAATACATTTTTATTCTTATATAATTTATATTTAATAAAATATATTATATTTATATGAATAAAAATATATTTGAATATCAATATATGATTTTTTAATGACATAAATACATTTTTTATGAAATATACCTTTTATTAGAATTGACAAAGGGGTGAATTTATCAGTGCTTTTGGATAGTACTGATAGATGACATTGCTGTTTATCACACATTTTATAGTAATGAATTTAAGAATTGAATTACTTTATAAATTTTTTTGGTAAAAAATATATTAGCCTCGATAAAAAATATTGGAGTAATTTTTTATTTTGTGTAAGGATAAATGTCGATCTCCTCTTGGTAATCATTCACTTTAGTTGGGTAAATATGTATTTATATCTCTTATAACTGATGAAATATCATGTAATGTTGCCTTTGATATTTCAATATATTTCTCGATACTGTTTAATCCCTTTATTTTTTATAATATTTTATCCCAAATGAGATATTTCATTTGAATTTACAACTAAAACACTAAAATTGTTATTTTTTTTGTATTTTGACATGTCATTTCATTAATCTCTTCAATTGTGTCATTATTGGATGATTTCTATATTGATGTTTATTAGTTATTATATTGATGTTTTTTGGTTATCATATTGATTTTTATAAGTAGTTATATCAATGCTTGTTATCTATTACATTGATGTTTTCTAGTTATTTTTTCATGTTTGGTTTTTATTAACTATTATTGTATATTTTATGTTTATTAATTTTACATTGAATTAATGCTAAGTATTGGGATTTTTAATTATTATATTGTTGTTACATCGATTCACTGGTTTTGTTATCTATTAAAGTGGGGTTTTATTAGCTAATATATTATCATTTGTTGATTTTTGAAAATGTATTTTTGTTTATAGATTATTATATTGATGTTTTTTAAATACCATTCCATTTTTACTTTGTATTGATTATTATCACATGTTTGATGTTTAATAGTTATAATATTTATTTTTTTAATCATTATATTTCACTTACATCATATATAGATCTTGATGGTAATTATATTAATGTTTGTTATTTACTATTTTCTAATATATTACCAGCTGCCCAAAAATTTAATTTTTTTTATTCTTCTCTGGTTATGAATTTAATTTATTAAAATGGGAAACCTTTAGTGTTAGTGAAAGTTCAATAAGTAGTGGGATCAAAGCACATAGAGTCACATGAAATTACAGGAGAATTACACGTATTAAAATCCCATACACATAAAGAAATATAAATATTTTATTCATAACTCATACAACAAGAACATGATAGTTTTTCAAGTGGTTAAAACTCATTCTTGAAGTTAGCATTATTGATGTTGAAGATGAGATGGAACCAGGCAATGAGTTGGTATAAAAACTAGTTAGGATGCACTCATTATGGGAACACTAGGAGAATTACATGATAGATGTTTATATAAATTTATGGATTTGAAGCATGCAGTTTTTTCTTATGATGGGATACAAATGACATTAAATTCACACAATTTACAAAGAAAACCTCTTGATAATTGACATAGCTGAAAATAAGTGGTTTGAAAATTCAAAAATAGAAGAGGAAATGTGGGACCAAGTAGACATAGAAACAATCATCAATCATAACTAAAAAAACACAATATAATAAACAACACCCATAATTTAGTTTTACAAGGTTCTTAAAAAAACACCACCACCACCACAGAAAAACAACAATGAAACCAAAATATGGTTCATTGAATTGTTTCAGAAGGTTTATCCCAACATATGTCATACTATAATATATTTGACTTCATCGGGAATCATGAAAAAACCCACCAATTTTTTTTCATCAAATATAATCTTTAAGTATGTTGAAACATGTTATGAGTTAGAAAAATACATGAATTTCTACAACACACCATAATTTTTTTTATTTCAAACTATCAGTGTTCTTCCCGTGTTCCACCCCATAAAAATGGAAGACCAAACTATCTTTTTATTATTTCAAGAATTATAATATAGTGATTGCAATTTTATCCAACCCCTATAATATTAACTCATCCCAACATGTTATGCTTTGAAAATCACAGTGATTCAAATGGACACACCGAGAGGGGGTGAATCAATATAGCCCACATTTTAAAATTTAATTATTTGAAATAAACCACCATGGATAGTTAATATATAACCATTTTAATTAATAATATTAATATAACCCAAGTATAATGAATGATAAATAAGAAAAAGGCACACAAAAGTTCTTATAAGGTTAAACATCAATGTGAGAGGCTACTTCTTATTGCAGTGAGTCGTTATCTCATGCTACAAATTTTCCACTAATATTTTTTATCAATATAAGTGGTTGGTTTAGTTTTTATCTTGAGACCCATATTGATGGTTCTAGGTGCAGTGAAAGCACTGGTGGGGCATTACCAACTCATATTTTTGTTATAATCAATGATTAACCTGAGATGTACATTGATGAAGAACATAGTGACCAATGAAATTGAATTAATGATTAATTGAAATTATAATTACATAGCCAAAACACTAGATCATCACATAATAAATTTATAATTAATTTAAATAATTAAAAAATTACCCTGTGATGAATTATTTCTTTATTGATGAATCTTACAATGTGTTTAAATCATATCATCATTACATCACATGAATCAAGTGTATATTCCCTCTAATGGTGATCCACACGTTTACCACACACCTCCAAGCATTGTTGTAGGAATCTTCAGGTGCTAGCATGGTATATCCTAACTCTTTCGGCATTCATCCTTGATCTCCATGAGAATCAATTCCAAGAAGGATTATCCTTGATCTCTCTTAGATAAAGAGGGATGATAGAGGAAAATAACTCTCCATTCTTGAGAGTTCTCTTAGAGAAGTTCTCTCTAGGCAATACAAGGATTCTCAAGATTCATTGTGCACAACCAACATAATGGTTAGAATTGGCATTGGAATAATATAAATGGGTTTAAATAGTATAAGGGATAGAAAATAATAGTTTCACATGCACCATAAATATTTTATAAATCCCCATGGAACCCCATGTCTTTATTATTATTATTGAAGTTCCTTAGGATCATGGGAACCACTAATAAGGTGGAGGGGGTCGAATCAGTAGTTATATTTTTATAATTTCAATTCTCAGAAATTAACCCCCAAAACTTGTTAGAATTATTATCTTTATTAACTCTAATAAATAACCTCACAATAATGAAATGATGAAAAAGTAAACAAGACATGCAATATTTACAAGGTTTTTCCTCAGTGTGAGAAAATACATCCTTTACATGATGAATCTCATTGGTCTATGAAAATTACCTATTAATAAGAAGTGAATAAAAATTAAGACAACTAATGTTAGACTCCTCTTATCTCCTTATAATAATTATTTTACTGATTCCCATCAGTTAAAAAAGTTTTTATATGATATAAATTTTGAAATTATATTGATAACTTTTCTACACATTCCACTAAAAGTTAATTTGAGAGTTGTCTGTCCATTTTCATCCATCTAGTAATTTTCCATCTGGTACACCCTGACTCAATTTGGTGAAACTATGTCAAGTGTGCCTCACTGAAACTATGCCTGAATTATGATCTATTTCTAATAAATAAAAATTTAATTCCTCTAACTCTACTCGATATCTCTGTCCAATGTCTCTACTCTAAACGTTTGTCTGCTGCTTATGATGAAAATCTATTTGATAAATTTGATTAGAAACTTCATCTGATAAACTTTCTACAACAAGAAAGTAATCTTAGTTGGAAACTCACTCTGACACAAAATATTCAACATTTTATATTTTTGTATAGGTGAAAAATGTTAGTTTCTACGGTACAAACTCCCATTTATATAGGCAAGCCCGAAGTAGAAATGGTGGGAACCCAATTTCACTTTCCCAATCAATTGAAATTCACACTAGGTACTTCTCAATTATTCTAGAACATTCATGAACATTATTTAATCTTCATTTATTCTCCATTATCCACAATATTCTATAAAATTCATTAACCTCAGTTTCAAGGAACTTCTTTGAACTTCCTTATCTTAGCTAGCAAAGTAAACATTGATATATTGCCATAACATCATCATTGGAATGGGATTTACAAAGTTATGTAAATATTGTTTAAATATATATAGTTATATATTTGTTCGATGAATTAATTAAGAACATCACCATAATGTGAAAAATATTGTCCTCTCCAATTTTATTCATCCAGCTGACTCTGTCTGGTTATCCTACCTCAACTCAGACTTCATATGTTACTTCGATTCACAAAACTCAGTTTGGTGTAAAATCTATGAATCCTCTATTTGAAAAAATAAAGAATTTTTATTTCATATATGTACATAAATTGATATAAAAAATGTTTATTTTATGTTCTTCCATTTGATGGACTCGATTTTATGGTCCTCCTTATATAGTTCACTTCATGACTTTGCTTCCCCAGACTTCATACAACCTGTAAAAAAATTTGTCACTTGAACTTCATATAGATTTATATATAGATAATTCATCAGCTAATATTTGGTAAACTTGATCAATTTAAAGATGGTTGACTAAATTTTTGAAACTTCTAAAGACTTTTTTCATATAATACATTCTTTTTATGATTACAAATTTGAATTTTTTATATTTCCTGAATGTAATTATTCTCCCTCAAGAAATATTTCACTTTTTACCAGTGTTTACAAAATAAAAAACATCATATTTTTTAAAATATTTATCCAGAACATCAAGAATGTTCTATTCAGTGTATTTTTCCTATTTGGTCAGCTTCTAGACTTTGTATTTTAACAAATATCTATTCGATCACTTCAGTCCTGGTCTGTCTGGTAAACTGCACTTTGTCTATATAGTAAAAAACTTATACTTCTCTCCACATGGATTTCATACAGCTATATCTCCATTTGGTCACCATGTGTCTGATCTATCTAGAGAACTTCATTTAGAATTCTGTGTCTAATTATATTTTTTGGTAGTCTATATTTGGTAACAAAGTTTTACTTCTCTACCCTTTATCAAATTCTTCATTCGATCACCTTATATCTAGTAATCGGTGTTTGGTGTCTTTGATATCTCCTTTGAACATAAGCATAGATCATTAGATTTTTAATAATTTTGGAAACATTCAAAAAACAATTATCATTTTTTGACTTAGGAAAGTTTTATAACAAAGTTAATGAAACTTCCTTCACCTCCTACAATAACTTCTTATGAAAAATTTTCTTAACAAATTTTAGAAAATTATTTCTCACCTTTTTAACAAAACCATTCATAACAAAAGTGCATTATTAAAAAATAAAATAAAAAATTATGAAAAAATCATAAATGATATTCAATATCCCCTTTAGAATTGTTGGAAACATTCGTAACAACTTTTAACAACTCAACATTTCTCACAACTCACTTTTTTAATTTTTTTTTCAACTTTTACCAAACCATAGACTTTCTCATAGAGAATTTCCTAACACCACAATACTAAATAAAGTTATTTTTAAAAGGAATTCCATTCCTTAGAATTTTTTTTGTTTCTATGTTAAGTTAAACACACCCTCAATTTTATTTCTCTCTCAAATTTGTTCTCTCCCCCATTTTATGACAACAACAACTTCATATTCATATAAGAAAGTTTTGAAATTATTTTTAAAAATTTATACCTACTCTCCCCTTTGGTCAAAATAATACAAAGCACAATGAGAGACTTACTTAATAACTTTAAAAAGTCAATGGTAGAAGATGAACATGTTGTTAAAACCTTATTTCTATAAATATTTACCTTTTCATAATTTTGGTGAAAACATCAGTAATTTGATACTTTGTTGAAATATACTCTAGTATAAAATCTCCAATAGAAAATTCTATTTTATGAAGTGATACTTTATAACAATATTCTTTGATATTTAATTTTTATAGAGTTTTTGTAAAGATTTATGAAACTTTGATTATCACAAATAATCTTCAATAGTTTACAAACATTCATTCTCAAATATTATAGCCAAACTTTCATCCATATCATTTGTGTACATGAATGGGTGGAAACAACATATCCTATTTATGTTGTACTCAAAGTAACTGAATTTTTTTATTACTATGATATCTCACACAACATTATCCCAAGAAAAAAGTTCCTCCTAATGTTGACTTTCTACCATTATAATATCTAGACCAATCATCATTAGTGTAACCAAGAAAGTTCATATCGCAACTTCTTTAACACAAAAGGCCACAAAAATATGTTAATTTAAAATATATGAGAATTAATTATGCTAATAAAATGTGCGATTACTTAGGATCACTTTGATATCAAGAACATAGTGTAACAACATAAATAATGTATGTCCTTGAAGCTGTAAGATAGAGAAATATTCATGTGAACTTCTACAATTCTTTCTAATTCATGTTTTTACTAGATTCATCTTTACTAATATTCATGAAAATATAAATGGGAGTAGAAACTTATTTGTAATACATCATGCCAAACTTTTATAACAAAACCTTAGCATAAATATATATTTCCATCAATTGAACTTATAAACCAAGAAAGAATGTTAACTCTATGAGCATTAAAATTTAAAAGTTCTCCTTTATTTGTTCAAAACAAATTTAAAAAAAAATTCTTTGTCACTTGAAAAAATTATATCACTAAAATAAATAATGAAAATAAGAGTACGTGTTCTCACTTACTTAACATGCATATTTCTATCAAATTTACCTTTAGAAAAGTTCATCTATTTCAAGTGACTATAAAGTTTAGAGTACTATGCATAATGATCTTGTTTTAACCCATAAAAATATTTATTCAAATTAAACACCTTGGTCTCATATTTATCAAGTTTAAATCCACTAGGTTTCTCAATTTAAACTTCTTCTTCAATTTCTACATCTAAGAAAGCTTAATTAGTATCCATTTGATCAAATTTGTACCAACAATGTGAAGTAACTACCATGAACTTTCTTATATTTTCCAATCTCGCAGTAGGTGAAATTTTTTTTTCAAAATCTAAACCTTCCACCCATGAGTAACCTTTATAAGAAAGTCAATATTTATTGTTTAAAATTTTTCTAAGTTAATTCAAATTATTTCTGAGCACTCACTTAGTTCCAATAATATTCTTTCTTGCTGGTCATGGAAAAAGTTCCAAAGATTCATTTTTCTCAATTTTATCAAAATCTTCATTCATAGTTTGTACCCATTATTTATGTCCAATAACCTCTAGAATTGATTCTGGTTTAACTAGTGAAATAAGTGATGTATGATTCTCTAATCTCAACTTTAGTCTAGTCTGAACTGGAGCTCTCTAATTTCCAATGATGTTGTTAGATTCAACATGCTTTTATAGGGTATGAAATTTTAGAGATTTTATTTCTATATTAGTTTCCTCATCACACAATTAATCTGACCCACTTTGTATAAGTTTTGACTCACATTATTAACTTTTTTTATTCTCATTTAAATTATTCAATCTATATTCCCTAACATATTTATTTTTTTGTTAAGGATGTTAGATTTTAAAAAACTTTTACATCATATGAATCTATTTTTTTAAATGTTTATTTAAAAATTTATAACTTATTTTGTTGGATGAATATACCATGAAAATTGATTCCTTAACTTTTTTATCAAACTTTCCAAGACTCTTATTTTTATCTTTATTAAGAAAGGACTCCCAAAAACCTTGAAATATTTCACTGAAGGTTTTTTCTTACACCACATCTCATAAGAAGTCATTTTGGATTCCAACCGCAACAAAAATCTATTTTGTACATGGAAAATAGTGATAACAACTTCTCTTCAGAAAAAAATAGAAAGTTTATATTTAGACATCATACTTATTACCATTTCCACTAAAATTATGTTTGTCCTTTCCACCAATCCATTTTGTTGAGGAGTGTATGGAGAAATTTATTTGTGTTTAATTACATGTTTCTTTAGATAGAGTTTGAAATCATTTATTGTTCACTCCTTTCCATTATCTCTTATTAACTTTAGTATATAAACACCCATCAATCTTTAAACCTCTATTCTAAAAAATATAAACATATTTGTAGCCTTTAATTTATGTTTTATGAACATTATGTTTTTTATTTAAGTGAAATCATCAATAAAAGTAATATTTTAAAAAACCCTTTTATCAATTGATGTATCATCAGTCCACAAATATTAGAGTGTATAGGTTAAAGTGGTCTGGTGGATTGGATTTAAACTTTATTATTCCTTACACCAACTATATTACATTTATGACATGTTATATAAATATCATCTTCTTTACTTTTTAGTAGTAGTGATTTTCTTACAACATATACTTTGGAAAGATTGTTCATACTTTTCTATCCAAGATTCCCAAGTCTTTGATGCCACAAATTATTTTCATCTTCACCAATTAAGTACCATGAGATAAAAATTTATCTAATCTGGAAAAGATTTCTCCTAGTTCTTTCTCCCTTAGTAATAATTTTTCCATATTTAAATCTTCTAATGATACAAGAATATTTACTAAAGATAACTTTATTACCATCATCACAAAGTTGGATAACACTAATTAAGTTGTGTTTGAGACCATCAACATATATAAGTTATTTTGATTTAATGTTTTGAGATTTAATATTAGTAGTTATTATTCCTCATATTTTTAAGTAACAATCATTTATGAAATAAACTAATAGAACTTCATGTTTTTCAATATTTTTCAATATTTTATTATCACCTATTATGTGTGAGGAACAACCACTATAAATAATCAAAGGTCTGTCATTTTTCAATATTTTATAGCTTACTCAACAATAGAAACTCTTTCCTAAAATATATTCTTTCTAGAATCCTTTTATTTTCTAGAATAATAAAATTTTGCTAGAAGAGTAGTCATACATTCTTCATCAAATTGACCTGGTTTGTCACATCTTCCAAAAAATTCATCTCAGAAACCAAACTAGATTTGCATTGGAATCTTTATAGAATCTTGTGATTTTTCCTTTATACTACAAATTAGGAAATATGCTCCATTTTCTTTAACTATTTCTCCCCTTAATTCATTCCTATTTTTGGGAAGATACATGTTGTTCCAATAATTATAATATTTTTCCCATATATTCTACAGCACCAACAATATCTACTGAATCTCAATCTTCTTTAGAAAGACTATCTTTCCCTGTAGTCAGTTTGTTGAGGTTCAACAAATATTTATGTATGAGAAAATCCATGGAATAGTAAATATTTTTATGGGTTTTTTTCAAACTTTTATTGATGAGATAGGTTACTCATACCATTTACCAACCCAATCTTTCCTAAAATTGAATCTAACACTTTAATAGTTAGAAAGATCAAATGAAATTTTATGTTTAGTGGGTTAAGATGTCACTTGATTCTTGGGAGGAGTTTTCTTAGTATCTTAATATGTTTTAGATTTTATCTCTGATTCCTTGATGAAAATTTCACTCATATTCTTTAAGGAACTTTCATCCTTAATAAATATAGATTGATTTTTACAAAACTTATCTTCCTAAGAATAAAATTTCTTACTGAGATCTTCTTTCATATTTCCTTATCCTGCAACTTTTAGTTTTAGGTTCTTAATTTTTTTCAATGTACACATATTCCTTTTTAAGAAAAAATTTATTTCCTACCTTATTATACACACCTTATTTCTTCATCATTCTGATTTCTTTCTTGAGTTTTGTATTTTTCTCAAGAAATGACATAAGTTATGATATTAGTTGATATTATATGCAAGTTTCTCCACCTTCTTCTTCTTCTTCACTATTTTAGGAATATTCATTTTTTCAAAATTTTAAAATAAGATTATAAACTTCTCTAGATTTTAATATTATAAAGAATTATTATCAGTAGAGTTAGATTTAACTTTCTTACTCACCGTCCTTCTTCTTTTTCCAACAATATTTTTATTACAACATGTGTATTTCTTATCTTCCCTAGAAGTATTGTTTCACTTATTCCACCATGGGTTTTCTTCATAATGATCTTCATATTCTCCAAATTTATTTTTTTACAATTCATAGAAAAATTTAAAATTCCTCCGCACTCGAAATATTTAAGTGAGAGTTTGCCTCTATAATTTCCTTTACATCTTCAGTAAATTTTTGGAGATAAGTTATATGATTTTTTCATTAATTTCCACATATTCCTTATCATATGAATCATCAAGGTCAACAATCACAACATCTTTTATTTTCAACTTTCTCATAGATTTAAAGGACATTTAATCCTTGATATTGTTTTTTAAAACCTATGATTTCCTCATCACATAATCAAAAAGAAATATATGTAAATCATCATGTGATAAATCATCTTTATCTTTTATGATAGAAATTTTATAATCAAACATGTATGAAAAGTTTATCATGAGTTTCTTGACAATAGTATAATCTTAAAACTCATATCTAAAACCTATGATGTTTTAGAAAACCTCATTGAAATTAGTGAATCACTCATCTATAGTTTCTTTATCATACATTGTTATATATTCAAACTTTCTACACAAAATTTGTAGCTTTTCCTCCTTCACATTAGTATTTACCAAAAAAATACTTTCATGTTTTTACCAAGTTTAATTAGATATTTTGATACCCATAACCTTAATAAAAACATTTTATTATAAAGATATTAGAATAATATTTCTATCTTCCCCATTTAACTATATATTTAATTTCCAGAAAACATTATAAGATAATTTTTTTTCAATGGGTGAAAGTCCAATTGTTGTTGCATCAACTACCACCAGGTCAAGATACAGAAGATAGGGTATCATTCTATTCTTATAACCATGATAATTTTTTCTATAAAAGGTTTAAATACATCTTTTGTTCACCGAGTTTAGATTTCCCATGATAATGATCCAATAGGGGATCCTTGGATCTGATACTAATCGAAGTTCCCCAGGATTGTGAGAACTACTGAGAAGGGGGGGGGGTGAATTAGTGGTGATATTTTTACAATTTCAATCAAATAAAATTAACCCCTACAACTTTCTAGAGTTATTATCCTTCTCAACTTTAAGAAACAACCTCATAAGCATGCAATGATAAGGAATTAAATAGGAAATGCAATATTTACAAGGTTTAACCTTAGTGAGAGAACCTAGATCCTTGAAATGGTGACTCCTATCAGTCCATGGAAAATCAATATTAATAATAAGTGAATAAAACTTGATCCAACCACTATTAGACTCATTCGATCTACCAATAATAATGATTATACCAAATCTTATCAGTTACAAAAGTTGTTCTTATGATTCAAATCCAAAACAAGATTGAGAACTTTTTTTATATGCCACTAAAAGTTCTTCCAAAAATTGTACATCTATTTTCCTCCATCTGGTAATAATCCATACAGTGCACCCTACCTTCATCTAGTGAAACTATGTCTGGTACACCTCAATGAAGTCATACCTAATATCTCAATATCTATCCAATAAAAAAACCCCCATGCCTATGAATCTATCTGGTATATTTTTCCAGTGTCTCTAATCTAAACCTATGTCTTGTGTTTTTGATGAAAACTCTATCCAATAAATCTAACCAGAAACTTCATTTGGTATCCTTTATTTAACCAAAAATTAATGTCGATTGGAAATTCAATTTGAAACAAAATCTTCAGCATTTTAGATTTTTTTCTAGGTGAAAAATAATAATTGGTATAGTATGAACCCCCCTTTATATAGGAACACCCAAATTAGAAATGTTGGGAACCCAATTTTACTTTCTCACTCAACTAAAATTCATTGGAATACTCTCAATTATTCTAGAATATTCATGAACATTCATGAATATTTATAAATTCTACAACATCTGTAATCTTCTTAAAACTTTGTTGATATCAGTGTTAAGGAACTTATTCAAAATTTCTTATCTCATGTTGAAAATTAAATTTTGATAGCTCAGTATAGCATCGTCATTGTAATGGGATATACAAAGTTATGTAAATATTCTCAAAATCTCTGTCCAGTCGTATGTTTTTCTGATGAATTCATTAGGAACTTCTCCATCAAGTTACAAAAATTCTCTTCTCCATGTTACTTCATCCATTTACTCTTTCTGATCATCCCACTTTAGCTTAGACTTAATATGTTTCTTTGATTCAAAAAATTCAATTTGGTGCAACATCTTTGAATCAGATATCTAATAACATTAAGAATGTATATTTGATGTTCATACTTTCATTGAAATTAATAATTTTTTATCTGATGGAATCAATTCAATGGTCCTCCTTCAGTAGCTCACTTTATGAATTTACCTCCTCAAACTCCATACAATATTTAATATAAACTTTATAACTTAAAATTTGTGTAGACCATCTTTCCAAAAACCTCACTAGACATTATATGGTAAACTTGAGATGTTTAAATATGGTTGAATACATTATTGTAAATTATAAATATTTTTATCATAGAATGATTTCTCTATTCAATTACAAATTTGACTTTTTGCTCTCACCCAATTGTACTTCTTCTCCCTTCAGACTTATAATACTTTGTACAAGTGGGTACAAACTCAATGACATTATCTTTTTGAAAATATTAATCTATAACATCAACTATGTTCCACATGGTGTATTTTTTTGGTTTGATTATCCACTGAACTTTGACTTTTAATAAACCCCCATCTAATCACTTTATCCCTAGTCTATTAGATAAACTACACTTTGCCTCTCTAGTATAAAGTTTTTCTTCTCTCCCCATGTACTTCATACCACTACATCTCCATCTGCTCAATATTTTTCTAGTCTTTATGGAGAACTACATAGGGAACTTTGTGTCTGGTGATCTTTTTCCTGTGGTCCGTGTCCAATAACAAAGTTGTACTTCTCTCCCCTTCATCAATTTCTTTGTCTGGTCACCTTATATCTGGTAATCTGTGTCTAGTGGGTTTAATCTCTCCCTTTGAACATAATATTGGATCATGATGTTTTTCATGATGTTGGAAACATTTAAAAATGACATATCATTTTCTAACTTAGGAATTTTTCTTAATAAATTCAAGGAAACTTCCTTCACATACTCTAACAACTTCATATGAAAAAACATACTTAACAAATTTTAGCAACTTCTTCCTCACCCGTTTAACAAAATAAATTCACAATAAAGTGTTTTTCAATAAATAAAAAACTTTTTTATGAAAAAACCACAAATGATATTCAATTATTATTTCTTAACATGCTCCAAATTAGAAAATTATTTAAATATTATTTCTTGAATAAATTGTTTAAAATTTATTCAAATAATATCAAATATATATTATTTCTCACTGGACCATTAAAATCAGTATACCATTAATCCATAATATATATAGAGAATTGAATAATGACTATTTATTTAATAAATAAATGTCAATGCATTATTCACTAATAAATACATAAATATTATATTAACTAAATATGAATTAAATATTTATTAAATATTTTCTCATAAAATATTCTCTTAAATAACTAGTGACTAAATATATTCAATAAAAAAACATGAATAATTATTAAACCCCGTATAAGAATAATATTTATTCATCATGTTAAATAATAAATAATATTTAATATTTAACTGATGTTTTAGATATACTTAGTGTGTGACCCTATAGAACTCCTTCTTAGTGGCATTGGGAAGAGCCAACCAAAGTCCAAGGTTTACATCTACAAATAGAGAAATACTTTAATGTCTCAATCACATACAACCTCATACAGATGCTTACTATGTAATATAATACCTTTATCATGATATCTCTAATAAAATAGGTTTCATGCTTGCGTCATCAACCTATGTGTTTAATGTCTCTTTATTTGAATTTTTGGAAATAAACTTTCCCACAAAACACCATGACCATAGATTTATTTAGGTTATTTTTATTTTAATCAAAGGTCCTAAGATATCAACTTCCATTGAATAATAGATGGGAAAAATTCTTTCTCGCATTATTCTTTAATGCAATATTACCTGTGATGCACCCAACACATTCTTCTTCGCTAGAAACATATATCATCACAATTTTCATTAATATATTAAAGTAAATGATTAATAATATCCATTAATAATAATATTAAATTCTAAGGATCAATACACATTATTGTAAATAGGAACATCCAATGACACATATAAATGTGGATTTCCTACCAGTGGGTCATGTTTTCATAATCTTCCACACTGAAAATTACTAAGGGAGTACACCATACGAATGTGCCTCAAAGTTCTATGAGTCTCAAACCTTGATAGCCTATATCATTTGTTCCCCATAAAATAATATCGTTTAGATATATAACATATATTTATGAATAATGTAGTATCACTTTGAGGTTCTTATTATAATAGGGATCTTCTATGACCTTTTAGTGTGACAATTACTCTTACAACATTATCAAAAAATATGTCATATATAAGAAAAAAATGTTATGATAAGAATTTTATTAATATTAAAAATAATGAATACAAGTTACCATAAATTATATAGAATTTGGTTCTAAGGAACCAACTCCAATAGACTCCCACTTTCACTAGATCCAACTATAAATAATATTCTGTTCACTATCTCTCACATGATATTCATGCTTCTGATGAGATAAGGATTTAGTCAAGGGGTCTTCCACGTTTCATTCTATATAAACTTTTCTTACTAAAACTTCACCCCTATAAGAAAAATACATCAATGGGTGATACTTTTGGAGAATGTTCTTTGTTCATTGATGTGACCTTGTCTCTTTTGAGAGAGCTATTATTGTAGTATTATCAAAATATAATGTGATAGAGTTTTTTTCTAGGGAACTCATCAAAATTGTGGAAAAAAGTTTCATATCTAAATAGACTCTCTAACAATATCAGAAGCTGATATATACTTGGAATTCACTGTAGAATCAGTGAAAATTAGATGCTTTAAACTATTTCAACTCACAACTACTCTGTTGAGACTAAAGACATATCCTGACTATGACTTCAGATCATTCTGATCTGTTCAGAAACTAGAATCAATATAACCCCTGATGATTATCTCATTATCCCCTCCATACACTAGGAACATATCCTTTGTTCTTCTTAGATACTTTAGTATTTTCTTAACAAATGACTAATGTTGTTCATCTAGATCAACTTCATACCTACCTACCATGATTAATGTTTAGGAAACATCAAGCCTATCACATAATAGTAAATACTTGATTGGTTCTATCATAAAAGCATATGGGATCCTACTCATTCTCTCTTTATCCTCTTGTTTCCGATGACACATTTTCTTAGTTTGATGTATACTATGTGACACTAGAATAAATATTATCTTATATTTCTCTATACTAAATATCTTTAGTATCTGGAAAATGTATATACCATGACTTATTCCAAGCATCCTTTTAGATATATCATGAATGATCTTGATCCTTATAATATAGTCTTCTTCACCTAAATCCTTCATAGATAAGAACTAGTTCAACCAGTACTTAACTGATTGTAAGATTGGTACATAATTTCTAATAAGTAATATTTCATCAAAATATACTACTAAGATAATGACCACACTCCCTCTAAACTACTTGTAAACACATGACCTACATTCATTCTTAATGAAACCAAATTCTTTTTCATCTTCATCAAACTGAATGTTCCATGACCTGGATTATTGTTTCAATCCATAAATGGATCTCTACAACTTGAAAACCTTTTTGGAATTAGTTAGTGTTACAAAACCTTATGGTTGTATCATATATACATCTTTATTAAGGTTTCCATTAATTAAAGTTGTTTTGATATCCACCTTTCAAATATCATAGTCACGGTAAGCTGCCATAACAAGTAGAATTCTGATAGATTTAAAGATGGAAACTAGAGAAAAGGTTTCATCATAATCAATGTATTGGCATTTTTTTAACCCTTTATACACTAGACTTTATTTATAGGTATTTAGTTTTCCTTCCATGTCTATTTTCTCTTGAATACCCATTTACACCCAACAAAATTTACATTAACTGGAAGATCAGCCCGAATCCAAACTTAGTTATGATACATGAAATCCATCTCAAAATTCATGGATTTTTCCATACTATTATTTATGAGTACTTTACTAACTCTTTATAGAATATAGGTTTATTATTTTCAATCAATATTTAGTCACCATATTCGATTACAGGAAAAACATATCTTTCTGGTTCTATTAACTATCTGGAACTCCTACATAGTACTCATGTTTTAGGAACAATATCTTATATGGGGGATTGTGGAATTTGTTCTTATACCAAACCTTGTGTATTTTGAGCATCAAATTCATCAAAGTCAATCTTTCTCTTAATATCCTTCTCTAATATGCACTACCTCTCAAGAAATATGAATTATTTTGCAACAATCACTTTATTATCTGAGGGGTTTCATAGATAATATCATCTTGTTTCCTTGGGATACCCTATAAAGATAAAATTTGTGCCTTGGGGTTCTATTTTATTTCATAATATGGATTTAAAAAACACCTCACATCCATATACATGAGTGTGAAATGAAAAAAATTTATTTCCATACATTAACTCATATCTAATATCATTAGTTTCCTTAGTTGGTACTCACTTTAGAATGTGTGCTGCAGTATGTAATGCATATCCCCAAAAGGATTATAGAAGATCTGCATGACTCATTATCAACCTTACCTTGTTAATCAAGGTATGATTCCACCTTTCACTAACACCATTTCACTATGGTGTATAAAGTGGAGTGAGTTGAGATAAAATCCAAAACTCCCATAGAATGTAAATAAACTCTTAGTTAATATATTCACCACCTCGATCAGATAAAATCCTTTATATTCTTAAAAATTTGAATTCTTTGAATTTATCAAAGGATTTGGATGTAACATGCTGAACTCGGATGCCACCTGAAACAGTACCCCGAGCCCAGTTGGTTACAAGGCCTCAAGCACATCTCCCCAAATGCTAGAGGCTGCTGACTACCAGTAAGGTCTTAGGTGTCTCAGTGGGGAGACTATGCCCTAATTATCAGAGTATCATAGCAAAAGTCAAAAACATGAAACAATGGAAGTGAATAAATAAGCAGACAACTGAAAGTAATACAAGTAGATAGGAATATACATATCAATAACCAAAAGTATCTCATATACAAAAATGCTACAGATGGTACAAGTGTCTAGAAAATAGCCAAAGCAGGTACAAGGCAATGTAATAAAGTACAAGTCCCAAAAAGAACAAAAGACCAAAAAGGAATCCCAGCATTGCAAGCCTCAGTTTGGTCCTATACTTCCCTACTCTGAAGCCACAGTCAACAACCTGTACTAGGGAACTTTCCCTATCATCACCTATAACCATATAATCTATTTGGGTCCCTAAGGAGGACCAAACAGGGTGTGAATAAACATCCCAGTAGAAACCACCTAGGTCTATACAATTCTAACAACAATTCTACAAAGGTGCTAGAAAGTGTAAAAAATGGGTAAGTTAGTGCATATTCCCATGGAATAAGTCTACTATAACAAGTAAAACTGAACAACCCTCAAGGATACATGCGAAAGAGAGTTTTCTCACAACAAGGAAACTATAACAAGTAAACAAGTCACACAACCACACCATATATCCATCTGTATCCTGTAACCCACATCTATGCTATATAAAGTGAACAAGTATCCCATGAACACACCATATAGTGAAGCATCATCCCATTACCATACTTTATAATGAAATGTAGATCTTGAGGGTCAGATCCAAGGTGTCAGCAGGCCAAGGCATCCAAGTAATAAATATCTAGACCACAGAGGGCCGGATCCAAGGAGCATGTTTGAGGCATCCCATCGAGTCCCATGAGCATCCTTGGTGTAAATTTAGTTAGGAATTGGTTGGGTTCCTAGGATCAAGGAAAAATCATGTCCTACGTGAGCCCAAGCAAGCTGGATCCTACATGGTAGCAAGGCCCGAGGAATCCCCTGGAATCAAGACGCAAGGGGTAGAATCAACCCAAGGCATCCACTACCGTATTCTAGATCTAAGGAGAGTAGTCCAAGGAATCTAGAAAACCATTCAATTAAGAATTAGATAATTCAAGTTAAATATTTATAACCAGGTGAGTATACCCACTTATGTCAACAAGCAAAATCCATGAGTATACCCACTCATGCAAACCATTTATCATAATCATACAGGCCTAACCTCACATATAAACCATGTAACATGTCATTATTCATTTAAATATAGGTATAACCACCCATATCATCCATTTAACATGCCAAGATATCAAAATAGGAAAGGCATAACATGATATTCAAAAATAAAGGAGGCAATACATCTCCTAAACTAGCTACTCAAGCTATCAAGTCATTAACAAACTTCCTCTAACTAAGAAAGAAAAAGAACACACCCCTTGGGTGGTTTTAATAGGAAAAAACAAGCTATTCCCTTAAGGCTCACCCTCGTGGGACCTCGAAATGAGCAATGAGTGCCAACACACCTAAACAGAACCCATGGTCAACCTTAATAGGTCCAACTACAGCTACTAAAAGCTACTCTCTCAAAAATGAGACCTCACCAGAAATTACGACAAATGGAATTTCGGCCAAACACTTAATAAAAACCAAGAAAAGATGAAAGAAAGTACAGACCACCTACCTCACCTCGGTAGTAGACAGATCATCCAGTATTGTGTTCTGATTTTTCCTGGTTTGTAGGAAAACTGAAGAACAAATGAAGAACAGATTATAAAGGAATATGATCCTAAATCCAAATAGCGCATCCATTGTTCTGAAGAATCAAGAAAAAGTAAAAAGGAATCGAGTACTTACGAATTCAGTTCCAACATGATATACGATGCTCAAATCGGAGTCCAGACGACTTCAATATATGAAAATCTAGTTTAGAGGGTTTTTGGGTTCAAAAAAAAGGGGAAAACTTAAGTCTGTCAAAAAGTTAAGCTATTGAATATTTTATAAAAAACCCTCCGGACAAGTACATGGCGTGTGCCTCAAGTACACAGCGTGTACTCTAACTTATTTTTTTTTCTAAGACAGACTGGATACACGTCGTGACGGCCAAGTACACAGTGTGTAGACCAAGTACACGATGTGTACCTGGCCTATGACCAGATTTCATCTTGTTTTCCACTTTCTTTCCCAAAAAACAACTCAACTGGCCCACGAACTAGCCTAGGGTCTAATACAAAAAGGAAAGAAACAAATTTAACCTGAAAATAAGATATATGTACTATAAGAAAAACCTAGGATCTTACAATCTTCCCCCCTTATAGCAATTTATCCCTAAATTACTCTCTAAAGGGTGGTCAAGATTCATCTAAAAACAAATCTGGCCAATGAGCATGTATTTCATCCTCCCTATCCTTAGTCTCATCCTATAAACAGTAGTGCTTTCATAACACCCGTACTAGAGGAACTGACTGGCCTCAGAGAACCTTCATGCTCTTGTCAACGATATGAATCAAATACTCCTCAAAGGATGTATCAACCTAAAGCTAAACCTACTTGGGATGAAAAAAAGAGATGTGTCCAAGTGATAATGACGCAGGCGAGGTACATGGAAGATTTCCTGCATGGATCGGTACCTCTGAGGTAACTGAAACCAATAGGAAACCGAACCAACTCTCTCTAGAACCTCAAACGACCTGACATATCTCAGTGAAAGTTTACCATATCTCTTGATCCACCTGTGTCCCAACCTTGGTGAAACACACAAGAAAACCTGATCCCCGACCTTGAACTCTAAAGGCCATCTACGATGACCAGTGTATGATTTCTGACAAGACTGTGTAGTATCCATCCACTTCTGAATCAATTGGACCTGCTCAAAATTCTCCTGCATGAGACGTGGTCCCAATAAAGCTGTCTCACCTATGTCTAACTAGCACAAGGGAGAACAACATGGCCTACCGTATAAAGCCTCATAAGGTGCTATATGTATCATTTACTAATAATTGTTATTGTAGGAAAAATCAATCAGTGGAATGTGCCTCTCCCAAGATCCACCAAAATTCAGGATGCATGCTCACAGTATGTCCTCTAGCACCTGTATCGTATGCTCTGAATGACCATCAGTATGAGGGTGGTATGCTACGATCAGAATCACTTGTGTACATCGTTCCCTTTAAAAAATCTTCCATAAATGAGATGTAAAGTGGGAATCCCTATCTGAAACTATAGTGAGTGGGACCCCATGAAGTTGTACCACCTATAAAATGTACAACTTGTCAAGATCATCAACACTGAAGGTATCCTTGATATGAAATAAGTGTGAGACCTTCGTAAGCCTGTCAATGACAACCCACACAACATCATTACCTTGAGGTGACCTCAGTAAACCTATCACGAAATCCATCACGAAATCATCCCATTTCCACTCTAGGATGGGTAACTACTGTAAAAGCCCAACTGGTTGCTGATGTTCCACCTTCACCTAATGACATGTGGAACACCTCGTAACAAAACCAACTACCTCTCTATTAATTCCCGACCACCAATACTAACGTCACAAGTCATAGTACATATTGGTAACCACATGATGCACTGCCCAAGATGAAGCATGAAACTCACACATCAAATCCTCATCTATATCCAATGGAACCCAACATGTCCATGGATACGAATTATATCATCATTTCCTACCATCCAACCAGAAGGAGGGTCCTCACCTGCCACACCTTCCCGTAGAACTAGGACTTCTGAATCTGATAGCTACCTCATCCTAACTCTATCCAGAAGGGTATAGGTAACAGATAAGGATGAAAGAAAAGTATGCCCCTATCTGTCATGAACCTCTAGATGCATCTTAGAGAACAATGCCATAAGTTTCCACTTGCTACTGGCCTGCTGCACTGCCTGTATCTGAGTCCTCCTACTCAGTGCATCGACTACTACATTTCCCTTACCAGGCATGTAGGCAAGCTCAAAGTCAAAGGACTGTAGGTACTCCACCCACCTTCACTACCTCAAATTCAGATCACACTGCATAAAGATATACTTGAGGATTTTGTGGTCCGTGTACACCACAAAACGCTCTCCCAGTAAATAGTGCCTCTAAAAACATAATGCATGAACAACCGCAACTAATTCGAGATCATGCGTAGTGTAATTATTCTCATGAGGCATTATCTATTGAGACCCATACACTACGACTTGATCCCCCTGCATCAGCACTATCCCCATCCCAATACCTGAAGTGTCACAGTACACTATGTAACTCTATCCCTGTTCTGTCAGTATCAGGACTGGCACTGATGTCAACCTCCCTTTCAGCTCCTGAAAATCTGTCTCACAAGATTATGACCACAAAAACTTCACACCCTTCTTAGTCAAGTCCATCAACGATGCTGATAAGAATGATAAGTCCTGTATAAAATTCCTGTAGTATCCAACTAGTCCCAAGAAACTTCATATTTCAAAAATGTTCTTGGACTGTTCCTAAGAAACTATAGCTCTCACCTTCTCTAGGTCCACCACCACTCCTGTCTCTGAGATAATGTGACCTAGGAAGAGAATCTTATCCATCCAAAATTGGAATTTTGTAAGCTTATCATATAACTGATGCTCTCTCAGGGTATTCAAAATGATCTCAAGATGGTTAGCATGGTCATGTCAATTGTGAGAATACACCAAGATATCATCCATGAAAACCACCAAAAAAGAATCTAAGGATGGAACACTCAGTTCATTAAAGCCATGAAAACTGCTGGCATGTTCATGAGACAAAACGGCATAACTAGGTACTTTTATAACCCATACCTACTATGAAAGGTTGTATGGGGTATGTTTGCAGGTCAAACATGCACCTGGTGATATCCTATCCTCAATTCGATCTTCAAGAACACTTTAGCTCCTCGAAGATAATCAAACATGTCATCTATCCATGGTAAGGGATATTAGTTTTTAACTATAAACTAGTTTAGTTTCTGATAATCCATGTATAGACTAAGAGTTTTGTCCACCTTTTTTGCAAAAAGGACCAGCTAACCCCACAGAGAAGTATTGGGTATGATAAACCCCTTTGCCTCCAAATCCTCTACCTGCCTCTTGAGCTCCTGAAACTCCATTGTAACCATCCTATAAGGAGGAATGGATACCGATGAATCTCCTGGAACTAGCTTGATAAAGAAATACACCTCTCTCTCAGGAGGTAAACCAGAAAATTCATCAGGAAAGACATCCCTAAAGCACTCAAATACTGGAGGAAAGTCTGCCTGACTCACTTTCTGATCATCCAGAAACAAACTAGAAATCTGGTCGTCATCCCGCCAAGCCCACGATGCTCAGGTCCAGCTCTACTCTCTTGGACATCCCATTCACCCTTGTGAATAAACACTACACCCTCTGGTGATGTGAAAATCACCCTCTGGTAATAGCAGTCAATGTATGCTCGATAAGATACGAGCCATCCCATTACAAGGATGAAGTCAAACCCTATCATCTTGAGGAAATAAAGATCCAAGATGAAGTGACACCCTCCAACCTCAAGGGGACACTCCGTACACTAGAGTACATCACCCTTTCTAACTACCAATGGTGTGTCTAGCATAAAAAATACCTTAGAAAGAAAAACAAAAAGGCCAAGTCTCTTTACCACTCATGTATAGATAAATCTTTGAGAGGAACCTATATCGAAAAGAGAAGATGAAATAGTATAAGCTAATAAAACCATACCTCTCACTATAGACGGTACCAAATCCTACTCCTGTTGGGTTTGCTGCACTGCATAAGTCTGGCCTATACCATGGACCTATGACCCTGCCTAGCTACCCTAAGATAATCTACCCTACTGTCTCTAAGAACTCAGTGTCTGGCCACCACGACCATGACCACCACTACCCTGGCCTGACTAGCCTGCACTACTCCAGCTCCCAGCCTGGTGTGGAGCTAAAGACCCTGCTCGTGAACCTGACGTTAGAGATGAACCCCTACCACTCATAGCTGGAGGGAATGTCCTACAAAACTGTTACATGTGTCCCATCCTACCACAATCTCAACACTTGACTGGGTCATGATCACACTAATTTTTCATGTGGCCTCGCCTACCACACTGATGGAAAAACACCAAGTTGCCTGCACCCACAACATGACTAGCACTCAATTCATAGGAAGCCTCAAAATGATGCTTCCTTCCTAAAGATATAGATCCAATGGGGTGTGAAACATCACTCCTCTATTATATACCCCTATCTTCCCTCATGTTCTGCTCTATAATCAGTGCCTGATTCATAATCTTAGTGATAGAAGGAAACCTGAACACGTTTACCTGAGATCTGATAGCATGTCTGAGACCTTCGTTGAAGTGTCTTTCCCTCGACAACTCATCAATAAGATACATCCGCACAAAATGTTTCATATCTGTAAAAAATTCAGAGTATTCCATAACCATTATCGCACCCTAATCCATACGGATGAACTCACTAGACCACTCTACTTACAGAGTCACAAGATAAAAGTAGTCATTGAAGCGGGTTTAGAACTCATTCCAACCTATATCACGCATCCCATCAGTCTAGTTCTAAACGTCACACTAACGCTTTGTTTCTCCACATATCATGTAAGTCTTGAACTTGACCCTTCGCTCTAGTGGCATCTTCAGATGCTTGAAAATTGCTAACGTGGTCTCTAGCCACAACTCTACAACCTATGGTCTGCCATCCCCTAAAAACGTAGGAGGATGCTGCTATTGGAATTACCATGTCAGCTTAGCCATATTCAAGGCCAGTTGCAGTGCTCCCTATAAAGTCTGTATATAGTGAAAGAAACCCTCACGGAACTGTGCCTTAACACCTGTGTCTGGAACAACCTTAGGTGCCACAGATGGCACTATAGTAGGATCAATCGGTAGCTCGTGGCCCACTGCATTTGAAGTATGGTCATCACCTCCATCGCGACGTACCATTTGAGGTCTTTGTGGTGGAATGTCTCTACAATGACAAACTCACGCCTTAGGAAAGGACAATATCAAATCATAAAGCTCAAAGTGTAGGACAGGTCAATACCCTCCTAAAAACCAAGTCAAACCCACAACCTGCTCCTAAATCTAGGACTGTATAGAGAACAACCAACAAACCACTAGAAACTGTGCCTCTCTCACTACTACAAATACCCCTTTTATCAACGCTAAAAATGGCCTTTAATAGAACTAGAAAAGTGCTATTAAATTCAGCGTAGATAGGGGGGGGGGTCCCCTTTATCAGCGCTCCAAAAAGTGATGATAAAGATCCCTTTTATCATCACTAAAAAAAAGTGCTGATAAAAGGGGTATTTTATCAGCGCTAAAACGAAGCGCTGGTAAAAAGGTCCTTTATCAGTGCTTTATTTTTAGCACTGATAAAAGTTAAAAAAATTAATTTTTTTTAAAAAAATCCTAGCAATCTCAGGGGGGGTTTACAGTGCTTGAGCCCCCCCTTTATCAGCACCTTCCCGCACCTCCAGCGCCCCCATGCACCCCCCTCCACCCTTTATCAGCGCTATCCCCACCCATTATTAGCGCTAGCTCCCATATTCCCCCATGCGCGCATGCCCCTACCTCCACCAGATTTTGAACTCAATACCTCCCCCCCTGCGCGCCTAAGCCCTTACCACTCCTCTATTTTGATTTGTTTTCCATTTCATGATATCTCTATTTATATATATATATATTTAGTTATATTTATTCGTATAGTAATATATATTTATATTAATATATATATATAGTTATATTAATATATATAGTTATATTAATATATATATTTATAGTGATATTAATATATATATTTATAGTTATATTAATATATATATGTAGTTATATTAATATATATATATAGTTAGATTAATATATAGGTATATAAATATTCATATATTTATATTTTAAATAAAATGGATATTAGTTATTATTTAGATAAATCTAATATATTTTATATGTAAATATATTTTATTATTTATATTTATAATTAAATTTTTATGTGTGAATATATAAAAAATATGTATATATTATTATATATTTGATTATAAATAGAAGTGAATTATAAAAAATGATAAAATTTCAAAGAAATAATATCAATATGAATGTAATACCTTGGAATAAATTCAGTCTCCACCAAAAAAATCCAATAATACCCCCTTAAATGAGGCTGAAAATCCACAAAATGTTAAAAAATCGGGGTATCCTGACTAAAAACTCAGTTTTGAAGGCTTTATGGGCCTTATTTGGACTCGAAAAAACCTTGACCTAGGTCTCCTTAAGTCACAGGGGTGTAGAGCTTGTCACAGACTTCAATTTGATATATGGTATAGCTCAAACAAACACCCGGATCAAAAGTTATGGCTGTTTGAAGTTCAAGTTGCGTTTTCAACATATTTTGGATCTTTTTTTTTTAATCTTAAAATTGTTATTAATTAACTATTACTCCATAATAATTATCAAATTATTAATTAAAAATATTTTTTTAATTTTTTTATAATCCATTTTCACTAAATATCTTATATATTAAGTGTAACTATATATTTATACTTATCTAAAATATATTTAAAATTATATTTAAAAAATACATATTATATTTATATCAATATAACTATATCTATATATTTAAATATTAATATATTTTTTTAATGATTTTTTTTGGAAGTAGACCCTTTATCAGTGCTTTTAAAAAAAGCGCTGATAAAGACCCGCCTTTATTAGCACTACTAAAAAAGCACTGATAAAGGGGTACCCTTTAACAGTACTAAAAAAAAGCACTGTTAAAGGGGGCACCTTTATCAGGGCTAAAAAAAGCGTTGATAAAGGGGTACTTTTATGAGCGCTTTTTTTAGCGCTGATAAAGGTACCCCCTTTATCAGCGCTTTTTCATTAGCGCTGATAAAGGGTGGCGCTGGCCTTGGCCCATTTTGTGGTAGTGTCTCCCACTCAAAATCCGGGTCTAGGTCAAGTCTCTATTTTCCATTCAAGTTTTCATTTCCATTTCACATTCAGTTATTCAGTAAATTTTACCAAGGGTTTACCAATTTCTGAATCCACGAGGGCCCATAACACCTCAGGAACTCAAAACTTGTCTCCCATTCAAACCATACATGTAACAAGTTCATTTAACATTTACATTTCAATGGTGTGTCATTTACCAATTCATAAGATCCCATACTCTTTATGGATTAAAAAATGAAATTACACCTTTATCTACTACACCCAACTAACACAAAAATAGGCACAACTATCACATCAACTATCACAACAACATGCAATATCTAACGCACCCTAGATGGCATTTCATAATGCATGGCATGTGATTCTAACAAGTGTCTATATGATGCATGAAATAGAACACCCTCATCTCATCGGGTTTCAACTTAAATAGAACCCACAAATTCATCAATAGTAATAGAAGAAATCATGTGCATCACCCAATGGTGAAATCAAATCAACTGTAATAGTCAAAATCCAAAAAATTAGAACTCATTCGAGGTAATTTGGATTTTACCTATATGCGGGGTAACTACTCCCATGTATAGTTTATTACCAAATTCCATTTCCTTCATATCCCTATCTATTGTTGCCAAATAGTAAGTCAAACCAGAAAAGAAAAATCCTCTGATACCACTTTGTAACGTCCTGGACCCGGACGCCACTCAAAACGGTGCCCCGAGCCCGGTTGGTCACAAGGCCTCAAGCAAATCTCCCCAAATGCCAGAGGCTACCGACTAGCAGCAAGGGCTTAGGTGAGTCAGTGGGGATACTATTCCCTCATTACTAGAGTATCACAACATAAGTAAAAAAACATACAATAGTGGAAGCGAATAAATAAGCAGACAACTAAAAGTAATACAAGCAGATAAGAATATACATATTAATAACTATAAGTATCTCATATACAAAAATGATTCAAATGGTACAAGTGTCTAGAAAATAGCCAAATTAGGTATAAGGCAATGTAATATAGTACAAGTCCCAAAAAGAACAAAATACCAAAAAGGTATCCTAGCATAACAAGCCTTAACTTGGTCCTATATTACCCTACTCCAAAGTCACAATCAACAACCTGTACTAGATCACTTTCCCCTATCATCTCCTGCAACCATATAATCTTTTTGGGTCCCAAAGGAGGCCCAAACAGGGTGTGATATAAACATCATAGTAGGCAACCATCCAGGTCTATACAATTCTAACAAAAATTATACAAAGGTGCTAGAAAGTATAAATAATGGGTAAGTCAGTTCATATGCTCATGAATAAGTCTACTATAAAAAGTAAAACTGAACATCCCTCAAGGCTACCTATAAAATAGAGTCAGCTCCTAACAATGTAGCTATAACGAGTAAACAAGTTACACGACCATGTTGTACATCCATATGTATCTTTCAACCCACAACCCGCTATATAAAGTGAACAAGTATCCCATGACCACACTGTATAGTGAAGTATCATCCCACGACCACACCATATAGTGAAATGTAGACCCCGAGGTCCAGATCCAAGGTGTCTGTAGACCAAGGCATCCAAGTAATAAATATCTAGACCACAGAGGGCCGGATCCAGAGAGCGTGTCTGAGGAATCCCATTGAGTCCCATGGGCATCCCTAGTAGAAACTCGGTTTGGAATTGGTTGGGGTCCTTGGATCAAGGAAAAAGCAAGTCATACGTGAGCCCAAACAAGCCATATCCTATGAGGTAGCAAGGCCCGAGGCATCCCACGGAATCAAGACCCAAGGGGCAGAATCAACCCAGGGCATCCACTAGGGAATTCCAGATCCAAGGAGATCAGTCCAAGGCATCTATCAAACCATTCAATTAATCATTCAAGCATTCAAGTTAAACATTTATAACCAGGTGAGTATACCCACTTATGTCAACAAGCGCAAGCTATGAGTATACCCACTCATGCAAACCATTTATCATAAGAACATGGGCCTAACCTCCCATATAAACCATTTAACATGTCTTTAATCATTTAAATATAGGTATACCCACCCATATCATCAAATTAACATTCCAATATATCAAAATAGGTGAGGCATAACATGATATTCAAAGAGCAAGGAGGCAGTACATCTACTAAACTAGCTACTCAAGCTATCAAGTCATTAACAGGCTTCCTCTAACTAGGAAATCACAAGAACATGCACCTTGGGTGGTTTAAACAGGCATAAAAAATATATTCCCTTAAGGCGCACCCCTTGGGGGACCTCAAAACGAGAAACGGGTGCCAACACACATAAACAAAACCCATGGTCAACCTCACTATGTCCAACTAGAGTTACTCGCTCAAAAAATGAGACCTTGCCGAAATTCTAACAAATGGAATTTCGTCTGAATGATCTAAAAACACCAAGAAAAGATGAAAAAAAGTATAGACCACCTACCTCGCCTCGGTAGTATAAAACTCATCCAGTATCATGTCCCGATTCATCCTGGTTTAGAAGAAAATTGAAGAACGGATGAAGAACAAATTATTAGGGAATATGAGCCTAAATCTAAATAGCACAACCATTGTTCCAAAGAATCAAGAACGACTAAAAATTAATTGAGTAATTACCTATGTGGTTCCAACATGATATAAAATGCTTGAATTGGAGTCCGGACGACTTCAATATATGAAAAACTAGTTTAGAGGGGTTTTGGGTTCAAAAATGAGAGGAAAAATTAAGTCCATCAAAAAGTTAAGCTACTGCCTCTTTTATAAAAAACCTTTCTAGACAAGTACACAATGTGTATATAAAGTACACGATGTGTACTCCAAATTATTTTTTTCTAATCCAGACTAGCTACATGTCGTGATGGCCAAGTACACGGCTTGTACTTGAAGTACACGACGTGTAGACCAAGTACACGATGTGTACCTCACCTATGACCAGATTTCAACATATTTTCACTTTTATTTTCCAAAAACAAACCAACCGCCCCACGTACCAGCATAGGGTCCAAGATAAAATGGAAAGAAACACATTTAACCCAAAAAGAAGATATCCATACCTCAATAAAAACACATGATCTTATATTGGACTTATACCCCATCAAGTAAATATAACCATATTTACCCAATTCATTAGTAAAAGTTATGAAGTAAGAATATCCACCTCTAGATTCTATTGAAAATGGACCACTTACATTAGTGTGTACCAATCCTAGAAGCTATGTGACCCTTTCAACCTATCCATCAAATGGTGGTTTGGTCATTTTACCTTGAGAACAATCATGTCATCTTTCAAGTGGTCTTAGCTCAAAGGAGTTTAAATAATCATCTTGAAAAAGCTTTATCAAATAGTTCTCATATATATAACCAATATGACGATTACATAATTGGGTTTTTTTGAGTTGCATGAAAATTATTCATTATTAATTTCCAATATTTGGTTTTTATAATTTTATAGATAAAGACCATTATTTAGTTGTGTCATACCATAACCAATGTATCCTTGTAAAAAAGGCATTATTATTTGAAAATAAACCCATCCACGATAAGTTAAGAAACAAATATGATGTTTTTAGTAACAATTGACACAAAATAATTATTCTTTAAAACCAAAATAATTTAAATTAGAAATAAAAGGTGGCAGTCACCTATTTCTAAGGCAATAAGTCATGCTCAATGGAATGCTCAAAGATCTACCTCTCCTATGGAGATATTTTAGAATCTATATGGTTCCTAAATTTTGATATATGTGTTATGAACATAATATATATATAATACCTAATGTGTAGATATAAAAATATTACACTTGATAATGAATGCACTTTTATCTTCTCTTTTCTTCTGGGTGTAGTTCCTCTTCTAGTGTGCTATATCACCACATGAAAAACACACTGATTTCTTTTCTTTCACCTACCTTTGAATCTTATTCTTCTTGGAAGGACGAATCTCAAGAGCTTTGGACATGGAGTGAGTATTGGACCCCTATTACTTATTATTCCATGTATTATTCACCATTATGACTATGTGTTTTTCATGCCTCATGTCCTTGTCAACTTGGCTAAGGAGAGTAAGAATTTCTGAAAGAGTATTATTTTTATTGCTCACATTGTAATTCATAATAAAACTAGAGAATTATTTAGGTAGTGAGGAAATGATGATATATGAGTTTAGCTCATGAGGAAATTTAATGTCCAAGATGTCTAAGTGCACTATGTATCCAATCATCTCGACTACATGAGGTCCAATGGGCATTGAATCTCTAAGATTTCATGTGACAATTATATTGGAGATCCCATATCTCTCTCATCTCACCTTCTATTAATAGAAATCATGATGGTGATACATCATTATACACAAATACATATCCTTATGTTACTTTATAATCTCATTGGACATGTAAGATATCATAAAACATTGGAAATTTATGGAATCATCCAAATTTTTCTCACAGAGAAATAATTATTCCTCACTAGCCTCTTGGCTAGGCAGTTCAATAATGGAGTTTTATAACACATATAATTTTCTTTCATGGCATAGAATAATGTGAAAGTGCATTTTAATTCTTTAAAATTAGAGTTAGTGATAAGGTTATCCTTATCAATTATGGACTGCAGTGATATGTTTGAATTCACTTGTATTGCTATTTCTACAATTAATAAGGGAAAACATTTAGTACTTTATCTCATAAGATTATATAATAAATATTAAATTTATTAATTTTCTAATATTTTATCGAAACTAATATCCCTCACTATTAGTTTCAAAATATATTATTTCTTGTATGTTTTAGTGGCAAGGATCCATATAATTCATTTCATAACCCAGACATATTTCTGTCAAGCTACTCAAAGCAGTTTAGGTAGGTGTAACTTTCCAACTATATTAACTCATAGTTTCTTGATCTGTTGAGTGGAATCTCCAATATTAAAATCCTAAATTAAAATTCCTTTAATAATTTTACTACTAGTTTCACTAAGTATAATAGAGTCTATCAACCCTTAATGTGAACTAGGTTAATTAGACCCAAATATTAAGATAAAAATTACCCAATAATTAAAAGCCCCCAAACAAAGGTTGGTTAAGTAATTCGAACTATGGTTTGATTCCAACATAAGTAGTGTAAGGCTATATTGAATTAATATATATAATTGATGGATTTTAGTATTTTATATGTAAATAGAAAATTTTATCTTTAAAATATTCTTATTAATATTTAGTGTATTTACTTAATTTATTAACCATGTCTTAGATAAATTTTATGCATAATCTAATTTATTTTAGTTCAATATTGAATGATTGTTAATTCATTAATTAATGTGATCATGAAAAAACATCCATAATTAAATTAAACATTAAAATTGATAGAAATAAAATAATAAGAGTGTTATGATCATGATCTTTTACTAATGGTTAGTTTTTCTAGTGGATGATAAACTAACCATAGATCTAGGGGAAAACACCTTGAATCATGTCATTTTTTGTGTTATATATTTTCACCTATCCACTCATGTATCTATTAGATTAGTTTTTCCTCAAATCTAACCCAAACCACCTCCACTCTCCTGTGAGATCAATCTATTACATAATCTTTTACTCACATGTATATGAGGAGAACCAAAGGATTGATTAAGGGGGTTTACATAAAAGGAAACCATGGGCATGCATGTCCTTACATAATGAAAGGAGGGATAACACATAGGACGTCAATTAAATTTAATAATAAATTAAAATAAAACCAATCACATACAAAGTTTTTTCTATGTTCATGATCATCCACATACATGCAATCAATTAATAATTTCATAAAATAACATTCAATAAAAATAATTCTTATTTAATATAAATCACATTCAAATCAATTAATTATATTCTTTAATTATTCAATTATCTTATCTTAATTTTCATATGAAATTTCTTGAGATTTTTATCCATAAAACTTTTAGAAAAATTAAATAAATTTATTTAAAATTAACTACGTACAAAAATTTACCTTGGAGGAAACACGATGAGTTCCCATCCAAACTACCCAATGTACATTATATTAATATAATTTTTACTCATGTGGTATGTATTATGTACTTATTATCGTGAAATTTCATGGTGCGTATTATTAAATTAAATAAAACACAGAAAAAATGTTATTTACATAGTTTGTTATGTTTTAATGCACATAGAGTAATTGTTGTATTATGATTTATACTTGATATGTAGTTCTGAATATTATATAGAAATTAATTAGACATTTAATATATATAAACCCATCACATGGAATGCACGAGTCAATTGAATGATACAATAAACACATGTTGATAAGGTTTAGACAGTATAATATATTATTTTTTAATTATTCCTAAATAGGTCATATACACAGTGTATACTAGCCAAGTATATGTTGTGTATAAATATTTTCTATCTATCCACAACACATTCCTAAAGGAATGGGAATGTTGTCTTTCCATGAAAATTAATGGAGTACATGATGTGTATATGGGTTTTACATTATTTGGTATTTAAGTTACACAATAAACTGTCATGTAGGCCATGTAAAAATACATGGTCTGTCTTTTACTAATAGACTACACGTAATTTATGCAAGTTACATGCCATATAGTCTGGATAACCGTGTTCTAGGATGGACTAGTCAACAAATTATGTATTAAATACACAATGTGTGTAATAAATTTACATACTCTGAATTAATTATGAATTAACACTTGAGTTATATTGTTGTATTAAACATGGGTACATGATTTTTACTCTTGTACTATCTAACTAGAATTCTTAGCATATCTGGATGAGTTCTTCAAATGTTATTCATTCAAAATTAATTCATTTATTGATTATATTTTTTAAAATTAAAAGTAAGAAGAGAGGATCTCATGTTTTAGATTAAAGAATTATTAAACAAGAATTGAAAACTAATGATAAATTTTTAAATCAATCAATGATGTTTAAATAATTATGAATTATTATGTGACTTCTCTGACACCAATTGAAGGTTTTGGGCGTAGTGGAAGCACCAGTGGGGCATTCCCAACTCATCTTTTTTTTTCATAATCAATGATTAATCTGAGAAGTACATAGATGAATAATTCCATGACCAATGGAATTGAATCAAATATTAATTTAAATGAGAATTAAAAAACCAAAATGAAGGATTATCACATAATAAATTTATAATTAATTTATCCAATTAAAGAATTACCTTGTGATAAATTATTTATTCATTGATGAATGTAATAATGTATTTACATCGTATCATCATTAAATTGTAGGAATCAAGTGTATATCTACTCTATTAGTGATCTACATGTCTACCATGAACCTCTGAGCATCACAATAGGAATCTCTAGGTGCTAGTATAGTAGATCCCAATTCTCGCATCGTTTATCCTTGATCGCCATGAGAATCACGTCCAAGAAGGATTCCCCTTGATATCTTTAGGAATGAGAGGGGTGGTAGAGGAAGATCACTCTTCATTCTTGAGATAATTATGGGAGATATTATCTCAGGGTTTGATAGAATTCTTTAGATTCATTATGAACAACTAACACTATGACTAGTGTTGGGGTTGGAAATAATCTAATTAGGTTTAAATAGTGTTAATGCTAGAAAATAATAATTTCACTTGAAACCTTATTATTTCCTTGCTCCCCACTGAACCCCATGTTTATAATAATATCTATAATATTATTATTTCTTAACATGCATAGAAATAGTGAATTAATTAAATATTATTTCTTGAATATATTGTTTAAAAGTTATTCAAATAATATTTAATATATACTATTTCCCACAAGACTATTAAACCCGGTATTCCAATACTCCATAATATTCATTGGGAATTTAATAATGACTATTTATTTAATAAATAAATGTTAATTAATTATTTTCCAACAAATAAATAAATATTATATTCACTAAATAACAAATAATTATTTATTAAATATTCTACTCACAAAATATTCTCTTGAATAACTAGTGACTGAATATATGAGATCAAACAAACATGAATAATTATTAAACAATGAATAAGAATAATATTTATTCAATATATAAAATAATAAATAGTATTTAATATTTTACTAAAGCTTTAGATATATTTAGTGTGTGACCCTCTAGGCCTCTTTCTCAGTGGCATTGTACGGATCCACCCAAAGTTCAAGGTTAGTATCTAGAAACATACCAAAACACTCATAGAGAAATAATTTAATGTTGAAATGACATAGAACCTCATAAATATTATTAATATGTAATATAATCCCCCTTTTCATGATATCTCTAATCAAATAGGTTGCATACTGGTGTCATCAACCTATGTGCTCAATGTCTCTTTCTTTAACTTTATGGAAATAAACTTTCCCACAAAAATCCATGACCATAATATATTTAGGATATTTTATTTCCATCAAATGGCTTGAGATATAGACTTATATTAAATAATAGAAGCTAAAAATCCCTCCACACATTATTCATTAATGCAATATTACTCATGACACACCCAACATATCATACTTCACTGCAAACATATGTTGTCATGATTTTCCTCAATATGACAAAATACATGACTAATATTATCCATTGATAATAATATTGAAGTATAAGGATCAATGAAAAAGTACATATATAGGAAAATACAATGACATATATAAATGTAGATTTCCTACCGGTGGGTCATGTTCTCACATTCTCCTACACTGGAAATTACTAAGGGTGTACACCACAAGGACGTGCCTCAAAATCTTATGAATCTCTACCCCTGATAGACATTATCATTTTTGTCTCATCAAATTATATCATCAAACTATAGAATATATATTTAAGAATAATGTCCCGTCACTTTAGAGTTCTCATCATAACGAGGAACTGTTATGACCTTTTGGTGTGACATTTACTCTTAGGACATTATCACATACCATGTCACGCATAAGAACAATCATGACATGATAAGAAAATTATTAATTTAAAAAAAATGAATAAATTTTACCATAGAGTACATAGAAGTTGGCTCTAGGGAACTAAATACAACACATGATTCCCAACACATACACCATTCCCACAATTTCTACTATCTCCTTACAATTACAATGAAATACATGCAGCACCAGATGAAAGATATCCTCTTTAAAATACTGGTTGATTTAGTAACAAATAAAATTTATTCCTCCTAGAGATAAAAAACCATTATCTAGAGAATAAATATCACCTTATTTAAGAACAACCAATTCACAATCTACCAAGAAAATAAAATCTAATGAACTCGGTCTGCATAACTCACTACATATAGAACACTTTGATGATATTATTCTCCTTGTTCTCTCAGACTCAACACTGTAAGCTTAGGAAAACATATATTTTTAGATAGAAACCACCTAAAATTCATATAATTATTATTATAATATTTTAATCTGAAATATTGGGTATACCAATTTTTATTATCTCACATAACCTTCAAGCAATTTTTCTTTTTATTCTTCACTCTTTCTTACACCCAGACTTTCATGCTTACCAAAAACATGCATACAAAAATAAGGCAATTTTTTATTCTTAAATATATCTCAAATATCCAAAAACCTAAATATTTTAAAGTATCTATAACCATGATCATTAAATTTATCCTTTCATTTCCAGAACACAAAAATGGAATATCAAGAAGAATCTTTAAGTAGCTATCCAAAAGCACAAATATAAAATTGCCATTTTTTGGTTCCCCATTATTTTCCATGGACTAATCACTAAATAAACCATGTGGTTAATATTACCATATAAAATATTCCAAAACATCTACCCTTCTCATCATCTTCCCAAAATAGAAACTTTGAAATTTTACAACTCATTCATTATTCAAACACTCAATATAAATAATTTTTCATTTCTACATGCACAAGTACCTAGAAAACCTGCACTTTCATGAATTAAATTACTTTTAAAACTCTACTAAAAATAAATCATAATTTTAAAACACTCAAATTTAATCATATCTTAATTATAATGTGATTTAGGAATTGAAGAACAACAAATCATCATCACAATTTATATATGCAATATTCATGAAAATAAACTCAGTCTCATTTTGATTCATTCTCATCCATTTGATCTCATGATTGATATTGTTATTCATTGAATGAGGATCACTAATTCTTCATACTACTTGAATAAAATTTAAAATTTAATCTTTTTATAACCAAAGAACAACTCTTGTATCACCTGGTTTATTTCTTCTTAAAAGATAATTCTATAAATACATATTTCTAATCTAAAAATTTATCAAATTTCACTAAGTGTTAAAGTATTGGATTTTTAGTAGAAAAATTTTAATAATAACTTTGAATTAAAAAAAAATTTCCAACTCAATTTTTAATCCATTTTAAGTTTTATTATTTAATGCATTTACCATTTTTGGGTAAACTGGTATTTCTTACGATATGTGAAGTCTTGCAAAAATCTTGAAGCCTTATGCCTAGCCTTGAAAATTCTTGAATTTTTCCTAAACTTAATATGAAATTAATTAGATTATTATAAAATCTTCAGAATTAAAACATTCATAGAAATTCATATGTTCTGTAGAAAAAGTCATATGAGATAGCATAACATCTTATGACGCTCTATTAAAACTATTATATTTTGTTATATTTTCTATAATGATTCAAAATAATACCAAAAAACTTTAACATTATATATATCACTTAGAATAAGCTTAAAAAAACTTTAAACATGATTGAAAATAAATACAACAATAAACAGTCCTTCAAAAACACCTCCAATAAAAGGGTTCTTCAATATCCCCAATTGAATTTTTTATCAACCCTTTTCCAAAATATTTATCATGATACTAAAACTCATCACTAGTTTTAATAAACCCAATAAAAAATTATTAAATTACAACTCATCTCAAGTAAGATGCATCTTGGAACAACACCAAAGGATAATGTTGTGTTTTTGAGAGAAATTCATCCCTCTGTGATAAGTAATTTTTTTCCATATGATTCAAATGACTGATCCTTATAATCTCTTTCAACTAATTATAAAAACCACCCTTTATAAAATAACCACAATAATGGATTACTAATAAGTGCACACTTAATTTTGATAATTTTCACCCATTTGAAAAGTAACAAGTAAAGAGTTGTGATATTTTTCTCCCCCCATTTGACAACATATTCCAAATCCTTGTGGGGGTGAACTTACACATTTTTTAAGTAAAAAGGGAGATTGGAAATGAAATTTTATCCTTGATTTAGATAACCTATCCTTTGATAATTATTTGGTGAAAATGTTTGAAACTTTTTCCTTGCTTCCAACAAAATAAAGTTTCACATCACCTTATGCCACCTTTTCTTTGATAAAATGTTATATATGATCAATTTTATTTGATATATAGTGTTGAAATAGATTATTATAAATATATATAGTACTTTGATTAAAATAGTAAAGGCATAGAGGTCTCCTAACATCAAATCTCAAATCAACTAGTTCAACTTGCATCTATATCATCTCAGTAAAATCATGTGTGAATGAATTGTAATCAAATTAAGCTATTCTAAATTCCACTTAAATTTGTTTATTATTATTCTATTACACATGAAACCCACCAAGAAATAACGATCCAACTGAAGTGGACTTCCTATTAGGGTAGTCTTCAGTCTAGTAAACATCTGTACAGTCCTACAACATAAAATCTAAACTGTTTTGGCATAATAGGGAAAATCCCAGTTTTATTTTGATATATATTAGAATCCTATTGGATACCAACATGTGAGATTCCTTGGGATTACTTTTAAATATGGCGTGCGATGTCACAACAAAAACTATTACAAGCCTAGAAGTTGTTAGGTAGAGAAGGATACCAATCAATTTTCTATAATCCATTTGATACACACTAGTTGAAACCACACCTTTGATCAACTTGGTTTAAATATATATAAGTGGAAATCACTCTATATTCCTCCATTCCAAACCTCTTAAATAATTTACTAGTGTATCTTTCTTGGGAAAAAAAATATTATCAACCACTTGAATGATTTTCAATCCCAGAAAATATGACATATCACCAAACATAGAAATATCAAAATTCCAATATTTCCTCATCATACCCCTCACATAGATTCTCTTTATCACCTATAAAAATTATTCTATCTACATATATTATGAAAATAAGTGTCCTTTTGGATAACTCCTTCACATAGAGATTTGTTAGGTCCACTAGGCTGAATACCCTGAGAGGGGGGGTGAATCAGGGTATGACTAATTAAAAATTAAAGCCCGTTTGCGATCTTGTTTCACTGTTAAGAAAAACACTCTTCTCTCTCTTTCCTACTGCACAATATAAACATAAAGTAAAGAAAGCACAGGACACATCAATTTTACTTGGTTCACCGCTAAGGGCTACGTCCAAGGAGCATACGCCGACAGGTTTCCGGTCAAACCAAGTCCACTAAACTTCACTAGCTGTGGATTACAATGTTCGGGCTAGATCACTTCTATGCCCAGGCTCACTGCCTATACAATGGTTAGGGTCAGCTCATTGCTTTCCCAAGGGTCACTCCCTGTTTCTCTCTATCTGGCTCACTGCCGGTGGAGAGGATCACCTTTTTCCTCTTCCTAAGCTCACTGATCTTGGAAGGGATTTACTCATAGTTTATAGACCTGTAGGTCTCTTCATTTCCATTAAGGAATGCATCTTTCTCTGTATGTAGATGCTCTGTTGAAGTTCAACTTTCATCCACTGATGAATAGCACTTTGCCTCTGACCACTGGGAAACAACCTTTGGAAACACCTTCGCAAAGCACCCTACTTCGCGAATCTCCCAATTTCGCAAATCTCAACAAGCCTTCGCGAAGCTCCTGCCTTTTCGTGAAGCTCACTCGCGAAGCACCCTCGCGATGCTCAAGCCGTCGTAAAGCAACGACCCTCGCGAAGCTAAGTAAGCCAATGCAGAGCTCGCAGGTTTCGCGGAGCTACAATAGCCGCCGCGAAGCACCTCTTTCGCAAAGCACACTGGCTCCGCGAACCAACTTCACAAATCGAGAGTGAATGATCTTCTATGAAAATGATCTCTGCTTCTCTTGAAGGGGTAGGCCTCTATTTATAGGTGATTCCACCGACCCTCGAACTTTCCACGCGAAGTCAACGCCACGTCACCTCAAATCGCGAAGCTCCAAAGATTCCGCCGGAATTCTGTCCAAATCGCGAAGCACTATGGCAATTTTCCATTCGCGAAACTTGACATAATCGCGAAGAATCACCTTCAACATACCTTCGCGGCTTCGCCCGCGAAGCTCCCTTGCGAATCCCAACATTCCTTCGCGCCTTCGCCGCGAAGCTCCCTCGCAAATCCCTTCACCGCCGCGATGCGCTTCAGCCTCTGCTATTCGTGAAGCTTGACGTAATCGCGAAGCATCACCACCTCAATTCTTCTGGTCTTCGCGATTTCCAAACCAAGCATCATATCTTCGCGAAATTCATGCCTTTTCCATATGAAATTAAGATCTTCATGGAAATCCTATTTTCGCGATGCTCACCAAACTCCAAATTTTGGACCCCAAAAATTTGGCAAACACTGGGAAACGGCGCCACCTTGTACTGCTCTTTTGTACCACCTCCAGATCGTCCTTTCCTTTGTCATAGTTCTTTGTCAACATGGAATGTCAACAACTTCTCGGGAACTCGACAATTATCCATGGAAACCTGATTTGTCAACAAACACAATCAACCCAAAAATACTTCAATGTTACCTTGAGGTATTTTTTCCCAACAAGATTACTATCAACTTTACTTTTGGAAAGCTTCATGCTTCTCAAGTATCCATCCATCTTGAAATAATCGGATATTAGGGCCTAGTTTAAGTCATATAAAGTATTCTTAAGCCCACACAACATTATTTCATATTTATCAAGAAGATAACCCTCAGGTTTTTCAATGTAAACTTCTTCCTCAATATCACTATTTAAGAAGGTATATTTCACATCCATTTGATAAATTATGCATTTTTGTGAGAAAAAAATACTAAGAACATTTTAATGGTCTCAATTCTTACCCATAGAGAAAAGGTTGCATCATATTCAACTCCTTATATATAAGAATAACCCTTTAAAACTAACATTATTTTATTCCTTGTGACTTCACCTTTCTTATTCAGTTTATTTTTGAACACCCACTCAATGCCAATGATGTTTTTGTGTTTAGGCCTTGATACCATCTCCTAAGTGGAGTTATTTTATATTTTATTAATTTCCCCATTCATTGAATCAATCCATTCTTAATGTTAAATTACCTCTAAAACTATTTGATGTCTAACTTAAGAGATAAGAGTAGTTTGTTCCTCAAGGATTAAACCTATTATTATTTATACAAGTGTATCTTTTTGTATAATAATATTCTAAAAAATAACATGTTTCCTCATCCTTTTATTCCCCTATCTATGATCCACAATTTTTTCTTTATCAGTGGTCACATTTGATTCAATATCAACCACAAATTTCTCACTTCCATCCTATTCCACAACCTATTTTTTTGGAATCTTCATATTTCTAGCTCCAATAGTTTCAACTATAGCATCAATAAACACATCTATTTTTTTTCCTTTTTTAAATAATTTTGATATTTTAACACTCCACCATATTGTTTTGATGTTTTATACAACATTTTTACCCACTTCCACCAAAATGATAGCCTAAAAATGATCCTTCTTCATCTCTTTCTTCAAACTTTCTTAGACTTCTGTTCTTTATCTTCATGTAACAAGGGATTCCAAATACCTTAAAGTATTTGAAAGCTATCATTTTTTGGTACCAAATTTCATATAGATTCATGTTTTTATTAGGTCTAAATAAACATATATTCTAAATGTTGTCAATAGTGCATAAAAATTATCTCCAAAAGGAATTTGAAAGGATGTTTTCAGCTAACATAGTTCTTTCCATGTCCATAATGCTTCTTCTTTTTCTCTCAGCCATACCATTTTGTTATGGAGTATATAATGTTATGTATTAATGAAATTTTCCTTTATTTTCTAGATATATCTCAAAATCATTGGATATATCCTCTTTTACATTATTAGACACCACCTTCTTAACATAAACTCCAAGTTCTTTCTCAGCTTATCTTTTGAAAATTTTAATCATCTAAAGAGCCTATGATTTATGATTTATAAGGAGAAAATTAGTTGTCTAGGTGTATTCATCAAGGAAATTAATGAAATAGAGTTCACCCACAATTTAATTGTTCTTCATAGGAGCACACACATCTAAATATTTATGTTCCAATAGTTTATTGGATTGAATATACACTTTCTTGTGTGTCCCTTAAACCATATCCCCTTATAGGAATGTTCTATAGACCAAATATTTTTCCCTTTATATCTTGGGTAGGTCTCTCACCAACCCATGTTTGGAAATATTTCTCATGTTTTTCTGACCAATATGGACAAGTATTATATTCTATATATCATCCTCATCCTTGGCACTCATATAGCATGAATTGGATGAGTCACCAATTTGAAATAAGTTCCCACTTGTTATTTCACCTCTTATAGTGACTCTTACATATTTGAAAATCTTGATGTTTCATGAGTTATTTTGGTAAGAAACCTCATATTCTTTGTTATACAATTGGATAGAACTAAGAAAAGTGTGTTTTATTCCTTCCATAAATCACATACTTTTATATTTGATTCCTTTTGAATCAATATTAGTAGTTATAAAACCTTTGATTCTCAAGGATATATCATTAATGAATATAAATACCTCTCCTTCATGATATTATATATCTATCATGATTTTGGTGTCCCCAATCACGTGTAAAGAGAACCCGTTGTTAATAATCTATGGTTTTCCTCTATTACTTTCCCTCAGTGCCACTTCCACTATGAATAACTTCTTTTATTGATTATTATTATAAACTTCATTCCAAATTTATTCATAGGAGAATCATCTAAGGATATTTTTCATACACTTTGCTGCATAATGACCCGATATCTCACTTCTTCCAAAACCTTCCTTTAAACTTAAAAACCTATTCATAGTAGGTAGACTTTATGAAATTTTGTTCTTAAACTTCGTCTTTTGAGACTCATTATTTTTAACCTCAGAGATGCTCCCCCATGATCTATGCCTTATTCCAAAGTAAATGTTTTACCAACATGTTTAATATTTGTGTCCATAGATACCATGACACTAACATGTACCCACTAAATTTGAATATTTTGTTAAAGCCATAATTCTATCTAAAAAACTACATTCAATATTTTTTTGCTTTCCTGTCCAGATCTGCCTAGATTTTTCTTTTTTTAGAGTAGGTTTATTTTTCTTGCATTATTCTTTCTTAACCATGTGTATAAGTGATTTTTCTATCATATTTTATACCCTATACTTGTATAAAATTTAAATTAATACCTATATTACTATAAAAAATAGATTCATCTTTTTGATAAGTTTTATGTATAGGTTTAACATGACTTGATATAATAGTAATCTTAGTTGTTGTATATGATTGATCGTTTACTTAAATAGATTTTTTGAAGTTTTATTTCACCCTTTTTAACTATTGTTAAGTTTTAAGGAGTTTTGATTCCATCTTGATAAATTATTCTTATTTAAACATGAGTTTTACTTCAAGATCCTTATAGATATTTTCATACTCAACAACTTACAACTTGAATTTCTTATGATCTTTAATGAGATAAATCTCTATTTTGAGAGATTATTCATATGATTCAACTTTATTTCCATCATCTTTATTCAAAGTTTTAACTTCCTTCTTCAAATTGGTATTTTGTTCAAGGTAAGACCCTAACTTAAATATGAGCATGTTATATATATATATATATTCACCACCTTTATCTTAATTGATCAAGTATATTTATATAATTTCCAAATTTTCTATAAAATTGATGATTTTATCAGGTGTTTTATCCTTTGATTATTTTTTAGAGGAATTTTATTCCTTTTCCTCTTTACTCATCAAATTTATTCTCTTTCTTCTTAGGAATTTTTTCATCTTATCACCATAATTTTCCAATATTTTAGATATTTTTACCCAATTATTTTTTTGATATTTTTTATCTTGATCATCAACATCAAAATCATAGTTTTTCTTACTTGTATAGTTGACTTTAAAATTTCCAATACTTCCACATATGAAGAATTTAAAGGGAAATTTACTTTTTTACCTTCCCTTGTCTTTTTTTTTAAAAATTTTAGAGATAATATACATGATAATCCTTTTTTTATTGTAAATATCATCACCATCACCAGGATCAATAAAAAGTCTAGATTCTTCTTCTTTTATCTTCATATTTCTCATGGCTTCAAAATCTATCTCTCCTTTCACTTTCTTCTTAAAGGAAAGTGTATTTCTCATTTCATGGGAAATGAAGATATTGTTTAACTCATACAAATAGATACCTTATCCATCTTTAATAATTTTTATTTTTTAAACAAATTGGTTTGGAAAATCCTTCATGAGTTTTTTACAATAATAGAGTCATCATTGTGCTGAAAAAAATGACTAATGGTGGTTATTTTGTGGTGGTTCTAAGAAATGTCGCTAAATATTTCTAAAAAATATAAAAAATGTGTTTTAAAAAATTCCCCCCTTCACCCACATAGATTCTCCCCCTCACACTCATGAATCACTCCCCACACCCCCACACAACATTACTGCTAAGCCGACACCTCCCGTGTTGTCTCCCCCCTCACACTGGCCATTGGCTCTAATTTGTTTCCTTAGATTCACTTATTCCAAATCCCTCCCATAATTGTTAGAATTACACTCATCTAGGAGGCCATATTTCACTTTTATTTCTTTTATTCCTTTTAATGTTTAGGTTATTGTTAAAGGGGGAGTGTTTATCCAGTCAATTTGGGGTTTGGTCCAATAATATATTCCTAGAGTGCTTAATGGAAATGTGCACACTTCTATTAAAAATTTGGAATTTGTTTTATTTTTCCCCCTTTATAGTTTAAGAATTAGTTTTTTTAATTCCTTGTGTGAGGGTAATCTTCGTTATAAATGGGTTCTTTAGTTTTAAATAGATTTAATTAAATAGAATTCATAATTTATGGTTTATACATAATCAATGTTACTTTGGTATAAAATTATTCATACAAAGGAGGTTAGTTATTAATATATTAATGGTAAGATTTGGGTTTGTTTATGAGATACAAGTGTGGATGATTCATCTTAATAGATTTTGGGGAAGTTATCCTATAAAAGATTTTAGGATAATGTTTTAGTAAAGGAGCGAGGAATCTTGGTAGTTTGACTGAAGGTTTGGAGAATGATAGAATTTTTATAATTTTTGACTTTTAGGTTTTAGATTCTTATACATAATAATGAAATTTATGATCTTTGGGTACCTAATATTTGTTTAACATATCTATTATTTTTATTTTATACTTTTCTAGGGTATGTGCATTTTTTTGGGTATAAAGAATCAGTTAGTCATTTGAAAAAATACACAATCAATTTTAGTGAGTGTCCAACTCGAGACATAGAGACTCATGGAATTGATATAAATTTGAATTTATGTTATCTTAAATTTTGAATATCTACTCAATTTACTTGATTAAGCATGATTATTTGCATTATATTAAAATTATTTGAGCTTGAACATGATTTAAATGATCAAATGGTGATGTTAAATTGTTAACTTGATTATTAAAATATTAATTGCTAACTTCATTATTAAAATATTCACTAATCAATTTACACCCTTCTTGTTAAGCGATTCTATAAACTTTAATTTAATGGGTTTAGTGCTAAACTACAATTGATAAGTATCGTGTGGTTGAATTTTTTAGTTATGATTTTCTTTTGGTATCATATTAAAATCTAATTCATTATTTTGTTTGATTTCTAGTAACCCTATTTCCTAAAATTCTATAATCATAGTCCCTCGATTATGTTAGGAAATAAATTTAATTTCAAATGCAAGAATTCTAATTGATGATTTCATAGATAGAAAAACTCTTCAGTACCAAAAATAGTATGAATAAATTCCATTATTCTTATTAATTTTTTTCCATAGTATGGAGTTACTACTTAACGTTTTGGTGGTTAGTTATCCCATGTTTATTACTCAATATTAAAAGTGTTATTTTTTTATCATTATATTTTTATAAAAAAACTCAATTTTACTACCAAAATTATTGGATTTATATAAATTTTTAATTTTTTGAAGTATACATTTCATTTCATGCATATATTTTTTTATAAATAATATATCACGATTTTTAATTCAGTATCTACACATTTAGATACTCATCCAAGATATATAAGTCTATGTTTTTTACCAACATTCTAAATGAATCAATCAAAGGATTATTAAACATCATTAGATTACTTACTCAATATGTGCATTGGATCTGTCATAGAGTATTGAACATTACATAAAATTTGAGCACTAATTATAGTCAATAGAATGAGCTCAAAATTCCATGATAGTGGAAAATGAAATTCAGAACCATATAAATGATTCTTTCAGGATTTTAGGGAAACATCATCAGATTTTAAACATATCAGTGCAACCAATTGATGGTACTAAAAATATTAACTTGAAAAATGATGTTTTTGGGGCCTTAGGAAAACTAGATCTAGATTGTAACATATCAGGGTATCTTCTTCTTGATGTTGTAAATAATAATGTAATATAGAAGTTTATTGAGTATAAAAATGCATTCCATGATTTAGTTGATGATGGAAATCAAGAGCTGTATGGAGGATGTTTGAATTATTCAAAAATCTATTTTCTACTCAAGATGTACCATATCAAATGCCTTTGAGAAATTAAAAATAAGATGATGTACATGATATTAGAATTGTTGTGTGACACATTTATTGAAGTTAATATCTCTAAGTATTTTTGTGAGTTGAGGAAAGTTATTAATAAGATTGGTCTCAATTATAAAAAAATACATGCTTATCCCAATGATTATATGCTTTATTGGGGATATGATTCAAGTAAGCAGGAGTGAAAAAATGTTTTTCTTTTAGATTGAAGTCAATGGGTAATGTTGGAAGTTTGAGTCAACAAACTACTACAAATAAGCAGAAAAGTAACAAAACTATAAAGTTTTTTATTACCTCCCTTTAAAACCTTGATTGAAAAGATTATTCATGTCATTAAAAACCACAAATCACATGAAGTGGCATGTTATAGATAATAAAAATGATGGGTTAATGCATAATCCAAGAGATTAAAAATCATGAAATATATTTGATTCATTACATCCATATTTCTTATTTGGTTCTAGGAATGTGTGATTGGGATTTTATGATGATGGATTCAACCCATTCAGGATTTTGAGTACTAATTATATAATTTGGTCAGTTGTTTTGATCCCTTAAAATCTACCTCCATGGATATGTATGCAACAAAAATAATTTATCATTTTGATGATTATTACTAGAAAAAAAATACCTTTAAATTGTATTGATGTATACTTGAAACCTATAATTGAAGAATTATAGGAGCAATAATGTTGAGACATATGATGTAGCTTCTAGAATAATGTTCAAAATTTATACTGCTCTAATGCGAACCATTAGTGACTTCCCTGGACTTGGTAACTTATCTAGTTGGAACACCTACATGGGTTTGGATTGTCCTATTTTTAACTTTTATTTTGAGCTTTAAAAACTACCTTATAGTAAAAAATACCGCACATGAGCCTTAGCCTGGTTGGTAAGGACTCCGTAAGTGAATCTGAACGACTAGAGATCAAATCAAGATGGAGGTAGAATTTCCGAGGTACTGTAGAAACACTATAGAAACACTGTAGCAGGTACTGTAGCGGGAACTGTGCAGTACTGTAGTGGGAACTGTAGTAGGCACAGTTTGGCACTGTAGCAGCCGGGAATATGCCCCCGTTTGGTCCTTCAGGCCACTGATCTGGTCCCTAAGTCCTGTAAGGCCTTCGGGCCACCTAGGCCTTCGAGTCAGTAAGGCCTTTAGGCCACCTCAAGTTCTTTGGGCCACCTTAAGTGCATATGCAAACCAGAAAACCTATAAGGAACAAGCTCTACAAGGAGGATGAGCAAGGAGCTTTCACCACAGTAGAAGCTAAATGGATTGCAAGAATGAGAGGGTATGACACCTGCTATAAGGAAAAGCTTGTGCATGCATGGAAATGCCTAGCCGAACAACCATGCCAAGGTGGAGATCTGATTTCACGATGAAGATGCTGGGGAGGAGTAGTTCCAAGTAGTTAGTCTGCGTTGTATGTAATGTTTGAAGCCTACGGGCAATGAATTCCTCTAAGGGCTACGGGACATGTAATACTTACACCTACGGGACTTGTAAGGGTTCCATATCACCCCTTAAAAGGTGGATTATCAAAATCAATAAAAAATGAAGGCCTTCGGGCCATTGGAGGTATAGTAAAAAATACCAATTCTTATGTCATCCTAGATTTCTTGATACATCTTATAGATTTCAGATGAACAAGTCAAAATTCAATGGGTCCATTAATCATAGACCACCTACAAAGATGTTAATAGCTTCTAAAATAGTATATGTTTAAGGATAATTTGGTAAGGTTCATTATTTTAATGACAATGGGAACAAATTTTGTAGCGCATCATCAGTTGAAATTAGAAGACAACAATTGAGGTAAAAAAGTATATTCTTCAAACATTCATATTAAGAATTTAATTTGTTGCATCATAATATTTATGTATGTATATTAAGAATAATTTTTTTAAAAATTTCATATTCACATTACTTAATATCAAGGAAAATCAAAGGAACATCTTAATTCTCAAAAGGACTTACAAACAATGAATATAAAGTGCGATCTATGGCCAGATGAGAATGGAAAGTCCACTCCAATATATTTTCAATGAAAATTAGGGAGAAATATATATTGATTCAAATTTTAAAACATATAAAAGTATCTAATGCGTGTTCAAATAATATCTCAAGTTGTGTCGACTAAAGGCATCATAGGTTACATGGATTTAAAATTATGGATTCACATATTCTATTACAATAGTTACTACCATTGGAATTATGTGCGTTATTACTTGAAACGGTAAATGTAGTTTTACTATAATTTTTCACATTATTTAGAAAAATTTGTAATAAAACTATATAAATAGTAGAGCTTGAGAAGATTCATGAATTTTTTTACTAATAATTTATGTAATAAATATTATATTTCCTCCATCATTTTTACTATTATGATGAATTTAACTATGCATTTAGTCAAGGAAACTAAATTAGGAGGTCCCACACATTATAGATGGGTGTATCCAATTTAAAAGTACTTTATTTATATATTTTTCATTTTAATTGAACCATTATTGACACTTTATTAAATATTTAACTACGTCTCATTCATTTTATTTTATAGATACCTTGGTTATTTGAAATCATATGTGAAAAATAAAGCTCAATATGAAGGCTCAATTTCTAAAGGTTACCTAGTAGATGAGTGTTGGAACCATGGTCTTCTAAGCTTGATTTGGATTATGGTTTGTGTTTTTTGTCAATCCTCAATGGTACTTCAGAATGTGTACCAGCAAAGAGATCATACAGTTTAAGCAGACAACAGTATTGAAGGTGGCGCCGTTTCCCAGTGTTTGCCAAATTTTTGGGCCTGAAAATCGACAAATGGAGAAAAGTGTTTTTGGAAAAGAGACTTGAGCACCGTGTACTTGAAGGAGAGGAAACTTGTGCGCCATATGTTTTTCAAGATCATAACATGGGAAAATGGCAAAGGGATAAGGGCCACACAAGTTTTGGGCTGGTCGCGCAAGTGACCTGTGCGCCGTGAAGAGACTTGCGCGCCGATGCCTAAGAGGATTTGAAACTTGCGCGTCTATTGTTTTTCAAGATTATAACTTCAAAATATGGAAAAGGAAAGAAGGTCGCGCTAGTATTTTTTTGGTCGCGTAAGTGAGTAGCGCGATAGAGACTAGGGAGGATGAGCTGAGCGTCAGAACCTGTGCGTCGAGGGAAGACTTGCGCGCCACTGCGTAGGGGGTCCAGTTTGCCTATAAATAGAGGACCCCCTCCTCATTTGTAATGGAGTTCAAGACTTAGATATTTTTTGAGATCTCGTCGTGCAAGTAGTTGAGTTGCGCAAGTGGTTTTTGGGGCGCGTAAGTAGAGGCTGCGCGCTGTTTGTTGGTTGTACGACCAAGGCGGTTGGGGAGTTAAAGGCGCAACGTCGCGCAAGTTCGGAGTTGAAAGAGGTAGTGTCGTGCAAGTGGTTTGGTGTCACCTGCGCGCCGAATTTGTACCGCTTAAGTGACTTGCGCGCCTAGATTGAAACTTGCACACCAGGCTCGGAGAAGCGTGCCAGGGTTGTTAAAGTACATCTGTCCTCTTGAAGCTTGATTCTCGCTCAAATTTACCCAAGAGATGAAGGTAGAACGGTCCTTGTAGTTTAGCTTGGGTTATCAAATCCTCAGAGACCTAAGAAGAAACCTATAGACACATACATTCTATGGACTGTTTTTGGATATAAAGTGGCCAACTTGGGTTGATTTTATATGGTTTTAAAGGATAACTAACAGATTTAAGTGAATTCAATTTAAAAGAATGAGTTGATCCTAGGTTATCGCTCGGGGTGGATTGGATGAATTCCTTTTTTAATGATTTCAATTTCTTATAATTGAGATGGATTCATTTAAGAAGATCAAACGAAATCATCACTTACTGGTTTAATTCCTACACACCCTAATACTAATCACCTATACACTTGAAGGATCAAAGTTTTGAGCACTCCAAGGTAGAGGTTCGTATTAGCACTTGAAATTTGTGGCCTTAAATTCAATAAGGATGAAGATGTTTTAAAATCATCAAATAAAAATCTCACTTAAAAGAATTGATTAGCCATTAATGGAGTGATAAATAACATCCAATACATCACCTTGCTACTCCCTTGGATCAACCCATAAAATATTTATCCCTCCATTGATGACATGTCTTCAACGTAAGTGGGAAGTATACTTACAAGGGTGGAAATGAAGAAGTAAAAACAACAACAAAAATCCATCACTCCTCCATTGTGTGATAAATATCACAAAGTATGGTGTGAATAAATTCACACCTTGAACCAACAGTATCAACATGATAAGTATAAGAACAGAATAAGAGTAAATGAAGAACTTTTATTAAAAAACTAAGGTGAATTAAACAACTTACATGAGAAAGAAATGCGATTACAAACACAAAGTGGCAGCATAACACTACAATGAATCCAATCACCAAATATCCTCAAATACTCCAACACCACTGACTTAAATAGGCATTTTGAGCCCTTGGGTCTAGCCTCCAACAGTCCAAGTCTCCTCAATTAATTGTGGTAGGCCATAGGTGGGTGGAAAGTAAGGGAGAGTTGATTTTTCCACCCTTGACCCGAGGTGGCAGCCAGCTTTCCTTCACCGAACAGAAGCGCTTGGAAGACCTTCTAGATGGCCAAATCAGAGTGGGACATAGAAGAAGAAAATTGAGAATCTGATGTAGTATAACCGACTGTAAAATATGGGCCCATTTGGAGTGGTGGATTCTGAGATATGATCAAATTAGTGGGCTGTTTTTCTTGGGCCGCAGAATCTAGCCTAGAATTTTATTTCTAACTTGGTCCGTCTAAATGACCACAATGGAGGCAGAATTAGCATTGGATCCTGAAGAAATATTTGTTCCTATATATGTATTCTATCCCCCCAAAAACTTTGGGATTCATTGGGCCTTTATGTTTGGCCCCATAGTCTCATAAGTGGGATGGTGTCCAATCTGCCTTCTCTAGAATTACTTCCATTCATCTCCAAATATCTCCATCATCGTTTATGAAACATCCATTGATCACTGAATGAAAAATGTTCACATTTAAGTGTAGATATATTTACCAAAATATAAAATTAAAATATTGATAATTACATTCCTTATAATCATATGACTCATTGGGCCTAAATTGGTGTACATTAGGCATGAAATGCACAAATGATGAGAATGAATGTTCATAATGAAAATGCACTAACTCAGGCCCATAAGATCAAAAATGAACATTTAATAACATTAAAATGTAATTAAAATATATGTTTTTATTGGATAATCAAAGCTATACAAAAGCTGGAAGATCGCCCGGTACCCTCAGCGCAAAGTGAGATTCATCTTCTGGTGAGAATTGGACTTCAATAGAGCATCTACATACAACAGAGGATGAATTATTATGCAATGATGAAGAGACCTTCATGTATATAAACTGAGTGGGAATTCACCAATGGTAGTGAGCCAGGGGGAGTCAATGGGAGTGACCCAAGGGACGCAGTGAGCTATCCCTGAACAATTGTAAAGGCAGTGAGCCTGGGACAGAGTGACTGTTCTTGAACCATTGTAATCCACAACTAGTGAAGATTAGTGGAATTTGGTACGACCAAAAACTTGTCGGAGTATGCTCCTTGGACGTAGCCCTTAGTGGTGAACCAAGTAAAAAGTGTTGTGTCTTCTCTGTGCATGTGAATGTTTACTTTCTGATCATATTCATCATACAGGTTCAACTAGTTCCTACCAACGTGGGAAAAAGATCCATCACATTAAAAGAAAAAGTTGTCACCCTGATTCACCCCTCCCCTCTCAGGGTGTCCCGGGGTCCTTCAATGAGTGCCTTGAATTTTATTCTAGTTACTTTAAGGATATTTATACAAGATTAAATCAAGTTTTACATGTTGAAAAACTATCAAATTAATCTAAACTACACGGTAAATCAATAATATTTCATACTATTGGCTGACCAGTTGGGAGGATCTCAAATATTACACTGATAAAAATGGAATTATTATAAATACATAGATATGTGCCACTAAATAGTGAAATTTTAGATCCATTTTTTAAAGAGATCAGTATAAAAAAAAGGGACACATGATAATTTGAACATGAAATGAGAAAGATATAACAAAAAATATTAATAAAGATATTGTACAATGGTTTGCATGTCATGTAATTTTATAAATACTACAATAAACATGAATATTTGATTGAAATATATATTTTGAAAATATAATAATAAAAATTACTTTTTTTAGATCATGAATACTAATACTCAGGCTGATTTTTCCGAATATTTGAAGTTTCTATCTCAGGATCCTCTAAATAAGGCTAGAAAATTTTCCACTTACAATGTGAATGGATTCAAATTTCATATAGTTGATCAAGAAGTGGATTTAAAAACATATAATAGTGGTATATTTATAGTTTTTTAATTAGGATACTATGGAAATTTGAATAATATTATCTAATTAAACTACAATGGGAATTTTTCTATTATTTTATTAAAATAAAAGTGAATATATATTACCAAGGGTATTAAAAGAGATTTATTATAATTTACTTCTATGAACTTCTCTTAATTTGCAGATGTTAGTGATTATGAAGTAAATGATCTGTATATATTCACATTACAAGATAAAATGGTATATTATGTAGAATATCTCAAAGATAAAGTGTGGAGTTTATTTGGAAACATAAAATAAATATACTTGTATGATATGGAAGATGAAGTGTAATTTTGGACCTCTAACATTGAATCCCATAAAAAATAAGAAATTCAATTATTTTTCCATCATGATATTGAAAATATTAGTCTTCTAAAATTATTGTGTGTGAATTCATCCATTAACCTATTACCTACCTATGTTATATTTTATTCATCTCCAGTAATGTAGTTATGTTATCATATTTAAATTTATTTTTATACACAGAGTTGTTTAATTTTAAAAAATTAAATGTTATATTTGTTTTCATGTGTAGTCATCCATTAACATTCCTATGTATTATGTTTGTCAATACAATGTATCTATTATAATTTTTGAATTTATTTATTTTGAATGAATATTTCAAAATATATGTTGTGAAGTTGTTTTTACTTGTTTAAATGATAGGAATACCAAATAAGAAGTGATTCAAAAATAGTAGTAGACTACAAGTTGACATTCCCATGACTATGCATACATCATCAATGTTTCCTGATGATCCCTCAGGCTCCCTTCCTATAACATATGGGTTTCCCTCTATCTCCCTCCCATTATATTTTTTCACACTACCTCTCGATTTTACAAGTTAAATATGGAGTGGCCTTATAAAGAGGGAACATGTGGTAAATTATTTTTCTCATGAGGATATTTAAGGGTCATGATTATAGGTATAAATTTTAATGTAAATAAATATATTGCACCTTTTAATACTAATAACTATTTTTTTTATAATAGATGGAAGCGATGTTACTACTGAGACAAAAATTGGCAGTTCAAATGTGTAGAATCTGAATGTACTAAAGTTATTTGTCCCCATTGATTGTTATGTCCCCCCATAATTGATTCTATAAGAATATTTGGCTAGATTCTAGTCCATTTGGTAGCTAAGCCAGTGACCCTTCCTATCACATATTCTGATTGGAGATATATGCCTATATCTTGGAAGAATGAGGTATTTGATTCATAGATAATGATAATTCTAATCCATTAGTCCTCCATTGAATGTCATTATTTAATTAAATTCTAATATTTTTAAAATGAATGTCTTAGAATATATGTTCTTCCACTTTACCATCACTAATTTTATTTCAAAAAAGTGAATGTTAAGAAATTTTCATAAGAAATGAAAATATTTTAAATGGAGATTATAGAATGATGTCAATAACACATCATTAAACAATCAAAAAATATATGATAAGGTACCTGAAGGGGTACCAAAAGAGCAGTGTAAAGTTTTTTTGACAATCATCACCATGAGAAATACATGGTATTGAAGAATATATTATTCAATTAATATCATTTTACATATATACATGATTATTAAAAGAAGATTACATTGTATACATTACTATTGAATTTAATGTTATTTATTTTAGGAAGTTTTAAGAAAAAATATATCAAGATGATTGAAACAAATCATCCCCACACAACCATTCTTAAGAGTTTTTCAAGTAATAGATCCACTATGGGAATATTTTCATTGGTTCAAATATCTATATCATAATATTACCCATAAAATATATTAAAATTATTATTTATCTCTTTTTAATGTAGATATATAATTTAGGGCACTAAGTCTCCTGGATGTAACGTTGGTTAGAAGTTCATAAAAAATTCAATGGGATTTATGTAAACGATTCCACGAAATATTTTAGGGTATACATTTATTTTTCACATTAATATTTCATAGAAACATATTCAATATCACAATAACTTATGAAATCAAGGATATCAATGAAACTTTTCATTAGTGGTCATCAAACCATAGTTAATAAAAAATATATGTTATATTTTTTAAAACAACTTCTGTTGTTAAAATTTTATATATTAATGCTCAATGTAAACTTAGTTTGATAACTATTCTTGTCAGTAATATATTCTATCTCACTTAGGATCACACTTTATTATTAGTTATCACTTTTCTAATTAATATTACTTTAAAATTGACTAATATTTTATTTATAGGTAAAAATAAAAGAACTGTGGGATGAAAATACCACAAAGTCCTTCTCAGTCTCTTAGGACGATCTAGTTAGGTCCTCATGAAGAAGCATCCTTTTCATGTTATTAGGATGAGTTTTGGACTATTACCACCTGAGGTATTTAGAAAGTCATGACGAACTACCACAATATCTACTCTGGGTTATAGTTACTCCCTACCACTATATGCTCATAGGTATCTTATTATTATGAAAAGTATAGTTCACCAATAGGGGAACACAATCAATCAACAATGCACTCATATACAGTGGAAGGATGTAAATGTTGTTGCTTCATAGAAATAATTGGATGAATTATATCAGAAGGTGACTAGATATATCCACAATGACATTATGGTGATGGATGGTTCAATACAGTAGGTAAATGAAAAAAAAATTCATAATCATTTAGTACACAAATTGTTATTGCTTTTAATTTGAAATTTAAATATAAATCACTATTTAATTTCCAAAAAAAATTCCATACAGGTACCGGGAGAAGGGAATGGAGATGAAGATAGAGATGGGGATGGTTATGAATATGATCTGAGTTCATCAGGTAGTGAAAAGTCTTGATTTTGAATTAAATGGTGATGTTATATATCTAAACTCATTATCTTTAAATTAATATATTTAATTAGATATATATATATATATTAATTACTTATAATGTATGTTGTTTTAATAAAGATGTGTTCATTATTATCTTTTTCTATTTTTGGTGATTCTTACTTTTTTATTTTTTAGGGGACAATAAATTTTATTAGTCTTTATTTTTTTGAACATATAAATATAGTGGTAGTTTAAAACGTTGATAAAGAATATGAATTATAAAAGTGGTTTAAACTACCGCTATATATCTAAAATCTTTTACTACTTAAAACTTCTACTAAAAACCATAATAAATTCCACTAAAAAAATGTTTCACGATAGTTAATGGAAACCATCATGAAATGAAAAGAATGAAATGAACTGATTCCTGATGCCAAATTTTGTGGTGATTTAAGTAGCCACTGAATAAAAAAAACTACCAATGGTATCAGTTTTTGGGATAGTGTGCCTAGTTTTTAATTAAAACCTATAATATTACTCACCATCTTATTCACTATAGAAAAGTAATCATTAATGGTTTTTGAGTGGAAGCCCTATTGTGGATACATCAAGAACTTTATAACCCAATGATAATAAATATTGATGCATTCTATTTTTCCATCCTTGGGAATTCATTCCATCAAATATGGGAACACCTATACTATTCACATAATTGATGTCGTTTATCCTTTATAAAGAGAGAATTAGATAGAGGAAGACTTTCGTTCTGATACCAATTTAAGTTCCAGTGAGTCAAATGGATATATAGAGAGGGGGTGAATCAGTGTAGACTAATTTTTACAATTTATTTATTTGAAATAAATCTATACAATTGATTAACACATGGACCTATAAAGTAGTATTCTCAGCCTCAACCAAGTGAAATGGATGATAAAGAAAGACAAGAAACATATAAGTTTTTATAAGGTTCAACCTCAATGTGATATCCTAATCCTGATTTCATATAGTTTTTATCTCGTACTATATATTTTCAATTAGTATATTTTTATAAATACATGTGGTTGGGTGAGTTATTATCCTGAGACCCATGATTCCCAGCACATACACTTCTCCAAAATTTTCTATTATCTCCCAATAATTACATTGAAAAACAAGTAGCACTATATAAAAGATATAATATTTCAAATATAGGTTACTTTAGTAATTCCCCCTTGACCAATCACAATATTATCTAGAGATATAAATCACCTTCTTCAAGAACATCCCCTTTAGAATCCACCTGTTGAATAAAATATGAGGAACTCAATCTGCTTAAATAATTATATGAATAACCCTTTGATGATCTTCCTCTCCTTATTTTATTAGAATCAATACTATAATATTAGGAAAACATATATTTTTAGATGAAAAATACCTCATATTCAAACACTTATTCTTCTTATTCTCTTTTTTACTACACCTAGACTCACACACTTACCACACACTTGTGTACAATAATTAGTTCATTTTTTATTCTTCCCTATCCCCAAATTTTCAACAAACATGATATTTTTAAGTCTATTAAACTAAGAGTATTAAATCAATCCTTAATTTTTCAGAACATAAAAATGGAATACTGAGAATACTATTTAAGAATCCAGCTAAAAGCAAGAATATAAAATTTCCTTTTTTTGGTTCCCCATGGTTTTCCATAGACTGCTCACCAACTAAATCTCATGGTCCAACATCACATCTAAAAATTTATAAAACTATCATCTCAATCATCGTCTTCACAAACTAGCAAATTTGAACTTTTGAAGCCCATAGAATCTTCAAAACAATCAATATAAATCAATTTTCATTTATTCATGCACAAGTACCTAGAAAACCTAAAATTTCATGACTCAAACTATTTTCTAAACTCATATTAAAATAACCCAAGATTTTGAAATAGTAATCTTTCATCATAAATTTATTTGAATGTGATTTAGTAACTAAAGAATAAAAAATCATCATCCTAATTAACATTTGAATTATTCTTGAAAAATAACCCCAGTTTCATTTTTATTTTTTCTCATATGATTGATCTCATAACTAATAACATTCTTCATTAAATGAGGATCACCGATTCTTGGTACTACTTGAATCATATTTTAAATGTGATGTTTTTTTCACTGAATAATAGATCTTATATCATCCAGTTTATTTATTCTTCATAGGATAATTTTTGAAACACATATTTTTGATCTACAAATTTCTCAAATCGCACTAAGTGTTGAAATCTTAAATTTTTATTAGAACACATTTCATAATACTTTTTATGTCTTATAAATTATTTAACTCATTTTTAAGTCTTTGTAAGTATTATGATTTCACTCCTTTTCCAATTTTCAGGAAAAATGGTATTTCATACGACATGTGAAGTCTTATAAAAATATTAAATTCTTATGCTCAACCTTGAAAGGTATTACATTTTGACTCAAAAGTAATATGAAATACATTAGAGTATTATAAAATCTTTAGAGTTCATATAATCATAGGAAGTCATACTCTCTATAGAAAAATATATATGGAATAACACAAAGTCTTATACTTCTTTATTAAAAGTCTCACACACTATCAAATTTTATAAATTGATTCAAAATAGGACCTGAACAACTTAAAAACACTTAAATATCATTTCAGTCACTCAAAATCAACTTAAAAACAATTCAAACACTTGGTTCACAATAAATACAATAATTTCTCTAATCTAAAGGGTTCTTCATGCTCCAATTACTTTTTTTGGTCTTTGTGATTGATTTTAATGGATTATTGTTTAAATTAAGAGATGAATCATCCAAATTTAATCTTCACATAACCCATTTTTATTATCAAGGACATCTTTTGACCCATTATTTTCTTATAAACCTTGATAATGTCACATTATGAATCTAAAATTTTCTCATTGTCCAATCCTTACCAAAGATTGTTCTTAAAACCTAAAAATTCAAAAACAAATTCTACCACAACACAACTAATTTATTCTTCCCTTAAAAATTGTCAACAAAGGTTGGAAAAACTAAACTGAAGTATTATATGTCAACATTTTTCAAAAAAATCCAAAATAAATATTAACATATTCTTTCCAAAGTTTCTTTTTAGTTTCAACACATTGTATTTAAGGGTCCCATACAAATACAAAATCATTCAAAATTTCATGTAAAATGTTCTAAATTTCTCTAAATTCCTTTAGTCAATATTAAATATAAGAAATGGCCTTTATTCCACACTTATGTGCTCATTCCTTAAGTATGTTCTCTAATTTCCTCAAATTCATTGGTTAAAAAACATTTTCAGCAACACATTGACATTTTTATCATATGGATAATAAGTTTTAAATAGGAATATATCATTATTAAATGGTCTATATATGGGGATTTAAATTTGTATAATATCTTAACATCTTTATTTCAGTAAAACTAATGTGTTTTAGTTAATAAAACAAATATTCTTATGATATAGTAATATATGAACAACAAATAAATAATACATTTTCATAGTGAAATAAAGTGTCAATTCATTAGTAAGCATTTACAACTATAATAACGAAACCAATCATAAAAAAAATATAATACATAAATAAATAAAATTGATCAATGAAAATAACATCGTACATTTTTTTCATTGACAAAATCATTATAAATTTGAGATTTAATATTATTAAAAAAATTAACCCATGTGCATTGGTTGGGTATGGATAACACCCATTTATGGTTCAATTACATTTATATATACATATATTTAGATCAAAACACCTTGAAAATTTAATTTACATATCATGAAACATACAATTACCACTTGATTATGTGTTTTACTCGATAGAGTGGTGAACGTATTAAGACATACCACCTAAGTTTAAATAATTTAAAAAATATCTTAATAAAATCACGAGTTGAGGAAAAGAGAAAATTGAAACACTCCTATAAGGTTCTAGGTTTTTGACCATCCCAATATCAACTTAAATGGAAACATGGTCTATAAAGTGGTGTAATAAAACACCCATATGTATTTACCTTACTTTTACCAAATGATATTATCTCCATGGAATAATCAGTCCATTTGTTATGGTTATTGATGAATGAGATATTACCTATATCCCATACACATATGATGTGATATAGACTATATCATATTATATGATCTAGATATGTCATATGGCATGAAATACATAAAATAAATGAATTTTGAATGTATTGGTTTCGATATATCATTGGCTACGATACAAGGATATTATATTCACTACCTTGTCCTATCATATGATATGACATGGATATATCATAGGGATTTAATCATAATGTATGATTCATTTAAATCATAATGATTAACAAGGTAGTCAAATGTTAAATTGTTAATATTCAAATCTTATACACTTTTTCCTTTATTAATAATGTGTTTCATATGATTAAAAACATGGTATTTGGGTGAGTTGAACATTTTCAAATGTTGTAAACTGATGGAATTATTAAAACATTACAAAAAATTTTAATAAATTCCATACAAGACTTTTTAATCTCTCAAAGATTATAAAATGAGGCAATCAAAATGATATGGTGATCATGTTGTAACAGCCAAGATTTTATAAAGAAATATTCTTTTTAATTTTATTAATGTCTTGTGTTGTACGCTACACCAAAAGGAGCTTGCACAACACGCATCCTTGTCTTGCCTTGCATTACACGCAATCGCGACCTTCCTCGATAGCGTGTGTAATACGCAATACCGAGTTTCACAAAACAACGATGTGCTATTAAAATATTATTAAAACTAGCCGTTATGAATAGTAATAACCACTTTTTAAAATTCTGTAAATCTTATTTTTCAAAATGAACTTCATTCTTGGATTCGGAGTATCGAATTTAGCCTAAGGTGAAATTTTGGTACTTTTCGGATAACTTTCATATTCTGATAAATAGTGAAAAATTACTAAATTATAATTAAAAACAATTTTTTTAACCGAAATAATTAATAGTGATAAATTATTAATTTGAGTGGTTTTAAAGTATATTTAGAATATATTTTTACAATTTAATACAATGTTGGTCATTGGTTGTAATTTCACATTTAAACCAGACATAATCAAGTGTCAATCTTTTGATATATATTCCTAAAAACACGCTATTTATTTTAACAGCGGGATTTAATTATAAAATTAATTAATGCAACTTCTATGTTATGAATTTGGTAAAATAGATTTCATTTTTGAATTCGGAATATGAAATATAGCTTAGGATGAAATTTTGGCATTGTTCTGAAAAACATCAATTTTTGATGAATAGTGAAACTACTAAGTGGTAGTTAAAAAAACTGAATTTTTCATAAAACTTAATTTTGCCGCTTCTGTGAATGGAATTTCGAAAATCCGAGAGACATGGTTAATATCAAGGACTAAAATGTGGTTCAATGAGATTAAAATATTTTTTTGGTGAAAAGTAACTTTTTACTTTTTTTACCGCGGTTAATAGTAAATAGGGTAACTAAGGGTAAATATGATATTACTATTACCCTAACACATGTCCTAATTCTATTGGACAAGTGTAATTCGACCAAAAACAAACTTAGGAATAAAATATGACCATTTAGGCCCACTTGGATTAGATTAGGACATTTATTATTAATTTATTTAAAGAAAGGTTAAAATAGTTAAAATCAAAGTTTAATAAGTAAATCATTTTTAATAAGGGGTTATACATAAGATAAATTCGATTGTAAATATTCATTAGAAATCTAAAAAGATTTCATACATTATGGTATTTTATTTGTAATTTTTAGACATAAAATAAGTTAATTTATTTATGACACAACGATGATGCAGTAATTATCTTATTGACATAATTGATGTTATAAACACCAAAATAAATGTAATTTGAGATTGTTTATGAATTCCACTAATTTTCTAGGTTACTATGATATATTAATGTTGATGTAATCAACTTGGTTCGAACATTTAATTCTGTTATGACTTTCACAAAAATCATATATCAAATAGTGTCAAAATTGACACAAAATAGTTTTTAAATCAAATATTATATTATTAATTGTTATTGTATTCCTAAAAATCTAAGGTTCGTCCAAATGACTTAGATAAGGATATATATATTAATAATAAACAATTTGGGGTTCGTTTGGCATGTTATAGTAAGTTTATTAACCATATAGTGAAAGAAAACAAAAAGACATGGTAAAAGTTAAATTATTTAACTTAGAGTTAAATTTAATTGATAAGGTTAAAATAATATCCTAAACTTGTCTAGATTCTATTGGTTGATAGGATTTCGACCCATCCCCACTTTATCTTCGAAATAAGACCCTTTGTAACCATTATAAACCGATTTTGACTTTAATATAAAATAATATTTTGAGATATTCCTAAGGTGCCCCTCTCCTCCCTTATAAAAGGGCACCTCCTCCCCCTCCTCCTCACACCAAATTGAGCACTCAAGCTCGGCCAACCCCTGCCATTTTCTCCTCTACACTTCCCTAGAATAATCCTAGAGGTCCTGGTCTTCTCCAAAGACCAATCTTAGTTCCTTAAGTGGAGGATTCAAAGAAGCGTTCCAAAGAAGAGGTAATATCCATTACCGATCTTTTCAATTTCTTTCTTCTTCAACTTCTTCTTCTTTAGTTGTTTCATGATAAAGTAATAACATCAGTATTACTTACATACTGATATGTTATTATAAATATGAAACAACCCTAATTCACCTTCTATCCATCCTACGGAAAAATGAAATCACCGCGCGTGCGTACGTACGGAATACCGTCTCCACGCCGTGGTGTAATCTATTTTCCACCATCACCTTACAAGGATGGGTATAATGGTGTAATGAGTAACTAAATATGATTATTATGAAGTAATATTGATACTGAAATAATATATATATACTCCAATACAATTCCACGATCATAGGAATGATATCATCACTCGTGCGTACGTACGGAATACCGTCTCCACGATGTGATGCGACTCGTTCTACATGATCTTCATTTCGTAATGATTATATAAATGAATTGAATGAATGAATATGGTATATAATACACTAATACCATTCTGGAAATGAATTATCTATAACCTAAAGATAAGAATAAGAATTTATTCGACAAAACACGCATAAGAACAAAAAGTTATAAAGACCCGAGTAACAAGTAACAATGAAATATTACTAACAAGAAGCTAATAATATGACCATATATGATATCATATAAATATGTATGATTCTGGAATAAGTCAATAACATTATTTAAACCATTATACAGGAGCTTCGGACACGTACAAAGCTAATCGGACCTAAGGTAAGGGAAATATCACAATCTCATTTTTATCCGAGATTGTTTATTCGTAAGTATTTACTGGGGTGTATTTTATCATCCACATCCATGTTCCCTCAATATGTAATATTGTTTCCATCCACTTGCAATAGTTTAAATCCAATTTTACCCTTAGGTGAGTTTTTAGTAAAGAATATGAAAGGAATCTTTTGTCGTTTTTCCGTACGAGGTACTTTTTGACTTTTCCGACAAAAGTACGAAGAATGTTTTTTTTAACTTATACGGCATGAATGTATTTTTAAAACATTATTTCCAAGAAGCTTCCTTTACAAGTTTTCAAGTTTATTTTTAATCAACTTCTTTTATTTTAAAGTTGTATGACATGTTATGAAAGGAAAATGTTTTTGAAGTAGAAAGGATATTTTCCTCAAGAATGGAGTTCAAGTATTTTATCAAAATTATTTTCCATCTAAGATAATAAAAGGGTTCTGTTTGTATCCCTATTATTACATGGATTTGATTATGTTGTGATGGAAATATTTTTATGAATTCCTTTATCTTATATGAATTGTTTTATGATGTCATGATTTTTCAAGAATCCCATTTTTGTTACATGTGTTATGCGATGATGTATGTTTTATGATTATGTGGCACACATAAGAAAGGATTCATTATAAGATGGGTGGGACCTATATCTCCCTCCAATGCATTGGGTAATGATTTTATATCTCATGAGATAGACATGGCTGGAACGGAAGGTTATTTCGGTTCAGTGATACAGGACTGAAACGAGGAGTGAACTCGGTTCAGAAAGGGACTTTGTCCACTAAGATAGTCTTGGCAATGAGTCATGACTAACAAGAAATGATTTTCCATGATTATGTGTGCATGCCACAAAGTTTCAAGTTTCATGTTATGATTATGGTGATCTCATTTTCACTTCTATGATTTATTCCATGTTAAGATATTATGATCTCTTTTGCAGGTTTTGATTTTCAAAAAGATATGATATGATTTTTATTTCCTTTATTTGCCCTTGCTGAGAATTTGAGCTCACCCTTTTATGTTTTCTTTTCCCCAGGATATAAAGAAAGGTTCTAGGTAAAAAAAAGGGGAAGATCTTTATGGGAGATATTGAAGATCTTTCACCACAATTAGAAGATTACGTTCCAAGTTTCCAAAGACACTAAACTATTACGATCCTTGTGTGTGTGTTTTTGTTATGTACCAAGTATTCCGCAAAAGTAATGTAATGTCCATGTACGATAAGCTTCGAGTCTCTACAGTTGGTATCAGAGGAAAGGTTTAGTCAACCTTTGGAAACTAGGATGCGAAAACGTTAGTGAGATCCCTAGAGATATTTCTAAGGTATGTCTAGGGATGTCCCTAGGGATAAGTATAGGTATAGGTTATAGTAATACAATTACGCTAACGATCATAGAATTAAACCTAAGATGTTGGATATTGAAGGTACTCCCCCTTTATTATGTTGTTTTCCCTAGCATGATTTTTGCCTCTCACACTATTCTTTTTGGGTTTTAGACGATGGCTGGAACCCGAAGGAACCGTGTTGATCAATGAAATGGACAATGCAATGATTTCCCTCCTGAACAAACAAATGTTATGGGAGATGGAGTGCAAAATCTTATTGCTATACTTACACAAGCTATGAATCATTCTGGACTTCCAAATGAGCAAAGAAGGGAACAATATTCTATTGAGTCCTTCATGAGGAAACGTCCACCTTCTTTCAGTGGGTCTTCTGATCCACTTGTGGCTGAACAATGGATCAGTACTACTGAAAAGATATTTTCAGTTCTTCAATGTTCTGAACATGATAAAGTCATCTTAGCAGTATATCGTTTGGAAGGTGAAGCTGATCAATGGTGGAATCTTATCAAGAATACGAGGCCAAGAGATGAAATTGAGTCCATGGAATGGGACGAGTTCAAGAACTTGTTTTTCAATAAGTACTTCCCTCGTATTATCCGAACAAAGATGGAGAAAGAGTTTCTTGAACTGAAGCAAAGGGATGATGAATCTGTTGGTACCTATGAAGCGAATTTTACAAGACTTGCAAGGTACGCTTCTGGTATTATCATCCAACCTGAAAGTAAAGTTGATCGATTTTTCAGTGGCTTAAAACCAAGTCTTCGAAGGGCATTAGCTATAAGAGACTTCAGTAGCTATGAAGAAATTGTGCGTTGTGCTATCAAGGTAGAAATGGAAGTTGGTGTTACATATCCATCTCATGGTTTTGACAAGAAACGAAAGATGGAGTTCAAGGAGAAATCTCAGAATAATGGTGAAAAGAAGATGAATGTTTCCTTATGCACAAAGTGTGGAAAGAAGCATGGTGGAGATTGTCTTAAACGGACTAGAAAATGTTTTAAGTGTGGAAAAGAAGGTCATCGAGCAGCTGAGTGTCGAAGTAATGGAAAAAGGGTTTCTAATGATGTGAATAAAGCAAACAATGCAGAGAACGCACCACCAACACTTCAATGCTTCAAGTGCAAGGAAATGGGGCATTATGCTAATAATTGCCCTAATCCAAGGGTTAGTGATGATCAACATGAGCAACCACTGAAGGCAAAGGACAAAGGGAAATCACATGCGATCACTATTGGCGATGTTGAATATGATAACGATGTGGTGGAATGATTAAGTGTTTATGTAATGGGATTCCAAAATAATGTTGTATCATGGAGTATTGGAATATTTATGTATTGGTTTAATGTGGTATTCAAAGTGATTGAGATATTTTTGGAAATAAGATGATATGCGCATAATGAAGGGAAAACAAGAAAATGAAATGTTTAACAGTATTCATGAGCTCATGATTGATATAAGGACTAAGTGATATCATGGTTTGAGTATATAGAATTTTGAGGATTTTGGTATGTGGAAAGTGTTAACTTTAAACTGCACTCATGTTTTCACTAAGGTATTCAAGAGAATACACGATTAAGGACTTTGAATGTTTGGAATGTGACCAACAAGACATATCTTATGATATGTGGGGATCAACGACAGTATTAAATCTCTGGTAATCGTTGTCACTATATTATGAGAGTGGACTGCAGTATTATGTATAAGCCTAAAGATTAGACTAGATTATGTTGGACATAAGTTAGTATTGTTTAAGGATAGAAGATTTTCGATATTATTGATGGGATGTTATAGTAACGTAGTTTTAGAAAAAGGACAACCTGCAGGACGGGCGACAGCCCATCGCTTCGGACAAGGCTGTGGGACTCGAACCCACAACCGAAGTGCGACTGGCCTTTATCGCCTACCACTGACCTACAGGAAGTCCCTGTTTAGTAGAAACTAGTTTTCTTATATTAAGCAGTATGATATATTAAGTATAAGTCCATTTTAGGAACCATATATGATTAATCTCACTATAGAATGACTTATGTATATTTAATAACTTTTGCTAACCTTTTGTTTGAGACAGATGGAATGAACAGTCATTCTATCACATGATCTGCTAACACTTCACGAATAACAAATTCAACTTCATTTATTTAAGAGATGAAGTGGAAATTGTTCAAGGCACGAACAACAGTGAGATTGTAACAAAATAAAGTAAGTATTTATTCTAATTCAAATTTTCAACTTTAGGGAAATGATCTTGAAAACCAAAAATGTTGTCCTAGTGATCTTATACCTGATGAATTAGATGGTACCTTATATCATCACAAATATATGGATTCGTGATTACTGGCTTTTCCATAGCCATGTTCTCTACCACTCTCCATCAGAACATGATGGTTAGATTTCTCTTCCATATCCATATTTTCACCTATGTGGAAACCCAATGATTAGTTTATTTGGGTAACCGTTACGTTTCCTACTTTTGTTTTTAAATATTGGTTTTGATATTCCTTTTTACGATGTGGGTTTCTATTAATGAAACTTTCGAATAGTAAACCATTTATAACCCCGACGAATTTCGAGGGCGAAATTCATTTTAAGGGGGGTAGAATGTAACAGCCAAGATTTTATAAAGAAATATTCTTTTTAATTTTATTAATGTCTTGTGTTGTACGCTACACCAAAAGGAGCTTGCACAACACGCATCCTTGTCTTGCCTTGCATTACACGCAATCGCGACCTTCCTCGATAGCGTGTGTAATACGCAATACCGAGTTTCACAAAACAACGATGTGCTATTAAAATATTATTAAAACTAGCCGTTATGAATAGTAATAACCACTTTTTAAAATTCTGTAAATCTTATTTTTCAAAATGAACTTCATTCTTGGATTCGGAGTATCGAATTTAGCCTAAGGTGAAATTTTGGTACTTTTCGGATAACTTTCATATTCTGATAAATAGTGAAAAATTACTAAATTATAATTAAAAACAAATTTTTTAACCGAAATAATTAATAGTGATAAATTATTAATTTGAGTGGTTTTAAAGTATATTTAGAATATATTTTTACAATTTAATACAATGTTGGTCATTGGTTGTAATTTCACATTTAAACCAGACATAATCAAGTGTCAATCTTTTGATATATATTCCTAAAAACACGCTATTTATTTTAACAGCGGGATTTAATTATAAAATTAATTAATGCAACTTCTATGTTATGAATTTGGTAAAATAGATTTCATTTTTGAATTCGGAATATGAAATATAGCTTAGGATGAAATTTTGGCATTGTTCTGAAAAACATCAATTTTTGATGAATAGTGAAACTACTAAGTGGTAGTTAAAAAAACTGAATTTTTCATAAAACTTAATTTTGCCGCTTCTGTGAATGGAATTTCGAAAATCCGAGAGACACGGTTAATATCAAGGACTAAAATGTGGTTCAATGAGATTAAAATAATTTTTTGGTGAATAGTAACTTTTTACTTTTTTTACGGCGGTTAATAGTAAATAGGGTAACTAAGGGTAAATATGATATTACTATTACCCTAACACATGTCCTAATTCTATTGGACAAGTGTAATTCGACCAAAAACAAACTTAGGAATAAAATATGACCATTTAGGCCCACTTGGATTAGATTAGGACATTTATTATTAATTTATTTAAAGAAAGGTTAAAATAGTTAAAATCAAAGTTTAATAAGTAAATCATTTTTAATAAGGGGTTATACATAAGATAAATTCGATTGTAAATATTCATTAGAAAGCTAAAAAGATTTCATACATTATGGTATTTTATTTGTAATTTGTAGACATAAAATAATTTAATTTATTTATGACACAACGATGATGCAGTAATTATCTTATTGACATAATTGATGTTATAAACACCAAAATAAATGTAATTTGAGATTGTTTATGAATTCCACTAATTTTCTAGGTTACTATGATATATTAATGTTGATGTAATCAACTTGGTTCGAACATTTAATTCTGTTATGACTTTCACAAAAATCATATATCAAATAGTGTCAAAATTGACACAAAATAGTTTTTAAATCAAATATTATATTATTAATTGTTATTGTATTCCTAAAAATCTAAGGTTCAGCCAAATGACTTAGATAAGGATATATATATTAATAATAAACAATTTGGGGTTCGTTTGGCATGTTATAGTAAGTTTATTAACCATATAGTGAAAGAAAACAAAAAGACATGGTAAAAGTTAAATTATTTAACTTAGAGTTAAATTTAATTGATAAGGTTAAAATAATATCCTAAACTTGTCTAGATTCTATTGGTTGATAGGATTTCGACCCATCCCCACTTTATCTTCGAAATAAGACCCTTTGTAACCATTATAAACCGATTTTGACTTTAATATAAAATAATATTTTGAGATATTCCTAAGGTGCCCCTCTCCTCCCTTATAAAAGGGCACCTCCTCCCCCTCCTCCTCACACCAAATTGAGCACTCAAGCTCAGCCAACCCCTGCCATTTTCTCCTCTACACTTCCCTAGAATAATCCTAGAGGTCCTGGTCTTCTCCAAAGACCAATCTTAGTTCCTTAAGTGGAGGATTCAAAGAAGCGTTCCAAAGAAGAGGTAATATCCATTACCGATCTTTTCAATTTCTTTCTTCTTCAACTTCTTCTTCTTTAGTTGTTTCATGATAAAGTAATAACATCAGTATTACTTACATACTGATATGTTATTATAAATATGAAACAACCCTAATTCACCTTCTATCCATCCTACGAAAAAATGAAATCACCGCGCGTGCGTACGTACGGAATACCGTCTCCACGCCGTGGTGTAATCTATTTTCCACCATCACCTTACAAGGATGGGTATAATGGTGTAATGAGTAACTAAATATGATTATTATGAAGTAATATTGATACTGAAATAATATATATATACTCCAATACAATTCCACGATCATAGGAATGATATCATCACTCGTGCGTACGTACGGAATACCGTCTCCACGATGTGATGCGACTCGTTCTACATGATCTTCATTTCGTAATGATTATATAAATGAATTGAATGAATGAATATGGTATATAATACACTAATACCATTCTGGAAATGAATTATCTATAACCTAAAGATAAGAATAAGAATTTATTCGACAAAACACGCATAAGAACAAAAAGTTATAAAGACCCGAGTAACAAGTAACAATGAAATATTACTAACAAGAAGCTAATAATATGACCATATATGATATCATATAAATATGTATGATTCTGGAATAAGTCAATAACATTATTTAAACCATTATACAGGAGCTTCGGACACGTACAAAGCTAATCGGACCTAAGGTAAGGGAAATATCACAATCTCATTTTTATCCGAGATTGTTTATTCGTAAGTATTTACTGGGGTGTATTTTATCATCCACATCCATGTTCCCTCAATATGTAATATTGTTTCCATCCACTTGCAATAGTTTAAATCCAATTTTACCCTTAGGTGAGTTTTTAGTAAAGAATATGAAAGGAATCTTTTTTCATTTTTCCGTACGAGGTACTTTTTGACTTTTCCGACAAAAGTACGAAGAATGTTTTTTTTAACTTATACGGCATGAATGTATTTTTAAAACATTATTTCCAAGAAGCTTACTTTACAAGTTTTCAAGTTTATTTTTAATCAACTTCTTTTATTTTAAAGTTGTATGACATGTTATGAAAGGAAAATGTTTTTGAAGTAGAAAGGATATTTTCCTCAAGAATGGAGTTCAAGTATTTTATCAAAATTATTTTCCATCTAAGATAATAAAAGGGTTCTGTTTGTATCCCTATTATTACATGGATTTGATTATGTTGTGATGGAAATATTTTTATGAATTCCTTTATCTTATATGAATTGTTTTATGATGTCATGATTTTTCAAGAATCCCATTTTTGTTACATGTGTTATGCGATGATGTATGTTTTATGATTATGTGGCACACATAAGAAAGGATTCATTATAAGATGGGTGGGACCTATATCTCCCTCCAATGCATTGGGTAATGATTTTATATCTCATGAGATAGACATGGCTGGAACGGAAGGTTATTTCGGTTCAGTGATACATGACTGAAACGAGGAGTGAACTCGGTTCAGAAAGGGACTTTGTCCACTAAGATAGTCTTGGCAATGAGTCATGACTAACAAGAAATGATTTTCCATGATTATGTGTGCATGCCACAAAGTTTCAAGTTTCATGTTATGATTATGGTGATCTCATTTTCACTTCTATGATTTATTCCATGTTAAGATATTATGATCTCTTTTGCAGGTTTTGATTTTCAAAAAGATATGATATGATTTTTATTTCCTTTATTTGCCCTTGCTGAGCATTTGAGCTCACCCTTTTATGTTTTCTTTTCCCCAGGATATAAAGAAAGGTTCTAGGTAAAAAAAAGGGGAAGATCTTTATGGGAGATATTGAAGATCTTTCACCACAATTAGAAGATTACGTTCCGAGTTTCCAAAGACACTAAACTATTACGATCCTTGTGTGTGTGTTTTTGTTATGTACCAAGTATTCCGCAAAAGTAATGTAATGTCCATGTACGATAAGCTTCGGGTCTCTACACATGTGATCTTAACCAAACCTTGTCCAAATCTCCCTTCCCTTCTTGGAATCTCTCTCTCCTCCATCCTTTTATTTGAGAGGCATTAAAAAGTTGTGGGTATTTAGGATAATACAACCCAAATGATGGGTGATAAATGAGATTATATTCCCTAGCGCCTATTGTATACAATTCAATTGGAAATAACATCTTTTATGATATGGTATATCGTAAGGCACGTATACATGAAACTTATGGAAAAATTGTTGGGTATGATATGCTAATGCTTGGTTTTATGAAACTTCCCATGTAAGTTGTAGCGTGTGACTTACAAATATCATAAGGCATGGCGTTTTATATAATGTCACTATATATGATTGATGGGTATCCTGAATGATAATCATTATCATTCGAGTAAGTCCTCTATATTAGCTATCATAAATGATTTTTTGCATAATATGCAACACATGAGAAGTTTATTATTCATGAAAGAGTTACATGATTTGGATGTAGCCTACATTTTTTTGTTATAATTCATGAGTAGATTCTTGAGTAGATAAATAGTTTTTCTTGGGGGATCTATATAAATGGGGAAGTAACCATTCAATGGGTACGTGTGTGAGCTTGAAATCCTTCCCCAGATCTTGATCAAAACTCCCTCAAACCTAATTCTCACTTTATCTTTTCATCTTTTTCTTTGTGAGGTACTAGAATACCATAGATAAAATTGTGATCTCACTCATTGGAAAAGTGAATTAGATTCAACTTTTGGATTCACCATAGAGGGAAGAATATTTTTATTTTTCTTTGGCAATATTCATCAAGAATGGATGAAGAATGATGCAATGACAACTTTGGTGAAAGTTACAATGGTTTTACCATTTATTCATTTACAATATTCATGGTTTTATTTAATCTTTCATGGTGATATTCATTTGTGTTTCTTAATTTCTTTAACTACCTCTGATAAGTGTTATTATATCCTTATGAAACCCAATAGTGGTATAAGATGCAACCATGTGTTTAGATTTATGAAACCATTCTTGAAATGAAGTTCATTGTTATCATATTTCATGTTGTATAGCTATTGTAAAATATAACTTAGTACAAATCCCATAGATTTGTACTAGTCATAGTACACGACTCCTAAGTATAATAGTTTACATTTTCATTGTGATGTGATTTACAAAAGTAGAGTATCATATCACCTTTGCAATACCTATATATATTGTAAAATAAAATATGATATGAAAAAGTATACTTTTACATATCAATCATTGGATATGATATGGATATTAGTTATAAAATATGACTAATAACACTAAACTATTTTAGCTCTGCTATGCTATCAGTTGTAGTCTACAACTCATACTTAATCATAAAATATGATTAATGAAGAAAATTTATTTTTCTTAAAATTTAATTATGAATTGAATGTTATTATTTATAAATTGTTTATAAATATAGATAAAAATGAATTTTGGGGATATTTATTAATCTATAAAGTCTTTTTAAATTAATTAGTTATAAATGTTTTATAATTAATTAACAAATATTTATGAAACAATTTTTAATAAATATTCCTCAATATTAAATTTTAATATTGAAACACTTTTTAGCAAATTAAATGACATAAATTATGACTTAATAATAAATTGATTATTTAGAAAAAATATGGTTAATTTATAAAGAATTTATAAATTAAAAAATAAGGCTAAAATATAAAGTGTTTTCATTTAAAATTATGAATTGATCATTGTACTTAATTTGCATTGTTCAAATTAAGGACCTTATTTGAGATATTATTTAGACGACATCAAAAGAGTTTTAATGATTGGTTTGATCAAGTTTTAAATAATGTTAAGTATATTATATTTAGATTGTGTAAAATTTTTAAATAATAGAAATTGTTCTATAAAATGTTTATAATTCATAAAATATCATACTTTTAAGTAAAATTCCATATAATGAATAGTATGTAAGAGTTCATATTATGAAATGAATATAAAATGTTTATATGAAAGATTATTAACATGTTCCTATCATGGGGGCTCACAAAAGAAATTTATTTTCAAGGTTAAAATATAGTATAAGTGGTAAACCTAGGGTTATATCCATATAGTAGTACAAAAAAAAAATCTTCTGTCACGTGTTAATCAGTTAAAGAAAATGGGTTTTTTTGGGTTTTTGTTTTCAAAGACAAAATAAATGAAACAAATATTGAAATAAAAATTATTATAAAGGTGATTGGGTTAGGGTCATATTTCCTATTGGAATGCTATCATAGTTCTAAAATGGCTTTACTTCTATATCTATATAATTGCCTGGACATCTTCGGTCCATTACTTTGGGAATATACATTGTTTGGGGTGTTCTAGGAGGTAATGGTATCTTATTTAAAGAGTTTTCCAAAAATCCATTTTTTTCAATGGTGAGTCATGATTGGTAGGTTACATCCATAGGTCACGTCGGTAGGTCACGTCAGTAGGTCATGTCGGTAGGTCACGTCAGTAGGTTGCATTGGTAGGTGGCATCGGTAGGTGACGTCAGTGAGTCACATCAGTGAATTTCCATCGATAGATCGCATTGGTGACTCATCCATTGGTGGATCATATTGGTGATTCAACCATCAGTGAATCATGTCGATGAATCAATTATCAGCGAGTTGTGTCAGTGAATTTCTATCAGTAGCTCACACTGGTGAATCACCCAATAGTTTTTAAAAATTCTAGTTTTTCCCACTTAACATTTTATTTGATGTAAAATGAGTTTAAAACCATATTTAAGTGTTTTTAAGATATAGGATTGGGCCTTTCTGAATCCAAGATCTCTCCCTAGTGTGTTTCATTTTTCTATGGATAATGAGCATCCCCAAAACCTCTCTTCCCAAGAAATCATGTGTTTTGCTGAGGCCTTGGATCATGTTTCCATGGATCCTTGTTTACCCCCTATTTTAGAACTAGGAGGAGTTTCTGGTTGTCTGTTTCACGAGGCAGGGATCCATTCGTCTCTCTTTTAATTTTTTATCATATGGGGTGGTTGTATCGATGTATTATTGAGATTTAGGTTGAATCCAATTTAAAAAAATAAATTAATGGATAGTAATAGGATGATGATGATCATATTGTTTTATATTTTATCCTTGATTCATGTTGTGATTGGTATTGGATGTATGCCTTTTAAAAATCATGGATGTTTGTGATATCTATTTTCACACCTATATGGATTATGACTACTTTTTATTTATTTCATTTTGAATGGATAAATATATATATATATATATATATATATATATATATATATATATGCAATTGATTAACCATGTATATTCGGCTAAATAAATGGACTCCCCAGGATCAAACTTATTCTGTGATAACCCCTATTTTATCAAATCGGAATTAAAGAATGAGTGTTTGCTAAATTTTAATACACTTTTCCATGTTTGATGTGGATATGTGTTGTGTGTGGTTTCATTATACTTTGTGGCTATGTGGTTCTACTTTTGAGGGTACAAATTTATTTAGGGCGGTCCGAATGGTGTTGTGGAATCTCAGGTTGAGAGATTGATTGATTATGGAATAGGTGTGCAGTGTTAGAATAGTGGGGATATTGGGTTGGTTTTTATAAGGTGTATTTTGGGGTTTGGTAGTAAGTTGGGGGTCTACTTTTTGAGAGGAAGGACAGGACGGTATGCCAGCCAAAATTACTTTTTTTTATTTAAAAAAAACTTTTAAGGTAAAAGTGAGAAACCATCCAATTCAAGCATTAAGAAATATTTCAGAATCATTAAAAAGAAATTTAAGTCTGCTAGACGCATTATCCCTAAGCAGTTTCCAAGAGATAGAGGATACCCGTGTGTCTGGAACACCCTCTAATAAAACTTCAAAGCAGGTCGCCATCTTGTCCCAAGCTTGCATGTATTCCTCTTGATTTATCTTACCTTCATTGAATCCCCTTATCAGTATTAGGTCCTGCTTGTCAATCCATGCACTCTGATCGTCAGTGATTGCTACTTTAAGAGGTCTACCCATAATCTTGTTAGCTTCTTCATCCGAGGCATTAATCATCAAAAAACTTTTCACCATCTCTTCATCCGAATGTAAAAGCATCTCGAAAGGATGCTCATGAACCTCATCTGATGCCCGCAGCTTAAGGACTGCATGATCCGCGGCCTCAGCATGGCCACCAGAGTTTTTGGAGACACCTGCAATCATCTTGTCCTTCGACTTTTTGGCGGACCTTGTCTCCATTGGGAGAGGTAAGAAAGAATAGTCCTTTCTCCCTTTCCCTTTCAAGCTATTTCTCCTCCTTGGGCTGGGAGGCTCTCTGTCATGAAGATCATCAGCAGTATCACCTATGGAGAACTCAACATACTCATCACTGGACACCCCCTGCTCCTCAGTCTGGACTGCATCTAAGTCCTGAACCGGATCTTCAGTCACCAGCCCTTCAAAGCGATTGCCCAGCTTAATAGATGGAACCTCCCTCCTTGGGCTAGAATGAATCGGAAGATCGCCCCATCTGTCCTGCTCCTGTTCCTTGCCATCAAATAACTCTCCCTCTCTACCAATCCTCAGAGTTTTACCTCTTTCGCCTGAACCACTTCCAGCACACAGTGCCTCTGCATAACTGATCTTTCCTGAATCAGACTCTTCAACATTCCCTCCCGCTACAACATGGTTCTCTTCACCTTCCAGCATTGTCAACGGGTTGAATGGAAGACTATCCCTTCCACCGATCTTCACTGTATCTGCACTGTTAGAATGATCGCCAGCTCTATGAGAAACTTCCAAACAGGGAGCATCTGCAGTTGTCATTCCAGAGGGTTCCGACTGCCTTACTGAGGTCTCAGCCGGTTGAAGACCCTTCTCCCGAAACCCAACCTCAGACCCCTGCATGGGCGCCCCCGATCCACTTGACAAGGAGCCAATGCCCAAATCTTTTCTCAGACGATCAAAAACTTCTGAAACCCACGGATCTGGGTTTTTAGGGACTGTTTCCTTCACTGCATCTAAAGAAGATCCCAACTCCAACTCCAAGCCTGGAGATTCCTCCGCTCGAGGAGGCACATAACCTGTTGCCACATCTCCCACAGGATCATGGGATCCATTGGGCGCCTTTGCGGTGTTGGGCTGAGGGAGAACCGCAGCAATAGACACTTCCCCACCTCTCATTGCGGTCCCTTACAGACCAGACACAGGAGCTGAAAGCTCCTCAGCCACATCCATAGCAGGAGAACCTTCCGGCACCATAGGAGGTTCCGCCAACACACCCTGAGCCCTTTTGCGGCAAATTCCCAAGCCGTGTCCTTGCCTACAGCAGGAGGAACAAAACTTCGTCCAAGATTCATACACAATGCATTGCACGTACCTGTATTCTTCCTCTATCACGATCCAAACCATTTCTGGAGGAGGCTTCGAAAGTTCCATTTCGACACAAATGCGGGAAACTATTGGGTGCTTCAGGGAGGAAGTCCTCCAATCTGCACACAGGAAGCGACCAATGGAATTTCCTATAGATTGAAGAAGAGCCGGATTCTGGAAGGGCAGTGGAATCCCTGGAAGTTGGAGCCAAATAGCCGTCGTGGAGGGATCGCGATTCATGTGTAAGTCGAAAGACCAGCGAAGCAAATGAAACTGGAATCCGCGAACAGATCTACCTGTTCTGGACCAAGCCCACACCAAATCTTCCTCAACAGTGAAGCGTAAAAGCATCTGTCTCAGCCCGAGAAGACCGACAACCACCGGGTGACTTAAGCCCCAAGCCTCATTTACATACCTGTCAAACATCTCCACCGAAGGACGTCGACGAAAGAACTTCACCACCAGGGCCGTAGAGAGAAGAGAAGAAGCAAGGGTGAATTCCTGAGAAGAGATCGGGACCACTGGTTGCCCATGGAGAATTCCAGGGACCTTCGGAGAGACTTCGATGCTGGGGAGAAAGAAGGGGGAAACGTTAGGAAAAGCTCGGTTACTGAGATCCTGGGGTTGAGGCCCCTCCCCCGGAGGAGGAGGGGCCGCCGGAGCCGACATCGCCGCAGGACAGCGCCGCTAGGGATTATTGGTTCTTCCCAACATCGTCGCAGGCTCAATGCCCTTCAGGACGGTATGGATATGAAGAATGATGATAAAAGCGGTTGGTATGGGTGTTAAATAGAGTGGAAATATGAAGTGAGTTACTTCACTGTGGTTTTTTCTTTAGCTTTTTTTATGATGTGTGGCTTTATGCATGTGGTGGTTGATAGTTTCCCAGGTAGGGATGGGATGAATAAATGTATTCCTTAATAAATAATGATAATTGGTTAAATTATTTGGTTGGGGGTATGTTTGATTTGTGTCTTGTTGTGAATGGATTTCATTTATCAACTTCCGAAGTAACTGTTTATAGTTTTAAATAATGAATCTAGTGTCTTGTTGTAAATAGATTTCACTTATCATAGGTAGAGCCTAAATGTTTTGAATAAGGAACTATTGATGAGAATTGGGTTCAAGCTATGAATGAATAATTTGACCAAGTTGAGAATAATTAAACATGGGATATTGTTTTGAGGACGATAGATAAGATGGCATAGTGATTCAAAACAAAGAATGACTAGTGTGAAAAGCTACTCCCATATAGAGGATATTGATGATGATGAGATATTTTCAACTCGAATAAGGCTAGATACAATCAGATTACTCTTGTCCATTGTAGTGAAATAGAAGCTCAAAGTGTTCCAGATGCATGTCAAGTCTGCATTTTTGAATGGGGTTCTGGAAGAAGAATTGGATATTGATTAGCTACAAGAGCATGGTATTCAATGTTGGATCAGTTTTTTTGAATAAGCTTAGTTTTTGGCATGGGAGAATTGATTTCAATTTGTATGTCAACAATTATTGTAATAAAAGGATGATGATGCTAGTATATGTCAAATACATAATCTTTAAAGGTTCTGAGAAGATATGGAATGGAAAATTCCAAGGAGATAAGAACCCCAGTTTCTACCTGAATGAAATTGTAAAAGGATGATAAAGGTAAGGTGGTTAATACCACAAATATAAGAAAATCATTGAAAGTCTATTGTATATGACAATAAAATGGCCTGAAATTGTATTCGCCACATGCTAAGCAATGAGATATCAGAGTAATCCCAAGTAAATCCACATGATTGTGGTGAAAAGAGTACTTCGGTATATCAAGGGAATGGTGGATTTAGTCTTAATGTATAATGAAAAATATCAATCAAAATTATTTAGATATACTGATGTATATTGGGCTGGATCAATAGATAATAGAAATTCAACGTCAGGAGGTGCCTTTTATCTTGGCGGGTTGTGTATTTCTTGACTAAGAAAGAAACAAGACTGTATTTCATTGAGCACAATAGAAGATGAGTATATTTCCTCCACTCAAGCATTCACACAGTTATTATGGATAAAGAATAATCTTAATGATATGGGTGTTGAAGTGAAGTCTTCGATTGGAATCTAGTGCGATAACTCAAGTCTTATAAATCTCAGAAAAAATCTCATCCGTCACTCAAGGACAAAGTGAATTAAGATAAAGTATCATTTTATCAAGGAGAAGGTTGAGAAGGGAATCATGAAGTTGGAGTATGTGACTAAAAAACTATAGGTTGCAGACATTTTGACAAAGGCCTTACCCAAGGAATATTTTGAGAGGCATTGACTGGATCTGGGAGTTTAGTTGACTCCCCGCACTTGAAAAAGTGTAGATGTGGGGCCCCCTCTCCCCAAAGTATGATGTGTTTTTTCCTAATATACTGATATGTATTTCTACCCTGTTATAGATTGCAAATGAGTGACCTTTAGGTTCATTAAAAAAGGGGGAGAAAATGTGATTGTTCAAGGGGGAGAAAGTATAAACCTTATGGGGGAGAAAAATGAAAAGGGGAGGTAGTGTGGCTATTTGAGAAACTATGACTGATACAGGGAGAAGCTGATAGGTGGAGCAATAAGATAGGGTGATCTCAAGCTGCAGAGAATTTGAAGATGTTAGGGGGAGGAACATGATGATGCTCTAAGTGATCAACTAGAATATAGATTGGAAAACACAAGAAATAGTATTGAAGAGGTGTTTCAGCTGAAGAGGACTTGAAGCTGTAAGAAGACAAGAGGAGTTTTAAATCTGATGATGCTAGAAGTGATCGATCAAAGAATAAATATCATGATAGCTGAGGATCATGATAAAAATAGAAGAGAGGTGTTGGAATGGTGTTATAAGGTTTCCATTAATCAACAATTGGTGTTATAAATGAAGCGATTCATTGATGAACTTTTCATTTAATCTTGTTTCTCATGCCAAAAATTGTTCATGTTGTCTTAGAGTATGTGTTGAGTGAATCCTTGATCTCTATCAAATTATCAAGAGGAAAATGGTGGTTGAAGCATTAACGAGGTATCATTTTTATGGAAGAGTTGTCAAAAAACCCAAAGAAGATATTGTTGGGAAAAAATCCCTCAAGGCAGCATTGAAGTTTTTTTGAGGAGTTTGTGTTTGTTGACAAAGCAAGTATCCATATTTAGTTTGTTGAAAAAGGTGATTTTTTTGTGTTTTCCAACTTTTTGGGAATGAAAACTGGAAAATGAAGTCATGGGTGTTTGGAAAAAGGAGGTGCGTGGAAAATTAATGTGGTGTACAAAATTGAGGAGTGTTGCACACAAAAAAGAGTTCTGGCGCAAAATATGTGGATTGTGCATGAAAAAGGATGTGGTGTATGAAAATAGTGAAGTGATGTTTTTTTGTGCAAGATGTGTTTCTAGATCAGAAGATAAAAAATTGGAAAATTCATGAGGTGCATGAAATATTGGATCAGTGTGTGAAATACGATGTTGCGTGAAAGGTGGGTTTTTTCACACTCAAAGAGGATTACGTGCTCAAGGAGTTTTTGTTGTGTAGGGGCTGAGTTTGCCTGTAAATATGATGTGACCCCCCTCATTCAAAGTAGCTTAATAATTAGAGAATATCCGAGTTGTAGAATGAGAAATTGGAGTACACAAGGGAGTTGCATGTAAATGTCAAGTTTTCGCATAAAAGAGGTGTTTGCGCATAAAGTCAAGTTTTCATGTAAAAGAGGTTCTTTCACGTAAAGTGAAGGGTGTGTGTAAAATAGGTGGTTGCACGTAAAGTAGTGTATGCACATAAAATAAGGATGTTACATGTAAAATAAGTATTTGTGCATAATAGAGGTGTTGTGCGAAAAGTGGATTTCGTGCAAAAGTAGGGAATTATGCGCATGACCTAGTGAAGGTTGCACGTAAAAATTGGGGTTACCCAGTACACCCGGTGAAAAGTGAGATTCATCTATGGGTAAAATTTGGATGTCAACAGAGAATCTATCAACAGTTAAAGATGTATATTTCATTAGATATAATGAAGGGACCTACAATTCCATAAACTGTGAGTGGATCCCTTCCAAGAGTAGTGAGAGAAGGAAGAGGAAGACAATGACCCTTTACAACAGAAGTGAGCTAGAGAAAGATACAAATAGATTGACCCTTGGGAATGAAGTGGGAAGACCCTAAACCTTGTAAAGGTAGTGACCCTAGGCACAGAAGATCTGGACCGATCTTTGTACTCATGATTGGAACAAGCCTTAGTGAAGTTGGTACAATGACAGATCACCGTTGTATGCTTCTTGGACGTAGTCCAGTGTGGGTGAACCAAGTAAAAATAGTTATGTCCCATTCATGATTTAATTTCTATTTATATACTGCTATAGGAGAAAGAGAAAAGGGCATTTTTTTAATGAAGAAACAAGATCCAAAGGGGCTATAGTTTTAATTGGTCATACCCTGATTCACCCACCTCTCAGGGTATTCAACATAGTGGACCTAAAAACAATGGTGACTTAGACATTGATGACTCACATCAGTGACTCAACCATTGGTGAGACATGTTAGTGACTCTCCATTGGTACATCACATTGGTGACTCACCCAAAAGTTTTTCAAAATTTCAGTTTTTCCCAATTTCACCCACATAACATTTTATTTGTTGTAAAATGAGTTTAAAACCATGTTTAAGTGTTTTTAAATCCATTTAGAAGGATGTAAATTATATCTTTATTTCCTAATGAATGGGGGGGATTTAAGTTAGTTAAAATGTGTGGTCTTGATCGTGATCCGATTTTTATGGCTTTTAAAGTTGTTACCCCATTGATATAGGATCTAGCCTTTCTAAATACGAAATATCTCCCTTGTGTGTTTCCTTTTTATCTGGATACTAAGTGTCCCTAGAACCTATCTTCCTGAACGATCTTGTGTTTTTATGAGGCCTTAGATTGCGTTTCCCTGGAGCCTTGTGCACTCCCTATTTTGGTGCTAGGAGGAGTTTATTATCATCTGTTTCTTGAGGTAGGGATCCTTTGGTATCTCTTTTAATTTTGTATCATGTGGGGTGGGTGTACTAACATTTTCTTGTGAGTTCGGTTGAACCCAATTTAACAAAAATAAATGAATGGTTGTGAAGATGATGATGACGATCATATTATTTTATATGTTATCGTTAATCCATGTTGTGATTGGTATTGGCTGTATGCCTTCTAAAAATCAAGGCTGTTGGTGGTCTCAGTTTGGGCACCTATATGGATTATGAATACTCACTGTTGATTTAATATTGAATGACTATATATATATATATGAAATTGATTAAAAACATATATTCAACTAAATAAATGAACACCCCATGATCGAAATTTTTCTATGATAACCTCTGTTTTATCAAAGTGAAATTAAAGGATTGTTTTCTAAATTTGAATAAACTTTTCATTATTTGTTGTGGTTGTGTGCTGTGTGCGGTTTTGTTTTGATTTTTGCCTTGTAAGGCTATGTGGTACTTCTGTTGAGGGTAAAACTGTATTTGGGGAAATCCAGATGGTGTGGTGGAATCTCATTTTAAGAAATTGATTGATTTTGGAATCGGTGTGTAGTGTTAGAACAACAGGGGTGTCAGGTTGTTTGTTATAAGGTATGTTGTGGGGTTTGGTAGTAAGTTGGGGGTATGATTGTTGATAGGAAGGGATGGGTGGTATAACTTTGAATAATGACAATGTAAGTGGTTGGTTTGGGTGTTAAACAAAGTGGAAATATGAACTGACTTGCTTCACTATGGTTATTTTTCATTTGCATGGTTTATACTTTGTGGCTTGATGCATGTTGTGGTTGATAGTTTCTTAGGTTGGGATGAAATGAATAAATGGTATTCTTAATAAAGAATTATAATTGGTTAAATGAGTTGGCTGGGGGTATATTTGATTTGTGGATTTTTGTGAATGGATTTCATTTATGAACTTCTAAAATGATTATTTCTTATGTTAAATAATGTATCTAGAGGTAGTAGTAAAGGTGGTTTTGTGAGCTAGTCATTTGTTGAAAACACCCATAAGTTGGGATGAGTGTTTGATACTTATATATATACTTGTACTTCCTTGTGATTTTCTATATGCACCCACCCTAGTTGAGAACTATATTCCAAACACCCCTATTGTCATGGGGGAGGGTGTCCTTTACCAACATCCTGGTAGGAGGATGGATGGATGGAGATTGGTTCTTCTCTGCTACCTCTTCTAAGAATTAGTATCCCAAGACTCTTCAAGCAGGTTGTGGTGTGGTTTTGAGGCCCAGGTGTCTGTGGGCGAGATGTTATGTGGTACTTGGACCTGGTGTGTGTGGGAGGGATGTGGTGAGCTTTTTTTCCCAAGTTGCGGGACTAGCTCTGAGGCCCAGGTGTGTGAATGCGGGTTGTGACATGAGGCTTGTGAGAGAGTGTGGAAGCATCAGGACGTTCACCATTAGGGTATGAGTAGTTAACCAGTGGGAAGTGGTGTGGGGTACCCAAACATCGATGTGCTTACTATATCACTTTACATGTTTTTCATTATTTAGTGAGTGTGCCTTGGTGAGATTAAGGTGGTCAGTATAACTTGTTAGGTGCTACTGGTTTCTGTTGTTCTCTTATAGGGGCATTGGTATTCTTCTTCCACTTATGCATGAGTGACTTTGGTTTTCCCTACTGAGTATATTTGTATGCTTACCCTACGTATATAAAACTGTTTTCAGGTTTCTAGGAGGATTATGTGGACTACGCTCGACCATACTAGCTCAGATATTGATAGTCAATCCATAAATTCTTATCTTTACTTTTGGTACTTGATTTTGAGAATTTTCTATTTGTATTAGTATTCACTTTGAACATGCATGTGGGATGGTTTCTATTTTATTTTGTCTATATATATCTATCTTGGGTTTTCTTGAGGTTGATACATCTTATCTCCCGATCTTGGTTACTATAAAAAGGGTAATGCCTCCCATTTTATGAGAATTCTATACCCTTGGTGCTGGTCACCACCCTGGGGCCTATTGGAGGTGGGACTCTGGGATCATTATCTCTCTTCCTTCATTTCCAGCTCTGGAAGGGAATCTTTGGAGGGAGTGGGTTGTGACAATCTGTTAATTGAAAATTTATAGCTTCCTCAATAGATTCATCAAACACCATAGGCTTAAGGTTAGTGTGAAAACTAATCTGATGGTGATAACTACTCGATAATCAACCCTTCCCATGTGAGTTAAAATTGAACAAAATGCCCTTAAATTACCAATCTTAATTAGGTGTTCTTGGTCCCATACAATCAAAGAGTAAGTTACTAACCTCACAAAAACATGCCAATTATTGGTCAACACTCACCTCCTAATTACATCTTCTCCTTTGAGACAATCCATACTAGGGGGAGGGATATTATTAATTATCTTCTTAAGTAGTAATAGCGAAGAAGTTCAAAAACCTAAACATAATTTCTTTCAAAGTATTAAACAGTTGCTAAGAACTAAAATAAATTAACAAGAAAGAGTTTTTATTCATTAAATCATGAGAACTCAAGAATTAAAAGGGAAACCCATACCTACCCCCAATCACTATTGAATTGACCCTTCATTCAAAGGGTAGTAGTGACGAATGAGTAAGAAAATGGAATTACACAACTAAGAAAATGGAAAATAAGAATGAAAATAGAAACCATAGGTTATTTTTGCTAAATCCCAATAAAGAACCCTCATTATACCATAGAATCATAGTTGTTTTAAATATATATGGTTCCTTCCTATATTGGATGGTAAAACCCTCAAGATCTTATCCTTTCAAATTTATAAAGGTCCCTTCTTTCTATCAACTTCAAATCCTCACGATATTTTCTTCCCATCCATATATTTCTTTCTTTTGATCTTGATTACAAATATTTTTCATGTTATTATCCACTTTAAAACCTCTAAATGGTTGTAATAGTGATAACATGTCAAACCAAAGTTTCGGTTCAAAGTTCTGATAAGTTTTAGGATTCCACTTTGATTTTAGAAAAGTGTAAAAGTTATATAAAATAGGGAAGTCATACAATCCCCCTAAAGACTTACAATGGCTGGTGAAGACTTACAGTAAAAAAGCCATACAATCATGTTTGAAGTCTTATGATTAGGTAGGAAATTCATATGATACCCAAAAATACTTACGATGAGAATTCATACGTTGGGAAAAAAGTATTATGATGCTGGAAAAGACATATGATCCCCTATTCAGTAAAGTCTTACGTTTATTACTTTTCTATATTTCATCCTTGAAACTAGAATCAATTCCAGTTTCCTTTAAATATCCACTTTTATCCTCTAAAATAAACCCAAACACCTGATATAATCATCAAAACAAATATTATTAAATATAGTCTTTATTCTAATAATTCCAAATATAGATAAAATAATTAAAATTAAAAATTTAATTTGTTTTCACAATTAAATCTGAATTACTCACAAAACCAATAAATGTGATAATCAACCATTAAAAGTGTATATTTTTTGGATTAAATCCTTAAAATTTAAAGTGAAATATATGAAAATATTAACTCTATCAATTCTCATACACTTAACCCTTGTTCTCCCGCACGAGTGATCTTTAAAAAGATTACCCAAGAAAAATTCAAGAACTATGCAATGTAAATTCTGTTTTTCAACACCATGAACCTCATACTTATCATTACTCATTAGGGATATTAATTTTATTTTCTTCATTAAGTACATTAAATGAATTATCACTTATTTTATCCTCTCATGGATACTTATACCTACCTTACTGTAAATATTTCACTCAATATATAAGTATAATTTTCAAGAAAAATTATTCTCATTCTAATTTTATACAAGTTTAACCATTGGATTACTGAATTTATTCACCTCTAACAAATGTTTCAAGTATTTTTTTATATCATGAGGATTTAATTAGGTTTTTTCTAAAGCTTAAGGGTTGGTGGGATTTAAATGTTAATCTATTGAGTCTGAATGAGGAAAATTGTCTCTATCTTGAAGAATAATGAAATATTTTCATTTTCCTCTAAGAATGGATTTATCCCTCACCCTATATATTTATTAAACTCCAGTACATTTGATATTTAGTATGATATATCACACCCTTTACTTAAATAGTATAAAATATTCCATTTCTTAATTTCCTTTATAAGGTTATAGTTTTTTTCTCTTGAAGGCAGATATGGGATCCAAATTTTCTTCTAGTGGGTGTGAGTTTTTCTTTCCCCCATATTAATAAGTATCTCCCTTCCTTATAATATTTTTTAGGGCCCTTATTCCATAGATTTATTAAATTTTCTCAACAATATCCTACTGAAAATCACTTATACAATAGATTGCACATGAGATTTCAGCTCCAATTTTCCTTTAAATTTTTCCTCACCTTCTTGGGTAGTCCAACTTAGAAAATTTCACCATTAATATTTTATTTCCCCTTTCCCATTTTTTGAGTAGTATTGTTTCAAAATTTTAAAATATGGAATTTCTCTTCAGAATTATATTTTTGAAGGAAATAGAGGCAATTTTTCAAATAAAATTAGTGGCGGTTTTTCATGGATAGACTTATGTCACATAAATAACATTTTATATTCTTATCAGCATGTTTTTTCTCACAAAAAACAATATAAAAGTTTTAATGCACCTCTATTTAGCTCAGACATATTCAAAAAAATAGTTTGTTCCAGATCACTTTCTTTCTTCCCCCATAGTTAAATTCAACCTAGATCATGCATTTTCTTCTAGATCAAGGTATATAGGGTTATTGAGATCATAATTAATATGCCTATAAATTTCATTAATGACTATTAAGTTCTACACGGATTAATGTCAATGTAGGATTGAAAATATAGTTTATTTTAAAATGGGACTTTAATTAAAAATAATACCTCAATTATTTGTAGCGCAAGGTACTTGAATAATATAATATTTTGACTCTATTACTTAGAAAGCTCTTATTATTAAAACATTTCTTGGTTCTTTGAAGAAAAATGGGATTATAAAGAAGATTCCAAAATAATTTCAAAATATTCATAGGTAAGTGTTTTAAAACATATATTAGTATATCATGGAATGAGATTAAAAAACATGTTGAATTTTCATGAACATGACCATACTAACACTACACTCACACTAATGGCACAATCTTACCACAATGAATCTTATTACTATGTTCTATGATTCAGATTAGATGCTCCTCAAAGGATGCATAAAAATAAATCTTAAAATTGTCAATATAAAAAATGTGTAAAGTATTATGGTGATATATATGAAGTTGTGACACATAAAACATGTCAGTCATGAAACTGAAGCACTGTGGAAGATCCAATTGGTACACAACTGTACTAATTCTATCCACTATTTCAAATTTCATGAGAAACCTATGCACTAGATTCCCCTACTATTAGATACAAAATTTTCCCAACATAGGTGACACTAGAAGAAAGACCTAGTGACCATTATTAAATTATATAGGTCATTTCTAATGGTTAGTATCATATTTATGTCTACAAATGAGTTTTTAAACCACTTACTAATCAACTAAAATTTTTCAAACATCTTCTGCATGAGACTAAGTCCAATAAGCACTGACTCACCTACCTTTAACCAATATAAAGATGAATGAAAAGAACTTACCTATAAATCCTCAAAAGGATCCATTTGGATCGATGGCTGAAATCTATTATTATAGGTGAACTCTATGAGAGCCATATGATACTCCCAATAATCATTGAAGTCCAGAACCCATGCTCACAACATGTAAATATCCCAACCTTAGTAGCCTAGAGTCGAAGGTTATTTTATTATGTTGGTAATAAATACAAGAAATCAAATTCCAAATAACTGAATAGTTTAGTATTCTTATTAAACTAGATACATACTTGAATCCTATATTATATTTGAAGACATAAAATAAAACATCGTATTTTCTTTAGGATCATCTTTATTCCTTCTAGAATATCTTCCACGAACCAAATCTGGTCGCCATCAAAACTAGCACCCAACCCGGCCCGTGAAAAGGCATAAAGGGAATTTCCGATCCCCATGGGATGTCACAAGTTCCCGGGTATCATAAAATGAAATTTTGGAATGATTTACCTGAGTTAATAAACATACAAAAACAAACAAATACAATAAACCAAATCTGGATTTTTCAAACCAAACCATCTTTTATAAAAATTCAGAACTGAATTACATAGTTTAAAACAATGTTTAAAGACTAATACAATGGAACAAAACCAAAAATGGACATCATAAGAACCTCCACATGAAAAGAGGCACTGCCCTCAAGCCATCTCCACAACACCACACCAAGATGGACCACTAAAAACCCGAACCATTGGCACAAGATCTGTACAGAAACCTATGACAAAAATAACCAAGTCAACTTACGACCAAATGTGTAAGTAGGGTGTGAGAAAAATCCCAGTAGGATACCACCACTAAGATATTCCATGTGATAAACATTTAATGATGAAAAGCTTGCAATTTTTGTAAATAATAAATGCTAGTTAGAAATTCTAAAGGATGAAACTTTAAATAAAAATAGTTTTCAAGTAGGATATTTTATAGAATAAACACTTTTGAAAAATAATTTCAACGCTAATGAATTTTCCATCCAAACATACTATATACTGATGGTAAGCACAAATCATCCAATGAGCACAAGTAATAGAAAATAACCTGAAGGTACTAGCTCGCTGTGGGTCCCAGGTAGCTCGTATCTCAGTGAGAGTAACCATCACAATATTCATTCTCGTGCACATGAGGAACTAGTAGGGATCATACCCATAACCTAGTGGTCTCCCAATATCATCATCATCATAGTTTAGTTAGTGTTCTCATCGTCAAACTTGCTACGTGAAACTGAGGCCAAATCCTACGGGATCACTAACATACTAGTACATGTCCACCCACCTAGATACCTGAGTTTTCCTCTTATGCTCAAACAAGTTCAACAAGCCATGAAATATAATTTTCACTTCAAAATACCACTTAAACATCACAAATTAACCAAAAAACCCCCATTTATATCACACAATTCACATAATCCACCTTTTCATTCAAATACATTTTGAAATCATACTCACACCAAAATAGCCTACAACACTTTTCACATTTCTTTAACACTTCCAAAAATACTTTAAACAATTTTATAAAACCTTTATAAGAAATTAAAACTCACTTAGCATCCCACAAATATATCACATAATACCCTTCTCACCTTCAAAATTCATTTAATCATCAAACTAACATGAAACAGTCCAAAAACATATTTCGCACCCACATCACAATTTAGTAAAACATTTTAGCAATTTATAAACCATTATAAAAATGTTTTACATCTTAAATTACCAATTTACCTTTAAAAAACCAATATTAGATGAACACACTCACCCAAACAGTATATATACACCCTTTTCCCACTTTGTTTAACCAAATAAAACATTTACAATTTTCATAAAACAAACTCAAGGGGTGTAACTATGTCTTGCACACAAAACCCATTTCAAAACCCTCTTTCAAGGCCAAAACCACACCAATACCACTAAAAAATAGAATTGGAATCCCTATAAACATTTATTAAACCAATATCAAGTGTTATAAAATTACCTCAAATAATGACACAAAATATACACATGAAAAGCACACATTTTCATAAACACCTTCAAGAAGTATAACAAGGTTTTACACATATAACCCATTAAAAAACCCCCTTTTGAGGACCACATGGCACTAAAAAATTACCAAACTAGAATTGGAATCCCCTTTGAACAACCAATAAATCACTTCCACATTTTATAAAACTACCACAAAAGATATCACATGAGTTATATTTGAAAAATACACAACTTTAAGAAAAATGTAACTTTAATACTAAATGATTTACTAATGCTACTAAAAATGGTTTTCACACCACACACAACATATGAGGAATATGAAAAATGAGTAAATACATAAAGTTAACTCATCAATAATTGTTTACACATGGAACCACCCACCTTTTGTGTTGAAACCCTCAAATCTTGGTGCAAAACATCAACCGCACCACCGCCGCACCTCAAGGAAGTGAAATCTTACCTAAAACCACAATATTTGACCAAAAAGACACCAAATAAAACCCAAGGTTAGAACCCTAACTTCTGGACATTTTAGAACTCATGAAAGGGTGAAAGAAACCCTAAAGAAAAGGAATAAATTAAATTTATAATTACTTAATTTAATAATTTTGATGTTTCACCCATCAAATCTCCCTTAAAGAATGAGAACTAAGGGAGGGATAGAGATCTTGGAGGTTGTCCATGGAGGTAGGGAACAAAATGGGGAAGAATGGGGTAGATTTGGGTTTATTCCTGAAGGGAAAAGTTGGAATTAAAAAATGTTTTTAATGACCTGGACACCCCTACACGGTTTTCCTGCATAGTTTAGTAAACCGTGCAGCCTAACTGTATGACCTATTCTGGCCACCCAAAACCAACACTACCACAAAACCGGGTTTTCGTAGCGCCACCCTTTATCAATTCTAAAAAAAGTGCTGATAAGGGGGGCGGGGGCTTTATCAACGCTAAAAAAAGGGATTATAGATGGCACTTTTAACTGCACTAAAAAAAGCACTGATAAAGTCCCCCCTTTATTTGTGCCTTTTTAGCGACGTTAAAGGGTCCCCCTTTATTATTGCTTTTTTAGTAGCGCTAATAGAGGGGGATTTATCCATGGTTTTTTTCCTAGCGCTGATAAAGTGTATATTAAAAAAAATATTTCATAAAAAATAATATATTAACATATAATTATATTTATATTTATATAAATATAATATATATTTTTTAAATATGTTTTATATTGGTTTGTTATGTGGTAGACACAAAACAGACAATCAGAGTAGAAATTATGGCCGTTTTGAGGGATTAAGGGCCTTTTCGTGCCTTGAAGAATATTAGAAGGTGTTCTAGTGGTCACCGTAGTGTAGGTTTAGTCGTAAGATTCCGTTTTATATGTGGTTGAGGCAAAACTGACACCCATAACAGAAGTTATGGAAAAACGGATACCCGGAGCCAAACTTATAACCGTCCGGAGAGATTTTGGGCCTTAAAGAAGTTGAGAAGGGGTTTCAGTGCTCACTAGAGTGTGTAAAATTTATAAATATTATATTTGATATGTGTTAGAGTCAAAAATAACACTTAGATCAGAAGTTATTGTCGTTTTAAATTTTTCAACTCTTGCAGTGCTTAAAAACCTAAGAAACCTGCAACTCACTAAAACAGTCATAAATTCTTCTCTGGGTGTTCGTTTAAGCACTGAGGCTAGTCAAATCGAATCTCGTGAAATGAGTGATGACCACATATAGTCAAAACCAAGATAAGATCAAAGGAACGAAGGATATATCAGTTATACCACTCCAAAAAAAACTCCAACTTCAAACGACCATAACTTTCACTCTGGGTGTCCGTTTGGGATCTACCACATATTGAATCGAATTAATAGAAGATATATACATATAAGTATGACTCAAGAAAAGTTCTAGTGAATTATAAGACCCCAAAATTCCAAAAAACTACCAGAAGGCCTCCAAAACTCAGTTTCTGTGTCTGGACCCCTATCAATTTTTTCTTAAAATGGTTATAACTCTTGATTATTGTGTCTTTTTGGACTCTAGAACCTGTTATATCATATTTATTTCCATGATATTTGGTTTGAATATTCACAAAGATGAAACATACACCCAAAGTAGAAGTTATTCCTATTTCAGTGACTACGGTTTGTTAGGTTTTCAAGCCCCCATTTCTAGCACTTTTATCTTGTCTGCTATTTTTTTAAACAACTGTAACTTATGATCTAACTGTCTGTTCGACCTCCACCACCTATCAAATAAAATATCATTTGATGATCCTTGATTTGAATGGTTACAAAGTTGTAATGGACTCTCAGATAAAGAGTTTTCATCGTTACTATGAGTTTAGGTTTTATTTGACTTTCTGACTGTATTTACGGGTTTTGAGGGTTTCTCCATTTTTTACCCATATAATGTGTACGTGTGTATATATATATATATATATATATATATATATATATATATATTTGTGTGTGTCTATATTAACAAATTGATATATATTATCTATATATTCTAAACATATGTATATACATATTAATATATAATATTTGTAAATATATATAAATATGTATAATTATACATATAGATAAACATATAATATATATATATGTGTGTGTGTGCTGTATATATGTATTTATTTATTTATAAACACACATAAAAAGCATATTTTATAAATGCATTCAAAACTGATCTTATAAATATATATTAATATACAAATAAATATATTAATATATAAATATAACTATATATATATATATATTAATATATGTATATATATATTAATATAACTATATATATATATATATTAATATAAATAAATATATATATTAATATAACTAAATATATATATGTTAATATATATATATATATATTAATATACAAGTAAATACAACTAAATATATGTATATATAAATAAATAGATATATTAATAAATGAAGATAAAAACAATATGGTGGAGTTGTAAAGGCTTAGGGTGTGTAGGAAACAGGTGCCGAGTTTGAATCCAGGGGGAGGCAGGTCGCACACGTGGGTGGAATAACAGCTAACGCTATTAAAGGGGGTGTGGGGTGGGGGCGCTGTTAAAGGGTGCAGGTGAGGGTGGTGGATGGGGGGAATGCAATGTGGTGGTCGGGGCACTATTAAAGGGGGGTGGGGGCACTTTTTGAGCCTCCCTAAATTGTAATTTTTTTTAATGATTTTTAAACTTTTATCAGTGCTCAAAAAAAGCGCCGATAAAAGGGGAATTTATCAGCACTTTTTGGAGTGCTAATAAAAGGGGGATTTGTCAGAACTTTTTAGAGTGCTGATAAAGGGGACCCTCCCTTTATCTTCGCCTTGATTAACAACACTTTTTATCACTGTTAATGCCCTTTTCTAGCGCTAATAAAGGCCGTATTTGAAGTAGTGCAATCCATTATCCTCGAATTTTAGGGGGATCCAAGGGGGAAACAAAGGGGGAAATATAGGCCAAGTATAGGGGAGACAAAGTACCAAAATAAACCATCATTTTCACCCCAAAAATCATCCAACTCAAGGGTACAAACCAGCTCAACAACTTCCCCCACAAGTGGTGCCACTAGGAGTGTCACAAAACCAACTCCAGACACCACAACCTAAAACCATCCTTTTAAAAAAAGAGGAGGACAAGTACCAGAAAAGAACCCTAAGACTAATTTCATTAATCAATAACATAGGAGACACTAAATTTTCAAACTCGAAACACTCAGAAACCAAGAGAAAGCTAAGAACTGAAATAATATTTGAATCAAATCATGGAATTGAAAATCTGGGTGTGACAATTCTCCCCACCATAAAGCTTTCCGCCCCCAAAAAGGTACAACAAGTCCAAAGAAAAAACCACACCCAACTAGGAAACCAAGATTTACTCCTTTGTCAAGATTCTCCCCAAATACCAAAACACATCTAGTGATTAATTAAGAAAGGAATACTCTAACAAACCAAAACTTACATCACTTTCCTGAAATGATCAAGCACATTCAGAATTTATCCCAAAAGAAAACTCCTTAATCTCTATCCAAACAAGGATCAAGTAGTTTACCCAAATGAACAACAACAATGAACAAGGTTACACTTTCCTTGCTTTAACCAAACCATTGGGAGTCCTCCAATCCCAACGTTTACCCAAGGAAGATGTACGTAGTTAGATAGCTCCGAGCGAGACCACTTACCACCAAGCTAAGACCAAGAGAAAATATGAGTTACTAGTATGGGGAGACACAAATGGTCTCCCCAACATAACATACAACCATCTTAACCAACCACTATGTGACGACACATAAAGACCCCAAAATTTAAAAATTTGGGGTGACCGCATGGTTTGTCCGCATGGTTTGGGAAATTGTGCCCTAATCGTGGGGATCATTATATTTTCCTGGATTCCTGGCACACGATCACTACTAATCGTGTACAAACCGTGTTCTCAACTTTTCTAGCCAAATTCACAACCACACTCCAAAAAATCAATGAAAACCAAAGGGGAAAAGAATGACATTGGGCAATAAAATGGGCATGAGGCCCTCCACCTCTTTCCACCGAACGGGAAAAATAGAAATAAGATGATGAAACCATAGATTTAAACTATTACAATATTTCATACTGAGGATAGGAATTTGTATAGGGGTTTGAATGACCCTGGGATTTCCCCTAAATACGTGCCAAATTATCTCTGGGACCTATGGTTGGAGCTCAAATGATTGAAGCATCTTCAGCCTCACAGTTAGGCTTTGGAAACCCCTGAATGGAACTTCTTCTTCCAGTGATACAAGCAACTACAGTGCAACCCCATATGGGTTTACCAAGACATAACACATTCCAAAACTCACTTTACCCTAACCCGACATTTCATTGAAACAAGGGATTAGACAATACACACAAATCACACATTATTTCTTCGGGTGAGAAACAATAGAAGGAAAGAACACATATAAACACCTTCCTCTAAAATAGAGTATTTTAATGTTTTTCCAAGGGAGACATACTCCCAACATAACAAAGTCTCTCAAAGTATTGCATGACCTTCACCTTTACAGTCAGATGAGCACACGACATCACAAGTCATCACCGAACATGACCATTGCGACTGATATAAACAATACATAGAGGGGGGGGGGACTTATACAACATCCCCAAACATAATAGAATTATAAAAAGTAGAAATAATAACCTCTCATGACTAGATTTCCCACACTGGTGGTTTAACGTGAACTCCTTCTTCGAAGAGACTATGAAGGACCCATAGGCCCTCTTAAACATCATCCACATTGACCACCCCAGACTACTTCCACCTTTGACAAATTAGGTCACTTAAGAAACTAAGATCTCTTTAAACCTTCCACGAGCACTCTCCCACTACAATAGGATCCAAAAATTGAATAAAGGAACTGGTGTAAACTCAATCTTCAAAGTTCGAGAAAAATATTCCTTATATAGATTAACTAGAGGATTTTCCAATGGAAAAACAATCCGGGCTGCACTTAAGTCATGCATTAACCCTTAATGGGGGTATACCTTATCCAATGAGAGAACAAAAAGACCCAACCAAGATGGTCCATTGGTAAAAACGTGCCACAACCAGATCCAAACACATTAAGGGAACCACCGTAAAGGCATCTCAAAACATTTCTCAGAAGAGACCACTAACCAGTCCTTCTACCCAGCTTACCGACCAAACACAAACTCAAAACACAGTTCAAACATGAGGGGTTCTTGGACTCAAAACATCCCACAACATCAAGATTTTAAAAAAAAAACACATAATACACACCATCCAAATATATTCATAAAAACATCATTCTTTACTTTAAAAACATTTCTTTTAAAAACAAACGACTATGTGGTTATCATATCCACCAATGGTACCCCATGGGCCTTTCACATGCATGCTTCCATGCCGTACTAGGAACCCTCCTCATATCCATCCTGGAACTCATCCAGTCATGCCATTAACCATCCATCATCCCATATAAACCCATGAATGTGGTCTCTCATGAAGATACCAAAGGTTAAAAAAAAAATTATTTCCATTTTTCAAAACCAAAATGGCCAACCAACACTTCCCTTTTTCTCAAACCCACTAACCACAAAATCAAACCCAATTTAAAGCTTACAAAACTTTTCATAAAGACACAATCATTCAAATGAAAACAAACTTTCAATCTATTCACATCAATTTCAAAACATATCATCCCATTAAAACACCTTTTAATAGTTTATAGAACTATATTGGAAACAATTTTTCAAAACCAACTTTAACATAGTTCCTGCTTTCAAAATAGGTGTAAACACACCATTTTCCATTTCAAAACAATTCCAAAAATTTGGTTCAACCATTTCAAAAATCAAAACATTCCCTCTTTATTAGAAAATCATTTCTCAAAAACTTTAAGTTTCTTAGAACCATGTCATTTTTTCTTTAAAACTAAACTTCTGATATTTCAAAACTAAAGGACAGAAGACAATATGAGAGGAAACTAGTTTTAGTGGGTGACGTGGACATATTGTTGGAAGCCATAATTCAATAACTTAACCATCACAGAGAGTGTTCTAGGGCAATATCCCTGTCTCCACATGGATTTCTAGGCCCCACGAGCTCACAGATACCATTAACCCAACTCTCTTTTTATTTCCGCTAATCATCGTCAAACCAAGAAAACCAGAGGACTCAGATAAATAACAACTTCCCTTGGTGACTTGAATCATATAATGAGGTGTGATGATCAATAACACTACCCATAACCATAATAACAAGTCTCAAAAATCCTAACTCTAGACTATCCCAATTGTTCCCCAAATAACATGACTCAAATAGTTAACCTGAACCTCCTTTAATACCATTTTGTCACGAACCAAATCTGGTCGGCATTAAAACCAGCACCTGACCCAACCCATGATAAGTACCTAAGGGCGTTCCCAATCCCCATGGTCTAGAACAAGTTCCTGGGTATCATAAAATGAAAGTTTGGAATGATTTATCTGAGTTTATAAACATACAACAACAAACAAACACAATAAACCAAATCTAGATTTTTCAAACTAAACCAACTTTTATAAAAATTAAGAACTGAATTACATAGTTTAAAACAATTTTTAAAGACTAATAAAAAGGAACAAAAACAAAAATGGACATCCCAAGAACCTCTACAAGGAAAGAGGAACCACTGTCATCATTCTCCACAACACTGCACCACGATGGACCGCTAAAAACCCAAACCACTGGCACAAAAGCTGTACCCAAACCTGTAGAAAAAATAACCAAGTCTACTTACACCCAAAGGTGTAAGTAGGGTGTGAGAAAAATCCTAGTAGGATACCACCACTAAGAGATTCCATGTGATAAACCTTTAAATATGAAAATCTTGCAAGTTTTGTAAACAAGAAATGCTAGTTACAATTTCTAAAGGATGCAACTTTAAATAAAAACAGTTTTCAAGTGGGCTATTTTAAAGAATAAAAACTTTTAAAAATAATTCCAACACTATTTAATTTTCAATACAACCATAATTTATGCCTACGATAAGCAAAAATCATCCAATGAGCACAAGCAATAGGAAATAACCCCTAGGCACTAACTCGTTGTGGGTCCCAGGTACCTCTTATCTCAGTAAGAGTAACCATCACAATATCCATTATCATGTACATGATCCACTATTAGGGATCATACCCATAACCTAGTGGTCTCCCAACATCATCATCATCATATTTTAGTTATTGTTTTCATCTTCAAAATTTATATGTGAAACTGAGGCCAAACCCCACGGGATCACTAGCATACTAGTACACGTCCACCCACCTAGATACCCAGGTTTCCCTCTTGTTCTCAAACAAGTTAAACAAGCCATTAAATATAATTTGAAAATTAAAATACCACTTCCACATCAAAAATTAACAAAACATCCCCCATGTATATCACGCAAGTCACATAATCCACTTTTTCATTCAAAGGAATTTTGAAATCATACTCACACCAATATAACCCACAACACTTTTCACATTTCTTTAACACTTCCAAAAATCATTTAATTTTTTTTATAAAACCTTTAAAAGACATTCCAAATCACTTAATATCCCAAAAAATATCACATAATACCCTTCTAACCTTCAAAATTAATTTTATCATCAAACTCACACAAAACAGTCCACAAACATGTTTCACATCCACACCACAATTTAGTAAAACATTTCAGCAATTTATAAATCATTAAAAAAATGTTTGACATATTAAATTACCAATTTAACTTTCAAAAATCAATATTAGGTGAACACACTCACCCAAATAGTACATATAAACCCTTTTTCCACATTGTTTAACCAAATAAAACATTTACAATTTTCATAAAACAAACCCAAGGTGTGTAACTATATCTTGCACACAAAACCCATTTCAAAACCCTCTTTCAAGGAAAAAACCACTAAAAAACAACAAAATTTAGTCCAAGAAACATTTAATAAACCACTCTCAAGTTTTATAAAATTACCTCAAATAATTCCACAAAAGATACACATGAAAGACACACATTTTCATAAACACGTTCAAGAAGTATAAAAAGGTTTTACCCATAAACCCCACTCAAAAACCCCCCTTTTGAGGCCCACATAACACTAAATAATTAGCCAACCAGAATTGGAATCCCCTTTTAATATCCAATAAATCACTTCCACATTTTATAAAACTACCACAAAATATATCACATGAGTTACATTTGAAAAATACACAACTTCAATAAAAAATGTAACTTTAATACTAAATGATTTACTAATGATACCAAAAATGGTTTTTACACCACAAAAAACATATGAGGAATATGAAAAATGAGTAAATACAACAATATAACTCATAAATAATTGTTTACACATGGAACCACCTACCTTTTGTGTCGAAACCCTAAAATCTTGGTGCAAAACATCAACCGCACCACCGCCGCACCTCAAGGAAGTGAAATATAACCTAAAAACATAATATTTGACCAAGATGAAACCAAATCAAACCGTAGGTTCGAACCCTAACTTTTGGAAATTTTAGAACTCATGAAAGGGTGAAAAAAACCCTAAGTAAAGGATAGAAATCAAAGGGATAATTACTTACTTGCATAATTTTGATGTTTCCCCCATCAAATATCCCTTAAAAAATGAGTCCCAAGGGAGGTATAGAGAGATTAGAGGATTTCCATGGAGGTAGGGCACGAAATGGGGAAGAATGGGTCAAATTTGGGTTTATTTCGGAATGGAAAAGTTGGAATTACAAAATGTTTTTAATGACCTATACACCCCTGCACAGTTTGCCTGTATGGTTTAGTAAACCGTGCGGCATAACCATGTGGCCTATTCTGGCCACCCAAAACTAAGCCATTATCCTCCAATTTTAGGGGGGTCCAAGGAAAAAACCAAGGGGGAAATATAGGCCAAGTATATGGGAGAAAAAGTACCAAAATAAACCATCCTTTTCACCCTAAAACTCATCCAACTCAAGGGAATAGACCACCTCAACAACTTCACCCACAAGTGGTGCCACTAGGAGTGTCACAAAACACTAATGAAAATTTAGGCTATAGCCATGGTTTGAAACCGGTGCTATAAGACCAAAAACTGTGGCTATAAGACCAAAAACCGTGGCTATAGGTTATAGCCACGGTTCAATGAACCATGGCTGGTATTGGTGTGGCTATATGCCAAGTCCTATAGCCATGATTTAAAACCGTGGATAAAGCCTTATAGCCACAATTCAAACCATGGATAAAGCCCTATAGCCACGGTTTTAAACCGTGGCTAAAGCCTTATAGCCATGATTTGAAACCGTGGAAGAAGTTAAAACACAAGCAGGTTTTATAGCCACAGTTAGAAATCGTGGATATAGGTTAAAGTTCAATAAAAAAACACAGCAGGCCTACAATCCTGCCTTCCACCCACATGCTGGTCCCCCTGCCACCCCCACCCTACATGTCTCCCTAATATTTTCCATCTGGCTCTACCCCTTCCATTCCCCCTACCTTTTTTCCCATGGTTCCCCACCCCCTCCCCTGCACAGACACCCCCTTGGACAGATAGACAACCCTGGACACCCCCTCCCCTAGACAGACACCCCCCAGATAGACACCCCCACCCTAGACAGACACCCACTCCCCTGGATAGACCCCCTGCCAGTCCCCCCTGTCTGTCACCCCCCTGGACACACCCCCACCCCCTCCCTTGCATAGACACCCCCACCCAGGACAGACACCCCCCTAGATAGAAAGACAACCCTGGACACCCCCTCCCCTGGATAGACCCCCTCGGACAGACACCCTCCCTCTCCTGGACAGACCCCCCTGGATAGACACCCCTGGACACCCCCCAGACATACACCCCCTCCCCTGGACAGAACACCCCCTCCCTGGAAAGATACCCCTAAACACCCCCTCCCTGGACAGATACCCCTATACACCCCCCAGGTAGACACCCCCCTCTCCCGGATAGACACCCCCTCCCCTGGAAAGACACCCCCTAGACAGAACACTCCCCCTCCCTTGACAGACACCACCTCCCCTGGACAGACACCCCATGGAGACTCCCCCTCCCTCCTAGACATCCCCCACTCCCTTGGATAGACACCCCCTGGAGACTCCCCCTCCCTCCTAGACATCCCCTACTCCCTTGGACAGACACCCCCCCTGGACCCCCCCAGACACTCCCCTACCGCCTCCCACCTGGACACCCCCTCCCCTAGACAGACACCCCCTGGAATGCTAATACAGTTGACCATGAAATTTTAAATCAAAGACAAAAACTAAAACAAAAGACATTACAAAGACCCCCATCTAGGACACTGCCCCCTCCTGGACACCCCTCCCTCCCCTGCCACCCCTCCCCTGGAAAAACACCCCCTGGTGACTCCCCCTCCCTCCTGGACACCCCCTCCCTTGGACAGACACCCACCTGGACCACCCTGGAAACTCCCCTTCCCCCTTCATCCTAGACACCCCCACCCCTGGACAGGCACCCCCCTAGAATGATAATACAATTGGCTATTCAATTTGAAATCAAAGACCAAAACTAAAACAGAACACATTACAAATCCCCCCCTCCTAGACACCCCTCCCTCTGCAAAGCCCTGGACACCCCCCTGGACAGACACCCCCCTGGAATGCTAATATAGTAGGCCATGCAATTTGAAATCAAAGACAAAAACTAAAACAGAACACATTTCAACCCCCTGGACGTACAACCCCCCTGGAATGCTAATACAGTTGGCCATGCAATTTGAAATCAAAGAAAAAAACTAAAACAGAACACATTGAAACCCCCCTACACCCTATGTTACTCATTATATCATTTTTTAAGGATTCCAAATTCTTAACGGGTTCACCAATCCCTGAATTTGATGCCCAATGATACTCATCCTATATATGTTGAATGAGAATGAATTCATCTCAGTTTCATCAATTTTTTTCCGTAGGTTTACTTCAAGACCATTGTGTTAGACTACACCAGTATGTTCATGATCCTTGTCTCAATTTCGTAATTTTTTAAGGAAATCATCATGTCACCACAAGAGTGATGATGATGGAACCTTTCATTGAAATGAGAGTATGGGAGTTTAAAACATATCTTTATGGTTTTCATTTCCCAGTTCATATTTCTATTATATAATAAACACATTCCCATGAATCTTGTTCTTGATTCCATATCCATGTGGACATCAGTTAATAATGTCACTTTATTCCTTATCAAGGTGACAACCTAATGATCAAAGTTGACTATAATTTCAACTACATTGTATATTTAGACAATCCCATAAATATCTTTCTCATTTCTAGAAGTGAGGGAATCTTATGCTTTACACATATAAGTAAAGGATGGATATTCAGTTATGATCTGGGAAAGAATGCTGTTATATCTTCTTTTGTCAATCCATATAGACATCTTAGGAATACGCAGTCAGTGGAATACTTTGGAAGCTATTTGTGAGTACACGATCAAGGAGAGAGACAATTGTGAGACCTTTGTTTGCTGTTGGACAACACCAGTACAACTGCGATGCAATCGCAGTTGGAAAAAGCAAGAACTGGAGGACATTGCATGCATTCTTTATGACAATGCTGACAACATTCTTTTCTTTTCCAATACCCATGAACATAAACAAAGTCATCTTCCCATTTCATAAAAAAACCATCCCCCCTGGATAGCATCCACCCCCCCATATCCCTTCCACCCCTTTCACACCCCTTTCCCCCCTACTGGACCCCCTTGGACAGCAGCCCCCCCTTCTGCTGGACCCCCCACGACAGCATCCCCCCTGCTGGACCCCCCTGGATAGTAGAAACCCCCTGATGGACCCCCTGGATAGTAGCCCCCCTGCTGGACCCCCTGGACAGAAGCACCCCCACTGCTGGACCACCCTGGACAGCAGCCCCCCTATTGGACCCCCCTTGCACCACCCCTACTGGAAGAAATTATGATTAGTCAGTCTCAACATTGATCACAAGACTCATTGAATACTATCACTGCGAACCGCTGTGGGGTGTCATCCTGAAGCATGTCCAAATCACGACATTACTACGGCGTGACAGCGGCGTGACCGCAGCGTGATCGCAGCGTGACCGCGGCGTGACTGTGGTGTGACCGTGGCGTGACCGTGGCGTATTGGCCCATTCCAGCGACAACCGTGGGGTATCATCTTCCAAACAGGAGTGAAGGGAGTGGGAGGAGGTGGGGCAACATTCTGGCCATCGCCCCGCCGACAGAAATTGTGATTAGTCAGTATCAACATTGATCCCAAGACTCATGGAATACTATCACTATGAACTGCCGCAAGGTGTCGTCTTGGAGTAGGTCCAAATCACGGTGTGACCACGGTGTGATCGAGGAGTGACTACAGTGTGACCACGGAGTGACCGTGGCGTGACCACGGTGTGTTGGCTCAGTCCAGCGACATCCGCATGGCAGCATCTTCCAGACAGGAGTAAAGGGAGCAGGAGGAGGCACAAAAACATTCTGGTTATTGCACCACTGACAAAAATTATGATTAGTCAGTCTCAACATTGATCACAAGACTCATGGAATACTATCACTGCGAACCGCCACAGGGTGTCGTCCTGGAGTAGGGCCAAATCAAGGCATTATCGCGGCATGATCGTGGCTTGACCACGGCGTGACCGCGACGTGACCGCGGCGTGATCGTGGCGTGACCGAGGCATGACCGCGGCATGACCGTGGTGTGTTTGAACGGTCCAGCGACATCCATGGGGCATCATCTTCCGGCTAGGAGCGAAGGGAGCAGGAGGAGGTAGGGAAATATTCCGGCCAGCGGGGGAAACATTCTGGCCGTCACCCAGCCGACAGAAATTGTGATTAGTCAGTCTCAACATTGATTATAAGACTCATGGAACACTATCACTGCGAACTGCCATGGGGTGTTGTCCTGGAGCAGGGCCAAATCATGGCATGACCATGGTGTGACCGCGGTGTGACCACGGTGTGACCACGGCGTGACCACAGCGTGACTGCGGCGTGACTGCGGCGTGACCGTTGCATGACCGCAACGCGACCGCGGTGTGTTGGCCCAATCCATCGACATCCGCGGGGTAGCATCTTCTGACCAGGAGAGAAGGGAGCATGAGGAGGCATGGCAACATTCCGGTTGTTTCCCTATCGATAGAAATTGTGATTAGTCAGTCTCAACATTGATCACAAGACTCATGGAATACTATCACTGAAAACCACTGTGGGGTGTCATCTTGGAGTAGGGCCAAATCACGACATTACTGTGGAGTGACCGTAGAGTGACCATGGTGTGACAGTGGCGTGACCGCGACGTGTTGGCCCAGTCCAGCAACATCCGCGTGATATCATCTTCCGGCCAGGAGTGAAGGGCATGGGAGGAGGTGGGGCAACATTCTGACCATTGCTCCGCTGGCAGATGATATAACAAATCAACTATTTAATATTCTATAACAAGGGATCACCAGAGAAGGTTGTAGTGAGCGGCATAATGATGCAACGTCTAAAGGGAAACAAAACGATGGAAAAGAATCATACACCCTACAAAAACCATCTACAAATTCATTCACTTTTCCTAAATATGGAAATTTTATTTATAATATTCAAAGCGTGAAATGGAAAGTGTCATGGTCAAGGCATATGCCTACTCGGGCAATGTCATTTGAGTTAAACGAGTATGATAAGACAATTTATATTATTCAAAGAAAACAAAAACTCACTAGCCACAAAACAAACACCAACAAGAGGCATATGAAAGAATCAAAGAAAATCTAAACATGATACAAATAACTATCACTACTCTTTGGTTTAGAAGACAGCGCACCTTCATTGTAGGGGTTTTATTATAAAAGCATGGCATTGCTTTATCACACAATTCATTTAATTATATTTAACATTTATTCTAAAACTCATTCAGCACAAATAAAATGCAATAATTTAAGCAACTAGATCAACATAACTATCACTGTGAGTTTTCACAGACAGCGCACCTCCGTTGGAGGGGTTTTATTATAAAAACATGACTTTATTTATCAAATGAAACAATTATATTAAATAAAACTTATTCAAGATATGAAATTAAATATAATTAAGCAGAATTAAGAAAGAAGATAAATTCAATTTAAATCATTCTTGAATTAAAGATTCTAGAAGAGGGATCCTACCTTAAGGTGGAACCAAACCCTCCACTTCAGCTCTTGGAGCTTTCTAACTAAAATTTGCTTCTCCCCCACTGGGTATACGCACCTTCACACACATGCAAGAGTTCTATTAAGTGGAAGCATGAATGAATTGTTATAAACAAGTAAAAACCAAATTAAGTACTCCCCTATGATGATATGATGCAGTTTTATTATTTTTAATCAGCTAACCATCCTCTTATATTTTTCAGTCAACCTGGATGTTCTCATTGAAGTACCTAAAAAGAAATAAAATTAACATCAAATTCCCATAACTCTATTCCTCATTAGATAACATTAAATAATCAAACCCCCTTGCAACCCCACTTCTGGACACCCCCACCCCTCCCTTCCTGGACAAACCCCCTGGCACCCCCTCCCCTCCTTCCTGGACAGACACCCCCACCTTACACCCCCACCCCTCATTTCTAAACTAATATATTTCCACTTTTAAATTCAAGGATTATTGACATATTACTAGGACATTCTTCATTATAGAAACTTCTTGAAGAGAGGGGCTAGGGTATAATGGGTATGTTTGTCCTGTCATGAATTTTATTTGGATATATAGTGTGTTGGGATCTATGAGCCAAAATAGTGATAAACATTCCATGTCTACTATAATCAGGACTTCATTCCAGAGTTATTGAGAAATTGGACACCAGGGACCAAAAAGTTTCTACTACATCATTGGGAGGTCAGAAATGGTATATGGGACCTCTAACACTTCATGAGAATCTATATCTAGGGAGATATGTATGATGAGCTCCAACTAGATAAGGATGTATGCGATGACAAGGAAGAGAAGCCAAAGATCACATGGGTGTCACAACGCTTGTCCTAGGGGAGAGTGACCAAAAAATACAGATGATGGACATCCATTTCATGTAATGTTTTGGGTATTTTCAGAATGAATCAATGGAAATACATACAGGGAAGTTTTGTCATTATCTAAAGGATATTTAATAAGGCAAGGAGAAATCATTTTATAAAATACTAGAGGAGAATAGATGGTAGTTGTGGGGATAAAAAATGAAGCTCAAGGATCCCATGGTTAGGTTAGCTGTATTTATTACTATTATTATTTGTAGGTGGATGATATCGATTTGGGATGCACACATACGGGTGTGGCTGGGTGACCTTATCATAGAAGAGATGCTAGAGATGAGGTAAGGAAAAAACCTAGTAGTCCCAATGCATGCAAAAATATGTTTTGATACTCAATATAATGTATGAAAATGTATGCACAAATCTGGAACATCAATATTGTAAACTCACCTGAGTATCTCAATTTCTGAGTATCAAATTGGGTGAGGAATGCTTACCTTATTTGGTCAGGAATGGGAAGTTCCACAAAAATTAATAGCTCCAAAAAATGACTACAACGAATGGAAAGACAAAAAATAATAAAAAATTTAAATACCTGTGATTTGATGATCACATGTTATTAATTGTTCCATATTTTCTCACATCCTACAAGAAAAAAAACACATGTATTAAAAATTCTCAGTCCATATAAATTAACACCCAAAAAAACATTGCATTGAGGAACTTACGCAATCCTTCTTAGTAATCATAAAGTATAGGAAAACGCCTCAAAAAAATCCATCATGGATATTCACCATTAATGACCAATACAAGAGTCATATAATAAATGTGAATAAGAGTAAATGAAGGTACAATATAATTTGTTTCATTTTCCCAAAATTATAAGACTGATGCTATGAATGCAAGTATTGGAAATACTATTAATAACAGAGATTTCATGTCATTGACATTACAGATTAAAAGTGAGTAGAAACATAGTATATTAATGAATAAAGGTTATACAATTTTATCATGTATATTAAAAAATTTAAGATGACATTGCATTTTTGATAAATTGAAAGTGCATTATACATGTATAGAAAATGAAAGTGCATAAAGAATATACATACAGGAAATTCATGTAGAATATGAAAAGTGGAAAGCTCTTAATTTTGAGAACCCATGTGTATACAAAATTTATATATATAATAAATATATACAAAACATATGTATAAGAACATCAAAAGTGTATAGCTCTTAATATTAAGAACATTTTTTTGGATTTTCCTGGCACTGAATAATTGCAATTGATTAAATTTTATGGTTAATGTCGCTGGAGGATCCACTGCTTCTGAGGTTTTCCAAGGCCGTCAACTGTGGTTAAGCTCAGTTGGGACTGAAATTATCTATAGACAAATGTGGGTGATTTTTAAGGGCTTCAAAGCATCACGAAAGTGAAATTTTATTCAGGATATCTAATGGAAACCCTATATTAGTTTTGAGAGAGTAGAAACTAGAAGTTGTTAAGATGCCTACTTGATTTGGAATAGTTATTAAAGAAACAATTGGATTTTTTTATTCACTGATCATTTGAAATTTTTGGTTTTAATCATCTTTCTACTGAATAAATTGGTGATTTTAAACTAATATAGGGGTTTATTTTCAGAAAAGGGTAAATGGAATAGGATTTTGTGGATTTTAGTGGTTCTTATACTTCCTGATTTAGAATTTAAGACATTGACGCTAAGTTTTTGGCTGCTATAAAATCAATGAATTCACACAATCATAAGATTCAAGTTCAAAGTTAATAATATTATGGATTATAATTCTTGTTCTTCTAAATTTTAATTTAATTTTCTATCCCATATTTGAGTAATCTCTTATATACAAAAGAACTTGTATGTATACAAAACATGTTAAGAGAAAGAGAAAACAAACATAAAATAAATATATATATATATAGAGTAAAAAAAACTTACATAAATATATGTGGAGGAGCTTTCCTGAAAATTGGAATTAGAGAAATGGATGAAGAGTGATTTGGGAGAAGCAGAAGATGAGGAGATTACAAACCTTCAACATGCTTAGAAAATTATGCTGAAAAAGTGGATGAAACATATGAAATATTTGTAAGCAAATAGGAAGAAACACAAACTTCAGCTGTAAAACCAATTGATGTTTTTACAGATGATTTGATTGTACACAACACCATCCTAATGGAAAAACTTGAAAAAAAAAGTTGATAAACTGATGTTAATTCAGGAATTTTCACTCTCAGAGAAATAGAGAACCGATGATTTTGAAAGGAAATACAAAGAATCCTTGAAATCAAGTGAAAATAGAAAAAAGAAATTAGATGAATCTGAAAGAGAGTCCATCAACTCCAGGATTCTCTCAACAGCGTGATTTAGGAAGATATACTCCATGTCTGGGCAATTTCAAGAGTTAAAAATGATTTTATGTGCTTCATCCTCCACTTCTGTATCTATTCCTGATGACCATGAAGTTGATGTTAGTTATTATAGATCTAAAAAATCATCAACCAACTCCAAGTTCACTTTTACAAACCTATGTTTAGCAACTGGGAATGGATCTCCCTTCAATCCTAATTCTCTACAGATTCTAGTTCAAGACATGTTAGTGACCGAAATTTCAGGTTTTGAAAACTGTGAAAGTATCATAGAGGGTGGATTTGATGACTTATTTTGATGAATTAATATTCCTATACAGTATGTAGTAGTGTTTATGTCCCTACTGATTAAATGCGTTAATCTAGTTAACATTACCCTCTGTCCATGTGGATAAGGCTAGAAGAAGATAGATTTATACTATGTACAAGTTTGATGGAAAATATCAGCTGTCAAATTATTCATTTTTCCTTGTTCTTTTGAAGGAAATGAGTAGGAGGGTGACTGTAAATCACCATGCATGATAATTGTGAGTTCAAATTACACTAGTAGGCCTATAAACTAACTTTTAATGAAAGGGAGAATAAAGGATTAAAAAGTAACACTTATTATACATAATTAGTGTTCTATTTTGATAATGGAAACATTATCACTTGGCTAGATTAAGACAATGGATCTTGAGCACCAGCAACATGGACATGGCTAAGGGCAACATAAAAAGCTATCTAATATTGTTTCATGGCCTCCAGGTAATACTCATGTGTGTTATACAAGAAAAATTTAATGTATGTGAAAGTTTTTATTGGTCACATGTATGTTCATAGAAAGAATAGATTAAGGCAGTTTTCATCATCATGTGTTTCTTTTTTGCTTTTTTAACATGATATTAGACCTAACCCGAATCCGACCATCCCTACCACTTGGATAATTTCACCCCTTAACTTATGTGGTGTAAAAAAAGGGAGGTATGCAAGGATTACCATAGGTTCTTTGACTTGTAAAATATGCAGATAAGATGAAGATTCCACAACAATCCCAGTTTTGGTGAACATCATGGGGGTTCAAATATTTCTAAATCCAAAACCAATAAATCTCAAATGACTTTAGCATAAAAAATGACCACATAAAACTTTTAGAACTTAAAAAATTTCTCTATCCTCTTTCCCAATGAAGTATATATGTCCATCACATAAGGCATCAACATAGATCATAGTCCCAAGGCATCAATAAACTTATATGAGATAAATTAATTGGATACACATATGTCAAATAATTATAAAGATATATATAAAACAATGAACATAATCCCTATGAAATTTGATGGCCCCACATCTAACTCATATAGATTATTCTTTCCCACATACAAGTCCCTAGACTCAGGACCACTCTAAGATTTATTCAAAAAATGATAGTTCCTTTCACATAAGAATGAGATCATGCTCCCTTTGATTAATTTGACTGTACAAGGGAACCCTTGGCATTAGTGGAACCTACTTTACTACCCTGAAGAAAGTACTTGAAATACCACTAAAGAAGTACCAAGAATATACACTGGTGTAAGGTCCTCATAGTTTCTTATAAAGATTGTTTGGTATGTATGTACCTCCCACACTGATAACACATGAATTTCTTTTTACTTGAGGAAGCTACTGGAATAAGGTTTGCAGGACATTATACACTCCCACTACTGTCATGATTCAAATAATTTATCTTCTTATTTTACCTAAAGAGTAACTCTAGATTACGACCATAATAGTTAGATAATGTCTCAATCTAATTAGCCCTACAATATCTACCATGTCAATAACCACCTTTTTTCCACTTCATCAAGGTGGGAAAACACAATAGAATAATCCCAGAACAAATTCCTAACATCAAACCCATTTTAAAATGATGTTCTTTCATGTATTAATTTGAAAGGATATGGGGTTAAAGATGTACTGTTTTGGTAAATTGATTGGGCTACTTCATGATGGATCAATCACCCTTATCCAAAATCATGAGCTCTTTGGCGTCTCCACTCTTAATATCTCCAGGTAAAATTTCTATTCAAACATTTTTTTAACCCAATTCAAGTAAGATATCCATGAAGTTTAGCCATCACTACCAAGTCCCACTATCTTCTCCTCATACCTTGTAATATATAAGTTTCAAATCACACCATTGACATCATAGGGGTCTTGAGAAATTAGATGTTATATTCAATATTTTCCATCCATTTTTCTAATTATTGAGGCCCCAGATCACCCTTAAACACATGAAAATTTTTCTTTGTGAACTCCTGGGACAAATCTATCAACTAGAGTTTCCATGATTCAAAAATTTTATTAAGATACTAAATGGTTATGTTCACTAATTTTATGAGATAAGGGTCTATAGGAGGATCGGTTGGTGGAGTGTTCTCTATAGCTTCCTCCCTCTGGTTCTTAAAGTTCCTTGCATAAGGCATGATATAAATATATAAAACAAAAAAATCCAATAAATAAATAATTTATTTAAAAAGGATTCTAATAAAAATATGCCAGGGAATCATCCAAAAAAAACATAATAGAAATAAAGAATCTAAAATTTCCTAAAATTACTCACTACAAAAGGCAACAACACAAAATCCCAACCGCCCTAGTAACTCAAGGTCAGGAAAAATAAAATTTGGCTAGAAAATACCCCTCACCATCACAAGAGTCCTGGAATTATTAATCCAAACTACCACACTACCCTTGATAACTATATGGGATTAGATAATATTTTGAAAAAAAAAACAACCCTAGTCAATCTTCCATGTCACTTAAGTCATCTCGCTACATAGCTCAAAGTGTGTTCTCAATCACCTAGGGATAGATAGTAGCACCAGGGTAATAATGATAACCCATGAGAATAATTTCAACCTCAAAGTAAAAGAAAATATTCCAAGGATTCCATTCATATTGTGCAACAACAATACAGCAGGATCCAAATAAGTAATTATTGCAGGGATAAAATCATAAAATTGTATGTTCATGGAAAAAATATTGTTTACTATCTAACTAAACACATATTCTAACAAAATAAAAATCCGTTTATATGGGATATGGGATTGGGGAAAGATAAATTCATAAATATAATTCATTTGCAATGGTATATAAGGGAAAAAAATCAAAAATAACCACCTTGTTAACTATAATCTTGTAAAAATGAACTGTGATAGGAACCCTAGCTTGTTATCCAGATGAAATTAAATAGAGGGTATGAGGTATGAGTTTTGGATGAAAAATCGTTGAAGGGAGGATTTACTTAGTGTCCACGTTAGTGATAAATTTCATGAGAAAGTGGATCTCAATGGTAAGGCTGGGTTTGGGTAAGAAATCAGGGAGGTGGGGTGGCTAGGTCAGAGGAGGATGATCTCGTGGTGGTGGGGTAGCTACATTAGAGGAGGACGACCAAATTTGGTGTGGCCGAGTCAGAGTAGCTGTGAGCAGTGGCGAGCTTCATCGGAGGAGGAGGGTTGTAGTGAGGCAGGGGGCATCGGAGCCACGTCGGTAGGGAGGTGGGGAGGTCGTGTCCACAGGGAGGTGGGTGTTGGAGCCACGTCAGTAGGGAGGCATCAGAACCACGTCGGAGCCGCGTCGGCGGGGAGGTGTTCTGACTGTGTCGGAGCCGAAGGGGGAGGAGGAATCGTGAGGGAAGGATGGGGAGGAGGGGAGTAGGAATGCCAAGGGAGGAGGAATGGTGGTGGAGTAATCTCTGAGGGAGGGAGAAGGGTTTTCTGGTGGGAGAGGAAAGTCGTGATGGAGATAAAAAATTTGACGACCTATTGCCACACCCACCTTATAACCCGTAGCCATATTTCACCTTATAGCCATAGATCATTTAAACCATGGCAATAGATCCATGTCTATAAGTTATTTTTCTAGTAGTGAAACCAACTCCAAGACACCACAACCTAATACCATCCTTTTAAAAAAAGAGGAGGCCAAGTACCATAGAAGACCCCCAAGACTAATGTCATAGATCAATAATACATGAGAAACCAAAATTTCAGACCCGAAACACCTTGAAACCAAGAGAAATCTAAGAACCGAAATAATATTTGAATCAAAGCATGGAATTGAAAATCCGGGTGTGACAGTATCTATAAATATAAATCATAAAAAATTTCCTGGAATCTTGTGGAAAGGAAACATAATGAAGGGGTGAGATCATATGCTCAGTAAGAGAATGTATATAATGAAAGAAAAATAAGGCATGAATAATATGCTAGGAATAAATGATGATCAAATAATGCCATATAAATGATCACATGAGTTTAAAACTTATTGATAGATATAAAATCTATTAAAATAAACTCATGGACATTAATAAATAATTTTAGAATGATGGAATTCATAATTCTAGACATTTAAAACTTAATATCAATGCCTTGTTCTAAGACATCTAAAAATACTATCAAGGCTTCATGACAAGAAATCTACATAAAGGGGTAAGAGCTTGGCCAAATATCCAATATAGTTTGTCTCATGAGACCGACCAATGCATTAAGGGAATATTTAATTTCCCCCCCCCACCAATTACTTAAAAATTATAATTCATTCATCATATAAATAAACAAAATAACTTAATCAACATGCCTAAATAATCAATAATTGTCTATATTGGAAGAACAAGCATATGAGATATCAATACTTTCTCTAGTCAAGATAATCATAAATCATTCAAAGAAATATGGTGGATGGTATAATAATAGTATAACCTCAGTAAATAATAATACTCACTAAATTGTGTTGACATATATGAAAATAATTTCAAAATATCATTGGAAAATTTCTTGAGAAAAATACCCTTTTGAACTATGAAAACACTTATTTAAAAATCTAAAAATTTCCTAATTATTAAGGAAGAAATTTTATTTGAAAATAAAGTTTTAAAATTTTAAAGTAATATTCAAATTAATAAGCGATCATGATGGTGGGAAATTTTATTCATTCTGTATAATTTAAAAAAAACATTACTTTCCCACTTTTATAAAAAGATAAAAAAGTACCTCATTCGGAAAACAAAAAGAATATTCCATTTAAAAACTTTTGTAAAAAAGTCAAAAATGGGTAAAAATTCCTTTAATAAATCATTGGAGTATGTTAAAAACACATTTTTATACATTTTATGGAAAATATGTACTTGAAAGAGAAATATTCTCGGCCGAGTAGAAAAATTAGGTTGATTTTCCTTAATAACATTATTTCAATATCTTGGGTACTTGAACAGTAGAAAATGAAAGGAAAATTTTTAATTTAATTAAATAACCATAGGGGGATAAAATATATTTGTTTAAATATATCAATATCAAATAAATCCCCCAACATATACTTAAACATAAAAAATCTCAAATAATGATGAGATTGTGAAGTAAATCCTTACATCTGGTTTAACTTCCTTCATATGTGTCATAACCTCATGTATAATAAGTATAGAATTATTATAAATATATTATAGAACCATAATAATATATATAATTCCATATATGATTTACTTATAACCTTTCATCACCCTTTTGTTAATAATTATTTTCTAAAATCACTATTCTGGGTAATCACTGCTTTGTTTTTCACGTATGTTTGGGTTTGGTAGTGTAACACCACAATAATTTACAAATAAATTTAATATAGAATGAATGAAACACTAAGTCTCTACAAAACAACACTTTGTAATAAATTATACAATAAACTTAATTTTTTCTTCTTCTGTGATTTGAATTTTGAAAAATGGACATACATGCTTGCGTTCAATATGATATTTGGAGTCTAATAGAATCAACTAATTTTTTTGGTGAATAGTAACATACCCTTATGAATAGTAATATACCCTTATGAATAGTAACATGAACATTATGAATAGTAATGTACTCTTATGAATAGTAACCTCACCCATGTAATTATAAATAAAATTTAGGCACCTTATAAATGAAAATGAATATTTTAAACATTAATAATTAAGTGTTGGTATTTTTGTGAGTAATAAATATTTAATTCAAAATTTTAATTAATAAATTTATTTAAAATAAAATTAGATTTAATAAAATTTATTTCCAAATAAATATTTTGTTTCCCTATGAATTTAGGTTAATTTTATGAGACCTTAGTTAATTCTTGAAAGTATTATAAAATCAGTTTTAAATTTATAATATGTATTTTTCAAGTAAATAATGATTTTAGTTAAAAATTAAATTTATATTATTTAGAAAATTATTTTGATAAAATGGAGTTCTTTTTTGAATTATACATGTCAAAAAATGGTTTGGGTGAATTTTTGGGATTTTTCTGAAATATTTGAATTTTTGGTGAATAGTAAAATTTGATAATTTACAAAATATACTAAATAAGTGAATTTATGCATCATGATTGAGTCATTTATGATTTAAATTACCATTAGTTCAAAATAACATGCATTTTTTACTATTTTTTGTCACAATAATCAACACAATTGGTTTCTTTGAAAATATACTAAAATAATGAGTAAAATAATGGGAAAACCCTCCTCTCCTCCACTACAAACCCCCCTCACTCCCTCTTCTCTTCACTCTTCATAAGACATTTTCCTTGTATGAATTATACCCAAATATCCTCCCAATATCCTCCCCTATGTCTATCAGACCTTGGTCTCATAAAAATACAAAAACCTCTCCCCTAAAGAGGCTCTCAAGGAAGATATACCCAAGAGGTAAATTCCTCTTATTTTCATGTTCCTTTGTTTGCTTTTCTATCCTCACCTCCTATCATCAAAATTTTATGATAACTACAGTAACTTAAATTTACTAGAACTTTGTTATGATAATGGAATAATTCATCATTATCTCTCTTTTCCCCTTCATTTATACTAGAAATGAAAACACCACCCGAGATGTATTAATTTATCACATTCAAGGATGATGGGTTTTCAATTTCTTTTACCATCTTTAATTCTGGTCATGAAACTATTTTTATGGTTGAAAAAAACTATAATATATTTATTATAAATTATTTAAGGTTCTGTAATCCTTTTTTACACATGATATTAATTTATAAATCAAAATGAGTTTGTTGTGATAAAAAACTGCTAATTAACCCAATCAATTATCATTAAAGTTTTATATAATGATTCATCTTCAATCCCAATAACCAAATGAATTTTAAAACCATTAAATATTCTGGGTTTTCACTTATAAAATTTAACTTCTATTATAGATGACCATTCTCATTCTCATCTTTATCCATACATGAATATAAGTAAACCGATCATGAAAACCAAGGAAGAAAACGCTCCCAGACAATAAAATTGAACCTCTTAAACCCATAAAGAAGGCCATGAATGAACTTAATAAGGCTATAATAAATAAATTACATAGATAATAGAATCTAGAAATATTAATTAATGAATTTAATTTGGTAATCCAGGACACTAAGATCAAGTGAAGAACATCATTGGACTTATGGTAAGGGGTTTCCTCATCTCACTTCCATTATTGTGAGATATCCCTTATTCACTACTATTACATGCGTATGGTGTATGTATACTTACCATTTATGTAAAATATCATGAATAGATTTATTTTTATGGTATTAAATATATAATTTGAAGATTATTAATTTTGGGGCATATGAATCAGTTGATTACAAAGTGGTAAGGGTTTTCCACCTGAACCTCTATTTTCATTCGGGTTACTTTTATTGTCTAATAACCCCAATAAAATTATTATGTATTATTATGTACTCCACATTAATTATGTTTGAGTGTTCTATATATTTTTACCAACCAGAATCCTTCTTTATTTTATTTGGATTTACATGTTTTAAAAGGACCTTTAAAAAATTCTTCTCGAAATATAAGCCCGATTCAAGGGAACTTCTCAAATTATGACCTATTTTGAAGTGTACTATATAATCTATTTTAAGTCATAATTATATTTCTAGAATAAAAAATTTTATAATGAAAAACTACCTTGGTTAATTTATGTATTTATGAAAGAAAACATAATTTTTCGATTTAAAATCTCTTTAATATTTTCCTTAAACCATACTAAAATGTTTTATTTTGAAAGCTTCTTTAACAACTCTTTTTACATGATGGGACAAGATTTATACCTAAAATATAATTTAAATGTTATCACCTTTTATTTTCTAGGATATACATTTTTACAATCTTATTTCATGTTTTATACAAATATTTTTTCAAAATAACTCTTCTTTCTAAGGTAAAAATGAATTTTCTCATCTTGCTTTAACTTTTATGAGGTATATTCCTTGTTCACCACTTATTCCATGTATGTGGTGTATGTACTAACCTTTGTTATATCATATAAAGAGTTTCCTTATTCTCGTGATATTTAAAGGGATTATGATTTGAATGTTTCAAGGTGGTATGAGACACTTTAGAATGTTTAAGGATTATTTCCTCAAGAATTTGTCAATGGTCTCATTTAAAAATATCTTCATCTTTGTCAACATCCTTTGTTGAATCTTATACTTAATTCAGGTTCATCTATTATGATATAATCTAAAATATGTGTTTAAGGGTTTCTTATTAGTTTGACTATGGATGTGCTATCTTGATACCATTCACCATATTATTCCTAATGGTTAGTTTTATGTTCAATGATAGAGGAAAGTTTTTTACATTTCATATGTTAGTTTCAATATGAATGTATATGGTAATTATGTTCAATACTTTCACATGAGGAATTAATTTAACTTAATATGTGATGGGTAGGGCCCACTATAACCACTCGATGCATCGATATGTCTCATGAGACAAATAGATATGGACTTGGTCGAGGCCTTGCCCATTTTGAGATATGGTTTTGGCCAAGGCCTTAATAATTTTTAGATGTCTTGATAGAGGCCTTGACAATATGTTTTAGAATGTCCAAAATATGAATTTCCCTTATTATGAAGCTAGAAGTTCACAGTTCATGTGGTTATTCGACTAATATAATACCCATGTTTATGTTTTATTATGGAAAAATTTACTGAGCTCATATTATTACCATATTGTATTCCAATTCATTTTTAAAGGCATGGGTTTTCAATTATTCACCATGCCTAATGTTTATGTTTATGATATATTCCACTGTATTGTTTACCCTTATTGAGCATCTTAGCTCACCCCTTATTATGTTTCATTTTTTCCAATACATGAAGAGGTATAATATGTTTGAATTTTAGGTATAATCTTAGAGTTGTGGATGTTCCCAATGAAAATTATATGTTGTTTTTCATTTCAAGTTGTAATGTTGAACTTATGTGTGTATCTGGTTTTCCAAATCTAATAAAATATTCATTCCTTTGGGATATAACTTTCTTGTAATCATTCCAATGTAATAAAAAATGCACCGGCTCTGGGTAATTGGGGTCCGGGAATTATAGTTGGTATCATAGGAAGTTTAGTAGAAAACATGAAAACTATATTTAGAAAATGTTGATTAGAGAACAATGACCAAAGATAGTCTTTGAGGATAAGTATGCATGAACATCCTATAATTTTGGTAAGGAAGATATTATTTGGATATTCTAGCAAATACATCTCTATCTGGATACTATAAGTGGACATGGTTTTGGCATAGATGTACCTAGGAGTAACAACTCTAACAAGGAGTTTCGGGATTGACCTGGGGTATACTGGTACATGAAAACTGGCCTTACTACGCACCTAGTTTGACAATCCTAGGGGATATGCTTAGGATAATTCATATTTTCTTTACCCAACAATATGAAGGATTTATACCCCCAAAGTAACCAAAGTATATGGTTTTAGGGTTTACGATGCATTAAATTATGCTATGTTTAGAGTTATAGAGAGTTCATAATTTTATGAGATAATATATTATATGGAATTGATTAGAAATGGTTCTTATCAGAAGGAATGAGAACTTCACCAATGTACGTGATGTAAAGAGTAAGAAGGATCATATCTCTTATGGTCTTAATCCATAATTTCGATGGAATATAGTCTCCCAAGTATACTCATCGTATGAGGAAATAGTATCATGTGTTAACAAGATATGTAAAGAATTCTATGAGTCCTATGTCTTTGAAGGGAAGTAATAAAAGAAGAGTATGGACGAGAAACAAATAGATAAAGGGAAAAAGAGAAAGAATGGTTTGGTAACGTCCCGGTTCCAGATGCCACACAACAGGTGCCCCAAACCCGGTTCGCCACGTGACCTCAAGCACATTTCCCCAAACGCCAGAGGCTGCTGACTAGCAGTGAGGGCCTAGGTCTAATAGTGGGAAAACTATGCTCTCATTTGTCAAAGTGTAGCGCATCGGAATAAAAAATAAAACATACAACAAACAGCAGAAGCAGTAAACCATACACAACTGAAATAAACAACATCAGTGGATATAACCAACAGTATATAAATGATGATGCTACATGTCTCAAGTTCTAAGAAAACATCCAGAACATGTTATACATCAATACGATACAACCAAAAGCAGAGTACAACAAAACAAAGCAAAACAGCTGGAAGGGGCATCACAAGCCTAGGCTCGGTCCCATTCCCTCCTATTCCTCAGAAGAAATCATGTACCTGTATAGGGACTCTTTCCCCTATCTACACCTGTAGAAACGTAATCTGTTTGGGCCAAAAAGCGTGACCCAAACAGGGTGTGAGAAATATATCTCAGTAGGCACCCACCAAAGGCCCGTACCCAACTGCGTGTAAGCATGCAACAACAGTGTGCAATATTAAAATGCAATAAAGTAAGCAGTACTGAAAAGTAACTAACTTAAAAATTAAATTTCCATTTTATTATTCATTTAATCCATTAAATTTAGTATCATTCTATGCTCAACAGCACCAAGCCCTCAGACCAACCAGTATCTTGCCCTCAGGCTAATATAGCGAACCACACCCTTAGGCTATACAGAATCTAACCCGCAGGTATTGCCCTCAGGCGTAACTGAAATTTCCCTCAGGTGTAGGAAGTGTCTCCCTCAGGCACAGAAGTCAAGCCCTCAGGCACGAAAGGTTGCCCTCAGGAGAAATAACGACTGCCCATGGGCTAAAACAGTCATGCCCTCAGGCTAATACAGTACAGTGCCCACAGGCTAATCACAAAAACTCCCTCAGGATAAACAGGTAACCGGGCCATGCCCAACAGTTAAACAAGAAGTAAACAATCAATTACTCTAAAGGCAATTCTACAATTACTACTTTAAAGTCATACCCTCGGCTATCTTGGCCAAACGGCTAAACAGTGGAACACACCCCCGGGGTGGTTTCAGATCCAAGAAACGATCTCAACCAGCATTTTTTTATCACAATTTAAACACCTAAACAATTCTAGGAATTAAATATATCAACGGCCTCAGCCATACAACACCCCAACATGGGTTTGTGGCATGAAAACGCACAAAACACACAACAGTTGGAAAACTAAACACCAATCCACCTACCTTAAACGCCAACGAACTTTATACCCGAACTCCGACTCTAGAAACGCGCAATAACGGCATAGATCTGATGAAGAACAAAACCCATTCAAACGTAAATAACTTATGTTAGGAGAATAATTGGTAAGAAACACGCTAGTAGAAGAGAGGGCTTACCCGTGCGGTTCCAACGAGATCATCCAAGGCGGAAACCGATTCCAGATGAACACCCGACGGATCTTCAAAGGTCTGACCTCCTCCCTTGGCTCCAAAACGGCTCAAATGCCTCCTCTTCCAAAAGAGGAGGCTACTTCCTGTTTTAAGCCGAAAAAACAAAGTATACGGCGTGTAATTTCAAGTACATGGCATGTACTCCTTTCATTTAACTATTCACTTGGAAACTTTCTACCAGCACGACACTGTTTACCTGCCGACAAGAGTACACAGCATGTACTCCTGAGTACATGGCATGTACTGCCGCCCAACTGGCGGCTGCTCCACCGCCTTACTATTTTGTCCTACTGACTAACTACACGGTGTGTAAAGGACCACTACACGGCGTGTAGTCAGTTCCTATACCCTTTGTCGCGGGAAAGGCTACACACCCCGTGTACTCATCCCTACACGACCAGAAGTACACGGCGTGTGGAAAAATTACACGGCGTGTAGTTCCAAAATTTAGGATTTTTCCCATTTTCCATATTTTTTTTAAAAACACTTAAGGAAAAGGAAAAAGAAGAATCCTGTACCTCAAAGAGAAGAACCGGGTTCTTAAAAACTTCCCCCCTTATAGCAATTCGTCTCCGAATTGCCCTTCCAAGGGTGGAGAAGATATATCCGTGAACAACTCCAGCCACTGAGCACGTACATCGGCCTCCCGCTCCGAGGTCTCATCCTGCACTCGGCCATGCTTCCATAGCACCCATACGAGAGGAACTGTCTGGCCTCGGAGAACCTTCGTGCTCCTACCAATGATACGAATCAGATGCTCCTCAAAGGATGCATCTGCCTCTAGCTCAACCTCCTCAGGCTGAAAAACGTGATACGAGTCTGAATGATAGTGACACAACTGGGATACATGGAAGACGTCATGCATGGCTCAGTACCGCTATGGTAACTGCAACCGATAAGCAACCGGCCTGACTCTCTCAAGAATCTCAAATGGTCCCACATACTGTGGTGAAAGTTTAACCTGTCTCCTAATCCGCTTGTGTCCCAGCATCGGAGAAACACACAAGAAAACCTGATTCCCAACCACGAACTCCAAAGGTCGTCTGCGGCGATCAACATAAGATTTCTGACGAGATTGCGTGGCAGAAATCCGCTTCCGAATCAATTGGACCTTCTCAGAAGTCTCCTGCATGAGACGTGGTCCCAGTAAAGCTGCCTCACCTGCCTCTAAATAGCACAAGGGTGATCGACACAGCCTACCGTATAAAGCCTCGTATGGTACCATCTCAATAGTTTCCTGGAAACTATTGTTATAGGAAAACTCGACTAAGGTTATATGCTTCTCCCAAGAGCCCCCAAAGTCTAGGACGCATGCACGCAGCATGTCCTCTAGCACCTGTATCGTACGCTCTGACTGGCCATCTGTCTGAGGGTGGTATGTTGTGCTCAGAAGCACCTGTGTACCCAGCGCCCTCTGAAAACTCTGCCAGAAATGAGACGTAAAGTGGGAATCCCTATCTGAAATGATAGAATGAGGGACCCCATGAAGACGTACAATCTCTCATATATACAACCTTCTGAGCTCGTCAAAACCAAAGGTCTCCTTGATCATCAAGAAGTGAGATACCTTCGTGAGTCTATCCACAACAACCCACACGGCATCGTTTCCACGAGGTGATCTCGACAACCCAGTCATGAAATCCATCGCGACATCATCCCATTTCCACTCCGGAATGGGTAACTGATGTAACAGTCCAACTGGTCTCTGATGCTCCACCTTCACCTGCTGATAGGTGGAACACCTCGTAAAAAAACCAGCTACATATTTCTTCATACCCGACCACCAGTACTGACGTCTCACGTCTCGGTACATCTTGGTAACCCCAGGATGAACTAACCAAGCTGAAGCATGAAATTACCGCATCATCTCCTCGTGTATAACCCCTAGAACCCATACTCATCCATGGAAACGCAAAACTTCATCATCGCCTATCGTCCAACTAGGAGGAGGGTCCTCACTTGCCACCAACTCCTGCAGAACTTGGCCTTCTGAATCTGATAGCTGTCTCATACTCACTCTATCCAGGAGGGTAGAAGTCACAGATAAAGATGAAAGATAAGTCTTCCCCTGACTGTCGTGCACCTCCAGATGCATCTCAGAGAACAAGGCCATGAGCTGCCACTCACCACTGGCCTCCTCCACTTCCTGTATCTGATTCTTCCTGCTCAGTGCATCAACTACTGCATTACCTTTACCAGGTGTATAGGCAAGATCAAAATCGAAGGACTGTAGGTACTCGACCCACCTTCGCTGCCTCAGATTCAGGTCATGCTGTGTAAATATATACTTGAGGCTTTTATGGTCGGTGAAAACCACAAAATGATCCCCCAATAGATAATTTCTCCAACATCACAATGCATGAACAACTACTGCCAAACCGAGATCATGAGTCGGGTAATTCCTCTCATGTGGCCTCAACTGCTGAGACCCGTATGCCACAACTCAGTCACCCTGCATCAACACTACTCCCAGCCCAATACCTGATGCATCACAGTAAAATGTATAGCTCTTCACCTGCTCTGGGAGTATCAGGATCGTTGCTAATGTCAACCTTCCCTTCAGGTCTTGAAAATCTGTCTCGCAAGCTTCCGACCAAACGAACTTCACACCCTTCTTAGTCAGACCTGTCAACGGTGCTGCTAAGCGGGAGAAGTCCTATATGAAACAAATATAGTAACCAGCAAGCCCTAAGAAACTCCGCATCTCAAACACATTCTTAGGCTGCTCCCAGGAAACTACTGCTCTCACCTTCTCTGGGTCTACTGAAACTCTTACCTCAGAGATGATATGACCTAGGAAGTGAATCTGGTCCATCCAAAAGTGGCACTTTGAGAGCTTAGCATATAGATGATGCTCTCTCAGTGTACTCAATACGATCTCAAGATGGGTGGCATGGTCGTGTCGAGTGTGAGAGTACACCAAGATGTCGTCCACGAATACTACCACAAAACAATCAAGATACATATGGAACACACGATTCATCAGAGCCATGAAAACTGCTGGCGCATTCGTGAGTCCGAACGGCATAACCGTATACTCGTATAGACCATACCTGTTCCTGAAAGCTGTTAGAGGTATATCAGATGGTCTAACACATAGATGATGATATCCTGACCTCAAATCAATCTTCGAGAACACTCTTTCTCCACGAAGCTGATAAAAAATATCATCAATACTCGGTAAGGGATATTAGTTCTTAACCGTCAACTGGTTCAGCTTCCGATAATCCACGCAAAGTCTAAGGGTACCGTCCGCCTTCTTCGCAAAAAGGATCGGTGAACCCCAAGGAGAAGTACTGGGTCGGATAAAGCCCTTTGCCTGCAACTCCTCCAACTGCCTCTTGAGATTCTGAAACTCAGGTGTAGCCATCCTATAAGGAGGAATGTACACCGGTTCTGCTCCTGGAACAAGATCAATGGAGAAATCCACCTCTCTCTATGGAGGTAGACCCGAAAAGGTTTCTGGGAATACATCCCTGAAATGATCAACAACAGGAGGGAAATCCGTCTGACAAGTCCCCTAGTCATCCAGATATAAGCTCACAATCTGGGTTGTGACTCCACCTCACCCACAATGCTCTGGTCTAGCTCGAATCGCCTGAACATCCCATTCGCCCTTGTATAGAAACTCTCCGCCCTCTGGTGACGTGAAACGCACCCTGCGACAATAGCAGTCTACAAAGGCCTGAAAGGGAACCAACCAGTCCATCCCGAGAATGATGTCATAGCTTGTCATCTCTAGGACATAGAGGTCCCAAAGGAAGTGACACCCACCAACCTCAAGGGGGAAATACTTGCACTGATGCACACAAGCCGTTCTAGTCCCCAACAGAGTGTCTAGCATCAGGATAACAGAAGATGAAGAAACATAGAGCCCAAGGCTCTCCACAATGGGTACAAATATGAAACTATATGTAGCACCCGTATCGAAAAGTACTAAAGATAAGACAGAAGCTACTAAAATAGTACCTCTGACTGTAGAAGGTCTGGGATCCTGCCCATGCTGGGTCTGTTGCACCGCATATGTATGCCCAGTGCCGTGGCCCTGTGACACAGCCTAGATACCCCGAGTTGTCCCGCCCTCCTGCCTCTGAGATCCTGGTGTCTGGCTACCTCAACCACGACCACCATCCCTGCCTACACACCCTGACATATTCCAGTTCCCCAACTGGTAAGAAGCCACTGGTCCTGTTCCCGCACGCGAAGTCTGCACAGAACCCCTCTCACTAGACACTGGTAGAAATGCCCTGAAGAAGCACTGCAGATGACCCATATTTCCACAAGCTCGGAACTCTCATGGAAACTGCGGTCTCTTGTGCCCCTATCTACCACACTGGTAGCACCTAATCGGGACACCTGAAGAGACTTCCTGGCTAGTACTACCACCCTGAGAGAAGTCCATCTGTCTCTTCCTCTTGCCAGTAGAAAAAGTACCAGTAATTGGTGCTGAACCGCCCTAGTCCACACCTCTAGATTCTCAAAGGTTCCTCTCTATGATCAACACCTAGTTCACAATAGCATATACAATAGGAAACCTAAAGACATTCACCAGCGTGTAGATGTCATACCGAAGACCATCCTCAAAACGTCTGGCTCTCAACGTCTCATCACCCACCAGCACGGGTGCAAAGCGCTGAAGCTCTGTAAAACGAGCAGAATAGTCCATCACTGACATAGTTCCCTGCTTCAGATTCATGAACTCTCAAGCTCTATCTTCCCTCAGCATCTCAGGAAAGAAAAATTCATAAAATACTGCCTGAAAGTATTCCCACGCCATGTCCCTGTGATGCTATGACTGGGTGGTAACATCCCACCACCTCTTGGCGGAATCACACAGCATGTAAGTCGCGAGCTTGACCCTCCACCCTAGAGGTGTCTCAAGATGCTCGAAAATAGTCTGCATCGACCCCATCCAAGACTCCGCAGCCTGTGGTCCGTCATCCCCTGAGAATGTTGGCGGATGCTGCTGCTGGAAGATACGTGTAAGCTCGTCCATAGATGTGGCAGCCTGCGGTGCTCCCTGAAAGGTCTGCATGAACCGCAATAAGCCTTCAAAAAACTGTGCCTCCATGCCTGTGTCCAATATAACAGCTGGTGCCGCATCCGGATCTGCTGGAGGATCAACTAGTAGCCCATGGCCCACCATCTCCGGAGTAAAGTCGTCGCCGCTCTCCTGGAGAACAACGCACGGTCGTCTAGGCGGCATGACACTACAAGGTCAAAAGCACGCCTTAGATTCAAGACTATTAAGGCTGAAATGAAGAAACCACAAAGGTAACAAGAGGAAGAAGGAATCTAAAAATTTGCAAAACAAGACTACACGGCGCGTACACTGACTATACGGCATGTACTTGACTTCCCTTCCCCTGCCCGGGTCCTTCTGCACAGCTAAGCCACACAGCTCCCGTTAAACAAAACTACATAGCGTGTACTTAATCTACACGGTGTGTATGGTGTTATTTTCCAACTGACCGTGTCGCTTGTGACACGGCTGAATACTCGGCTTGAAACTACACGGCCTGTTACACCCGCACACGGCGTGTACATCACCCTGTTTCCCCAGCCACTCGGCTAAGTCCACACGGTATGTCCTCGGGAAAGACTACACGGCATGTACCCAAAGGTACACGGTGTGTTCATGGAATGGTGACGTCGTACCGTGTTGTTAGTTACATAGCAGAGTCCCCAGGTCACAGTACATGGCGTGTTCATTATTGACACGGCGTGTTCTGTACAGGAGTTCACCGACCCGTGTTGTTAGTTACACAACCGGACTCCAGGTCAATACTACACGACATGTATATCTAGTACACAACATGTTTTACCCAAGCTATTCCCTACCCCATGTCGCCGCCCACACAGTTTTTGACACGGGAAGAGACTACACGACATGTACTCAGAGTACACAGTGTGTACTTAAAAAGTTCATTTTTCTTCCCGAACAGAAGGCCATACATGGTGTTTTTAAAATACTACACGGCGTGTATACTGGGTTTCTAGACAGTATGCCTCAGAAACTTCCCCGGAACCCAGAAAATACCAAAAACCAACACCTAAGTGTCAAATTCCGACCCGTGAGGGCCCATACTCCCCATGAATCAAAGTTTGACATCTTATCTGTATTAAAACTAATAAACAGTCAACAATCCACCAAATTCTGGTCAATGGGGTCCATACTCCCCAAAAACCAATATTTGGCGTCCATTCTATAAACAGGATTACACAAAAATTACCCTATCAAATAGCAGGTATTTTTTTTATTAGTGCAGCTATCACAACACCATGCTTTTCTAGAACAACTACTACCACAACAACATGCAACTTCCTAATTCACCTACATGGCATTGAACTATGCATGGAATGTGATTTATAGCATGTTCCTATATGATGTATGAGATGGAATACCCTCATCTCATCGGGTTGCAACTAAATAGAACCCACAGATAAAATATAACCAGCACAATACAAGTGCGTCACCCAACGGTGAAATCATATCAACAGTAAAATTTGCAAAAAATAGAAAAATTTCAAAATACGAGGTAGACTGGCTTTTCCCTGTACACGGGTTAGCTACGCCCGACCACAGATTATTACCAACTACCGTTCGTCCTATCCCTGTCTATGACTCCAAATAGTAAGTCAAAGAAAAGAACCTCCTTTGATACTACTTTGTAACGTCCCGGTTCCGGGTGCCACACAACAGGTGACCCAAACCAGGTTCGCCACGTGACCTCAAGCGCATTTCCCCAAACGCCAGAGGCTTCCGACTAGCAGCGAGGACCCAGGTCTGATAGAGGGGAAACTATGCCCTCATTTGTCAAAATGTAGTGCAACGGAATACAAAATAAAACATACAACAAACAGCGGAAGAAGTAAACCATACACAACTGAAATAAACAACAATAGTGGATATAACCAACAGTATATAAATGATGATTCTACATGTCTCAAGTTCTAAGAAAATATCCAGAACATGTTATACATCAATACGATACAACCAAAAGCAGAGTACAACAAAACAAAGCAAAACAGCTGGCAGCGGCATCGCGAGCCTAGACTCGGTCCCATGCCCTCCTATTCCTCAGTAGCAATCATGTACTTGTATAGGGACTCTTGCCCCTATCTATACATGCAGAAACATAATTTGTTTGGGCTGAAAAGCGTGACCCAAACAGGGTGTGAGAAATATATCTCAGTAGGCACCCACTAAAGGCCCATGCCCAACTGCGTGTAAGCATGCAACAACAGTGTGCAATAGTAAAATAAAATAAACTAAGTAGTACTGAAAAGTAACTAACTTAAAAATTAAATTTCTATTTTATTATTCATTTAATCCATTAAATTTAGTATCATTCTGTGATCAACAACACCAAGCCCTCAGGCCAACCAGTATCTTTCCCTCAGGCTAATATAGTGAACCACGCCCTCAGGATATACAGAATCCAACCTGTAGGTATTTCCCTCAGGCATAAAAAAATTACCCTCAAGCGTAGAAGGTGTCACCCTCAGGCACAGAAGTCAAGACCTCAGGCACGAAAGGTTGCCCTCAGGCGAAATAACGACAGCCCTCGGGCTAAAACCGTCACACCCTCAGGCTACTATAGTACAGTGCCCACAGTCTAATAACAACAACGCCCTCAGGCTAAATAGGTAACCGGGCCATGCCCAACAGGTAAAAAAGAAGTAAACAAGAAATTACTCTCAAGGAAATTATACAATTACTACTTTAAAGGAATACCCTCGGGTATCCTGGACAAACGGCTAAACAGTGGAACACACCCCCGGGGTGGTTCCGGATCCAAGCAACGATCCCAACCAGCATTTTTATTATCACAATTTAAACACCTAAACAATTCTAGGCACTAAATATATCAACGGCCTCAGCCACACAACACCCCAACATGGGTTCATGGCACAAAAATGCACAAAACACACAGCAGTTGGAAAACTAAACACCAATCCACCTACCTTAAACGCCAACGAACGTTATACCCGAATGCCGACTCAAGAAACTCCCAAGAACGGCATAGATATGAAGAAGAACAAAATCCATTCAAACATAAATAACTTATGTTAGGAGAATAATTGGTAAGAAACATGCTAGGAGAAGAGAGGGCTTACCCGTGCAGTTTCAACGAGATCGTCCGAGGCGGAAACCGATTCCAGACAAACACCCGACGGATCTTCAAAGGTCTAACCTCCTCCCTTGGATCCAAAATGGCTCAAATGCATCCTCTTCTAAAAGAGGAGGCTACTGCCTGTTTTAAGATGAAAAAACAAAGTACACGGCGTGTAATTCCAAGTACATGGCGTGTACTCCTTTCATTTAACTGTTCACCTAGCGGCTTTCCGCCAGCGTGACACTGTTTACCTGCCGACAAGAGTACACGGCATGTACTCCTGAGTACACGGCGTGTACTGCCACCCAGCTGGCGGCTGCTCCACCGCCTTGCAATTTTGTCCTGCCAACTAACTACACGGTGTGTAAAGGACCACTACACGGCGTGTAGTCGGTTCCTACACCCTTTGTCGCCGGCAAGACTACACACCCCATGCACTCATCCCTACACGACCAGAAGTACACGGTGTGTGGAAAAAGTACATGGCGTGTAGTTCCAAAATTTTGGATTTTTCCCATTTTCCATATTTTATTAAAAACACTTAAGGAAAAGGAAAAAGAAGAAGCCCGTACCTCAAAGATAAGAATTGGGTTCTTACAGGTTTTCCCACATGTGATAACTGTGGGAAGAATAAACCTAATAAATTACTGAAGGGAAGGAGAGTTTGTTATATGTTTGGAGAAAAAGGACACAAATTTTTTGATTTCAAGGTTAAGAAAAGGATTTACAATGTACAATGCTTCAACCGCAAAAATATGGGACACTATGAGAATTAATTTCCCAAGTTTCAAAGGAATATGACCCCAAATGATGTTACTGAATGGTGATGAAGTCATGATATTGCCGCAAATAAAGTGTAATGATTAATATTACTCATCAAGAATCACGTCATTTGAATATTTTATCAGTAATGTACTGGTTATAATAATTATTGAATGTAAGAGGATTGTGTTGCAGTACTATTTCATTTAGTATTTGAGGTAGTATGATGAATTGTACCAAGCATAAGTGACTCAGTAGAAAGATAATATCTTGGGAAAGTATATGGTTGAGGCAAAGATAACCCTAAATACATTCTTGATGATTGAGACAATGATAAAGAAATGATTAATTTGGATAAGTACTGACTACCTTGGAACTAATTATTGGCATGTCGACAAGTGGTCTATGCTATCATCCAAGGAGTTTACAAAACTTATGGATTTATGTAATAAATCCAATAACATGTATTTTACTTAAGGAATATGAAAGAATACATGTTTCCAATAAGGTTTTATGGTAATCAATGTTATTACCATATTTCAAGAGGATACATGATGAAGTTATTCACATGTTTGGAATGTGAAAATTTAGAGCTACTTCATGTTGATTAAGGGATAATGACGAATTTATCTTGGAAATTCAGAGACCTTATTTCTAAAGAGATGGATCATTATGAAAAGTCTAACTATTTTTGAATGGTTTAAGTTGATCATTGTACGATATTTTAAAGGTTGATGTATTGCTTCACCACATGGTTCAACCTGTGCTAAGTGATGAAGTATAGATAGTTCAAGGAAAAAACAAAGTATAAGATCATGTTTATGAAATGGAAATGTATATTTATACTCTTATAGAGTTGAATAATTCCTCAAATCTAGGAAAAGAGTCTTCAGAAAAAATGTTGTCCTATTATCATATTTTTTTTCATGATATCAATGAAAATTTTCATAACTGTAGTTAATGGTTTTTTGGTAAAAATATTTCATCTGAAAATGTTCTCTATCACTTTCCATAAAAACATAATGGTTTGATTATTCTTCCATGACCATGTTATCTAATTAGAGTTTATCGTTTTGTAGTAACCGATGCATTTTCCTTTCCCTCTTATTGAGAGGATATTTTAACCATATTTTTGATGTGGGTTTCCCACAAGAGAATTTTCAAGTATCAACCATTAAATTTCGAAGTGAAATTTTAAATTTTGAGGATAAAATTTTTGTGAGGGGAGAATGTAACACCCCATGAATTTACAAATAAATTTAATATAGAATGCATGAAATAATGTGTCTCTACAAAACAACGCTTTGTAATAACCTAGCCAATAAACATAATTTTTCCGCTTCTGTGATTTGAATTTTGTAAAACGGTCATACACGGATGCGTTCAGTATGATATTTGAAGTCCGATAGAATCAACTTAATTTTTTGGTGAATAGTAACTTAACCTTGTGAATAGTAATATAACCTTATGAATAGTAATATGACCCATATGAATAGTAATATACCCTTATGAATAGTAAACTCACCAATGTAAGTATAAATATAATTTAGGCACCTTATAAATGAAAGTGAATATTTTAAACATTAATAATTAAGTGTTGGTATTTTTGTGAGTAATAAATATTTAATTAAAATTTTAAATTAATAAATTTATTTAAAATAAAATTCAATTTCATAAAATTTATTTTCAAATAAATATTTTTTTCCTATGAATTTAGGATAATTTTATGAGACCTCAGTTAATTTTTGAAAGTATTATAAAATTTGTTTTAAATTTAAAATATATATTTTACTAGTAAATAATGATTTTAATTAAAAATTAAATTTCTCTTATTTATAAAATTATTTTGATAAAATAGAGTTCATCTTTGTATTCTACACATCAAAAAAAAAATTAGGGTGAATTTTTGATATTTTTCTAAAATACTTGAATTTTTTATGAATAATGGAATTCGATAATTTACAAAATATGCTAAATAAGTGAATTTCTGCATCATGATTGAGTATTGGATGATGTAAATGACCATTTTTTTAGATCAAAAGTAATTATTAAGATTTTTGGTCACAATAATCAACACTATTGGTTGTCTTTGGAAAAATAATAAAATAATGAGTAAAATAATTGGAAAACCCTCCTATCCTCCACTATAAAACCCCCCTCACTCCCTCTTCTATTAACTCCTCTCAAGACCCGTGACTTGTATAAATTGTAACCAAATATCCTCCCAAGCTCTTCCCCCACGTCCAAAAACCCTTTTTCTCATAAAAAAGACCAAAACCTCTCCCCTAAAGAGGCTCTCAAGGAAGATATACTCAAGAGGTAAATTCCTCTTTTAATTTCTTTTATTTTCAAGTTACTTTGTTTGATTTTCTATCCTCACCTACTTTAATCCAAATGTTAAGATAACTCCAGTACCTTACATGTACTGGAACTTTGTTATGATAATGGAATAACTCATCATCATCTCTTCTTTACCCTTCATTTATACTAGAAATGAAAACACCATCCGAGATGTGTTGATTTATCACATTCAAGAACGACAAGTTTTCAATTTATTTTACCAGATTATATTATGGTCATGAAACCATTTTGATGGTTGAAAAAGACTATAATATATTTAATATAACTTATTTAAGGTTCTGGAATCCTTTTTTACACGTGATATTTATTTATAAATCAAAATGAATTTGTTGTAATAAAAAACCTCCAATTAACCCAAAAAATTGTCATTAAAGTTTTATATAATGATTCATATTAACTCCCAATAATCAATTTTTTTTACAACCATGTAATATTATGGGGTTTCAATAATAAAAAAAATTTATTATATACAACCATTCTCATTCTACATGTTTATCCATACGTGAATATAAGTAAACTGATAATGAAAACCAAGGAAGAAAACGATCCCAAACAATAAAATTGAACCTCTTAAACCCATAAAGAAGGACATGAATGAACTTAATAAGGATATATTAAATAAATTACATAAATAAGATGTTCTAGACATGTTAATTAATTAATTTAATTTGGTTATCTAAGACACTAAGATCAAGTGAAGAACATCATCAGACTTAATGTAAGGGGTTTCCTCATCTCACTTCCATTTTTGTGAGATATTACTTATTCACTACTATTACTTGTGTATGGTGTATGTGTACTGACTATTGATGTAACATATCATGAATATATTTATTTTCATGGTATTCAATGTATTTTTCATGACCCGACCCTACCCGGGCTCGAACCGTAACTACCCCAAGCCCGCCTCCATAGGCCAGGGGCTGACGACAAGCGCTGAAGGCTAAACAACTCGGGGTGGCCTTTGCCTGAGTACCTGTGCAAACACACGTAGAACACTCAATGAAAAAGTGCAAAGTAAAAAGAAAAGAAAAGTACCAACTGATATATATAAACCAAAAAAGTGCATCGACCTCTAACAGTACAAAGCAAGTGTAGAAGGTAAACTAAAAAGAAAAGGGAAAAAACATGCGCCCAACCAGAAAAGTGCCACAACCCGACAATAGGTAAACAAAAGAAAACAGCTGAAAGGGTCCCCCATCTGGAACCCGACTACAACCACCACATGCAGTCCAAGCTCCCAAACTCCTAAGATCCACTGAAGTCATGACCAACCATTCCGTCATCTGCAAGGGCACACTAAATGCGGGCAAAGCCCAAGAAGGGGTGAGTATAAAAATACTCAGTAGGATACCCCAAAGGATCGAGGGAGCAACAAAGGAGGTACTGAAGAGGTGAGTAGTAGATAGAACAGGGGAAAGTAAAGAGGAAAAACCGAGAGTCCAGTAAAGCGTACATCTCAACCCAACAAGAGGAAGGAAGTAGACTCATCCAGACACAAGGAATTGGAAACGGTGAGAAGATGAACTTCTCGTCGAGTCTTCGCTACCTATAGCAGGAGATTAGACTCGTCCAAACATGAGAATATAGACACAGAAATCACGTGGAATACCCCGCATGTCTTCACCTCTCCTGGAGGAAGAGTAACCAATCCCAAGAAGTGGGTACTGCAAGTCAAGGGCTTAAATCACCGCACCTTGAAACTATCCTCTTTGGGCGGCACTGACTCGCCCGCACGGTTTTAGGTCATGTCGCAAGGATGCGTCTCAGTGGGGAAAGTGCCCCTCGTACTTGAGAGTTCTGGGGGAATGTAAAACCACACTTCATCATAGCCATGCAGTCGAGAGGTCTTCTCAAATTCAATTCGTCACAACACTAACCCGTACAACCAAGGGCCTAGCTCTGGTAGTCACGGAGAAAAGTCACCGACTAGCCTCATAAGAAAGGACCGAGTCTGAAACGCTAATAGGTGAACCACTACCCAGCCCTACCAGAGGGTAAATCATAATAAGATATCAAGCAACCTACTACCCAGCCCTGCTGGAGGGTAATCCCTAATACATAATTAGGCGACCCACTGCCCAGCCCTGCTAGAGGGTAGACCTGGAATAAGTCGACAGGCGACCCACTGCCCAGCCCAGCTGGAGGGTAGACCTGGAACAAGATGACGTGTGACCCAATGCCCATCCCTACTGGAGGGTAGACCCTCAAGAGTCGTCAGGTGACCCACTACCCAGTCTCTGCTGGAGGGTAAACCCGGAACTGCTCTGGCCAACCCTACTGGATGGTACAACACTGGCCAACAGAACTCTGAGTGGGTATCACACAACCACCAAACTCTAGAACAAAACCAGGGGAAACCACTCAACCCTGATGGTCTAAACCATTGTGAACAGGAGGACCCTCTATGTCGTGATAGGTCCAAAGTACACAAAGCAGAACATGACACGCACATGGGGCCCACATGACGTGTGGCCCCAAGTCAACCCTAACCAAGCGCACAAACATTCCTAGGTACCAACATCCACATGTACCTCCCAGCATTCCCGTATAATCTCAGATTATACCACGTCTCCAGCCAAAAGGCTAACGTGCACACAACACCCATCATCAACGTGAAGGCATAAACGTAACAACTCCAACTTGCCACCTCAACGGTTGAGGCATGGTCAACCACATCTCTTTAAACATTTACTTCACTCACACGGGAGTGCATGCGATCACACGTCAAGGGTCAGCTACAAACATAGTAGGATGAACCGCCACCGGAGCACCTTTTATATTTCCACATTTAATAAGATCACGTAAGAGGCTCGTCTCACCTGAAAAGATTACACCGTTGTAATCCTCGTGGAAATCATGCGAGATCGACTACTTACTTTCCTCCAATGGATATCCGATGGAAAAGTCGTCCAACACAGCTTTACGCCTGAACGACGTCCTGTGATCTCGAGACTCGGCCCCAAAAACAGTCGGGAGCATCACACCATTGCGATCCCCTCAGGAAAACACGTCAAAAGGACTACTCACTTGAGTGGAACAGATATCCGGAGAAAAAGATGCATTCCAGCGCACCGCACACAAGCGGTGCTATGTGGTACCCACATCCTAGTCCCAAAGCACAACGAACGGATAACACCATTGCGATCCTCTCAAAAAAGTACACAAGTTTGACTATTCACTTGTCCAAAACAGACACCCGGTGATAAAGCTGGAAATCACTGCCAACTCCCAAAACGGACCCCATGGGGCCCGCACCATCATGCATAATTAAAGTGGGCGTATTGCACCATTGCAATGCCCTCAGAAAAACACCCAAAATTGACTGCTCGCACGCCCCGAATGGGCGTCCGATGAAAAAGTTTCTAAACACTGCTCGCAGCTTAAAAGACGGCCCTTGGGACCCACATCTCAACTGCAATTTCAACGTCCAAAACCACACTAGAAAACTCTGTCTCAACGCCAGGGTCGCATTTCCACTAATGGCGCTTAGAACGGACATCAGGTGCGTCCGTGCTGTCCAAAACAAGAAACCCCCGGAAAAACGCCAATTCACTTAAAGGCGTGCCACGCCCCAGAGCCCCCATTTTGGGAATTAAAATTTCCCGAAACTATCTCAAAAAGTTTGTCTTGATTTAAGGATCGCGTTGCCACTGATGTCATGCAAATCCGACATCAGGTCCACATTTTATGAGTGTTTTAATATTTAGGTATCGAAATGGGTGGGCCAGGCCGGTTCGGCCGGCCCACCCACACCCTGGACCGGCGGTTCGCGGTTCACCGCACGGACCGCCCCGAACCGCCCGGACTGGCTTGGCCGGTCTGGGCTCTGCGTGGACCTGTGTGGCGCAGGTCCTGTCTGCCGACCGGGGTCACGAAGACCTCGGGTCTTCTGCACCTTGCGCCCCAGCTGGCGCCCACCGACACCCCCGCTGGCCTCTGTGCTCGAGTACACGGCTAGTTTCGCAGACCGTGCACGCTTTTACCCGGACTTGGTTCATGATGACAACATCCGAGCACAGAAGTTTGAACAGGGTCTCCGATGAGAGATTCGTGCTATCATAGTACCCTTGGGCATTTCCACATATGTTGGGGTGCTAGAGGAGGCACTGGTGACAGATAGATTCCTGTCACGTTCTAGAGTTAGTGGTGGCAGAAGTCACGTTGGATCCAAGACATCTACCGTAGCTAGTGGGAGTTGGAAAGAAGAACCTCGACGTAGGTGGCTTTCTGACAACTGGACTCAGGGGCATGGTCGTACACCATAGTGGCGCCGGAGGGCACCAGTGCAGCCCAGAGGGAGTCGATGCTATGCTTGTAACGGGAAAGGTCACCTGGAATTGGACTGCCCGACCAGGCATGCAGAGAGCTTCGGGCAGGCAGCAGGTGCCCCACCACGACGGAGGTAGCTCCATGATCGGAGTAGTACCCATAGAGGTGGTGCTAGCAGAGGAGCGGGAGGAGCTAGAAGTGGAGGATGACCTTACGAGGTCTTCCCATCACCACTAGGCATTCCACGTCAGGCTCCGGGAGCTGACAGTTGGGACTACAGACAGCCACAAGCTTTGGATGTCTACGATCCTGCAGAGCATGAGGTGATAAGAGATACGCTCTATAGATCTTCTACTTTTTTTTCAGTAGAATTGTTAGACTCTGTGTGTGAAATGATTTTCTCCTTGCTCCTTGTTTGAGTTGTCACCAGGGTGGCACAGGGCGTCAGTGTAACCCTGTGTTGGTGAGGTAAAAGGTGTGGGACCTTTTTCTTTAGTCGATGGTGACGAATCCTTTACTCTCTGACCGTGTAAGAGAGTCTGGGTTGCGAGACATCGACTGTGAAACCTTGCGTGACCAGATATCCTTGGGTGTTTCACTATATGGATATTCTAAAGGAGGGAATCACCAGTACTTGTTCTAGGTGCGGGCGGTGATTCCAGTCGCGGCATGCGACATAGAGGTTCGGTCGGGGAGGTGAGCTAACCCCAAGAGCCTTTGGGCCGTTTGAGACTGTGCAAAGGGATGGCGAGGTTCCCTACCGCCTTGCCCTAACCCTGAAGTCTGGAGTGGGTGCACGTTGTCTACCACATGACTCACCTAAGGAGATGTGTCCGTGCTCCTATGCATGTCATCGGAAAGGGCGGACCTCGCGTGAATAGATAAAATCCTTTGGTCTGTGTGTGGTGATGCGGGACTGTGCAAGAGTTCTTCTGGGTACGGGAGAGCCCGTTGTGAGCATAATACGCTAAGTTGTTCCCTGGTTTTTCTTTTTGGGGACGAAAATCTTGAATGAGGGAATGATGTAAGAACCCGTTTTTTTCTATAAAATACTTTGGAATATTCTTGATATTATTCCAGAGCAGCGCCTTCAGAAGGCGTGCAATTCCGAGCCCCAGAGTGGCCAGAATTTAATTTTCAGTACGTTCACACTGTGCACGCAAAATAAACGGGATAACTCCTAAATGGTGATCTGAATTAGAAGTATGAGTGTACGGATGGGTCCGAAATGGGGTGTTTACCCTTGTAACGACATAAAACATGTCGGTGAGGGACATTTGGACCCCTCACTCGCTATCGGAGCGTAGAACGGATAAATTAAATAATTAATTTATTCGTTTAGTAGATTAACTCAAGTATCTCTTAAACAGTGGCTCAGATTGCAAAACTGAGGGCACTGTTGAGTCTGGAACATGCCGTTTACCCTAGAAGGGGTGTAAGTTTCACAGGCGTGGGCCGTCTGTGAAAAATGGCCCCAGGGGTGTTTTCGTAATTTGGAGGCCTCAGTGATGAGTTTAATAACTTTTGAACGGGGCCTCAGATTAAAATTATGAGACCTCTGTTGTGCTCGGGAGATGGTGTTTACCATAGGGGAAGCTTAATTTTGACCACGCCAGAGGTCTCGGATGCGGGTAATTTTTGGGTTTAAATTAATTAAATGTTTTAATTATTATTTTTTCTTTATAACCCCTCTCCCCGCCTTCTCCTCCTCCCCTCCCTTTGGAACCTCCTGGAGAAAGGAGTTTAATCAAAGAGACCTCCTCTCCTCCACCAGCTCCGGTGAGGCGTGGCGGGAAGCGTCGGGCGAAGCCCAACAAGGTAGGCGGTTGCAGTTTCATTTTTTTTAATTTTCGCATCTCCTTTGAGCTTGAATTTGATGTGTCGAATTGATGTTTGATCCTTGAAAAAAGACCATTTATGCGTAGTACGTTTCCTAGGCTTCACGATGCATCTTTGGGATTGAAAATCTGAGTTCGGAGGTGATCGCGGTTGTCCTCCGAAATCCGTGGGTTTTTGGAGCTTCCCGGCCGGATTTGGGGGTTTCGGTGGCGGCAGCCCGACGTTCAGGTGGGAGGCGCGGGTTACACGAGCTAAGGCCGGGTGGCGGTAGCTTCAGCCAGGCGAGGGGGATTCTGAGGGCATGCGGTGCAGGTGTCCGCGAGGCGTCGCGGTGGAGCGGAGGCCGACGGAGGCGGGTCTTCAGCGAAGGTGGCGGCCGGGCGAGCGCAGAGGCCAGCGGGGGGTGTCGGTGGGTGCCAGCTGGGGCGCGAGGTGGAGAAGACCCGAGGTCTTCGTGACCTCGATCGGTAGACAGGACCTATGCCACACGGGTCCACGGGGAGACCAGACCGTCTGAGCTAGTCCGAGCTGTTCGGGGCAGTCCGTGCGGTGAACCGCGGACCGTCGGTCCAGGGTGTGGGTGGGCCGGCCGAACCAGCATGGCCCACCCGTTTCAGTCCCTAAATATTAAAACACTCATAAAATGCGAACTCGATGTTGGATTTGTGTTCCGTCAGTGGCAACACGATCCTTAAATCAAGACGAACTTTTTGAGATGGTTTTGGGAAATTTTAATTCCAAAAACGGGGGCTCAGGGGCGCGACACGCCTTTAAGTGAATTGGCATTTTTCCGGGGGTTTCTTGTTTTGGACGGCACGGACGCACATGACGTCCGTTCTATGCGCCATCAGTGGCGATGAGACCCTAGCGTTGAGACGAAGTTTTCCAGTGTAGTTTCGGGTGTTGAAACCGCAGTTGATACGTGGGCCCCAGGGCCATCTTTTAAGCTGCGAGCAGCGTTTAGCAACTTTTTCATCGGACGCCCGTTTGGGGCGTGCGAGCAGTCAATCTTGGGTGTTTTTCCGAGGGAATTTCAATGGTGCAATCCACCCACTTAAATTACGCACGATGGTGTGGTCCCCACGGGGGCCATTTTGGGAGTTGGTAGTGATTTCCAGCTTTATCACTGGGTGTCCGTTTTGGACAAGTGAATAGTCAAACATGTGTACCTTTTCGAGAGGATCGCAATGGTGCTATCCGTTCATTGTGCTTCGGGACCGGGATGCGGGTCTCACGTAGCACTGCTTGTGTGTGGTGTGCCAGAATGCATCTTTTTCTTTGAATATCCGTTCCACTCAAGTGAGTAGTCCTTTTGACGTGTTTTCCCGAGGGGATCACAATGGTGCGATGCGCCCGACTATTTTCGGGGCCGAGGCTCGGGATCATGGGACGCCGTTCAGGCATAAAGCTGTGTTGGATGAATTTTTCGTCGGATATCCGTTGGAGGCGAGTAAATAGTCGATCTCGCATGTTTTTTCGCAAGGATTACAACGGTGTAATTTGTTCAGGCGAGCAGAGCCACTTACTTGATCTTATTAAATGTGGAAATATTAAAGGTGCTCCCATGGAAGTTCATCCTATTGTGTTTGTAGCAGACCCTTGACGTGTGATCGCATGAACTCCCATGTGAGTGAAGTAAATGTTTAAAGTGATGTGGTTGGACATGCCTCAGCTGTTGAGGTGGCAAGTTGGAGTTGTTAAATTTACACCTTCGCATTGACGATGGGTTCCGTGTGCATGTTAGCCTTTTGGCTGGAGATGTGGTATACTCTGGGAGTATACGGGAACGCTGGGAGGTACATGTGGATGTTGGTACCTGGGAATGTTTGTGAGCTTGGTTAGGTTTGACTTGGGGTCACACGTCGTGTGGGCCCCATGTGCGTGCCGTGTTCTGATTTGTGTACTTTTGACCTCTCGTGACATAGAGGGTCCTCCTTTTCTTGATGGTTTAGACCAGTAGGGTTGAGTGGTTTCCCATGGTTTTGTTCTGGAGTTGGGTGGTTGTGCGATACCCACTCCGAGTTCTGTTGGCCAGTGTTGTACCATCCAGTAGGGTTGGCCAGAGCAGTTCTGGGTTTACCCTCCAGTAGAGACTGGGCAGTGGGTCACCTGATGACTCTTGAGGGTCTACCCTCCAGCAGGGCTGGGTATTGGGTCGCCCGTCGTCTTGTTCTAGGTCTACCCTCCCGCTGGGCTGGGCAGTGGATCACCTGTCGACTTATTCCTGGTCTACCCTCCAGCAGGGCTGGGAAGTGGGTCGCCTGATGATGTATTAGGGTTTACCCTCCAACAGGGCTGAGCAGTGGGTTTCCTGATATCTTATTATGATTTACCCTCCGACAGGGCTGGGAAGTGTGTCACCTATTGGCATTTCAGACTCGGTCCTTTCTTATGAGGCTAGTCGGTGACTTTTCTCCGTGACTACCGGAGCTGGACCCTTGGTTGTACGGGTTAGTGTTGTGACGACTTGAATTTGAGAAGACCTCTCGACTGCAGTGCATTGATGAGGTGTGGTTTGACGTTCCCCCAGAACTCTCAAGTACGAGGGGCACTTTCCCCACCGAGATGCGTCCTTGCGACGTGACCTAAAACCGTGCAGGTGAGTCAGTGTCGCCCAAAGTAGATAGTTTCGAGGTGCGGTGATTTGAGCCCTTGACTTACAGTTCGGGGCAGACGTGTGGGATGTTGGGCATCGATGGTGTTTACTTCTGGGACTGTTGGCTACTCACTTTCATGGGATGAGATATGGGATAGAGATCCCCTTACGATTTTTTTGGGCTTCTTGATTGAACATATATATGTGTATACCTTGTTTCAGTACCCACTTCTTGGGCTTGGTTACTCTCCCTCCAGGAGAGGTGAAGACGTGTGGGGTATGCCACGTGATTTCCATGTCTAGATTCTTGTGGTTGGACGAGTCTACTCTCCTACTATAGGTAGCGAAGACTCGACAAGAAGTTCATCTTCTCACCGTTTCCAGCTCCTTGTGTCTAGACGAGTCTACTTCCTTGCTCTTATTGGGTTGAGCTGTACTCTTTACTGCACTCTCGATTGTTCCCCTTTACTTTCCCCTATTCGATATACTTCTCACCTCTTCATTACCTCCTTTGTTTTCCCCTCGATCCTTTGGGGTATTCTACTAAGTATTTTTATACTCACCCCTACTTGGGCTTTGCCTGCACTTGGTGTGCCCTTGAAGATGATTGACAGGTTGGTCGTGACTTCAGCGGAGCTTAGGAGTTTGGGAGCTTGGACCGCGTGCAGTGGTCGTTGTCAGGTTCCAAGTGGGGGACCCTTCCAACTGTTTTCTTTTCTTTACCTGTTGTCGGGTTGTGGCACTTTTCTGGTTGGGCGCGTGTTTTTACCCTTTTCTTTTCAGTTTACCTTTAGCACTTGCTTTATACTATTAGAGGTCGATGCAATTTTGTGGTTTATATATAGAAGTTGGTACTTTTCTTTTCTTTTTAATCTACACTTTTTCATTGAGTGTGCTGTGTGTGTGTGTAAAAGTAATCAGGCAAAGGCCTCCCTGAGTTTTTTAGCCATCAGCGCTTGTCACCAGCCCCTGGCCTATGGAGGCGGGCTTGGGGTAGTTGCGGCTCGAGCCCAGGTAGGGTCGGGTCGTGACAAAGAAAAATCCTCACGAAACAACAACTGAAAGTCACCCTACAAAACCGATAACTCATCAAGAAACTGAGTCACCAGACTCCACCAATGCCAAGATGCTCCGTGGAAAAGGGTTGGCGGCCAAATCCACCATAAGATCTGTCGGCGTCTGCACAAGCCTAAAAAGGAAAACCACTATCTTCAGCCAAACCTCTACTGCCTGAGGGTCTGGCTCACCACTGAACCTCAGTGGTCTCTGTCGCTGGAACTCACAGAGTGTGCTCAACCTGCACTCAAGCCTTGTCTACTCTACTGAAGCTATCTGCTGCTCACCAGGTGGGGGTGCTGCTACCGGACCACCCGGAGAAAGGGGCTCGCATGATGGGTCCTGGACTGTGGCCTCATAGCTCACAGGGTCATTATCATGAACCAAAGTTGGTATCCTGGCTGGCTGTCTTCACAGAGACATCCTCAATATTATCAAGGAGTTTCACGATCAGATGAGCATATATGTATATAGAAATAACAACAATGGGGAGTTGACTCAAGAAGGACAGTCAAAGACTTAATCCTATGTGATGCACAATCCAATTTTTCCCTGCAATAAGTGTCTTAGCATGTCGAGTTGACAAGCAGGTTATTAGGATCCTGGTGAATGGATACATCGGTCTCCGCACCATCATTGGACTCCCTGGCCTGAGAGCCGCTCTCGAGACACACTAACATTGTTGCCCTAATTACCAACCAATTCCTTTTATTTTAGGGACGTCCGAAAAACATCCCAAGGAATGAACCACCTCTGATATCACTTTGTCACGACCCGGTCCAACCCGGGCTCGAGTCGCAACTACCCCAAGCCTGCCTCCATAGTCCAGGGGCTCACGACAAGCGCCGAAGGCTAAACAACTCGAGGAGGCCTTTTCCTGAGTACCTGTACACACACACACACATCACACTCAATGCAAAATTGTAGAGTAAAAAATAAAATAAAACTAACAACTACTATATATAAACCACAAAATTTCATCGACCTCTAACAGTACAAAGCAAGTGCTGAAGGTAAACTTAAAAGAAAAGGGGAAAAACACGCGCCCAACCAGAAAAGTGCCACAACCCGACAATAGGTAAACAAAAGCAAATAGCTGGAAGGGTCCCTCACCTAGAACCCGACTACGACCACCACACGCGGTCCAAGCTCCTGAACTCCTAAGCTCCGCTGAAGTCATGACCAACCTGTCCGTCGCCTGCAAGGTCACACCAAGTGCAGGCAAAGCCCAAGTAGGGGTGAGTATAAAAATACTCAGTAGGATACCCCGAAGGCTCGAGGGAGCAACAAAGGAGGTACTGAAGAGGTGAGTAGTAGATCGAACATGGGAAAGTAAATGGGAACAACCAAGAGTGTAGTAAAGAGTAGAGATCAACCCAATAAGAGGAAGGAAGTAGAATCATCCTGACACAAGGAGCTGGAAACAGTGAGAAGATGAACTTATCGTCGAGTCTTTGCTACCTATAGAAGGAGAGTAGACTCGTCCAACCATGAGAAGCTAGACACGAAAAGAACGTGGCATACCGGTCTTCGCCTCTCCTGGAGGGAGAGTAACCTAGCCTAAGAAGTGGGTATTGGAACAAGGTATACACATATATATATGCTCAATCAAGAATCCCAAACAAAATCGTAAGGGGATCTCCATCCCGTAGCTTAGCCTAAGAAAGTGAGTATCCAATAGTCTCAGAAGTAAACACCATCGATGCCTAGCATCTCGCACGCCTTCCCCGAACTGCAAGTCAAGGGATCAAATCACCACACCTCGAAACTATCCTCTTTGGGCGGCACTGAATCACCTGCATGGTTTTATGTCACGTCTCAAGGACGCATCTCGGTGGGGAAAGTGCCCGTCGTACTTGAGAGTTATGGGGGAACGTCAAACCACACCTCATCACTGCCCTACAGTCAAGAGGTCTTCTCAAATTCAATCCGTCACAACATTAACCCGTACAACCAAGGTCCCAGATCTGGTAGTCATGGAGAAAAGTCACCGACTATCCTCATAAGAAATGACCGAGTCTGAAACGCCAACGGTTGACCCACTACCCAGCCCTTCCGAAAGGTAAATCATAATAAGATATCAGGCAACCCACTGCCCAGCCCTACTGGAGGGTAAACCCTAATACATCATCAGGCGACCCACTTCCCTGCCCTTCTAGAGGGTAGACCTGGAATAAGTCGACATGAGACCCACTGCCCAGCCCAGCTGGAGGGTAGACCTGGAACAAGATGACAGGAGACCCACTGCCCAGACCTGCTGGAGGGTATACCCTCAAGAGACATCAGGTGACTCACCACCCAGTCTCTGTTGGAGGGTAAACCCGGAACTGCTCTGGCCAACCCTACTGGATGGTATAACACTGGCCAACAGAACTCGGAGTGGGTATCGCGCAACCACCCAACTCCAGAACAAAACCAAGGGAAACTACTCAACCCTGCTGGTTTAAACCATCATGAACAGGAGTACCCTCTATGTTGTGAGAGGTCAAAAGTTCGCAAAGCAGAACACGACATGCACATGGGCCCCACACGACGTGTATCCCCAAGTCAACCCTAACCAAGCACGCAAACATTACTAGGTACCAACATCCACATGTACCTCCCAGCGTTCCCATATACTCCCAGAGTATACCATGTCTCTAGCCAAAAGGCTAACATGCACACGACACCCATCGTCAACGCGAAGTCGTAAACTTAACAACTCCAACTTTCCACCTCAACAGCTGAGGCACGACCAACCACATCTCTTTAAACATTTACTTCACTCACATGGGACTGCATGCGATCACACTTCAAGGGTCCGCTACAAACACAGTAGGACGAACCGCCACTAGAGAACCTTTCATATTTCCAAATTTAATAAGATTGCATAAGAGGCTCCGCTCGCCTGAATAGATTACACCGTTGTAATCCTCGCGGAAAAACATGCAAGATCGACTACTTACTCACCTCCAATGGATATCCGATGGAAAAGTCGTCCAACACCGCTTTACGCCCAAATGACGTCCCATGATCCCGAGCCTCGACCCCGAAAACAGTCGGGCGCATCTCACCATTGTGATACCCTCGGGAAAACACGTCAAAAGGACTACTCACTTGAGTGGAACAGATTTGGAGAAAAAGATGCATTCAGGTGCACCACACACGAGCGGTGCTACATGGGACCTACATCCCAGTCCCGAATCACAATGAAAGGATAACAACGTTGCGATCCTCTCAAAAAATTACACAAGTTTGACTATTCACTTGTCCAAAACGGACACCCGGTGATAAAGCTGGAAATCACTGCCAACTCCCAAAATGGCTCCTGTGGGGCCCGCACTATCATGCAGAATTAAAGCAGGCAGATTGCACCATTGCAATTTCCTCGGAAAAACACTCAAAATTGACTGCTCGCAAGCCCCGAACGGGCGTCCGATGAAAAAGTTGCTAAACGCTGCTCGCAGCTTAAAAGACGGCCTGTGGGGCCCACGTCTCAACTACAGTTTCAACGCCCGAAACAACACTGAAAAACTATGGCTCAACACCAGGGTCGCATCGCCACTAACGGTGCTTAGAACGGATGTCGGGTGCGTCTGCGCCGTCCAAAACAAGAAACCCCTAGAAAAATGCCAATTCACTTAAAGGCGTGCCGCACCCCCGAGCCCCCGTTTTGGGAATTAAAATTTCCCAAAACCATCTCAAAAATTTTGCCTTGATTTAAGGATCGTGTTGGAACTGAAGACATGAAAATCCGACATCAGGTCCGCATTTTATGTGTTTTAATATTTAGGGACCGAAACGGGTGGGCCAGGCCGGTTCGACCGGCCCACCCACACCCTGGACCGGCGGTTCGCGGTTCACCGCGCGGACCGCCCTGAACTGCCCGGACTGGGTCAGACGGTACGGTATCCGCATGGACCCGCGTGGCGCGGGTCTTGTCTGCCGAGCGGGGTCACGAAGTCCCCGAGTCTTCTGCACCTCGTGCCCCAACTGGCGCCCACCGACACCCCCGTTGGCCTCTGCACTCGCTCGGCCGCCTCCTCCGATGAAGACCCACCTGTGTCGGCCTCCACTCCACCACGACGCCCCATGGAAGCCTGCGCCGCAAGCCCTCAGAAGCCCCCTTTCCCGGCCGAAGTCTCCGCCGCCCGACCTTAGCTCGCGTAACCCGCGCCTCCCACCTGAACGTCGGGTCGCCGCCACCGGAACCCCCAAATCCGGCTGGGAAGCTCCAAAAACCCGCGGATTTCAGCGAACAACCGCGATCACCTCCGAACTCGGATTTTCAATCCGAAAGATGCGCCGTGAAGCCTGGGAAACGTACTACACATACATGGTCTTTGTTCAAAGATCAAACAACAATTCGACACATAAAATTCAATCTCAAAGAAGATGCTGAAATTAAAAAAAAATTGAAACCGCAACCGCCTACCTTGTTGGGCTTCGCCCGACGCTTCCCGTCGTGCCTCGCTGGAGCTGGTGTAGGAGAGGAGGTCTCCTTGATTGAACTCCTTCTTCCAGGAGGTGACAAAGGGAGGGGAGGAGGAGAAGGTGGGGAGAGGGGTTATAAAGAAAAAAAATAATTAAAACATTTAATTAATTTAATCCCAAAAATGACCCGAATCCGAGACCTCTGGCACGGTCAAGATTCAGCTTCCCCTAGGGTAAACACCACATCCTGACCACAACAATAGTCTCAGAATTTTAATCCGAAGCCCTGTTAAAAAGTTATTAAACTCATCGCCCGAGGCCGCCAAATTATGAAAACGCCCCTGGGGCCATTTTTCACAGACGGCCCGCGCCCGCGAAACTTACACCCCTCCTAGGGAAAACGACACATTCCGGACTCAATGGTGCCCTAGGTTTTCCAATCTGATCCACCATTTAAGAGATACTTGAGTTAAGCCGCTAAACGAATAAATTAATTATTTAATTTATCTGTTACACGCTCCGATAGCGAGCGAGGGGTCCAAACGTCCCACAACGACATGTTTTATGTCGTTCGTAGGGTAATAACCCCATTTCAGACCCATCCGTACACTCAGACTTCTGATCCGGATCACCGTTTAGGAGTTATCCCATTTATTTGGCGTGCACAGTGTGAACGTACTGAAAATTAAATTCCGGCCACTCTGGGGCTCAGAATCGCACGCCGTATGAAGGCGCTGCTCTGGAATAATATCAAGAATATTACAAAGTCTTTTATAGAAAAAAATGGGTTCTTACAGTATCATTTTCAGATTATTAATTTGGGTCATATGAATCGGTTGATTACAAAGTGGTAATGGTTTTCCACCCGAACTTCCATTTTCATTCGAGTTACTTTTATTGTCTACTTACCTCAATGAAATTATTATATATTATTATGTAATCCTCATAAATTTTGTGTGAGTGTTCCATATATTTTTACCAACTAGAATACTTTTTTATTTTATTTGGATTTACATGTTTTATTAGGATCTTTCAAAAATTATTCTCGAAATACAAGCCTGATTCAAGGGAACTTCTCAGATTCTTACCTATTTTGAAGGGTACTATATAATATATTTTAATCCATAATTGTATTTATAAAAAAAAAATTATCATTAAAAGAGAACTCAGTTCATTTCTATTTTTATTAAATCAAACATACCTTTTCGCTTTAAAATCTCTATAATATTTTCCTTAAACCACACTCAAATGTTTTATTTTTAAATCTTCTTTAACAACTCTTTTTATATGATGGGAAAAAATTTATAACTCAAATATAATTTCAATGTTCTTACATTTTATTTTCTTGGATATACACATTTACAATTTGATTTCATGTTTTATACAAATCTTTTTTCAAAAGATCTCTTCTTTCCAAGGTAAAAAGGATTTTTCTCATCTCGCTTTAACTTTTATGAGGTATATGCCTTGTTCACCACTTATTTCATTCATGTGGTGTATGTAATGACCTTTGGTATATAATGTCAAGAGTATATTTATTCTCATGATATTATAAGGTATTATTATTTGAATATTTCAGGGTGGTATGTGACACTTTGGAATGTTTAAGGATTATTTATTAAAGAATTTGTCTGTGGTCTCATTTAAAAATATCTTCATATTTGTCAACATACTTTTTTAAATATTGTACTTAATTGAGGTTAATCTATTATCATATAATCTATAATATGTGTTGAAGTGTTTTTGATTAGTTTGAATATGGATGTGCTATCTTAATACCATTCACCATATTATTCCAAATGGTTAGTGTTTATGTTCAATGATTGGTGAAATTTATTACATTTAATATGTTAGTTTCAATATGAATGTACATGTTAATTATGTTCCACCCTTTCATATGAGGAATTCATTGGACTTATTATGTGAAATGTGGGGCCTTCTATAGCCCCTCAATGCATCAGTAGGTTTCATGAGACAAATAGATATGGACTTGGCTGAGGCATTGCCCATTTTGAGATATGGTTTTGACTGAGGCCTTAATCCTTTTTAGATGTCTTGGTGAGGTCTTAATGGTATGTTTCAGAATGTCTGCAATATGCATTTCCCTCATTATAAATCTACAAGTTCATAGTTCATGTGGTTATTTTACTAGTATAAATACCCATGTTTATGTTTTATTATGACAATATTTACCCATCTCATATTTATGCCATATTGTGTTCCAGTTCATTTTTAAAGGCATGTGTTTTCAATTATTCACCATTACTAATGTTTATGTTTATGATATCTTCCACTGTATTGTTTACCCTTACTGATCATCTGATCTCACCCCTTCTTATGTTTCATTTTTTCCCATGACATGAATAGGTATACTATATTTGACTTGTAGGGATAATGTTAGAGTTACGTATGTTCCCAATGGAACTTATATGTTGTTTGTAATTTTATGTTGTAATGTTAAACTTATGTATGTATCTAGTTTTCCAAATCTACTGAACTATTAATTACTTTGGGATATGAATTTCTTGTAATCATTCCAATGTAATAAAAAATGCACCAGATCCAGGTAACTAGGGTCGGGGTATTACAGGTAGTTTTAGTACATTTACTTTTATCATGATTCAATTATCTCAAAAATTTTAAAAATGATATAAATATCATATATATTCATTATATATGTATTTATAGTAATCCATTAAAGATATATATAGAAAAAAATTATACTGTTCATGGAGATGGTTGGTCGTACGTATGCATGAACGCTATTCTAACTTTTTGATGGATAGAAAAAAGAAAAGTAAATAATAATTCACATTTAAAGAATCATTTTTATAAAATATTTATCATATATATTCATTAAATCTATCCTTATTAACATCCATATGAAATTTAAATGAAAAACAGATCACATCTCTTCATGGAGGTGGTAGTCCATGCGTACGCACAAACGACGTTATTGTTTTCCAATGGATTAGAAGGTAAGAATGTAAATATTATATTATAATTAAAAAAGAATAATTATTTCATAAATATAACATATAAACATAAAACCCATCATAATACCAATCAATAAAATATTGTGATGAAAAATCAATTGCATCATTATGTGGAGACAACAAGCCATACGTATGCACGAGTGATACTTTCACTTTCCATTTGATGGAAAAGGGTAGATGATTGTGGTTTCATAATAATAAAAAAATTTAAGTATATTTATGATATCAAATTTTTTATTTTATGATAAGTAACATAGATTTATAGGAGTTAAAAGGAATAAATAAATTGAAATAGGTCTAGTAACATGATTATCTCCTCTTCAAGAGACCTCTTTTATATCCTTTCTTATGGAACCTAAGGTTGGTATTTTTAGGAGAAAAACACATATATAACGTGTATAAGTACTTTTATAAGATAAATTATCATTTATTGGTTGATCTATGTTTCTAAAAGTGGTGTAAATAATTTAGAGAAATGGGTATCCTTTTATAAGGGAGGGAAAGGACACACTTGGAATGTTTAAAAAGATTATAATATAACCGAGTAATTCCCAATAAAAATGAATACTAATGGACACATACTCAAATATAAGGTATTATATGGTTGAAATATAAATAAAAAATAATTTTTTATAGGTTTATGTGGTATTTTAAACCTTATCTCTTAGTTTAACTCCTTAGTTAACATATTTTAACCTTAATCGCGATAACATATTTTTCACTCTTAAGGGATTATAATTTTACTTATAAGGTAATAATTAGATCATAAATGGAAAATATATGAAATTTTATACCATATTTTATCCCCCTTATCCTCTTTAAATGTTTTTATGATTTTTAAATAATTTAATAAAATGTTATTTTCATAAAATCATTATAGTCATTTTTGAAACTATTCATTTAATTTGATTTCAAATACACAAATACAAAGTTTTAATTCAAATATAAACCTTTAAAAGATCCCTAACATGTTATATTTATCTAAAAAATTCATTTATCATAATAAATCACCAAAATTACATTTCTTTTAATAATTTTAATATCATTTATTTTATTTTTCTATTAATTGAATAAATATTGTGTTAGTGTTGTGAAATCATTTAAGGTAATTATATAATATCAAAAAATTAGAGATAAATTCTCATAATGAAAATAATTTTATTATTCTCAAAATGAAAATTTATATTCATTCACCACTTTCTTTTGTCCCTATGTGAACATATAAGATATATTTAAAAGTAAGAGAGTAAAATTTTGTATTTTTATTTTCTTTAAAGATTATTTAGGTCATTTTCATAAACAAGTGTCCCTTAAAAAATTAAATTTCATGCCTAAGGTGATAAAGTTAGAATTAAAATAGTACAATATGAATTTTTATGTAAAAAGGTGACCTAAACATTTAGTTTTAACCTAGATTAACTTGATTTACCCTTTATTGAGGTAATAAATTTTATCACAGTTACTATTAAAAATACATAAAAATAAAAGGGACATATTTACCAAATTTGAAAACCTAATTACAAATATGGAATCCATTTTATCAAATTCAATACTATTTCTTTAGGGAAAAGAGTGTAATTATGAACCCTTATCAAAGTGGCTCTGGTTTGGATCGACCGTTGATTGTAGGGGGTTTATTTTGTACAAATCATTAATATCAGGTTACCATTGTCACTCTTATAAAAAAACCACAATAATTCTCCCATATATAACTGGGTACAAACCTACTATCCAAAGACAGGTGTTCACCTAGGTTTTCAGGCTCGATGACACTTAGGGATTCACATTGGTCGAGAGGATGGGAGGTCGGGCTCATCACACCCTTTTAGGGGGAATTTTTTCCTACTCTGGGACTCTATAATATATTTAAGATATTTTAGTGAATATCTTTCTAATATCAATACGAGATCAATTACCCTAAAAATAATAATTATGCATTAAATCTCTTTTATGTGCAGAAGATATGGATATCATTAGTGAATCCATCTATATGTATCTGAGGTTCTTCATCCATTTCCGAGTAATGGACATATGGTTATGTGTTGAAGCCGTATAACCAGGACCTTTAGAATTTTTTTCCACACAGGGAAGTGGTTAATATTTTGATGAGGGGATTGAGCCAATATGAGGTGTCCTACATATCCTGCTTATTATAGGAATCAAAACCCACACAATTCGTTAAAACCATACAGTTTAACATCGCACATAATGACATATATGAGTGATATAAGGCACCATATATTCAATATTGAGTCATAGGGGTACGTCCTATGTATCCCAATTAGGTAGAAAATTAGAGTTCTCATAGTTTAGTTACTTTCTCAATCAATTGAAAGATGAGGTAAAATGACCATCCCATGGGAATTATTGGGTCCTAATGGTTGATATATCAAAGTCATGAGAGGACTTACACCTATGTGGTGCCTATTTGAGATCGGGCCTTAGAATGGAATCCTATGTATCCTGTTCATTTCAGGAATCATATTTCTCATATTTCATTCACTCCCTTGGGACTATCCCCAAAGTATATTCCCTCATATGGGGAAGGTTTATATCATTACACTTATCGAGGAGGCTTGCATAATTGCACTTCCCAAGTTGGTGGAGACCCGTGATGCGAATGATATGACTATTTCAACTCCCTAATCACATGTGATCTATGATCGGTGTGAGAAACAAGGGATAATAAGTAACCAGTCTCAATGCATATGGATATGGGGATATGTACTAAGAAAACCCTTGAGATGTTTAATTTGAAGATCAGGACTTAGGGATGTGTCTTATGTATCTTGGTTATGACAGGAATCAAAATCATCATAATTTGGTTGATAAGGGATTACACATTGACATTACCCTGGTCTTTTTAGTGGTTTACGGTGCAGATGATATGATTATTGAAACTCTCTAAGCCCACATGAGCTATGATCAGTGTGAGAAACAATGGATGGAAAATTATCATTCTCATTGCTTATAGATGCGAGACTTATGTACTGGGAACACCCATGGGATATTAATATAGATCTCAAGCCCCAAGAAGGCATCCTATGTATCCTGGTAATAGTGGGAATCAGAGTCATCATAGTTCCATTTGATTGGGGATTACACACTGATGTTTCCCTTATATTTGGGGATTAAAATCCGAGGATGGACAAGGACATCAAATCCTGGGATTCGCCAATTACCTGGCCTACTTTCTTTCTTGACATGCATTGATTGTTCACTCAAAATTCCTTGATTGGCTTCTTGATATGTCGGGGAGTATATGTATGACATGTCCAAATGAAATTGTATGATCCAGTTCACTTGTACGGGGGACATTGCATAACTTGAATGGAATTTATGAGGGTTGTCACATGATCTAGGGTGGATTGTACGAAGGAAATAGTAAGACCTAACTGGTTGATCCTAGAATCCATCACATGACCTAGCTGACTTTTCCAGAGGGTGTCATGTGATCCAGCTGACTTGTCCAGGTGTCATTGCAAGAGCTCACTAACGTAATTGGAGGGATTAATGAGAGTCAATGTGACATGTCTCAAAGGGTGTCGCATGCCCTGACTAATGTGTTTGTATGGAATCATGAGGTCTAGTTTGTGTTCCCATAGGGTATCATGAGAGCCAGGAGACATTCTCAGGTGCTACTATGAGACTCAGATAACATTAAATGGTGCTTCTATATGGGTCAGAAGACATGTATGAAGATAATTGTAAGTCTAGGATGATGAGATCAGAGGGATTCACAAGACTAGGGCTGCATTCCTGGGGGATGCCATGTGAATTTATTTGATATGTCTAGGGGGCTTCTCATGATCCAAATGGTATGCCAAAAGAATGTCGCGTGATCTGGGAAACATGTACTGGTGCTGTCACATGACCTAGATGGTTCATGTGAAGTGAATGAGGACCAATGTATATATTATTTTCTTAAGTATCCTTTATTTTAATCTTTTTTCTATCCTTTATATTGTGAATTCCTTAGATTTACTCAATGTTATCTTTTTTAAGCCTCACATGATCTAGTAGGTGTGTGGGATATTCTTCATGTGTACTACTATAATTCCTTCACATTATCTATGGGTGATCACACAAAGTTCTTATGCATGTTCTATAATCACTCTGGATGTTTGAAAGTATCTTACCTAGTGGTAAAATGGTCAATCATGAGATCAACTACTTTGAAAAATATGCTCTAGAACCGGTGCATCTGGATAAAAAAATACCACCCTTTCATCCGAAGAGTAGTGGTTTTTGTCCTTATTTTTTCATCCTAGGGTGGGGGATTTATAGTCCTCTTAACCCTAGTTGTTCACTCCTTTTCATGGAGTATATTGCGTGAATCCAGGATGGATTCGGTGAAGGGATTCAGCGTCACACGTCTTCACAAGTCTCTACCATGGATCACTATGGGAGCATCAATTGATTTTCAGTGACCACAAGTCCATCTTGTCAACACCTCCTTTATTGGATTATTTCCAATTAGTGGGTACTTTTTAAATCATGTGAGCATACTAAAGGACTTAAATATTGTCATATTGACATTTCTAAGTGCTTTTATGAGACCAGGGCGCCTGTTGAAAGGTGTTTAGGTGATATTAAGATACTTTTCTGGGACTTTCTGTGAGACAAGGATGGATTTTCTGGGGGGAATTCATGAGATTAGGATGGCTTGTGAAGTGGTCTCATGAGACTGTGGTATGGAAAAAATTAATGTGTCACAAGGGTTTTATGACCATGATAGGCTCCGACCTCATCTCCTTTTTATTTACTTTGTTTATTTTACAACGGTCATGAGTCATGTGTGATTTCATGAGTAATGTTGAAGAAAAATACTCTACCTCTTGTTGATACATCACATGACCAGTAAAGTTCCTATGGAGATGTGAAAGAATTTCATGGATAATTCCATTCATTTTTCTTAAGGCGGGAAGGGTGAGTACGAGATCACCTGGACATACCCAAGGCTCTTTACGTGTTGAGGATGAAATTATAGTGGGATTTGGTACAGAGACCCAGTATTGACATACATTAACATTACATAAATTTTACAGAATACATAAAACATTACATAAACATACACATGAAGACCGTACTAGTCTAGTTCCTTTGGAAACATGGAAACATAAACACTGTTACAGAAGCGAGCTATATTATCTCTCACTAGATTCTTTATGACTAGCACCCTTCTTAAACACATCAAACATAATACCTATATTCATAAACTAGGGGAAAGGGAACATAAAATGGGGTGAGATCATATACTAAGTTAGGGTAAACAATGGAGACATGTAAGCATAATCATGAGCATAAGGATATAAGAACATTATCATGTAAATAGAAGATCATACCCTACACATCAAAGACCATAAACATGAATCATGGAATAAATATTGGCAGTTCATAAGATATGAATCATAAGTAAATAAAGAATATAATCCATGAAATCCTAACATAAGAATAAAAAATGAAATCGTTGAAGACAAATAAGCATATTATATGATTTCTATAGTAGCCAAGGCATCACTTACAAGACCATATTGATAGTATAGGTTCACTCCCCATACCATCTTGGTAGTCATGATTCATTCACATGGCTATCTTGGTAGCATGAGTTTACTCCTCATAGCAGAAAATTTTGAGAGATAGGTGGGGACCTGCTCCCAAAAAAAGATTATATATAAAAAAGTTTAAACATTACCAAACAACTCAAGAACGGGGAGCCTTACATAACCTTGTGTGCAAAACACCAATTATATCATTGTGAACCAAACCATTGCAGTAATCAGGTAGAACAAAGGACAAGCTGGAACTGACCTCCATAATTTCTATTTTAGAGAGAACATCCTCCACCTGATTTGCCTCTCTGTACACATGGGTAACATCCAGACATATCAAATCAGCAAGTCTAAGAGAATTTATCCAGGCCGATAGCATCTTCCATGGAACATTCCTAGACCGGTCCTTCATAATTTTCACAACAAAAGAGGAATCTGATTTGATCCATAACTTTTTACAACCATAACAAACAGCATACCTTATCGCCTTTATCATTGCCCATAGTTCATCCTCAATTGCACGCCCATTCCCTATATAGTGAAAAATCATCCTTTTAAAAAGCCCCAATGAGTCCTGAATACCCCACCACATCCAGCAGGACCAGGTGCACCGGAGGCCACCCCATTCACATTCACCTTCATCTAGTCATATATCAGTGGAATCCACCAGATATGATTCATAATTCTGGGCTTCCTCTCCCTACCACTTGCACCAAGAGTTCTCAAGATAATAAAGTCAGATATATCATTATTAATTGATCCAGTTTGATTCACCGAAGAAAGATTAATGCTTCGATGAATTGCCAAAACGCCCTCCTTAAATGAGGTCCTCCCATTGTTAAAATAAATACTATTTCGGGCTCTCCAAATGTATGAAATCAGAGAAAAAGCAGCAGTAGTGAGCAAGGATTTAACTTTCTCACTGCATTCTTCTTGAAGAACCGAAGTGAGAAGTGTTACAACCGAACTGAAACTCAAGTGGCAGTGAAAGGTGTCTTGCAGATAGCTCCATAATCGAGCAACAAAAGAGCAGTGAATGAATAGATGTGTGATAGATTCATCATCATCCAAGCATAGATAACATACCGAGGTAATGCTCAGTCTAGATCGTTGGAGGGAAGATTGTATTGGCAGCTGCTACTTCCAAATTCGCCATATCAACAATGCATCAGTGGGAAGAATGAAGGGCCTTCTTACACCCTCCACCCATGCAGGTACTCCAGACGTGTTTCCACACTTTAGATTGTAAGACTCATAGATGGAGAAGGATCCATTGAGCGCAAGATTCCATAAAAGTACATAATAGTCAACATAGGCATATCTAGACATCTCTATATGAAGATTACTAGGTATGATTGCACAAGACTCAGTGTTACCCTGCAAGTCAGAAATAGAGATGTTCCTCCAAGGCAGTGGAATATTGATGCAATCTTTAATTGGAGAGGACAACCACATAATATTACAGCAATTCATTTGGGAGCTAGCACATACCAACCATTTGGACTGTGTCATGATATGAGAATATGTGTTTCTAACTGATGTCCAAACATAGGATATCATGTACACAATCTGATTATTGTGTAACCTGTCAACAAATCTATTAGTAATAAATTCCAAAGAAAATTCAGAACCAGATAATAGCCTCCAAGTAAAATTCTGAAGCAGTGCATCATTAAAAATTCTATCATCCTTAACTCACATTCCTCCCATAGCCATAGGATTTATGCAGTCTTTCCAATCCACAGTGACCAGTTTCCTCTGGTGAATCGAACCAGTCCAAATGAAGTTGCGAATCATTCCACTCAATTCCTTAAGAAGAGCACTTGGCCATTTATATAATGAAAACGAGTAAACAAACATTGAAGTTATGATAGATTTAACAAGACATATCCTGCCAGCTTGAGACATGGTCTTCCCTTTCCAACTGGCCATCTGATTAGTAATTTTAAGAGTAATACCTTCCAAGTATATTCATTTCACCCCTCCCCAAAACAAAGGCAACCCAAGGTAATTAAAAGGTAGTGTACCTCTCTTTACACTAAGCATGTTAGCAATTCTGTTTTGCTTCAATATTCGAATTCCTTATCCAAAGACAAAAAATGATTTATTCTAGCTTATGAGTTTACTCCTCATACCATCTTGGTAGTCATGGTTCACTCCCATGTCCACTTAGTATTAAAAGTTCATTCCCAAGACCATCGTATTCTATCTCATGATATATAAATCTTTACCCAATGCATTAGAGTGATATATAGGTCCCACCCATCTCATAATGAAATTATACATACATGTTCCATAAGATCATAAATAATAATATCATACCCATGAAATGAAATGGGCATTATTAACATGTAATCATATCATAAACTGTGGAAAGAGAAAGTTTTAATAATCATTTCATCATGAAAATAACCTATAAAAAGAAGCAGGTTTCAAAAGCATATAACCCATGAAAAAAAGAGTTTTATCAATATCATTCCATCAAAATATAATTTATATAGAGAATTAATATGAAGGGAAATATTGATTAGTTTCCCCAAAAGGCATGAGTGACACCAACAGATGTTATCTTAGTTAGTAAATAATTTTGATAGATCTTTTAAAAACATTTCATGAGGAAAATATCTTTTCTACATTGAAAACACTTTTAAAACATAAAACCTTTTTTAATTTTTTTTCATTGAAATTAGTTTTGAAAACTTATAAAGGAAGAATTAAAAACCATAAAAAAATTTAAAATACATTTTCCTTGAAAATGGGATTCAAAGATATTTTGAAAACATTTTCAAAAACATTTTTGAAAACATTTTTGAAAATGTGGTTTTTGAATACAATAGATTTCCGACTGAAGAGAGAGACAATCATATTTTACTTAAAAACGTTATATTAAGTACCAAAGAGTGTAAAAAATAGAAATAATACATGGATAAATCATTAATAAACAAATTTGAAGTAAACTCACGAGTTTTCTTGAGAGATGGATCATAATATTTCATCAAAGGAAACATAAACATAAACAATCTCTAAAATCAATGAGATCATCTCAATAAACTCTTATAACTTGGTAACTTGGGATAATACTCTAAATGTAAGAAAATGAAATTAAATGAAGATTAAAATATCATGAAATAAAGTAAATTCATGATATAACATGTAAAATGGATATATATACACCTCAAAATATAATTTAGGTGCATAACAAAACATGAGTCTCAAAGAAGGCAAATTGAGACAAAACTATTTTACCAATTTGGTAACTTTTGAAACTTAAACCCAATGAAATAAAGATAATAAAATGGATACGTGAATACCCATAAATTTAATTCTAATATACATAGAATACAATCATGTTTAGTACATATACCACATAAAAGGAAAGAGTGGTGAACATAGAATGTATCTCACAGAAATAAAAAGTAGGATAAAATCCCCTTACCTTGTGTCTTGACTCTCATTGTAGTTGTTCAAACCACCTGTATAATAAATATAAATTTATTATAAATATTTTACAAAACCATACTATTATATATAATACCATGTATGGTTTTATTAAAACCTTATATTACTTTCTTTTTAACCATCCTATGTTAAGGTTTCACTTCAGGTAATATTCGCTTTGTTCTTCACATGTATCTTAATTTGTTATATTATTGGTCATTATAATTATATAATGATTATATAATGTAAAACATGATATAAATATCATCTATATTCATTATATGTGTATTATAATAATCTATATAATATAGGAGTTGGAAAATGGAACACACCATTCATGGAGACAGTAAGTCGTACGTACACATGAATGTTGTTTCCATTTTTATTGCCATATAGAAAGAAAGAAGGTAAATGACATATGTATATATATTTATATAGAAATAATTATTATATTAGAATTATTATATCATATATATCATATAATTTCACTAAACCCATCCTTAATACATTCCATGTAGTGCGTGAATGAGTCACATCACATTAAGGGGGTGGTAGTTCACACTTCCTAAAAAGAAATTATCATATTTATATCAAATGGAAAGTAAAAAGATACAAGTTTTAAAAGGAATATAAAAGATTAAATATTTAATAAATATAATATATAAAAAATATAAATAAATTGTCCATCATAATTTCCACCATGATAGGCGATAAAGAAAATTGAACAATCATCATTTAGTGTGGCGGTAGTTCACCGTACACATAAACAGTATGTTCGTTGTTCATTAGATGGAGGTGTGTGTAAGTGTAGGTTTAAAACATAGCATAACAAAATAATATTATATTGAGGATACTGGTATTGTTTTACAATAATGTAATAAAAATAGTGGAGGGGTTGGAGAAGGAAAATAAAATAAAGGACTTGAGAGAAGATGTTACATCTTAATCAGGTAACTCCTTTTGGTTTGTGCCAAAAAGCTTAATTGGAAAAATTTCTACCCAAATATAGGATTAAAAGAAGAATTTAGGAAATTTGGGATCTTATTTGAGTAGATTTTGGGTGAGACAAGGTGCTTTAGAGGTGTGAAGATTTGAGAGGAAAGGATCCCTTTTATAGTGGAGGAAGAGTGACACTCTTGTAAATCTTTGAAGAGAGAATTCCACCCACGTTTTTCATGTTGAAAGTGGATCCAATAATGGTACATAGTCAATATAAGTGATTATAGGGTCGAAATAGGGCCATAAAATGGGTTTTGAAGAAGTGTATAGGTCATTTTGTGCCTTAAGGTTATGGTTTAGTCCCTTATTAAGCTTAATTTAACCTTAATCGATGTAATTAATTTTAATCACTTTCACTAATATTTTGGGAAAAAACTAATTTGACCTTATTAGAAATTATAAATTATACTGATTACAGATATGGAATCCAGTTTACCAAATTCCAAACACATAAGTGGAAGAAATTAATTTAATATTAATCCCACAGTCGGGTTGACAATGCAAGTTTTTAAAGTAAAAATGATCAAATGTTTGCTAAGTTTTTATATCCAATTTCAATGTAAAATTGGTTCCAATTAACAATATTTAATTAATTCATAAAAATTTTATATAATTAAACTTTAAAACTAAGTTAAAATATAATTTAACCTTATAAATAAATTAGATGGAAAAGCAGTTTGGAATTAAAATCCGTTAATTTTACTATTCATCTAGAAGTGAAGTTTCTCTGAAAAATCCCAAAAATTCACCCCAAGATAAATTCTACACACCAAATTAAAAAATGAAGTTTATTTTATCCAATTAAATTTTTAATTTTTTCTAAAATTAATTTTATTATTTCTCATAGAAGGACATTAAAAGAAGTTCCTTCTAGAAAATAATATTTTTAAACATATAAGGAATTTACCAAAAATAATATATTTCATTATAAATATATTTTATTTATATAAAAAATTATAAAAAATATTTAAGAATTAGTTATTACTATTCATATTATTAAGTTTAATGGATAGGTTATAATTATCTCATTTAAATAATTATAAAAGCAAAATGATGTTTTGTAGAAACATCGGTGTTGCATGTAAAGTATTCTAAGTAGGTGTTGCATGTAATATACACTGAGTTTATGTTTTATGTATCATACATAAAGTTGGTTCCACATGAAATGAATGTTTGACATAGTTTATTATAAGTAATAAATGAAAATTTACTTTATTCAAAAAAAGGTCCATAAAAACTCAGGGTGTTACATTCTACCTCCCTTAAAATGAATTTCGCCCTTGAAATTTGTTACTTGGGTAAAAAAAATGAGGATAATTATGCTTCATCATATCCTAAATTTACCATGTAGCTTCCTCTAACTGGTGATTTCTCCATAAAACATTGATCAGGTGAGTGGTCTTGTTTTGAGGAACACTCTTTACATGATCCAAAATTTCAACAGGTTGATCCTCATAAAAAAGATCTCACTCTAGCAGTATGACCTCTGAGTTTAATACATGTGAAGGGTTAGGTATGTACTTCCTTAGGAGAGATACATGGAACACATCATGGACTTGAGAGAGATTTGGAGGAAGTTCCAAGCAATGGGATACCATCCTGATACGATCAAGAATTTCAAAGGGACTGATATACCTAGGGATTAATTTCCATTTCTTACTGAATCTCATAAACTTCTTATAGGGAAAGATTCATAGAAACACCTTTTCACCAACTTCAAATTTTTAATCACATTGATGTTTATCAGTATAACCTTTCTATTAACTTTGAGCTACCTGGATATTTTGCTGAATGGTTCTAACCTTCTTGACAATTTCTTCAGTAATGTCAAGTCCCAATAGCTTTCTTTCTATAACTTCATCGCAACACGTTGGAGCTATACATTTCTTCCCATAAGGTGCCATCTAAATTATTGAGTGAAATCTGTTGTTTTATAAAAACTCAACTAGAGGAAGGTGTTGATCCCAACCACCTTTGAAATCCAGAGAATAAGATCTCAACATATCCTTTAGGGTTTGAATTGTTATTTTAGACCGACCATCTGTCTGAGGATGATAAACAGTGCTGAAACTTAATTCCGTATCAAGTTATTACTAATGACTTCTCCAAAACTTTGAGGTAAACCTCAGATTCTGATATGATACAATAGAATGTGGTACTCCATACAACCTTACCACTTCATTATTATATATACTGGAAAGATGATCCATAGAGAAGTCTTCTCTGATAGGGATGAAGTGTGCTAACTTAGTAAGGAGATCTACTACCACCCATATATCATTCAAAACTTTAGAGTTTTTGGGTAGTCCAATGAAAAAATACATAGGTATTTTCTTCCATTTCCATTCTAGTATGGGTAATGGTTGCAACATCCACTTTGACTTTTGTCTTTCATCCTTAACTTGTTGGTATACCAAGCACTGAGAAACCAAATTTCCGATATCTCTCTTCATGCCATCCCACCCAAAGTATTCTTTCAAGTCCCTAGGCATCTACATACTTCTAGGAAGAATAGAGAATGAAGAACTATGAGTATATTCTAATAGATCATTCTTCAAATCTAGTATGGAAGGAACACATACACAGTTCCTAAACCTTATCATTCCATCCTGATTAAGGTTAAACTTAGAAACATTCATGAATTTCTTTTATATCACTTTATCTTCCTTCTGCACCTCCTTAATCTTCACTTGTATAGTGGTTTGAACATTCATTTTTTAAAGATACAATTTCCCCATTCCTATCTCTATCCTATGAAAATCTAGAAATATTGTATCTTTTGTGATCCTCATCATGGATAAGTTAGCATGATCTTTTTGACTAAATCATCGGTCACCTTGTTCGCTTTCCCAGGGTGGTAATGTGTTGAGCAGTAATAATCCTTTATTAGTTCTAAACATCTCCTATAATGCATTTTCAAATCCTTCTATTTGAAAATATATTTTATATTTTTATTATCGGTATATATATCATTCTTTTATCCATAAATATAATGCCTCCATATCTTTAATGTAAAAATTTCTGCTGCTAACTTCAAAGCAGGAGATGGGTAATTTTATTCATGAATATTCAACTACTGTGAGGAATAAGTGATAACCATGTTATTATTTATAAGAAAACATCCCAATCCCTTCATGTATACATCACTAAGGATTACAAACCCTTCTCCACTATAGGTCAATGTAAGCACAGGTGCACTGACTAACCTTCTTTTCATTTCCTTAAAATTTTCCTCACATTCATCTATCTAGAGGAACTTGAAACCCTTACAAGTTAACTGTTTAGAGGATTAGATAGTCATGAGAAATTATCCAAAAAACATCAATAATATATAACTAAACCAAGAAATCTATAGATCTTTGTCACCATTCCTGGTCTAGGCCAACATTCAATAGCCTCCATCTTTTCTGGATCTACCGTTATACCATATCTTGAGATTATGTGACCCAAAAATGAAAATTTTTGCATCCAAAATTCACACTTTGTAATTTTTTCATATAAATTATCCTTCCTTAGGGTCTTTAGTACAGTTCTCAAGTTATCTTTATTATCTTCCTTTATATTTGAATATATAAGAATATCATATATAAATACTACCCCAAACTGATCGAGGTAATCTCTAAAGACTCTATTCATTAAGTCCATAGAGATAGCATAGTCATTAGTAAGACTAAACATCATAACTATATATTCATAGTGTCTATAACTTGTATGGAATGCTGTCTTAGGTGTATCCCCCTTCTTGACCCTCAATTCATGATATCCATAATGAAGGTAAATCTTGGATAAGTATTGAGCTCCGTGAAATTGACCAACCAAGTCATTAATATGGGGAAGAGGATAGTTTTTATTTATTATGATCTTTTTCAACTCCCAATAATCAATATAGAGTCGCATTGATCCATATTTCATTTTCAAAAACAGAATTGGTGCACCCCAAGGTGATACACTTGGATGAATGAATCCCATATCAAGGTTTTCTTGGAGTTTCTTCTTCAATTCCTATAACTCAATTAGATCCATTTTATAATGAGTCTTTGAAATTGGTGTGGAACTAGGTATGAGTTCTATTTAGAAATCAACTTTTAATTTTTGTGGAATAATAGGAAAATATTTTGAAAATACATCCAAAAATTCTTAGATAATAGGCATATCATCGATGTCGATTGTCTCCATAACCATTTGAGATAAAAAACATTTTGAATGAGAATTAAGTCCCATACACTGGATGTAATATCTATAGGAAGTTCATACTTATCATCACATGGATAGATGATCATAGGAGGGTTTGAAATATCAAAAGTAACTTCCTTTCCTTGATAATTGATGTGGGATTTATGGAGAGAAATCCAATCCATGCCTAAGGTTTCATCAAATTCAACCAAAGGAAGAGTGATAAAATTTTCAAGAAACAAATTCCCACAAACTTCAATTGGAGAGGAATTATAGACTTGAGATGCAATCATCATACCATTAGGGGTTTGCACTGCTAATTCTACATATAATTGTTTTGGTGGAATATTAACACCCTTATAAAATTCTTTAGAATATGAAAGAGTGGGTAGATCTAGAATCAAATGACATTAGAAGTTCTATAGTGGATGGTAAGTGTACCTTTCATCACATCATTATCGCACCCCTCATAAAAAATAACAATTTCATGGGATTTTCCTTTATCCCTCAGCTTAATTGGTTACTGACATTAATCATCATCACTGGCCCTTGGGTTTGGTTAGTTTTTATTATATTACCTATTCTCATTACATTTATATCACTGAATTATGGGAGGTTCATTATATGAATCTTTTTCCCCATTCACAACATTAGCCAACTACTTCCCATCACTTCAAAAATAAAATGCCAGATGGCCATCCCTTCTATACTGAAAACATTTATTAGGACCCTTATGGAAATTTCATCCTTGCTTCTTCCCAAATTTAGATCATAAAGAAAAACCTATCTTCTTTTCTTCACAGTTTTTAGATTTTTCTTTAAACTGCATCTTACTCTTCTTATCAAAACCATGATATTGATACATGACTCCAACCTCCATTTCAACCTTGATTCCACAACACAAAATATCTTCATATATACTAAAGTATATTATGTCCAATTACATTATGAGATTTGGATTTAATCCACTAAAGAACCTATCAAGTTTACTTTCAGGTTGGATGATAATTCCTAAAGCGTACCTCACAAGTCTCATTAAATCAGCCTCATAGGTACCAACAGATTCATCATCCCTTTGATCCAACTTAAGGAACCCTTTTTCCATATTGGAATAATGAATTTGAGGAAAGTAATTATTGAAAATAAGTTCCTGAACTCATCCTCATTCCATGGATTCAATCTCATCTTACTTCCTTGTATTCTTGATTAGAGTCCACCATTGATCTTCTTCGACTTATAACTAGTAGATATCCAAAATTAATTTCTCATAATCTAAACACTAGATAATGGAGAATATATTTTCAATAGTACTGATCCATTGTTCTATAACAAGTGGACCAGAAGACCCTCTAAAATAAGGTAGACATTGCCTCATGAAAGGTTCAACAAAATGTTGTTCCCTCCTTTTCTCATTTGTAAGTACACCATGATTCATAGCTTGAGAAAGCTGTGTGAGCATAGAAATGAGGTTTTTCACCCCATCTCTCATAGAATTTAGTTTCTTAGGAGGTAAATCATTTAATTTTCCATCACAATCACCATTAACATGGTTCCTTTAGGTTCCATCCATTTACTAAAACCAAGAGCATAGTGTAAGAAACATTTATCATAATGAAGAACCACATAATCATGAAAATTCACCTATAGGATTTCTAAGTTATGACAAATTCATTAATCTATGAAACCTTAGGTTTATACTAGGTTATTCATATAAAAATTATTTTTAACTACTTGATTATGGTTCATGAAGAGTTTATGAATTTACAAAGCATATACCCTAGGAGTGTCAAACCCGGTGTGCAGTAATGCCCATTTTTGTGTACTAGATTACCCTGAGTTAGGCCCAGAACATCTTGTTAGAGTTGTTAAAACTAGGAAAATTTGTGATAGATCCACATCCACTTTTACTATCTAGATAGGGATGCATCACTAGGAAACCAATCACTCTATCCTTTACCAAAATTCTAGGATATTTTCCTATACTTTTCTTTATCCTTAGACTTATCCATAGACATGTCCTTAGGGTTCTGATGAAGATTTTATCATTCTTTATTAAAAAGTTTAACTAAAAATTTCTTCTAATACCAACTACAGTGATCCAGTCTTGAAATACATTAAAATTAAATAAATTTTGCAGAATACATAAAACATTACATAAACTGACGCATGAAGACCGTACTAGTATAGTGCCTTTGGAAACATAGAAACAAAAAAAATGGCACATAAGAGAGCTACATTATCTCTAACTAGGTCCTTCATGACTATCAACCTTCTTATACACATAAAAAATAATACCTATCTTCATAACCAGGGGGAAAGGAAACATAAAATGGTGTGAGCTCAGATGCTTAGTAAGTGTAAACGAGGTAGACATGTAAGCATAATCATGACCATAGGGGTATTATAGCATGATCAAGAAAATATAAGATAATACCCTACATATCAAAGATTATAAACATGAATCATGGCATAAATATTAGAATTTCATAAGACATGTATCATAAGGAAATAAAGAACATAATCCATGAAAGCATAAAAAATGAATAAAACATGGAATTGTGGTAGACACATAAGCATATAATATGATTTTCATAGTATCCAAGGTATCACTGCTAATACCATCTTGGTAGTATAAGTTCACTCCCCATACCATCTTAGTAGTCATGGTTCACTCCCATGGCCATCTTGCTAGTATGTGTTCAATCCTCATACCATCTTTATAGTCATGGTTCACTCCCAAGACCATATTATTAGTCAAGGTTCATTAACAATAAAATCTTATTCTATCTCATGAGATATAAAATTTTAACCAATGCATTTTAGGGAGATATAGTTCCCACCCATATCATAAAGAAATCATACATACATGTTCCACAAGATCATAAATAATCATATCATAGACCATGAAATGAAATGGATATTATAAACATGTAATCATATCATAAACTATGGAAGTACATAGGTTTCATAATCATTTCATCATGAACATAACCCATGAAAAGAAACGGGTTTCAAAAGCATATGACACATGAAATAGAAATAGGTTTCATCAACATAATGCCATAAAAAATCCATTCATAGAAAGAATATAAATATAAATATTGAATAATTTCCCCAAAAGGAATGAGTAACACCAACTGATGTTATCTTACATGGGAAACAATTTTGATAGATCTTCTAAAAACATTTCTTTAGAAAAACATCCTTTCTGTATTGAAAACGCTTTTAAAAGATAAAACATTTTTGAATTTTTTTTCATTGAAAATAGATTTGAAAACTTATAAAGGAAGCATTGAAAACCATAAAACATTTTTAAAATCCTTTTCCCTTGAAAATGAGCTCCTAATATCTTTTTAAAGAATATTAGAAAACTTTTTTGAAAACATGGTTTTTGAATACAATAGATTTCTGACCGGAGAGAGAGATGGTAATATTTTACATAAAAACGTTATATTAAGTACCAAAGAGTGGAAAAATAGTACTAATACATGGATACATATTTAATAAAAAAAGGGTAAGTAAACTCATGAGTGTTCTTGAGAGATTGATCATAATATTTCATTAAAGGAAGCATAAACATAAACAATGTTGAAATCAATGGGATTGTCTCAATAAACTATTATAACTTGGTAACTTGGGATCATACTCTCCATGTAAGAAAAATAAATTTAATTATTCTTAAAATATCATTAAATAAAGTAAATTCATGATATAACATGTAAAATGGAAGTATATACACCTAGAAATAGAATTTAGGTGCATAAAAACATGATTCTCAACGAAGGAAAATTAAGGTAAAACTATTTTACCGATTTGCTAACTTTTGAAACTTAAACACCATGAAATAAAAATCATAAAATTGATATATTAATACCCATAAATTTAATTATAATATACATATAATACAATAATGGGTAGTTCATACACTACATAAAAGGAAAGAGTGGAAAACATAGCATGTATCTCAGGAAATAAAAAGTGAGACGAAATCCCTTTACATTGTCTCTTGACTCTCATCGTAATCATTTAAAAAACCTGTATAATAAATATAAATTTATTATAAATATTTTAAATAACCATATTCTTATATCTAGTACCATATATGGTTTTATTACAACCTTATATTACCCGCTTGTTAACCATCATATGTTAAGGTTTCACTTCGGGTAATATTCTTTTTGTTCTTCGTATGTGTCTTAATTTGTTATATTGTTCGTACTTATACCGATATCATGATTTGAGAATGTAAAAAATTATATAAATAACATAAATATTTATTATATTTTTATTTTTATTATCTATATAATATAAAAGTATGAAAATGGAATACATTGTTCATGGAGATGGTAAGTCATACGTACGCATGAATGTTGTTTCTGTTTTTATTATCGTATTGAAATAAAGAAGGTAAATGACATATGTATATATATTTATATATATATATAATTATTAAATTATAATTATTATATCATATATATCATATAATGTCACTAAAACCATCCTTAATACATTCCATGTAGTGTGTGAATGTGTCACATCGCTTTGAGGGGGTGGTAGTCCACATTTCCTCAAATGAAATTATCGTATTTACCTGAAATGGAAATTAAAAAAGATATGTGTTGTAAAAGGAATAAATAAGCATAAATAAGTAATAAATATAATATATAAAAGATATAAACATAATTTCCATCATAATTTTCACCATGATATGTGGTAAGGAAAATTGAACAATCATCGTTTAGTGAGGCAGTAGTTCACCCTACACATGAACAGTATGTTCGTTATCCATTAGATGGAGGTGTGTGTAAGTTTATGTTGAAAAATTGTCATAAAAACATAATAGTATATTTATGATACTGGTGTTTTTATACAATAATGTAATAAAGAGAGTGGAGGGGGTGGAGAAGGAAAATAAAAGAAATGACTTGAGAGAAAACATTACCTATTAATTAGGTTAATCCTTTTGGTTTATGCCAAAAGGATTCCTTGTAAGAATTCATGAACAATGGTAGGATTCAATGAGTAATTGAGGGAATTTTTTAACTTATTTAAGTAGAGGCTAGGTGATCTAAGGGGCTTGAAAGGTGTGAGGAATTGGGAGGAAAGGATCCCTTTTTATAGTGGAGGAAGAGTGACACTCTTGTAAATGTTTTAAGAGAGAATTAAAATCATGTTTTTCATGTTGAAAGTGGATAAAATAATGTCCCATAGTTAATAAAAGTTATTATAGGGTCAAAATAAGTCCATAAAATGGGTTTTGGACAAGTGTACATGTCATTTTGGGCCTTAAGGTTAACCTTAATCAATGTAATTAATTTTAATCACTTTCACTAATCTTTTTGGTAAAAAACTAAGTTGAACATATTATAAATTATAAATTATTCTAAATAAAAATATTTAATCTATTTTTAAAAATTCAAAACACATAAGTGGAAGAAAATAATTTAAAATTAATCTCATAGTTGGGTCAACAATGTTGGTTTTTAAAGTAAAAATGATCAAAAGTTTTCTAAATTTTTATATCCAATTTCAATGTGAAATCGGGTCCAATTACCCACATTTAATTAATTGATAAAAATATTATATAATTAAACTTTAAAATCAATTTAAAATATAACTCAACCTTATAAATAAATTATATTGAAAAGAAGTTTTGAATTAAAATCAGATATTTTTTACTATTCATCCAAAAGTGAAGTTTCTCAAAAAAATCCAAAAAATTCACCCTAAGATATTTTGACACAATAAATTAAAAAATGAAGTTTATTTTATCAAATTAATTTTTAATTGTGTCTAAAATTAATTCTATTCTTTTTCAGAGAAGGACATTAAAAGCAGTTCATTTGAGAAAACTGCGTTTTTAAACACAAAAAGGACTTTACCAAAAATAATATCTTTCATTATCAATATGTTTTATTAATATAAAACCATTAAAAAAATATTTGAAAATAGTTATTACTATTCATATTACTATTTTTTACAGTTAGGTTATAATTATCTCATTTAAATAATTATAACAACAAAATGATGTTTCGTAGAAAATCGGTGTTACGTGTAACATACACTAAGTAGGTATTGTGTGTAACATACACTAAGTTGATGTTACTTATATCATAAACCAAGTTGGTTTCATGTGAAAGGAATGTTTAACTTAGTGCATTGAAAGTAATAAAAGAAAATTTAATTTATTCAAAAAAAAAGGTCCATAAAAACTCAGGGTGTTACACTTCGCGAGATGAGGCGAACTTGTCACCAAGGTCTCACAGTGTCTTGCAAATCACCAGGGGTGAATTGTGTGACATTTACGATCACAAGTGACTCTTGAATCTTCCAAATTCATTCATTTTACTCATTTTAAAAATTCTTGGGGTGTCATGAGTTTACTTGAATGTTGTAAAGGACAATCATTCTCCCCATCGGTGATACATCGCATGAGTTTCACAACCGCAAGAGACCTCCTCATTTTGGATATTTTTTTCTTATTTTTGAAGGATTCTCAAATGGTTTTCTAGGAACCCTCTAGTTGAAAAACTTCATGATCTGGGGGAGCTCATCCATTTATCTCTACATGATCACTAGTTTTTAGAGGTTCCTTCACAAGAGAAAAAGGACTTATCAAAGGGAATTTACAGGATATTTCGTAGGCTATGTGATACACATGGTTCCTTCATGTGACCTTATGATTTTCACATGATCACATGTCTCTTAGAGGATTAATCAATCCATGAGTCTCAACTACCTTTTCCTTCCTTTTCTTTTGTGGGGAAAATAATACCCATATCAAGGTATTTCTTCCTTTGTGAATTTGCCGATGCTCATTTGGTGGGTGTCAAAAAATTCACCCCTTTGGAGAGACATACATGGTAACAATGGATTATTTCTAAGGAATTTAAATTCCCACCTGATTCTTTAGAATTATTTCAAATTAGTGTCTTGGAAAATTCTTGGTATTCTGTGAGATGCCCTATAAATAGGCAGGGTATAGAGTGATTCATTTCAATGGATACTCATTCCGAAAGACCACTATCTACTTTCTCTCATTTTGTTACCTTGTCATAAGACCCATACATAAGACCTGATTTTGAGACCCCCCATTGTCCTTTCCAAAATAACTATTCCTCAAGAATACTTTTTCTCTGTCACCTGTTTGAACCAATCTACAAACTAAATTTTAGTAATTGTTTGAACTTTTTCCATGAGGATTGTGATTGTATTGAGGGTTATGTGAGGTCGTTGGCATGATCATATGATCTTATGGCTATTATGAAGCTTACATGACAATGTCTGGGTCACATGATCATGAGGTTTTTAGGGGTCATGTGATTGCGTGATTCCCTGTGGGTTAATGCGACATGTGTGACCTTGGGGAGTTAGGCGATTCATGAATTCCTTATGATATTCATGAATCATTTACTGATTCATGTGATGCGCAAGATGATACCAGTTTATTATGTCTTTGGTTTTACAAGATTTTATTTTATCTGTCTGATATACACCAATTAGTTTTATTTATATGGATTCTGGTTCTCATGAATCTTATCACAAGCCTTCGAAGGAGGAAAAAGCAGTGATAGACTAACTAGATTCTATAGTGGCTAGCATGGATCCTACTTGGCACTATGACATTGGGTCACTTCAACCGAGTCTGATAAAGTTAACGAGATTAAAATATTTGGATTTTCCCCTTTCAAACTTCTTTCCTCTTTATAGTTTTGGTCTTATTGATGATTCTCCCATTCCTCTACCAAAGTCATCATTTATACCTTCCTCCTAGATTTTGAAGAGCCATAACACCTTTCAGGTGACCATATCTTAGGGGGATAATTTTTTCCTAGGGTGACCATGAAGATAGGTATATAATGACATTAATGAACGCATACTTTGATGGGACCTATCGCGAACCCGATGATGATGTTCATATGTATCTCTCAATAATGTGGAAGTACGCCTCCAATCAGAAGTTTGGTTGGGTTTCCAATTGGGACTTCTTATTAGGAGGTATCTGTGGGATAGATTAGGGATGGACCTTCTAGGTTAAATACATTTATTTTTGAATTCATTGAGTATTTGAAGAAAATTAGAATGTATAAGGCTGTCTGAATATCGTATATGTCTTCTTACTACAAAAAGGGTCTGATGACAGAGCTATTCAGTCATTGGAGTCCAGAAATAAACACTTTCCACCTCATTCATGGTGAGGTGGGCATCATCCTTTTTGATGTGGAGCAGATATGCGGTGACCCTATATTAGGTGGGATGCACAATGAGTTATTTCCCCATAGTCTGTCTGAGATGATGTAACGAGGAATCCTCCTCTAATCTGGGAGTTGATTAGGCTGGCTAAAAAAGACCTCCCAAATGAGACACTTCTTGGAGCAGATATCCCATTCAATACATGGGAGGAATGCTTCATCAAGAAGTCTCACTCTAATTCCAGAGCTAAGAATCTAAAGATCTATCTCATGAATGATACCCGTAGTGCATCAGGTGTTTACTGGACCACAGTTGAAGAGGGGAAATTTAGATAATGAGCATGGGAAGTTGTTCCTGGTGTTGACCAGTCTATCCAACTAGCTGGATTCCTCACCATGAAACTAATTGGATACTTTGTTCCCATGAAGGAAAATATAGAGTTAGAGTTTCTACTTTGACAATGGAGGCCTCCATGGCAGTGGGAGCATATTGGGATAGCCATACATATACTGTAGAAACTCTATCGCTTTTTTCACCATGTTTATAAGTTAAAAGCCCCTTATAGGATCATTGGCCCCTTACAAGTATTATGGGGTTGGATTGAAGCTCACATGGGAGGTTATAAATATATGAACATCCATGGTATCCATAATTCCTACTTCATACCATACCTGCAATGCATCAACATGGTAAAACTAGTTACATGGAAACAATGGGATTTTAGAGATTATGTGCGATGATATGACCATTTTTCTTTCAGAAACTATGGGCTAGTGATGATAGGTGATATTTTTGACACTAGTGAGGTCATCCTTAAGGCATGGGCTTACATGGCATCACTTTTTGAGTGCGTTCTTTCCACCTGTATTTAAAGTGACCTCATTTGAGAGTAGTATACACCATGCTGGTTCAACCACCAATTCTTATGTGTCCATTCAAGATTTAATTACTTTATTTATGTTCAATTTGAGGAGAATCCAATGGTTTCTCACCAATTTTTCCTGATTTTTACCAGGGATAAGACTAGTGTTGAGATAAACCTTCCTCCCCATAATGCATTAATCGATTTCTCTCATGGTTATACTAAGTTTTGGATTTTCTCATATCCCATTAAAAAATTATTCAAATTGGTAAGTGAGGCCTACAAACCACTGGATACTAAGAATAATCTCAATCATGGAAATAAATTGGATTTTAAAGGGCCAAATCCCCCGAAGCACCCTGTAAGGAAGTCAGATGTTTTCCATTTCTTATAGAAGCACCCACCGACATGACTACAACATTTGTAGTGCCATAAGGTGAGACTAATCTTGAGTTATTATTTCCTATATCATATAATTAATGTATGACTTAGAGGATGTAGAACTCAAAGGATAAGATTCAGGGTATATTGTGCTAAGAAGAGGTAATTTTGGAAGGTTTTGCCTATATCACTACCCCTCTAGGTATCATTTTCAAAGACTATCTTGAGGAGTTCAGGGTCTTTTTTGATTCCTTGATGCAGATTTAGTGAGTGTTAGGGGTCATATATTTTATTCCAATTGGTCTACCAAATGGTTGTCTGGGGCACACTTGAAATTGCTATGGATGAACTAGGTTATCTGATCACTGAGGAAGCGGTAAGTCTGGGATTACTTATATTTTTTAAAGTTTCATAGTGCCATTTCAATTGTATTAACATCATTTATTTATTGAAATAGTGTGAGGCTACTAAAGATCATTCAACTCTATCATCCCCTAAATATTCTCCCCACAGTATGGCTATGGAAGAGGAATTTGGAAGTGATCGGGAGACTAATGATGAAGGGTACCTAAGTTGAAAGGCTCAGATGAGGGTAGCTATTTTTACTTATAGAGAAACATTTTTAGCTTTAGAACCTATTGGAGATCCTTACTTATAAGGGAATAAGAAGAAAAAATAAGTGATATACATTTTCAGGTCCTTCTCTTCTAGAATACTCAATTAAGTGGGGAATTTTTCTCTTCTCTTATATTGGATTATTCTAGAAACACATTCTGATATGTCAAAAATGTAAAGTTCCCCACTGAGCTCACTTGGAAGAGCATGTATCCACTTCCAAGGATGCAGGTGATCATTTGGTTTCTTTGGAATATACTTTAATATTGGTCTCAATCCTTCAAGAAGTGGAGGTGGATGGGGTGCTGATTTAATCCTATCTGTTTCCTACTATAGACGTTTCAATGATTATACCAATTGATCTGGTGTGGGTGGAAGCACTTTTTGAGGATTCTAACATAGGTATCTATTATTCCACCATGTTATCCTCAATGGAAGTGAGTTTTGTAGAATGTAAACAATTATTAAAAACGGGACACTTTGTTTACTTGGGTCATATTGCTAGATATTATCTTTTTTCCTACAATCTTCAAGGGTGGTGAGTGAAGAACATCTTTAATAAAATCACCAGAGGTACCACAAAGCAGGTCATCATAAGAACATGTTTCCTCTTCACCTACGGATAGGGTTAGGGTAGTGAATATTACTAGTAACACGACTAAGGAAGGTATATTCCTAACATTAGTCATATACATAGATTACCTGGCCATACCGTATTATTTATCCCATGACTAGAAAACCCCAATGTACCTTATTGCAACATCTTCACCCCATAGTTCAGAGGCTTTAGTCCTTGCTCCTATGGGGGTTCCTACAATTGGATCAACTAATGTAGAGGCCACCTCTCTCCCCTCATTATCAAAGACTGTGATCACGACTCTTTATCTTAATGATCTTGTCCCATAATATGTATCTATCTCTAGGATGAACCTAGATCAAAGACCTAGGTCTGTATTATTTTATCAGTCAATGCAGTGATAAATGTGGAGGGTGGTCTGGAAATTGGTACAAAAAACCCCATTGGATGAGCTAAAAGACAGATTGGATCATCATCGATTTATGTTTCCCAACCTTGGGTATGAAGGTTTTGACTATTCTACCCTCATTCTTGGGTGAAGGATTTGATTTCTATGAGAGAATAGAAAATGGACCTTGAATTGAGGGTGATAGATACCGAGGCTGTAAAGACCCGTAAAATTCAAGGGAAATTTTTTCTTAATTTTCTTTAGAATTTTACAAGAGCGCGGTTTCTAACGGAACCTGATTCCGAGGCCCGGTGTGCCCGGAATCAATTTCCGAAGTTTGGCTTGGGTACGTTCAGTGAACGAACGAGCGGGAATTTCTAACTTTTGATCCGGTGCTCGGAATTGAAATCCGAGGAAACCAATAAACTCGCAGTGCCAATATTCACTTAAGGAGACCTTTTCTGAGGTTGCGTTTTTATGCGGGTTGAGAGTTAGTTTTGGGGGAAATTAAAAGAAGTTAAATAAATTGTGGAAACACAATTTATTTTTATCCATGTTGGTTATTTTCTACCAAAGGGAGTTAGAGGTGGGACCCACACCCACATAACCTCCCTTGAGAGGATTAAGTTTGGTGGGTCCCACACGAGCCCTAACTCTTCAACTCCCCTTAAACTCCCCAATAACTCCACTCTATTTAATTTTGACAACTTGTGTTATTAATTAAGTTGAGTGACTTAATTTCAAACTTTTGAAATTCAAAGTGGTTTAGTTGTGTAAATAAAATAAGCCTTAGACTTATTTTATTTTGGTTAGTTTTCTCTTACCACCTTGAGAGGATTTGGGAAGCATTCTTCATCTTCTTCAACCATGACGAAGAACGTGAAGAACTCTTAGGCTCCGACGAAGAACGCCATCACCATAAGAAGAGAAGGACGTGTCATATCTTCTATTCTTCGTAGTCGGTGTGTTTCTGAAGATCGACGACGCCGCTTCTTTCAATCTTCTTCCCGTGTCAGCGAAAGGAGACGCCGCTTCCTCCTCGGGCTTTCTCTGTCAGCTTACGAAGCTTCTCCAGCGACGTTACCTCTTCGGACGCACCTCGACGTCAACAGAATCGACGTTCGATTTCCGCGACGCCCGACCTCCGTGACGCTTGTCTTCCGTGGCTTGTTGACGTTCTCCACTCTTGAATCCGAGGTAGGGGTTGTATTTTAAATTATTTTCGTTCTTGATTATGACATGTCGAAGTTCGTGGTTTTCGACTTATTATTATCGAATAATGCGAGGGGTCCGGTCCGCACAAACACGACCGACCCTCCTCCTTATTTTAAATGTTTTCTTTGAGGTTGGTATGAGGGAGTGTGGTGCCGTCGCACCACGTGGTTCATGCGGAACATATGCGCGGCGCCGTCGCGCCGCGTCGTGGAAAGGAATTCAAGGAAGAGACGCCGTCGCGCCGCGTCGAAGGAAACCGAGGACGCCACGGCCGGAATGGGCCACGGAGGAGGGGCGCGGTGCCGTCGCACCGCGCCGGACGACAAAGGCTGCGGTCAGTTCCGGGCCGCAGCGGAACAAGGTGACCGGCGGCCAGCCGGGCCGCCGGTGTTGGAAGCCGGAAGGGGACCGGCCTTTGCCGGTCCCGTTGAGAGGGAGCCGTCCGACCAAGTCGAGCCGGCCGGAATGAAGAAACCCGGGGGAATTTAATTCCCTCAGCCAGCCGAAACGGCCCCCCATTATGAGGGGGGCTGCGGTTTCACAAGGGGGGGGGGCAAGCGCCCCCCGTTTTTTCCAACAGCTCGGCCGAAGGCCGAGCTGGCAGCGCGCCTAGCACGCTGCGTCCAGCCGGGCCGGGCCGCGCTGGGCCGGGCCGACCCTGTACGAGGCGGGTCGACCCGGTTCGGGCCAGCCGGGGGGGTCTCGGGTCGGGTCGGCCCGAGCCCAAAACCCCCGATACCGAACGGTTTGGGTTCAAATGCCCATAACTCGGACTACGGACCTCCAAACGACACGCCGTCAGCGGTGATACGATCCTTGGATCGAGACGGTCGTTTATGTATATCTCACTTAAGGTTTAAGAATACTTTGAGTTCGGCCGGGTTGGTTCGTACACGAAACCAACCGGGCCCTCAGAGCGGAAACGCTCATATCTTGAGCTACAGACGCCCGATTGACGCGCCGTCAGCTTTGTTGAGTTCCTATTAGTGAGACAGATATTTTGGAATACTCCTCCTGAGGTTTGGACGCAGGTGGATTATGGTCGGGTTGGTTTTGCCTTAAAAACCAACCGGACCCCTGGGACAAAAAAACCAATAACTCTCAGACCGGGCGTCCGATTGACGCGCCGTCTGTTGCGTTGAGTTCCTGTTGACGATACAGAACTTTTGGATACATAAACTCTAGACTTTGTGATAGTTGATGTATCAGCCTCTCGTCTCGTGGAGTGGACCCTCCCGAACGAGCTTGCTGTGTGCGGGAACCCTAGAGCTGACTGCGACTGCTACTGTGACTGCGACGACGACTGTCCAGAGATCCTCAGTGGATTCGACGACGACGACTACAACACTCAGCGATCCTATATGGATCAGTGCTACCGATCCTGTGTGGGTCCGATCCTGTGTGGTTCAGCGCTCAGCGGTCCTGTGTGAACCAGCACCTACAGATCCTGTGTGGGTCTTTGCGGGGGTTAGTACCTATCGATCCTTTGTGGGTCTGACAACTTAGATGGATCAGTGATCATCTCTATCGTCCTCGAAGAAGTATACCCGTGTGAGCTGAATCCTGTTTGCTTTCCTGTGTGGATTGTGTTTTTCTATCCTGTGTGGATTACGTTTTGCTTTCCTGTGTGGAATACGTATACTTTCCTGTGTGGACTAAGTTGTACTTGGGCTCGGGGGTTGGAGCGTATTGGAATTGATGACTTAGGTATATGTATGGGCATATACCTAAGCAGTGTCGGTTGTTACTTCGTGATTGTATCTTTCCTTGTGGTTTATCCTTTGTGGATTTTGGGAGACCTTCAGGGGTCTCGAGGTCCCTACTGAGTAGCTTATACTCACCCCTGCACGGGCTATGCCCGCACTACGTTGTGTTGGTTGCAGACGATGGACAGCGTTGATCGTGGTTGAGGATCGCAGAGCAGGACGGTACCTGGAGGTGGACCACTGGGTGGGACGTGCTCGGAGCGGACGACGGGACCGAGGAGCAGTGGAGCTATCTGTACCCACCCTTCAGGTGGGATTTCCAGTGGATAGCTCGGCGTATCGGCTTTACTTTACAGTTGTTTTTTTCCCTTTCGAGTTGTACTTTACAGTTGGGCTTGTATTTCCGGCCCCTTTTACTTTCTGTACTTACTATTGTACTCAGTTTTTACTTAGTGTTTACTTCTTCCTCTTGTACTCTGTGGTGCTTGTTTACTTTACAAAGGCAATGCCTTCCCCTTTTACCGGGATTTACGCCTTGGTGCTAGTCACCAGCCCCTGGCCTATGGAAGGTGGGCTTGCGGTAGTCACGGAACGGGCCCCGAGGACGGGTCGTGACAAATTGGTATCAGAGGAGTTCAGTTCTACCGCGAACTCTGATCTTTTCTATGTGAAGCAATAATGTTTAGCGTATTGAGTATGGTTATAAGTCCAGGGATTCCAGTGTTGGTGCAGTGGCCGACGTATCCGTACACCAGGACCCTGACTTCTGATTTCCGACTTAATGCACGGAAACATTGATTGCGTGTGTGTTTCAAGTTTTCTTTTTGATTACTTTGTATCAGCTCACCAGGTATACTGTTCTGATCGTGGCACACCTGTTTCCTTTTTCAGGATGGCCCCACGACGGCAGCCAACTAGGGTTCCGAGAGTCGAGCGTGATGACAGCCCACCGAGCGACGAGGCCTCGGTGTAGGTCCCTTTGTCAGCAGTGGCACCGACGGTAGCACTACCCGCCGAGCCACCGATACTTCCAGCACTAGCCGCTGACGATGCACGTCGCCTCAGTGCACTGCATGAGTTTCAGCACCAGCGACCGCCCAAGTTCCGTGGGGAGACGGACCCCCAGGCAGCCGAGGACTGGATGGAGACAGTCGTACGAGTTTTCAGGCTAGTGAGGACACTATCATACCTCATGGTGATCCTCGCTGTGAGCCTACTGCACACAGTAGCGGGCCGATGGTGGAGCTTGATGCTCCAGGTGCACGATGAGGCATCTCTACTTTGGACGGACTTTGAGAGCCTCTTCTTCTCGGTGTTCGTCCCAGCCACCCTCCGTGCGGTGCGCATTCAGGAGCTTCTTCAGCTGCAGCAGGGCAGCATGACAGTCGCTCAGTACTCAGCGAGATTTACAGATCTCTTGCGCTACTCGACCGACATGGTACGTGACCCATTCTTCCAGGCCCGAACCTTTGAGCAGGGATTGAGACACGAGATCAGGGAATCGCTGATCTCCCTCAGCATACCGACTCAGACGGGAGTACTGGAGCAGGCCCTTTTGATCGAGAGCTTTCTTGCTGAGTCTACACCAGCGCTGAGACCCACCGCAGGGCGGCACGTGGAAGAGTCTTCTGCAGCTGGCAGTCGACGGATGACTCAGGGGTCCAGGCAGACCAGACCTTCAGGCAGACGACCTCAGGACACTGGCTTAGTAGTGCGGGGCACACAGCGCGGAGCCAGTCTTTCGAGAGGCAGACAGTGCTACTCGTGCGGTGGGCAGGGCCACATGGCTCGTGATTGCTCGACCTGTCGTGCCGAGGAGCAGCAGACGGTTGAGGGACCACCGAGGTAGAGGTAGAGGGTCGACCGTGGAGGTCCGTAGGGAGGAGGCGGACAAGGCAGAGGAGCTGGTCGAGCAACAGGTGGTGGGCGACGCTTTGAGGCTCTACCACCACCAACACCAGGAGGTCCACCCCGACCACAGGGAGCTGGCGGGCAGAGACAGGCACAACTCCAGGCAGCAGAGGCCTATGACCACGGCGCGCCCGAGATGATTTGAGGTACTATCTGTGTCTATTCCAACCTTGCTGCAGTTCTTATAGAAACAGGAGAGAGTCACTCTTTCATAGCCTCTGCCCTTGTTCGGAGCTCGGAGATTCCGTCAGAGCCGTTGGCTCGATCCTTACGGCTAGAGACTCCTACGGGAGCAGACTCGACGATTACGCATTGGTGCCGGCAGTGTGATCTTACTCTAGGAGGCGAGATCTTCGGCTGGGATCTTCTTGTAGCAGCGTCGAGGCCTTACGACGTCATCTTGGGCATGGATTGGTTATCTATGGTCCATGCACAGATTGACTGTTTTAGGCGCAAGGTGCGATGTGTACGCACCGACGGGAGCAGGTTCACCTTCACCGGTGAGAAGGGAGCCTTTGCAGCACATGATGGACTTCCGCAGAGGAGAGGACAACCCATCACTCATCAGTTGGCTAGCCTCATCCTAGGATCAGTCGACGTGCGGAGTCCTGGTTTTCCTGCAGTGGTGGATCAGTTTGTGGACGTTTTCCCCGACGACGTTCCAGGGTTACCTCCTTCCAGAGAGGTAGAATTTTATATTGACCTATACCCCGGGACAGCCCCGATATCGACTCCAGCATATCGGATGGCCCCCGTCAAGCTTCGAGAGCTACGTGTATAGTTGGAGGACTTGCAGGGCAAGGGGTTCATCCGACCTAGTGTTTCACCCTGGGCTTCCCCGATATTGTTCGCCAAGAAGGCGGACGGGAGCTTGTGACTTTGTGTTGACTATCGTCGCCTGAACCAGGTGACAGTGAGACGAGGACGTGCAGAAGACAGCCTTCAGATGTCGGTATGGCCACTATGAGTTCTTGGTTATGCCTTTCGGTGTAACCAATGCTCCAGCAGTGTTCATGGCCCTCATGAACAGGATCTTTCAGCCATACCTCGATCTATTTGTCATGGTCTTCATCGACGACATTTTGATATACTCGACGACTGAGGAGGATCACGCCTACCACTTGTGGGTTGTACTAGACACACTCCGAGAGCACCAGCTTTATGGTAAGCTCTCTAAGTGCCAGTTCTAGATACGTGAGGTCCACTTCTTGGGACACGTCATCTCTGAGGCAGGAGTTGCAGTGGATCCCATGAAGATCAAGGCAATACTATCTTGGGAGCCACCCAGGAGTGTGACAGAGGTGCAGAGTTTCTTGGGACTAGCTGGATACTACCGGAGATTCTTGCCAGACTTCTCTAGAGTTGCGGCACCACTCTCAGCTTTGACGAAGAAGGGGAAACCCTTCGTGTGGTCAGACAGATGTCAGCAGAGCTTCCAGGAGCTGAGACAGAGATTGACCAGCGCACCTATCTTGAGGTTGCCTGAGGAGGGAGTTGGATACGTAGTTTACTACGATTCATCAGGGACCGGACTCGGATGTGTCCTGATGCAGGAGCGGGCAATGATCACCTATGGATCACGACAGTTGAGGCCGCATGAGCAGAACTACGCTACCCATGACCTGGAGTTAGCAGCAGTGGTCTTCACTCTGAAGACATGGCGACACTATCTGATGGGAGAGCACTTTACAGTCTTTTCTGATCATCAGAGTCTCAGGTACATCTTCTCTCAGAAGGACCTGAACTTGAGACAGCTGCGATGGCTCGAGTTCCTCCAGGACTATGACTTTGAGATAGTCTATACTCCTGGGAAGGGAAACGTAGTAGCTGATGCCCTCAGCAGGAGGATGGGCATTCAGCTACTTGAGGAGGCGACAAAGCAGCTAGCCTCTTTGCAGATATCCTTCGTGGATAGAGATGGAGCAGCCTTCCTTCAGTCTCTCACAATCACTCCTACACTTCTTCAGCGGGTCAGAGAGGCACAGCGTGGGGACGCTGACTGTGAGACGTGGCGTGCACAAATATCCTCAGGATAGGCACCTGATGGTTTCTCCTTTGGAGCAGAGCATGACATCCTTTTCAGAGGAAGTACTATGGTACCAGTTTCTTTACGAGAGGAGGTGCTGAGAGAGTTTCACAATTCTCCTTTAGCGGTACATCCTAGAGTGGCAAAGATGTACCAGGATCTCAGACGACAGCACTGGTGGCCGGGCATGAAGAAGGTTGTGGCAGAGTTCGTTTCTCGATGCCTCACCTGCCAGCAGGTGAAGGCAGAGCACCAGGTACCAGCAGGCTTGGTACAACCCTTGGAGGTCCCGGAGTGGAAGTGGGATGGGATATATATGGACTTCGTGACTGGACTTACACGCACTTCCAGAGGTCACGACTCCATCTGGGTGATTGGCGACCGAATCACCAAGTCGGATCACTTCTTACCCATCCGAGAGCAGGGCTCAGTGGAAAGATTGGGATACCTTTACGTTCAAAAGATTGTACAGCTTCACGGTGTGCCATCATCTATCGACTCCGATAGAGATGCTCACTTTACTTCCCAGCTTTGGAAGGGGTTTCAGGAGGCGTTCGGGATGCAGCTACGTCTGAGCACAACCTTTCACCCTCAGACAGATGGTCAGACGGAGAGGACCATTCAGACTCTCGAGGACATGCTCCGCGCATGTGTCCTCGACTTTGGTCGTAGCTGGGAGGACCATCTACCCTTGGTGGAGTTCACGTACAACAACAGCTACCACTCCACCATCGGGATGGAACCGTACGAGGCGTTGTACGACCAACCTTGTAGATCTCCTTTGTGCTGGACAGACCCTGGGGAGTCAGCACTTATGGGACCGGAGATGGTCCAGGCCACGATAGAGAAGGTCCAGGTCATCCAGGAGCAGATGAGGACAGCTCAGAGCCGGCAGAATTCATACGCTGACAGGAGGCGGAGGCCACTAGAGTTTGAGGATGGCGACCACGTCTTCTTGCGGGTCTCACCTCGACGTGGTATACGGAGATTTGGCCGAGGCGGCAAGTTGTCTCCGCGCTTCATCGGACCCTTCCAGGTCCTCAGCAGGATTGCCGAGGTGGCTTATCGTCTGGCTCTACCACCTCAGTTGCACCGGGTGCACGACGTCTTCCACGTATCTCAGCTGAGGAGATACGTGCACGACCCGACGCACATCATTGACCATGGGGAGCTTGACGTTGACGATGGGGCGACTTTTACGGAGGTCCCGGTGGAGATCGAGGATCGACAGGAGCGAGTCCTACGTGGACGGTCGATTCCTATGGTGTGAATCAGATGGCAGCACGGGAACCTCCAGGAGAGCACTTGGGAGCAGGAGGCTCAGATGCGTGCTCAGTACCCTCATTTGTTTCCCAAATTTTGATATATCTTTACGGGGACGTAAATCCCTGAGGTGGGAGTAATGTAAAGACCCATAAAATTCAAGGGAAATTTTTTCTTAATTTTCTTTAGAATTTTACAAGAGCGCGGTTTCTGACGGCACCTGATTCCGAGGCCCGGTGTGCCCGGAATCAATTTCCGAAGTTTGGATCGGGTACGTTCAGTGAACGAACGAGCGGGAATTTCTAACTTTTGATCCGGTGCTCGGAATTGAAATCCGAGGACACCAATGAACTTGCAGCGCCGATATTCGCTTAAGGAGACCTTTTCCGAGGTTGCATTTTTATGCGGGTTGAGAGTTAGTTTTGGGGGAAACTAAAAGAAGTTAAATAAATTGTGTAAACACAATTTATTTTTATCCATGTTGGTTATTTTCTCCCAAAGGGAGTTAGAGGTGGGAACCACACCCACATAACCTCCCTTGAGAGAATTAAGTGTGTTGGGGACCACATGAGCCCTAACTCTTCAACTCCCCTTAAACTCCCCAATAACCCCACTCAATTTAATTCTGACAACTTGTGTTATTAATTAAGTTGAGTGACTTAATTTCAAACTTTTGAAATTCAAAGTGGTTTAGTTGTGTAAATAAAATAAGCCTTAGACTTATTTTATTTTGGTTAGTTTTCTCTTGCCACCTTGAGAGGATTTGGGAAGCATTCTTCATCTTCTTCAACCTTGACTAAGAACGCGAAGAACTCTTAGGCTCCGACGAAGAACGCCATCACCATAAGAAGAGAAGGGCGTGTCATCTCTTCTCTTCTTCGCAGCCGGTGTGTTTCCAAAGATCGACGACGCCGCTTCTTTCGATCTTCTTCCCGTGTCAGCGAAAGGAGACACCGCTTCCTCCTCGGGCTTTCTCCGTCAGCTTACGAAGCTTCTCCAGTGACGTTACCTCTTCGGACGCACCTCGATGTCAACGGAATCGACGTTCGATTTCCGTGATGCCCGACCTCTGAAACTCTTGTCTTCTGCGGCTTGTTGACGTGCTCCTCTCTTGAATCCGAGGTAGGGGTTGTATTTTAAATTATTTCCATTCTTGATTATGACATGTCGAATTTCGTGGTTTTCGACTTATTATTATCGAATAATGCGAGGGGGCCGGTCCACACAAACACGGACGACCCTCCTCCTTATTTTAAATGTTTTAGTTGAGGTTGGTATGAGGGAGCGTGGTGCCGCCGCACCACGCGGTTCATGCGGAACATATGCGCGGTGCTGTCGCGCCGCGCCGTGGAAAGGAATTCAAGGACGCGACATCGTCGCGCCGCGTCGAAGGAAACCGAGGACGCCGCGGCCGGAACGGGCCACGGTGGAGGGGCGCGGTGCCCTCACACCGTGCCGGACGACAAAGGCCACGGCCGGTTCCGGGCCGCGGCGGAACAAGGTGACCGACGGCCAGCTGGGCCGCCGGTGTCGGAAGCCGGAAGGGGACCGACCTTTGCCGGTCCCGTTGAGAGGGAGCCGGCCGGCCAAGTTGGGCCGGCCGGAATGAAGAAACCTGGGGGAATTTAATTCCCCCGTCTAGCCGAAACGGCCCCCCATTATGAGGGGGGGCCGCAGTTTCACAAGGGGGGGGCAAGCGCCCCCCGTTTTTTCCAACAGCTCGGCCGAAGGCCGAGCTGGCAGCGCGCCCAGCGCGCTGCGTCCAGCCGGACCGCCGCCTGGCCGGTCTACCAGGCCGGGCCGGGCCGCGCCCAGCCAGGAAGGGTCGTACCGGGCCGGGCCGACCCTGTCCGGGGCGGGTCGACCCGGTTCGGGCCAGCCGGGGGGGTCTCGGGCTGGGTCGGCCTGGGCCCGAAACCCCCGATACCGAACGGTTTGGGTTTAAATGCCCATAACTCGGGCTACGGACCTCCAAACGACACGCCGTCAGCGGCGATGCGATCCTTGGATCGAGACAGTCGTTTCGGTATATCGCAATTAAGGTTTCGAAATACTTTGAGTTCAGACGGGTTGGTTCGTACACGAAACCAACCGGACCCTCGGAGCGGAAACGCTCATATCTTGAGCTACGGACGCCCGATTGACGTGTCGTCAGCTTTGTTGAGTTTCTCTTAGTGAGACGGATCTTTTGGAATACTCCGACCGAGGTTTGGATGCAGGTGGAGTACGGTCGGGTTGGTTTTGCCTTAAAACCAACCGGGCCCCTGGGATGAAAAAGCCAATAACTCTCAGACCGGGCGTCTGATTGACGCGCCGTCTGTTGCGTTGAGTTCCTGTTGACGATACGGAACTTTTGGATACATCAACTCTAGGCTTTGTGACAGTTGATGTATCAGCCTCTCGGCTCGTGGAGCGGACCCTCCTGAACGAGCTTGCTGTGTGCGAGAACCCTAGAGCTAGCTGCGACTGCTACTTTGACTGCGACGACGACTGTGCAGAGATCCTCAGTGGATTCGACGACGACGACTACAACACTCAGTGATCCTGTGTGGATCAGTGCTACCGATCCTGTGTGGGTCCGATCCTGTGTGGGTCAGCGCTCAGCGGTCTTGTGTGAACCAGCGCCTACAGATCCTGTGTGGGTCTGATCCTGTGTGGGTCTTTGCGGGGGTTAGTACCTATCGATCCTTTGTGGGTCCGACGACTTAGATGGATCAGTGATCATCTCTATCGTCCTCGAAGAAGTATACCTGTGTGAGATGAATCCTGTTTGATTTCCTGTGTGGATTGTGTTGTGCTATCCTGTGTGGATTACGTTTTTCTTTCCTGTGTGGAATACGTATACTTTTCTGTGTGTACTGAGTTTTACTTGGGATCGGGGGTTGGAGCGTATTGGAATTGATGACTTAGGTATATGTATGGGCATATACCTAAGCAGTGTCGGTTGTTACTTCGTGATTGTATCTTTCCTTGTGGTTTATCCTTTGTGGATTTTGGGAGACCTTCAGGGGTCTCGGGGTCCCTACTGAGTAGCTTATACTCACCCCTGCATGGGCTATGCCCGCACTACGTTGTGTTGGTTGCAGATGACAAAAATCATTGATCATGGTTGAGGCTCGCAGAGCAGGACGGTACCTGGAGGTGGACCACTGGGGCGGGACGTGATCGGAGAAGACGGCGGGACCGAGGAGCAGTGGAGATATCTGTACCCACCCTTCAGGTGGGATTTCCAGTGGACAGCTCGGTGTAGCGGCTTTACTTTACATTTGTTTTTTTCCCTTTCGAGTTGTACCTTACAGTTGGGATTGTATTTTCGGCCCCTTTTACTTTCTGTACTTACTGTTGTACTCAGTTTTTTACTTAGTGTTTACTTCTTCCGCTTGTACTCTGTGGTTCCTGTTTACTTTACAAAGGCAATGCCTTCCCCTTTTACCGGGATTTACGCCTTGGTGCTAGTCTCTAGCCCCTGGCCTATGGAAGGCGGGCTTGGGGTAGTCACGGCACGGGCCCCGAGGATGGGTCATGACAGAGGCCTCCTCTTTCATGAAGTAGAATTGGTACAAGGCCACAAATTAATCTTCTCATAGCATGGTGGAGGGTAATGCTCACTATGATATAGTCAATGTTGGAAAATTTTAAACTAACCACCTTCATTATGAAATCAACCATCTTCAGTATGAAACTATACGCCTTCAAGAAGAACTATCCCAATTTCAACATGCAATTCAGATATTAGATAAGACCATATCGGAGAAGTAGGGGATCCTTAAGATAGAGGCGAAATTCATTCTTGATTCCATTTCTAGGGTGCAAGAGTTGAAGCTGGCTGTGGATGCAATAATTAAATTTTCTAATCAACTAAGTCAATATGTGATCTACCTAGAGCAGAGACTTACAAAACTCAAGGACTCATCTAATCATATGCTGTGATTGAATCATATTTTTTCAATCTTTCTTTGGATTATATACTCATAGTAAATACTATGATATGTGGATATTATTACTGTTTCATGTTTTATGAGTGAATATATTTGTTGAAATTTATATGAATTATATACTTTTCTTTTATTCATGATGTGCATGACATTTCACTACTTCAATATTATATGAATCGCTAATGACACACATCCCTTTCATAATATCAAGTAAACACAAATTCATGGATCTAAATATTTAAATCATAACATATTATTTTTGAGAAGTAATCATGAATTCCCAAAAACATGATATTCTTCATTGAAATGTTTGTTCTAGCTATCTTGAGATCACCTGACTTACAGAAGGACAATTAGGTAGAATAATTGTATGGGAGGTAGGGTTATATATCTTTTTCCAAACCTGATAGGCTTGGTGAGAGCATCTTGATGTTCGCTATGACCATATGGTGGTCCCTACAAGATCTTTCAAACTAAATCATTTCTATGATGTAGTTTAGAGTATTTTATCTCACACACTTTATTTCTATAATTTAGGGTATTTTAAATCAAACCTTTTACCGCTGTAGTTTAGGGTAATTATTTCGGACCTTCTACCGCTGTAGTTTAGGGTCTTTTTTCTCGGACCTTCTATCACTGTAGTTTAGGGTCTCTTATCTCATACCTTCTATCACTGTAGTTTAGGTTATTTTAGCTTGAACCTTCATAGTGGTTTAGGGTCTTTTAGATCATGCCTTCTATCACTGTAGTTTTGGTTATTTTAACATAGATCTTCAATCACTATAGTTTAGGGTCTTTTAGCTTGGACCTTCTATTACTTTAGTTTAGAGACTTTTAGCTCAAACCTTTTATCATTGTAGTTTAGGCTCTTTTAGCTTGGACCTTCTAAAACTATAGTTTATGGTATTTTAGCTCGGACATGATCAATGATCATGGAATATGGTGAATACATGCTAGGAATGACCCAAAACACACCGAGGTACTAGGTTCTACCATGGTGCTTCCAAGGCTTATAAGGATTAGAAATCCCTTTTCTAGAGTGATGCATTTGGTTGACGACCATAGGTGTATATGTAGGATCCATAAGCATAAATTCATAGTCAAGAAAAGGGTTTATTAAAGTAGGGTATCTTTTCTAGGAGCTATGAAATATTTATAAAGGTAATATTGGTTGAGGGAGAAATAATAGGGATTCTAGGCCCACCTAGATAGTTTAAGCATGGATGATGTAAGTCGTAAACTAGAAGTTTGAGTCAATGAATATGGGATGGGGAAGACATGCCAAGGATGAACCATAACAATATAAGGTTCTAGGTTTCACCACGGTGTTTCTAGGGATCACAAGGATTAAATCTCATTTATTGCAAGGAATAGATGTCTTTAGTTGGTGGGTCAAGGCCCTTATGCATTGGTAGCATGATCAAGAAAAAGATTATATCCACTTCTTTCTGAGGGCCATTAATGATTTTAAAAGACTCAAACATCTAGAAAATGAGGTTGGGTATTGAAGGAAATATATCCAGGAAGGATTAAGTAATCCTAGGGCAATTTAGATCTTATATAATGAAGCCCAAGACCTATTCCCTATGGTTTCAAATCATGAGGTGTGGGACACCAAAGGTTCAGGAATGGAGTGTCACATTCCTACTTCGAGAAAGGGTACAAAACATAGTGATTTAGCACCAAGGATGTCAAATATTATTGGATAGTTTGGTACAGATATTGTAAATCATATTCCAAAGTGCTTGGGTTATGAGAATGATATGATACAATCATACCGAGAATGACCCAAAACACTTTGGGGTGTTGTGTTCTTCCATAGTGAAGTCAGGGGTCACAAGGATCAAAAAAACCTTTTTTCAAAGTGAAACATTGGGTTTACAAACATAGGCGCATATGCAGGATCCATAAGCATACATGAATAGTCAAGAAAAGGGTACCTTAAAGTAGGGTATCCTTTCTAGGGGCCTTGGAAGGTTGTGGTGATCTGAGGTACTCAAATCATGAAGTGCGACTTTTGGAAAGTTTAATATCCATGGGTTAGAGCACCCTAAAAGCTATGTCATCTCCCAGAGAACATATTCTCATGGCGAGGAGATGTGAAAAATCATTAATCTAACATTTTCCTGAACCATGTGCCTAGTGACCATAGATTGAATTTTACTAGGTCTAAAAATTAGATCCTATGAGATTTATGCCTTATTTATTTCACCCTAGTTTTTTTCTTAAACTCTATAGATGAAGAGTTTAGAGAGAAAATAATTTAATTTTTATTTGGACACCATTTACAGGTTTTCAACATGACCAGATTTGTGTCTCTTTCGATAGTAGTTTAAGGTCTTTCGATTTAGACCATTATAGGATAAAGTTTAAGGTCATACAACATTTACCAAAGTGTGTGTTTTTTTAGGTCATGACACACATGGAACTAATATAGTGGATGATAGATAAGATCCCAATTAGGGTAACCAGGGTCAATAGTACCCCAATATCATTCTGAGCAGGAGATGAAAATGTTTTAAATCATGGATCAAGGTCCCCAGGTCAAGAGTAATGGTATGGGACAATAATACCATGAGTAGTTCAGATCATGATAAGGTGTTGAGTTCTTCCATGGTGATTTCAGGGATCATAAGGATCAAAAATCCCTTTTTACAGAGTGACAAATTTGGTTGAAGACCATAGGCACATATGTAGGAGCCATATGCATACATTCATAGTAAAGAAAAGGGTTACTTAAAGTCAGGTATCCTTTTCAGGGGCCATGGAAGGTTTTAGTAACCTGAAGCACTCAATACATAAAGTGTGTTTTATGGATTGAGGTGCCTTTAAAATACAATGGAAGAACCCCATACTCTGGATAACTAGGGTAAGTCTCTTGTGATCCCTTCATAGGGTATGAAAATCAGTGACAGACAACACAATTTATCATCATGTAGCAGGGAAGTTTTTCATGCAGTTTGACATTACAAGTTAAGGACATACGCTCTGCAGTTTGTCATCTTATGGTGAGGATTTTCTTGTTGTGAAATTTTAATATCATGAGACCAAGACATTTTCTTTTCAGTTTAACATCATGCGGTAAGGACATGAGAAACAATGTGATTTTTTTGAATGATATATTATGTAAAAAAGAAATTTGTATGTAGATATGGCTCATATGTAGGAAAAATGAGCTTATGTGACTCATATCCTATGCATTTGGGTGCATTTCTTATCAGTTATTGTATCTGGGCCCATGATTGGAGATCTGTACATCACTACATATCCTGTGATGATAGAAATCAATCCACCCATAGTTCTTGAATGGGAAACACTCTACATGTCTGTCCCATGTGTTTAGGTGGGCATTATTTCCTTTTATTGTTGTAGCTGAGCCCAAGATTAGAGATCTAGACATAACTACATATCCTGTGATGATAGGAATCAAGACACACATAGTTCTTGAAAAACCATGCAGTTTAATGTCATGCAACAAGGACATGGGCTTCTCGATGTGAAATGTGGAATTGTGGCTGGATCCAAGGATGGAAATCCATGCATCACTATGTATCCTATGGTAATAGGAATCAATAAAAATGTAGTTCTTGGAATCCCATGAATTTTTAACGTCATGCGGTGAGGAAGAAGATAAACCGACATGAAATAATGTAAATTTTATGGCTGGGAAAAAGGTGTAAGTTTGAGTGTCACTAAGTATCTCATGGGAATGAGAATCCAGCCTAACGTAGTTCTTAGAAGGTTCCCCATGTAGGTATGATCTATACATAGGGAGTGGGGATTTTTTTTTATGGATGGACTTGATATTAGAGATCTAGGAATCACTACATATCTCATTGTAATGAGAATAAATCCACACGTAGTTCTTAAATGGAGTTGTGGAAGGAGACCAGCACTAACAAAGATATTACTCCCAGGGAAGGTTTGTAGGAATGTATAGTTTTATATCATATAAGGTACATTAACCATGAATTTTTACATCATGAATTGAGAAGTATTGGCATGGATTTTATGGTCTTTCATTCAGGACCATGATGATCCTATCAAAATCTTATATACCTTGTTTTTTTGGGGAATCCCTTACTGAAATTCCTAATCACATATGAGTTATGCTTAGTGTGAGAAACAAGGAATAATAAGGGTTCCTCTCACTATGAAAATAAAAGTAAGGATAGGACATGGGTATTTTATATTGTGTAGTGGCTAGAAAAATATATAGGATCAAGGTGTCCCTATGTATTTTATTGAAAATGAGAATCAATCCATACATAGTTCTAGAAAACCTGTGTAGTTTAATTTCATGCATAAAAAAGATTTTATGTGCAGTTTAATGTCTTGTAATATATACATGGATCACACAATGTGAATGAAAAAAGGAAGGTTGTGGATGGGCCCAAGACTATATATTTAGGCATCAGTATGTATCATGTGATGACATGAATCAAGATTCACATAGTTCTTAGATGGAGAGATTCCCTATATGAAGCTGACTCTCACATGGTGATGGCAACATCTCATTCTTCCTTCACAAAGATCTGGATAATGTGTGTTGATTCATTAGTGAGATGGTGTTTCCCATGAAGTTTAACATCACTTCATGAGGACTGAATCCCTTAAATTTAGCATCATCTGGTAAGGACTTCAGACACCGTACAATTTAAAGTCTCACTTCTATGACTTGAGGTGTTGTGCAATTTATCATCTTTCTGTTGGGATAAGATTATATAGTTTAATGTCATGTAACCAAGAAAACTCCATATATTTTATCATCACGTGGTTAGGATTAAAGGTTCTTGATTATATATATAAAAAGTATTTATTGAGAAATATTGCATTGGTGGTTGGTGTGACACTCTCCCCATCCATGATGGAAAATGAGGAGGCTTCATTATGATAGAACTTATGTACGATGTGAGGCCCTTAACATTTGTGTTCCAGATTTGGATGCTTCTTTCATGGTATCATTGGGGTTTTTAGATCCAATACTAGTTCTACTTAGAGGAATTAATGGATGAAAGCCTCTTTATTAAAGGCTTATGCGATCCGATTCTGGTGGATCTCTAGGTTATGTAGTGTGCACAACCTATTCTCATCGAGTCTCTCCAATTCTTCTAGCCACTTTTTCAATTGGTCACCATTTGAGATCTATCCACAAATGGATATTCAGAGTAAGGGAAGTTTGAACTCTATGGGTATCACACCCTTGACCCCCTACACCAATGAATATAGCGTTGCTTATGTAGCAGTACACATGGTGGTATGGTAGGACAATAAAGCATGGAGGAGCTTTTCCAGCCTAGACTTTTTATCCTTGTCCACCATCTTTTGGAGTATATTTTATAAAGTCTTATTGAAGGAATCTATTTATCCATGTTCCACTACATGATACTGAGATGAGTGATTGGACTTGATATTGTGCTCCTGGTATAATTTCTTCAACTCCATAGAACATAAGTTGGTGTCGTTGTCCATCAATATTACATGAGGGACCATAAACCTAGTGATGATATATGAATTTATGAAGTTGATGATATTATTTGTCCTGAATTATTTGAGGGTTATTGCCTCAGTCCATTCAAAGAAGAAGTCGGTAGTAGTAAGTATGTACTTGAACTTCTTAGTTGTGGTAGGGGATATGGCCCCACAACATCCATTCCCAAAACAGAAAAAAAACAATGAATTTTTATTTGTATGTATCAATTCCAGGGGATTATGGATAAAGTTTACATGGATATATCATGAATGAAATTTCTTATTGAATTCCACATAGTCCTACATCATGGTTTTCCAGTAGTAACCTAGCCTCCTAATTTGGTAGGAGATCCTGGTCCCAGACTAATGAGCACTGCAGAACCCTGCATGGACTTACTCCATGATGATGAGAATCTATCTTTATTCTATTCATTTGAGGAGGATTCCATAAATGACTTTATTTTATAGGAATTTCTTTTTATTTGGACCATCCTATAGGGGGAAGTTCACTACATGGTGCTGAATCTGTTCCCTTGTAGTTCGGTCTATCAGAAGACTCTTATTTTAGAGATAACCTATTATGGGCTCCATCCATCCAGGGGTGTTCATTGGTTAATCACACTCTAGGGTGGTGTTGACCTGAATGGTTTCTTCCATATCACATATGACGATTGACGAGACCATTCTTAGATGTGTGATAGGGATGATTACTTCCTCATAATCAAGGTCGGCTAGGATGGTGGCTATATTATCCAATTCATCGGTGCGAGCATTCTGTGATTGAGAAACATAATGCAATGTAGGCTCAAAAGGGAACTCTACCAACAGTCCCCTAACATAATCAATGAGAGGGGATAATAATTAGTTTTTTATGGTGTATTCACCATTGATCTGATTTATCACTAATTCCAAATCCTCTTTGATATTTAGGTAGGCTATGTGCAGCTGTAGGGCTAGTTCCAACCCAGTGATGAAGTCTTGGTATTCTGCCTCATTGTTTTTGAAGCCTTTAGATAGAGAGAAAGAGTAGGACAAAACTTCTTTTTTAGAAGAGAAAAATACAATCCCTTGACCAACCTGATTGAGCCTCGGGTTTTTTATCCTTTTTCCAACAGGACTACAGGAGGATCCATCAAAATACATCTCCCATGTCCAGGGAGTGTCATGAAAATAGAAGACCTTCTCATATGGAAGATTGGTGTCCACCAATGTATTTTATGGGGAAGGATGTGCTGTGAGGAAATTAGCTAGCTCTTTCCCTTTCACTGACTTCTATAATACAAACTAAATGTCATATTATTGTAGAATGACCAACCATCAGGAAAAGCGCCCAGTCTGCATAGTAAGACTAAGGATGTACTTGAGTGGATTGATATGAGAGACTATATGGAATTAGTGGTGCTACAAGTAATGCCTTTGATTTTTCACTATGAAGACGATTTCAAGATATTTATTCTTGACATCAGAGTATTGAGTCTCAATACCCAGTATCATCCAGCTAATATAATAGAGACTATTCTCACTCCCACATAATTTTTCTAGTGAGGAGGGAACTCATTGAAAATTACATGATAGCCACATACAAGATGAGTGACCTCCCTTCCACCAGAGTCATTTGAATTAATGGGTGCAATAAATATTGCTTGAGTCTTTTGAAGGAATCTTGGTAGTCATCATTCCATTGATAGGAAATTCCCTTCTTCATTGGTCTAGTGAAGAGGAGAGATTTTATGATAAGGTTGGTGTTTCCGACGCTTTTACGCCGGGGCGCGCGCGCGTGTCCGTCACGCATGGGAGGACACCTGGCTTGTTTCCCCGCATTCCCACTTTACAAAGGCGGGAAGCATCCATTCCTTGTTCAGGGACGTCTACTCCTTGATCGAAACCGAGATGATGGGATGTCGGTTCTTCCTTCTGTGGATTCCTCCTCGGAGCTCGTCACTTAGTCCGAGTCTCCCTCATAGATTTAAGACGGGTTCGTGAAGCTCGTTCTCGACACCATATCTACATGGACGCCAATTAATTACGCTGCTTCTATCAAAATTCTCCAAGGGGTCTTGTCAGGGAAGCAACCTTCGGTGAGGAGAATGGTCACGTTGGGGTGTCGTTGACATGTCTGTCTTCAATCCCTTATCACAGGGCTTCTTGAGGGCACGGAAGCCCGAGGCATCCCACGTCGAACGTGGGGATTGTGTACCATCTGAGGTTTTCCTCAGCTTCCCATGTTTAACACGGGGTATTCTGCAAGTTTAACATCTTGCGGAGATAGATCAGACTGATCGAAACACTGAGAGTGGATCAGATTGAAGGACCCCCTAGGGGGAACACTGATGTTGGGGCCAGCATGTGGGCAGCTTCCCGGATACCGTGGAGTGGGATGGGGTGTCATGATATCACCGGGATGTGGCGACCTGGGTAAGGATCAGGATGGGTTATGGAGTGATGGGCTTGAACCTTGTGGAGGCTTCCTACGTATCCCCATGGCAGTGAATCAAATTCCCCATAGTTCGGTGGTACAGTGGGACACCTGAAGAGGTGACCCATGAGAATGAATGAATGGATTGGATCCTGGAGGAAATAAGATCTCCGGGCTAGGGCATGAGCTTCCCAAGGCACGTGGGCTTGAGGGGGGAAGTCAGGGTGAGACGTGGGTGTGAGGAATGGGGATTACGCTCTGAGACGACCCAAGAGGGGGAATACGGGGCTTACGCTCTGAGATGGCCCATAATGGTGCTGGTGAACCGACGCGAAGGGGTCGGAACAACTGAGCGATGGGATTGAACCTCGTGGAGGCTTCCTACGTACCATGCGTTAGCACAGATCAAATTCCATGTAGTTCAGGGCATAAATTTTAACGTCATACGGGACAAGATAAAGTTTAACGTCATGTGGGAAGAGATACAGTTTAACGTCATGCGGGACGAGGGAATACAATTTAACGTCATGCGGGACAAGGTCATTTGGGGCTTATGCTCTGAGGCAGCCCATAGTGGATATGGGGGGTTACACTCTGAGGCGGCCCATGGTGGTCGAGGAACTGATGTCGAGAGGTTGGAACGACCAGGTGGTGGGCTTGAACCTCGTGGAGGCTTCCTACGTACCATGCGTTAGCACGGATCAAAGTCCACATAGTTCGCTGGGCTGGGGCTTACGCTCTGAGGCGGCCCATAAGAGGATGTCATGGTCGATGCACGCTCTAAGTCTACATGAGCCATGATCGGTGTGAGAAACAAGAGGTAGTAGGGACCAGATGATCACGTCGCAAAGGGTGCGTCCGTGAGAAGTGGAAAGGGGTTTACGCGTTGAGAGGACCAAAGAGGAAACAGGGGCTTACGCGTGGTTAGCGGCCCTAGGTGCTGGGGCTTACTCCAGGATGGAGGCCCGTGGTGCGAAAAAGCGCAGTGGGAAAGAGACTCCACTGGCCTTGGCAGGGGAGAAGTATGGAGATGCACGGGTGCAACCTTCTGCAAGAGAGGCTAGGGGCTTATGCTCCGAGGCAGCACTTCCCCCGTGGACAAACGCCACTCCGAAAAGGAGGATCTCATTACATGAGAGGAAGAGTCCATTCCCGTGGAGATGAGTGGGAGTAAAGAATACCCGAGCCGGGGGGACCCTGTGTGCAAAGCATGGGGTCAGACCACAGTTTAACGTCATGTGTTAAGGACGATGTGCTTAGAAGTTTAACGTCTTGCAGCTTGGATGAGGTGGGTTCATTACATACCCCTAGGGATTACATGCCCAATGCCCTCTACCCCTTGTGGGAGGGAAGCATCGGCAAGGCCGTAGTGAAGGGGGGCCGCAGAGCGAACCATCGAGGGGTCCATGTTAGCGTGGCTATGCGAAGAAGCAATAGCCGTTAGCGTGCCTATGCAGAGAAGCATAAGGCAGAGCAACACAATGGGAAACACCGCCCAAGGAACCTTGAGGTTAATTCGCATGAGCCTGAAGGCCGTACGAGAAAACAACACATGGAACGCATGCCCGGCAGGAAATACATCAGGTTCCGGCACGGAGAGGCAGCCAAGGGGCGTCAAGGTAAAGGGGTCGGGGTGTTGCGCACAAAGAGAAGGTTTGCACGCAAAACACCGGGATGACGCACGATGGGACCAGAGGATTGCGCAGATAGGTGATTGTGCACAAAGTCTTGGGATTGCGTGCATAGAAGGGGATTGCACGCATGGGTAAAGGATTGCGCGCAAGGGCAGAACCCAGAGGAGGGGGGAAATTCACTTAAGCTAGTGGAGTTGCGCGCAAAGGCGAACCCCGGGGAAAGGTTGCGCGAAACGAAGAATTACCTGGAAGTCATATTGTGCGTGGGGGAGTCCGAATTGCGTGCACGGGAGCCATTACGAATTCCACAAACTCAAACTGTTTGGGGTTGCCTTCTATTTATAGGCATCGGCCGACGTAGAATCCAGGCGGCGCGCGAAAGTTTGCGCGCTGGGAACCGTCAGCGCGCATAGCTTCACCGTGAGGAACCGGGGCGTGCAAAATTGCGCGCCTCACCGGATTGATTACGTGCATCCCGAGGATGCTTCAAGCGCACAACTTTATTTCGCAAAAGGCCTCCTTTATTTCATGAACCACTTCCTGGGCCTCCAGATTGAGCCTCTGATTCCGAATATGACTTCACTTTTCCATTTCGAAACTTCCTCTAGGAGTTACAGAATTTTTTTGGCGTCTACAAATTCCCCCCCTCAGAATTGGATCGGTGATATGTCGCAATGGTCGGATTCTGAGGGAAACACCGAAAGGCCGAAGTAGGGACACTCCTGTGCGATTAGCGCGCAAACAACCCACGCGGCGTGAAAAATGACGGATCGGCACAGAATTTTCTTTCCGCGCGGCGCGGAACCCTGGACTTGCCTATAAAAAGGGGCGCTGGGTCTCAAATCCGTACTCCAGCTTTTCCACGCTATAGTCTTATCACTCTTGTGCGCGAAATTGCTCCCACGGATGCGCGTAAGAACGCTTTGGCAGCGCATAATTCCTTCCGAATTTTGGATGCACTTGCGCGCCTACTCAGGATATTCTGTGCTTAGCATGCCAATTGTGCACCCATCTCCTAGATTTCACGCTGCCACTTCAAATTTCATGCAGCACTCTCCGATTCCGTGCACTGCATCCTGATTTCGTGCAACTCCCGATATATTCAAGATGGCCGAAAACCAAGTTGATGAGGGGGAAGCCGCCACTCATAGGACTGAAATGGCAGCGACCGAGGGGGTTTATGGCACCAAGGTGATTGTCTCCAACAACCTGACCTTGTTCAATCTACTGACTCCGGCCCAGAGGATGTATCCCCTGTCTGACAACCTCCCGCTCTGGAACTTTGGCATCCTGGAGGAGGTGCCCCTACCGGGCTTCGAGGTGGACACACCACGGTCATGGGTGACCCGGGAGGATGAGCTTCCTCTCTACAACATCACCAACAAAGACCGTCCTGCTAGGGAAACCAGACATATGGACATATACGTCCTGAACCCGAGGACCAGGACCATTACCAGAGATGAGGCTATCGCAGAGGATTCTCTGGCCCTCTACGCGAGAACGTTTCTTCAGACTGTTACAGATGACACGAAGGGCTGGCTGAAGGATTGGGACCTACGGTCCAGGGGAAAATTCACCAGTGAGTGGGCCTGGGTGTTCTGGGTTTTCCATACTTGCGACCAGTTCGGGGATGAACTGCGGCATATTGGCCTGTTCTAGGCGGTATGGACGTCGCAGTTCCACTTCCACCGTCAACCTGAACTCAGGCCGGAGCTATTCACCTGGTGGTCTCCTGATACCAACACATTCCACCTTCATCATGGGGAAGTTGTCATCAGTCTCTGGGACGTTCACTGCATCGGAGGTATCCCACTAGAGGGCTAACAATAGGACAAGTTCGTTCCTCCAAAGAACACCTAGGAAGACAGGTCACAGACGCCTATGCTGACGTGACACCTATTGGAGCTGTCCAAAGAGAGGATGGGGGTCAAGGACTTCCTGAAGGACATTGCCTACAAGGGCTGGTTCAGCTAGTTCCTTGAGAAGGATCCGGCCATCAAGATGCCGGGACGGTGTAAATGGTGCCCAACCGCAGCTCAGAGGAGCAGAGATGGGTCATACTGGAGGACCCTGGAGGCGGGGCAATACCAATCATGGGGCTACCACATCATTGAGACCCAGGACCCAAACGTCTGGTATACCGGGTTCCTTGCTGCCTTCCTGAGCGGGTGGCTTCTTCCGGTGCGGGACGCAAGGATGGGCGTCCGTCCAGCAACACTGGTGATGGAGGGCACCATGGCTGCCAACAAACGATTCCAATTATGGGGTCCCCGTTCTGGCCAAGCTGTATTCCATCCTGGGACGCATCTCACGATGGGGGGGGGGGTCGCCTCAGAGAGTATGTGGCCTCTTCCAGATCTTCTACGGCTGGGTGGCGGCTCATCTCGGCGGGTACACTTTCCCAAACACCATCCGTCCTCCGAGAAATGGCCTGTGACCCTCCCTGCTGAGCATCGCTGGGGTGACGCCGATGATGCTCAATGAGGAGGGCATGAGAATACGCATTGGTAACCACTCCAACATCCACTTCAGCCTGTTCCACACCCCGATCGGCCAGATGGTGGACAATGGGCGAGGCTCTCTGGAACAGCAGGAGTATTTCCAGAGCATTCGAGGTGGGGTGATCGTGGCTCGAATCGACGGGAAGGTGATCTGCGAGCCTTATGTGCCTCCCGATTTGCCAGGAAATTCGGGTGCCTCCAACGAATGCCGAAGAAGGTATTCACGGCTGTCTGGCAGGAGAAGAATCCCTGCGTTCTGTGCCAGATGTGGTTGATGTTTACAACTTTCGGATCTGGCGCCGTCATTACTCTTCCTCCCACCGAGGTTGACGCTGGCCTATCAACCGAGTTTGCTGAACATTGGACCATCGCGTACCCTGATGGGATTTTATACAAGAGAGTCCGACAACTTGAGGTTACTCGCGTGGAAACCTAGAGACGGGGGAGAAGTCAAGGTGCTGCTGGAAGGGGGGAACCAGGGGTGCGTCAGGCAGCAAGGCTTGCGTAGGCCGGGACTTCAGCAGCGGGAACATCACACAACGCCGCCGCAACCTCGTTGCCCGTAGGGGGTCACATGAGGCGGCTAGGGAGCTGCCCGAGAAGCAGATAAGATACCTACTCAAACCTTCCCAAGATGCAATCCTCCCAGCATTGTGGTCAGCCTGGATGACCCTGCGGCAATCGCTGAGCGTTGAAGCCATCTGGCAGAAGATAATGCAAAACAGGATCCAGCTGCCAGAGGTCGGGCTCCTTCAAATTACCGACCGGGTAAACTTCCATCGGTGGAATGCTTATCTGACGGCCATGGACACATAAGCACGCCAAAGGGGTCGGCGTGCGGAGACAACTTTCCTAGTGAAAGTGATGCTTGGCTAGGAGCATGATCCGGAAGCAATGCCACCGGGAGAAGGCGACAGTGACGAGGAGTCGGAGGGGGAGGAGGAGACCGAAGAAGATGAAGGAGAAGGAGAATATGAAGAAGAAGGAGAACCTGAAGGTGAGGGGTCGCAGGGGGAGACCTACTAAGGGATTCTCCGAGAGAGTGGCGAGATTGTCAGCTCTGATCTCGACATAACCGAGATACTCGAGGTCTATCTCTATCTTCATTAATTTTCCTTCTTCATCCATTCTTCTTTTCAATTTCCCAACCATCTCCCTACCTCGCTCAGGAGTGTCTGAGTGTTGGTCGGGCATACCCACTAGAGGAGGGTGGAGAGGAACCGGTGGGAAAAGATGGGGATCTGACACCCATCATTGAATTAACAAGCACATATGGGTCTCCCATCATGGCGGCTCCTGCAGCGGCCGGAACACTAGAGACCGACACTCTGGATTCCTATAAGTCTCAGACTTCACTACTGGCGCTTGGTATTAAAAGATCCCAACTAATCAGCGTACGCCTTGTGCAGTGATCTCAACATTGGAGGCTCGTCAGGCTGCGGAGCCCGAGCTGTCCGCGAGCGGACCAGTGGCAGACATACCACCTCATTCAGAACATGCTACTTACACTGATCCGACCCCTGAAATTGGTGAGCAGGGGGCAGCAGACATCAGCGACACTGTTCTTGAGGCGAGGACAGAAGCTGACAGAGGAATCGTCACTACTGGGGTGAGAGAGGAAGGTCGCCCGAACGTTGAGGATCCTATACCTCATGAATACATCCCTGAGGTAGATCATGCTGCCAATCTGCTAGCTACCTTCCCTACGTACCGACCCACTGACCCTGAGGAGATAGATGACTCGGACTTAGAGGCAGCTGAGGAGAGATAGATGACACGACACAAAGGGTGGAAGTGTATCCAGCGCTTTCTCAGACAGCCCCAGTCGGATTGGCTAAGGCGGATGGGATCACTCCAGACCTGGCTGCGCTTCCTGTGTGCCGGAGGGGCTAATGATCAGCGCCTTCATCTGATGGTCCATGATTACATGGCTGAGAAGATATGCGAGAGCAGCCGGCGCACCGATGTTGCCCAGTGTCGGGAAAGATCGGCGAGCACCCGAGCGTTATTGAGGGTAGAGCGGGAGGTCCGACACCTCGAAGGGAAGACGACATATAAAGAGGCCTTCATTACAACATGCTCTGAGCTTGTGGAGCAACTGATGGCCCAGCTGGCTGACGCGCAGGAACAACTGATGGAGGCGAGTCACTAGATGACCATACTTCGAACCGAGCAGGCGCAGACACAAGCTAGGATTGGAGAGCTGCGCTCTGCGGCGGCTGATGAGGAGAGAGTCTTCAAGGAGTGAGAAGTGGTCCTGGAGGCTACTAGCCAAAGGGTAGAAGAGCTGGAAAGATCAATTCAGCACGTTGATCCTTAAGGGTTTTGTTTTTGCCATCCCATGAAATTCTTGCTTGTATTGCTCATCATCTCTATCCAATACATGGAAAAATCCATTTATTTGTACCCCTGGTTTAATATGCTCAACCATAATTCAGAAATGAATAACAACTCATCCCTTAGATCCTGTGGGTCACACCCAACGCGAGAAGCAAAGGATACTCGTGCTATCATTTCTTCCAACTGTGGGGCATTGAACAAGACTCAGGCATATGAAATTGGGACTGGATTTCTGAGGAGAAGACCTCAGACCGATTGATATATCACCTTCTCAATGTGCTCTAACACATGAGTGGGGAAATGCCGGGGGCATTGAAATCCATCCGAACATAGGGAGATGGAAAGGAAAGGTGAACAACGCTACCCGAATTCAGAACACTATGGGGCGCGATGATGGAGGATAACTGTTAATCGTGGTGGAAATGCAGCATCCATATCGTGTTGGACTGGAATGGGGAAAATAAATAAGGGTTGATCTCTGACCATGTTCGCAACAAGGGGCCTAAATCAAATATCGTCGGTCAGTTTCCCAGAATGTTGGCCTAGGACAGTCGGAGGACTATAGGTCTATCATCCATATTCCTTTAATAGGCGGACCAAAGGTCTATAATCCATATTGTGGCAGTAGGCGGACCAAATTATATCATCCATACTGTTAGGGGGTCCCGTCAAACATGACCATTCCTCCGGAACGTTGGCCCATGACAGTAGGTGGACCATAGTTCTATCATCCATACTGTTAGGGGGTCCCATCGAACATGAAAGAGAATGAGGATCCGAATAAATGGGCACGCAAAGCGTGGAAAGTGGAGCAGTGGTTTTTTCGAACAGAGTCCAACACTCCCAAAATTGCGCCACCGTGGCGGAGGCGCATTAGGCGGACGTACCAACCTGATCACGGATCGACCCAACTTTCAGGAAGGACCTATCTGGAGAGAGAACTGCCTCTTCCCATTATTACTATGGGGCATCCCGAACTTATTCGGGGTAGATGTCACGATTACACCACTTCCCAAGAAGTCAGGCCGAGGGGGCGACAATAAGGAGGGACGAGGTTTGGTAATCCCTGGGGCTGGACCCGAGAGAAAATGTCTGGGCGTTCCTACGTATCTCATTAGGAGGAGAATCAAGCCACACGTAGTTCTTGAAGCACATTTTAATGTCATGTTGGACAAAATACAGTTTAATGTTATGTGGGATAGGGGACACATCTCATCTGGGGATAGGCACGACACGACGAGTAACCTGACATGAATGAGGACATAATCCTACACCACACCGTACAATCCCACAAGAGAGACCGAGTCGTGGAAAGCCAAAGAAAGGATCCTAGTTTTAGGTCTTAGAACTCGAACCAAAGGAGAAGGGGAATGGGAGACACACGGTAAAGCGGTTGCAAAACCCAACGTGAATGGGGAAAAGCCCTACTTACTATGTGCTCCTAGGGGCACGTTTAGGCTGAGATATTGAACACGAAAAGTTAGGCTGGGCCTGTGGGGAAGTTCCCAGGTGCTCCTACATATCTCATAAGGATGAGAATCAAGCCATATGTAGTTCTTGAAAGGCAGCATGGTGCGATATGGCGCCTGCGCAAAGGACGAAGGATTCATGCGGGTCTAGCCCTCACACCAAAAGAAGCAGCATTTGATATATCTTGTTTGTTCTTGAAGGTAAATGGTTTTTCTTTTGTGGGGAGACTGGCCTAGGGTAGAAGTTCCTGGAGTCTCCATAATAATCAAGCCATAACAGGAATTGACATGTGGTATGGAAATCGACCAATACCTGGCGTGATGTCCCCCATGGGGAGTTCATCAAAATGTAGTGCCATTTTTTGTCGTGCGGCCAGGACGGTATCATCACAGTTTAAGGCCATATGGTTTGGACCAACAGCACAATTTAAGGTCATATGACTTGGACCTACAGCACAGTTTAAGGTCGTATGGCTTGGACCTACAGCACAGTTTAAGGTCGTATGGCTTGGACCTGGCGGCATAGTTTAAGGTCGTAAGGCTTGGACCTGGCGGCACAGTTTAAGGTCGTATGTCTTGGACCAGACAACATAGTTTAAGGTCATATGGCTTGGAACAATAGTACAGTTTAAGGTCGTAAGGCTTGGACCTGGCGGCACAGTTTAAGGTCGTAAGGCTTGGACCTGGCGGCACAGTTTAAGGTCGTATGGCTTGGACCAGGAAACACAGTTTATGGTCGTATGTCTTGGACCAAGAAACACAGTTTAAGGTCGTATGGCTTGGACCAGGCAACACAATTTAAGGTCGTATGGCTTGGACCAACAACACAGTTTAAGGTCATATGGTTTGGACCTACAACATAGTTTAAGGTCATATGGTTTGGACCAACAACACAGTTTAAGGTCATATGGCTTGGACCTACAGCACACGCACGATGTGATAAAGCATACCTAATGCGGGTGAGGGCGTAATCCCATACCATCACCGCGCGTGATCCCGAGAGAGGAGCCTCGGGCCAAAGGGGCCTATGAGGGTTCAACAATCAGGGGGGAACAAGAGATTCTAGCTCCCAGCTATACTGGGCCCAAAACACAATGTCTGGGCGACTCCTCGTTCCCCATGGGGATGAGGGTCAAGCTGCACGCAACCTGTAAAGAAGAAACCCAAGCACATACTCTAGCGCTCAGATTGTGGGAGCCCTGAGAGACACCGTTATGCAGCTCGTTCTATCTGACGTGTGGGGGTGTACTGTGGGTTAGTACAAGGAGTTTCTAGATTCCACCTTGAAACGGTGGGGCAGAACACAATGTGAATCATTCAACCAACATTCAAGGCCCGAGGAAGCCGACGTGATGACTGAGGATTACTGCTGACCATATTCACAACACAGCATCCCGTCACGTTAGCCTATAATTAGGGGAAAAAAATGAGCATGAACCGCTGACCACATTCTCAACACGGGATTCGTATCAATTGGTTGCCTGAAACCCTCTGGGACGTTGGCCCGTGATGGTAGGAGATCCCTTAGGCGTTGTATCCAGGCCGTTCTTGGGGGTCCCTCCGAGTGTGAAGGATGGTGGGGCCTGAATGAAGGGGAACACGAAGCTTGACAAGTGGATGAAAACTTGTCTAAGTCGAATCTGACACTCCAGGTCCTAGACCAGAGTACTCTGAACACATTATCAGACCACTAGAAAGGGTCGAAGGGCTCAGTCTAAGAGCGTCCAAAAGATGGCAGATTCCCAAGGGAAGGGCAGGCCAAAAGACCGAGGCAACCGGGAGATCATGGGATCTCCTAATAGACGGGGATGGACCTGAAATCTAAGTGTTCAGGCGGTCCTACGTATCCCATAAAGATGGGAATCAAGCCACATGTAGTTCTAGAGACGCAATTTTACATCATGTTGGACGAAATAAGGATCTTAGTTTTAGGTCTTAGAACTCGGACCAAGGTGCAGTTTAGGGTCGCGTGGGACCGTACAGTTTAAGGTCATGCAGGACCAATAAAAAAGAGAGAACTGGGGCTGGACCCAAGATGAAATGTTCGGGCGTTCCTATATATCTCATTAGGATGAGAATCAAGCCACACATAGTTCTAGAAGCACAGTTTAACGTCACGAAGGATGAAATAAGGATCTTAGTTTTTGGTCTTAGAACTTGGACCAAGGTGCAGTTTAGGGTCGTGCGGGACCAAGGAGCCCAGATGTAGGGAAAATTTTAGTTTAAGGTCATGCTGGACCATCTAAGGATCTTAGTTTTAGGTCTTAGAACTCGGACCAAGGTGCAGTTTAGGGTCGTGCGGGACCATACAGTTTAAGGTCATGCAGGACCATGTAAGGATCTTAGTTTTAGGTCTTAGAACTCGGACCAAGGTGAAGTTTAGGGTCGTGCGGGACCGTATAGTTTAAGGTCATGCAAGAACAAGGATATTAGGCAAAGTACTGCTTGAGGAACCTGGCGTTGGTGGGAGGAGTTACGCGCTCACCATCCATAATCACCAGGGAATACGCGCCATTGGGATAGACCTTATGGACAATGAACGACCCCTCCAATTTGGGCTCCAACTTGGGTGGTTTCCTGCCGGGAATCATTGGTGCTCTGAGAGCCAGCACCAGGTCACCTTGCAGGAAGGAGCGGAGGCGAACCTTCTTATTGAAAGCTCGAGCCATCCTGCTCTGATTCCTTTCTAAGTTATGTAAAGCGTGAAGCCTACTTTCGTCCAGCACTTCCAATTCGTCTAGATGGATTTCAGCAACTCTATCCGGCGCTTTCTGGTCATAGACTGCCGTGCATAATGAGGGAAACTGGATCTCGATGGGCAGGATGACCTCAGCTCCGTATACCAGGGAATACAGAGTCACCTGGGTGGAGTTACGAGTCTTCGTCCTAAAATCCCAGAGGGAATTGGGGAGCTTGTCTGACCAACTTCTCTTGTTCTGACCAACCATCTTTTGAAGAATGTTAGAGAGGGTTTTGTTAAACACCTCGATCTGTCGATTCACCTGCGCATGATAAAAGGAGGTGTGGTTAGAGTGAATGTTGTACTTAGCGTACAATTTCTTCATCTCGGCTGCTCGGAAGTTGGTTCCGTTATCCGTGAGGATAGTGTGAGGTACTCCAAACCAATAGATGATATTGGAACTCACGAAGTCAGTAATTGAACAGGATTTTACCTCTTTGAGTGGAATTGACTCTGCCCACTTTGAGAAGAAGTCCATAGCAGTCAAGATGAACTGACACTGGCAGGCCGTCGCCGGAAGGTAAGGTCCTACAACATCCAACCCCCAGACTGCAAAGGGCCAAGAATACTTGGTAGTATGGAGAGGATCCGGTGGCCGATGCAAAAAGTTATGATGAACTTGGAAATCATGACACCTCTTGGCATACTCGATGCAGTCGTAGATCATGGAGGGCCAGAAGTATCGCATCCTCTGAATCTGGTGGGACAACTTCGACCTGGACTGGTGGGCGCCATAGGAACCAGCATGCACTTCTTGCATGACCTGTGGGATCTCTACTCCTTGAAGGCAACGGAAGAGAAAACCATCAAATCCGCGCCTGCAAAGGAGCTGCTCAAGGCTGGGACCACTTTGAAGGGTGAACTGCGGCGCACGACGTTAGATTCGATCTCGCTTGGCTCGGTCCGGCGGAAGATTGTCGTGCTGGAGGTATTCAACCAAGGGAATCCTCCAGTCAGGAACTGTCTCGATTACCGCACCTAAAGCCCCCATGGATCCTGACGTAGGGGCACCAGTGGTGAGATGGTTCACTAGCGGGCCACGATCACCCTCCGGAATAATAGGAGCAATGATTCTCCAGTGCGTCATGTGGATAATTAGGTCATCCTGTTTGGGCTCCGCAAGTGATGCAGCCAGGCTGGCCAAAGCATCCGCTCGACTGTTCTACGACCAGGGAATGTGAACGACCTCTGGCCGAGAGGGGAACTTAGCCATTAAACAGAGGGTGGACTCCAACAATGGCATGAGTTCTGGCTTTCTGACAGCATAGTCACCATTGACCTGCTTGATGACTAGCTCGGAGTCCCCTTTTACATACATATGGGGTACGTCAATCTCGAGAGCCAACTCGAGGCCAGTGATGAGGGCATGATACTCTGCCTCATTGCTGGTTCAGCCTTCTGACAACAGGAATGAATATGGAAGAACAACTTGCTCTAGGGTGATGAAGACAATACCCAGGCCCACTCTGTTGAGCCTAGGATCGTTGAGCCTTCTACCGGTGGGGCTCTGGGAGGCACCATCAAAGTGCATCTGCCAGCATAGGATGACGTGATCGACTGAGAGGATTGCTTCATCAAGAAAGCCTAGATCTAGTGGATGGTCCGCGGAGGTTGGGTGGGCAGCTAAGAAGTCTTCCAATGCCTATCCTTTGACGGACTTATGAGGTATGAACCTAATGTCGAACTGATGGAGGATCACCGCCCAACGCGCCAATCGGACGGTCAACATAGGTCGGTTCAGGATGTATTTCAATGGGTCTACTAGAGAGACCAGATGTACCTCGTGGTGCTGCAAGTAGTGCCGCAACTTCTTCATGGAAAATACCAGTGCCATGCAGCTCTTCTCAATGGGATAATATCTAATTTCCGCATCGAGGAGCATGCGGCTGAGGTAGTAGAGGCTACTCTCTATTCCCTCGTTGTTATTCTGGGAAAGAAGTGCACCGAGGGATCACTCTAGGGTGGTGACGTAAAGGACCAACGGCTTTTCAGAAATGGGTGGAATCAAGACCGGAGGCTGGAGAAGATACTGCTTGATTTCCTCAAAAGAGATTTGACACTCTTCATCCCATTCATAGGCGGTGCCTTTCTTCATGATCCGAGAAAAGGGATTACACTTTCCGACCAGATTCGCAATGAATCGGCGTATATAGGCTAAGTGGACTTGGATGCCTTGAAGCTCTTGAATATTATTTGGGGAGGAATATGACTGATGGCCTTGATCTTCTCTGGGTTGATCTCGATGCCTCGATACCTAACAATGAAGCCAAGAAACTTTCCAGAGGTGACCCTGAAGGCACACTTCAACGAGTTCATCTTCAAGTGGCAAGAATGGAGGAAGTCGAACACTTTCTCAAGGTCTTTGAGATGGTCCTAGTGCTGGAAAGATTTAACCACCAGATCATCCACGTAACACTCCACCAGCATCCCGAGAATCGGCTTAAATATACGGTGCATGGCATGTTGATAGGTGGCACCTGCATTCTTCAAGCTGAAGGGCATAACCTGGTAGCAGAAAGTACCCTGGGGGGCCCTGAAGGCAATGAACTCTTCATCCTCGGGGGCCATCCAGATCTGGTTGTACCTGGAGTACCCATCCATGAAGGAGAGGGATTGGAACCCGGCTATGGCATTGATCAACAACTCTGTCACAGGAAGGGTAAAATCATCCTTCGAATAGTGGTGATTGAGATCGTGTAAGTCGATACAGACCCTGATCTTCCCGTTCTTCTTCCTGACTAGCACAATGTTGGCTAGCCACCTGGGGTACTGGACTTCCTTGACGAAGTTTGCCTTGATGAGCTTATCAACTTCGGCCTCAACCATGGCACTGTGAGAGGGGTGCATCTTTCTGGGAGGCTGCTTGAACATGCGATGGTTTACTGGAAGGCCAAGGTGGTGGACGACTACCTGGGGATCTAGTCCTGTCATCTCATCATAACTCCAAGAAAACACATCACGGTGCTGTCTAAGGAAGTCTACGTACCATTTCCGTTCCTTGGGGGCATAGTGGCACTGACCAATGTGGGTCTAGGGTCCGCCTTGCTACTGAGGTTCACCTGCACTAACTCGTCGACCATGGTGGGGAAACCCTCCTCAAAGGCAGGAGGATCATCTTCCATGTCCTCCTCTCCACTTGTGGAGGGATCATCTATGGGGGGATCCGTTTCGGGGCTGCCAAACCCTGATGGGAAGCTGGTGCCGGCTTGGGTGGCAGAGGTCATCACATTAAGATACTCATGCACTGTAGAGACCATGGCGACAAAGGAGGTTTATCCAATCTCATATGGCCTTCGCCCCAAGGGGCCACACTTTATGACATCAAATCAGTAGTGGTGCGTTGGATTGAGTCGGTCGATTCCGGCCCGGCGAAACAAACACATATAACGTACTGCTGTTGCTATGAGCCTAACATCCCAATATCGTATAGGGGTAGGAGGCTCGGGGATCACCTAAGCCTGGTTGGTGTAAGAGTACGAGGTGATTTCCCGTCGTCGCTTGGACCCAGAAATGTGCCTTCCTATGGTACATGAAACAACGAAGCAATGCCCCATGTCGGGGGTCGTGGCCTCCAATTGATGGATTGGGAATACATATGCGTCGTCCAAACCTTCACAGGGATCACTCATGACAGTGGCGGGCTCGACCTCACCTTCTAGGATCTACTTGTCCTTGCTCTTGTAATAGTCAGCATCCAGATAACGAGCTTCACAAGAGGCAAATGGAGACGCATCTCCTTGGAGCACGTCCAATCGACCCTTAAGGGAGTATTTGAGGCACTGGTGATACGATGAGGGGACCGCTATGTGAAGGTGGAGCCACGGCCTGCCCATCAACGCCTTGTAGGCGGTGTCCTGAGAGACGACCATGAATTCGATATTGGCAATTAGGCCGCCGAACTGGGTATTCAGACGAATATTTATGAGTGGAGTTTTCTCGGTCCTATCATACCCCTAGATCCTGAAGTCGTAATGAGTTAGATCATCCTCAGACAACCCGAGTTTCCGCAGCGTCCAAGTTGGGATTAGGTTAATCCCAGAACTCGTGTCAATAAGACAGCGGCAGACTTCCACGCCATTGAACTGGTCGGTGATGTATAGTGGGAAGATGTTCCCCTTTATGGGAAGGTCTTCATATTCACCGGAAAAAGAGATAACCGCCTGACATTCGGCGTCCTCAATCGCCTCGGTGTGGAAGGATTTTGTGGATGCCACCTCTGTCTCAAACTGGAGGGGGATCCTTAGAGCCTCGGCGAGTGCCTCACACATTTTAGATGATAGGAGAAGGTCCTCAAGGATATAAATACTTGACGGAATTCCGTCCAGGTGCTTCAGAACATCATACTTTCGAGCCAAATGTGAGATTCTGCTTACAGGAGGCCGCTCGGCGATTGGAGGCATGACAGGCCCTGCCGGCGGGACCGGTGACTGACTGGTACTAGGCACATCTCGTTGTTCACTAGTCGAAGCCCAGGAGGTGGCTGCCGTGTTAGGACCGGAAGGCTAAAGTCGGCTAGTGGCAGGGCAGGGCTGGTTGCGGCACGACTGAGGTGGTCCCGCCTGATCCAGTAACACAAACGATGGTGGAGGCGAACCTGTCGACACCGGGTGAGGGGGTCGCGTGCGCTGATCTCTGTATCGGGCCTGCTGTCTGGTCTCAGTAGTGTGCACGACCTGACTGGAGGTGACGACTTCTGTGCCTCGGCGATTCACGTAGCCACGGCTCCGTCGACGTTGGCGATGACTGGGGACATTGGGGAGGTCCGCCTAACATTCTTCATTGTCGGGAGTCAAAAAGGGATTTACCAACTCTACGGTGTTAACCAAAGCGTACCCCGGGCTTTCACTCGAGGATTCATCCACTACCGGACAGAGTCTTTAAGGGATCCCCATCTATGGGGGCATAAAATCGCCAAGCGTACGGGAAGATGACGGCACTGGCAGGGCGCGTTCTTTCTTCTTGTGCCACCGCTTGCTCTTCTGGGAAGAGGTAGGCTGGGACGACGATTCCAAAGCGGTGCTCGTAGATTCTGAGGGCCCTGGCTGACTCAGGCAGGCACGGATGATGCCATGGGAATGGGATACCGTCCTGTGGGACATCCAATCGTTATACTTTTGGGACCCATGGTCAAAAACCTGTTCCCACTCATCCTCATTTCCACTGCTTCCATCTGATCTCACGAAGACACCCACCACTTGCACCAGGGCTGGCCCCAACCTGAATATGTTGTTGTCAATATGGTCTTGGAGACAGTCCTTGAACACATAGCATTGCTAGATAGTGTTCCTCAGGGTCCAGTGATAAGGGCAGTAGTTAGGGTGATCAGTGAGACACGCCTCTTCTGGCTTCCGGCACTCAGGCAGCCGCACGATCCTCTGCTCCAAGGCGCTAAGGAAATAACCAGGGACCTGGGCCTCGTCAAATGAGTAAGTATGATTCCTTATTTCTGGAAATGGGGATCTTGGAGGCTGACCATGACCAGGGGCTGGAGGATCATGCCAAGGAGGCGGAGCCTGATTATCTCGCCTGGGTGGTGGCAGTGCGTTACGCAGAGGCGCTTGCTGGTTTTGAGGTGGTCGCTGCTGGGCCGGAGGCTGTGCCCGTGGGTTGGACCCCTATGGGGCTGCTGAGATGGCCTTACTAGTAGCAACTCTAGATTTCCGGGGGCCTCTATCTGGGCTACAGCAGTGGGCTCAGCTCTGGAGGCTCTCCTTGCGGGGATTACAGGAGGCAGTGGGCATGCCTGACTGGCCTGTTTCAGGGCTTCTTCGAGGTGCTGAGCCTTGTCTGAGAAGTCCCAGATCCCTCTAGGGTAATTCTGAGTGATCAGAGAAGGAACCAGCTCTGCCTTGACGTTCCCTACACACATTTTCAGTAATTGATCCTGAGTTAGTGGCATGTCAAGGGAGTACGTGAGCCCCTTCCATAGGGTGACGAAGTCCACGACCTGCTCATTAGACCTTTGTTTGCACCTAAAGAGGTCTGTGATGTTTTTCTTCCGGGTTTTGGAACTGAACTGGTAGAGGAATTGCCGGAGAAGGTCCTCCCAGCTAGTCACAGATCCAACAGGGAGCTGGCTGTACCAGACGAATGTTGGTCCTTCCAGTGTCTGAACAAAGCAACGGAGCTTGGCAGCCTCCTGCTATGCCGGAGTCCCTAACATAGGACCGAACCTCGAGTTGATGTGGGACAGGTGTTGTGGGGGGTCTCCGGTCCCGTTAAAGGGGGAGAAAGTGGGGTTCCCAAATCCCGACGGGGCCGGCATATCATCCACCCATGTTGGGTATGGCTTGCCGTCCGGTGGGATTGCCACCTTCCAAGTCTCCAGGGACTCTAGGCGGGCGATGAGTACTTCCATTAGATCGTCTGAATGTGGATTCCTATCTTGATGGGGATCTCTAACCACAAGCGCATTTTTGGGCTCTTCAATCCGATAGTCAAGCTTAGCAGCTCGCGGGGCGGCTGGCGGAGCGACTCTCGATGCAGCGGGAGGAAACCGATCAGGGTCCCCCAGGTGATTGCGCTGCTCAGGAGGTTTTGGCAAAACATATTGCGCCCTCTTTCCATGGGCTCCGGCCTCTCCCCTGTCGAAAAACGTAACATGGTCGCGATTTCCCGGGGGAATCTCGTCAAGGGGTAGGTGATCCTGCCCCTGCTGTCCTGGCCTAGGGTTACCGTAGTCAGGCCGCCGCTCTGAAATGCGTTCGGCCAAAATCTCATCAACCATCCTCTTTTTCTCAACAAGTTGTTGGTGTAGCGTTGCCTTATCAGGATCTTCCTCTTCCTTCTATACCGAGGCAGATGGGTCGGTAGGCTTGACAGAACCGACGTGCTCTTTACCCTTGCCGATGTTTCGGCTCAGTTCTAGTGCCTCCGTGGGTATAGGGAGACCTAGGAGTCTCCTTTGTTGGCAAGTAATCCTCCCAGATGGGTCCAGTAGTGGCTTTTCCTCAGGGGGAGAGTCCCCATAGAGGATCTCCACACTGTTTCCCTCATCTGAAAGGTCATCCATGGTGACCGCCACTGCCCTTGAAGACGTTCCCTCAGGGCCACCCAGTGAATCGGGTTGTCGGCGGATCGCACAGAAAAGAAGGGCAGCGTACTGCCCCCATCCTCAGACGTGCGCGTGGGGGGTGTCTTCCTCAATAACTTTGCGGAGTACTTGAAAACTCTGGACGCATTGTTGCTGGAGGTCCCTGTGGTGGCCAAGTGACTCGGGGTGCCGAACCGCAGGGAGCGCTGCCAGGTCAACTTGATGACACTGCTCACCGATATCCTCGAGATGTGCTTGACTCTTGGGACAAGGTGCTCGCTGATGGTGAAGACGGGAGTGAGTCACTCGAAGAGTCTGGCGGAAACATTCAAAATCTCCCGGGGTGAGTGACTCTGGCATATCAAAATCTGACCCTGCGACCGGCCAAAACTTCTCAGGGAAGTGGCCCGCTGCGAGGACGGTCCAGAAGCTCCATTACTCTGGTTCGGGGTCCGGACCTTTCTGCCCCTGATCATCAACTGATAATGTCCGGGGAACTGGAAATGGCACTGAGGCTGGCCGCCAGGCCGGTGGGCGGGCCGACGGGGAATACGGCGAACAGGCCGATTGGCCGCCGATCCCTGAGTCGTCCTCCAGGGGTTGCAGTGCCCTGGATGCCATGTCGCGATAGGATGGGCCAGCGAATGAGCCTCTTATCATAGTGTCGGTGATCTTCGAGGGTGTTTCACGTCGCGACTCTTCCGTCGGTCTCCATAAAAGTTCCCCACCCTCCCTGACTGAGGTGGAAGGTGCTTCTGGGGAGGCCAGTGATAACTGCGGGTTTGACCCCTGGGGGTACGCCAAGTCTTCGTCCTCCTGGATATACCTTCAGACGGAGGAGGTAATCATACGGATCTCGCATTTGGGGAGTACAAGACTGACGGGCCGCATCCCCATCCCTTCCCTCGACTCAAAGGGTTGGGGGGGAGGTTCCATCGTCGAGTCGTATTCCACCTCAGATTCCGAGAAACAGACTCATATAATTTCCATCCGGACTCCCCTGACATTCCTCTTACGGCGACGACGCCCCGCCTTCCTGCCCCTGGGTTGCTCCTCATGGTAAGCATGATCTCTGTCAAGGAGTCCCATGGCCACAATAGTGCCGGGGAAGAGGGGGCCGAAGGCCGGGGTGCGAGAAGCACCAGGACAGATGTCGAAAGGGACATGGGGAGGACCTCCATGTGAGTGAGCGACTGGATACGCAACAGCTCCATACTCGCGACCAACGGTAGGGGGAGTGACCTCATACCCAGTGCAGTGGGTGCTAGAAAGAGTCATACCCGGAGTGTATCTGTCGCGAAGAAGCCTTCGGCTTTCCAGATCAGTGGCACAGAATGAGCCTTCATGGTGGGTGGAACTACCGCGGATTGGTCCGCGGTGGCTATTGCCTATGCCCGTGACCGGGAGAGTCGACCCAACCTGCCTGTAGGGTGGTCGGGGCCTCGATCCCAGTTGGGAATGTGATTGCCTCTACTCAACGTGTGCGGGGGTCTGGTAGCAGGAGTCAGAAGTGGCTCGGGCCACAGTGGTTGCTGACGTTGGTGCGCCAAGACGGGCATTCTCTTCCGCTCGTTCCTGACGCTGGTGTCAGGCCAGATGGGTTGTAGTCGGTGGTGCGGGCACGAAGATTGCCTGCTCCTCATCCCAGGGAGTCGGGAAGTGGTGTCAACGCAGCCTGGTGGGGGTTCTTACCGTTAACCCCTGGGACGGGTCTCCGATCGGGCGGACCCGGACATCCCCCACCTCATTGGCATAGGGGAGGGATGTGTCAAGGCACTCTGGGGATAGGCTCCCAAAGCGGTTGAACATCGGAGTGGGGAGCGGCGGCCCCCTGCGCGACCCTCGGGGGAGGCGATGATGGTGAGGCGCAGCCGCCTCTAGATCGAAACGGGAAATGCCCCTGGTGGGGATGATCCCTTCCTTATCGTACCTATGAACCAGGTCGTTGATCACCCTTCGATGGATGATTTCTGGCGGGGAGAGGGGGCGTGAGCGCCCGATAGCTACGATGGTTAGAGTTACAGCAACAGTGGAAAAGGAGGGACTGCGCAGGGTGGCCACGTCGGTACTGCCCCTGCCCCTACGCCGGTGGGCAGGTGGAGATCGAGCTCCGGATGCAGCGATTTGATTCTTGGAAGCAGGGAGATGAACCCATTAGTACTAACAGGAAAAGAAATAAACAACCAATAGACCATCGTCATTCCGTATTCCGTGGTCGGCGAGAGGGACCCACGCTGATGACGTCACAGAACGGAGTGATCAACATCCTGACTGCCTCAACCCCTGGTGGGTTTCATGTCCCGGTGATAGGTACCTAGACCTGGTGACATGCTAATCTTCCGACACCCCGAACGCTACCATTCTCCATATTTAGGAGAATAGATTCATGTCGGGTTCACCATTTTCTGTTTCCGACGCTTTTACACTGGGGCGCGCGTGCATGTTCGTCATGCATGGGAGGACGCATGGCTTATTTCCCCGCATTCCCGCTTTCCAAAGGTGGGAGGCATCCGTTCCTTGTTTAGGGACGTCTGCTCTTTGATTGAAACTGGGATGATGGGATGTCAGTTCTTCCTTCCGTGGATTCCTCCTCGGAGCTCGTCACCTAGTCCAGGTCTCCCTCATAGATTTGAGATGGGTTCGTGAAGCTCGTTCCCAGCGCCATATCTACATGGACGCCAGTTAATTACACTGCTTCCGTCAAGATGCTCCAAGGGGTCTTGTCGGGGCAGCAACCTTCGGTGAGGAGAATGGTCACGTTGGGGTGTCGTTGGCATGTCTGTCTTCTGTCCCTTATCATAGGGCTTCTCGAGGGCGTGGAAGCCCGAGGCATCCCACGTCGAACGTGAGGATTGTGTACCATCTGAGGTTTTCCTCACCTTCCCATGTTTAACACGGGGTATGCCGCGAGTTTAACATCTTGCGGAGACGGATCAGACAGATCGAAACACTGAGAGTGGATCAGATTGAAGGACCCCCTAGGGGGAACACCGATATTGGGGCCAGCACGTGGGCGGCTTCCCGGATACCGTGGAGTGGGATGGGGTGGCATGATCTCACTGGGATGTGGCGGCCCGGGTAATGATCAGGATGGGTGATGGAGTGACGGGCTTGAACCTCGTGGAGGCTTCCTACTTATCCCCATGGAAGGGAATAAAAGTCCATGTAGTTCGATGGTACGGTGGCACACCTGAAACGGCAACCCGTGATAATGAATGAATGGATTAGATCCAGGAGGAAGTAAGATCTCTGGGCTAGGGCATGAGCTTCCCAAGGCACGTGGGCTTGAGGGGGGAAGTCAGGGTGAGACATGGGTGTGAGGCATGGGGCTTATGCTCTGAGACGACCCAAGAGGGGGAATACGGGGCTTACTCTCTGAGATGGCCCATAATGGTGCTGGTGAACCGATGCGAAGTGGTCAGAACAACTGAGCGATGGGCTTGAACCTCATGGAGGCTTCCTATGTACCATGCGTTAGCACGGATCAAAGTCCACGTAGTTCAGGGCATACAGTTTAACGTCATGCGGGACGAGATAAAGTTTAACGTCATGCGGGACGAGATACAGTTTAACGTCATGCGAGACGAGGGCATACAGTTTAACATCATGCGAGACAAGGGAATTTGGGGCTTACGCTCTAAGGCAGCCCATAGTGGATATGGGGGCTTATGATCTGAGGTGGCCCATGGTGGTGGGGGAACTGACGTGGAGAGGTCGGAACGACTGGGTGGTGGGCTTGAACCTCGTGGATGCTTCCTATGTACCATGCGTTAGCACAAATCAAAGTCCACGTAGTTCACTGGTATGGGGCTTACGCTCTGAGGTGTCCCATAGGAGGATGTCATGGTCGATGTGCGCTCTAAGCCCACGTGATTCATGCTCGGTGTGAGAAACAAGAGGCAGCAGGGACCAGACGATCACGTCACAAAGGGTGCGTCCGTGAGAAGCGGAAAGGGGCTTACATGTTGAGTGGCCCAAAGAGGAAACAGGGGCTTACGCATGATTAGCGTCCCTAGGTGCTGGGGCTTACTCTAGGATGGAGGCCTGTGGTGCGACAAAGCACAGTGGGAAAGGGACTCCACTGGCCTTGGCAGGGGGGAAGTACGGAGATGCACGAGTGCAACCTTCCGCAAGAGAGGCTAGGGGCTTACACTCTGAGGCAGCCCTTCCCTCATGGACAAATGCCACTCCGACAAGGAGGATCTCATTCCATGTGAGGAAGAGTCCATTACCGTGGAGACGAGTGGGCGTAAAGAATGCCCGAGCTGGGGGGACCCTGCGTGCAAAGCACAGGGTCAGACCACGGTTTAACATCATGTGTTAAGGACGAGGTGCTTAGCAGTTTAACGTCCTGTAGCTTGGACGAGGTGGGTTCACTCCACACCCCTAGGGCTTACATGCCCAATTCCCTCTACCCCTTGTGGGAGGGAAGGCATCGACAAGGCCATAGTGAAGGGGGGCCGCAGAGCGAACCATCGAGGGGTCCACGTTAGCGTGGCTATGCGAAGAAGAAATAGCCGTCAGCGTGCCTATGCAGAGAAGCATAAGGCAAAGAAACGCAATGGGAAACACCGCCCAAGGAACCTTGAGGTTACTTTGTACGAGCCTGGAAGGCCGTATGGGAAAACAACGCTTGGCACGCATGCCCGACAGGAAAGTCATCAGGTGCCGGCGCGGAGAGGCAGCCAAGGGGCATCAAGGTAAAGGGGTCGGGGTGTTGCGCGCAAAGAGAAGGTTTGCGTGCAAAACACCGGGATGGAACGCGATGGGAACATAGGATTGCGCGGATAGGTGATTGTGAGTAAAGTCTTGGGATTGCATGCATAGAAGGGGATTGCGCGCACAGAAGGGGATTGCACGCATAGGGAAAGGATTGGGCGCAAGGGCAGAACCCGGAGGAGGGGGCAAATTCACTTAAGCCAGTGGAGTTGCATGCAAAGGCGGACCCCAGGGCAAGGTTGCGCGAAAAGAAGAATTACCTGGAAGTCATACTGTGCGTGGGGGAGTCCGAATTGCATGCACGAGAGCCGTTCCTAATTCCGCAAGCTCAAACTATTTGGGGTCGCCTTCTATTTATAGGCATCGGTCGGCACAGAATCCAGGCGGCGCATGAAAGTTTCCGCACAGGGAACCATCGGCGCGCATAGCTTCACCGCGAGGAACCGGGGTGTGAAAAATTGCGCGCCTCACCGGCTCGATTACATGCATCCCAGGGATGCTTCGTGCGCACAGCTTGATTTCGCGCAAGGCATCCTTTATTTCGCGAACCACTTCCCGGGCCTCCGGACCGGGCCTTTGATTCCGAATATGACTTCGCTTTGCCATTTCGAAACTTCCTCTTGGAGTTACAGACTTTTTTCGGCGTCTATAGTTGGATATGAATTGATTAATTTATGTGAGATTCCCTTAGACACCCCTTAGTTCTTTGAGATTTCTATGGGGTAACATTGCTAAAATACCACTAGTATTCTCTAGGTCGACCTCGATGCCATGGTGGCATACCAAAAATACAAGGAACTTCACCAATATTACTCCGAAGGCATATTTAAAAGATTTATATTCATACTATGCCATCATATCTTGTCAAACACTATTTGATGGTCCGTTAAATAAACACACCACTATCAGGATTTAACAACCAGGTCATCTACATAACATTCATCCATCCTTCCCAAGAATGGATTAAAGATAAGATGCTTGGCATGTTGATATGTAGTTCTAGCATTCTTTAACCAAAAGGGAATAAATTGATATCATAAGATCCCTTGAGGTGATTTGAAGGCCACAAATTCCTCATCTTTAGGGGAAATCATTATTTGATTATACCATAAATACATGTCCATGAAGGAAATGGCTTGGAATCCAATAATTTCATTGATCAAGAGTTTTGTGTTTGGAAATGGGAAATTGTCCTTTAGGAAATACCGATTAAGGTCTTTGAAATTGATGCAGACCCTAATATTCCCATTCTTTCTTTTAATAGGGATGATGTTTATAATCCATATTGGGTATTTCACTTCTTAGAAAAAGTTGTATTTGACCAATTTTCCAACTTCCGCCTCTATATTGGTGGTATGAGAGGGGTGCATCCTCATGGTTTCCTGCTTGAATCCTTGATTGTAATGCCCCAAACCATATATTCTAGAGCTGGTGCATTAATTTATTAAATTGGAATGATTAATAGGAATAAAATCTTGAAGGACCAATCAGTTTAGTAGTCTTGGAGAAACTAGATACATACATGGATCCAATTTTACATTGGGAAAAGAAAAGAAAACATAATACACAATAAGAGCTAATAAACTGCATCCAAGAAAACTAAATAAATTATACCTTCTTAATAACCAATGGAAGGAAAAAAATGAAAAGGGTGAGCTTAAATTATCAATAATTGTTACATATAGCAGAATCATGAATCAATAATAAGTGAATCATAATTAATATGGCATGGTGAATAAATGAAAAGAACACACCATCAATAAACTGGGAATGATAATGCATCCATATATTTTGTCATAGTGAAAGCCTTATGGAAAGTAATAAATATATAATTAATAAAGAGAATGATTATTATTTAGACTTCATGTATCTGGAAAATAAACCATAATACCATCAAGAGAGTTTAAGTCTATGGGTAGATACCCATCTGATTCTGTTATGGAAACAAACTCAAAGGGTTTTTTGTCAACTGTTTTTTCTCAGGACACCTGTTGATGCATCGAGGGGATAGAGAGGGACCTTTATGACATTACAAGTCCAAATAATTATTTATAAAAATATTTAATACAAGAAATATTCCTTTTAAATGTCCATATTTAGTAGAGGATATAGATTCTTCATAGCATTCAAAATAAACACCATATGTAAAATGGTATATGACTTAGAAAATAATCATATCCATGAAAAAATAATATGGATATATAATATAATTACAATTACAAATGAAAAATTATCTCAAAGGGGTATTAGATACACCACATAATAATTATTTGGTTCACAATACAAAGTAAATTTCAATGAAATGGAAATTGAGACAAAGTCCCTTACCACATTGTAATCAATCGAATCGTATGATAAAAAATTAATAATCATAAAATAAATCATTTAATTACATGAATATATAGATAATATTGATATTATATATTTAATGTAAGTACACATACACCACATATAATAAATAAGTGGTGAACAATGGAAATATCAGAGAAATAAAAGTGAGATGAGAAACCCTATACCTTAAACACAAATGTATTCTGTACTTGATATTAATGTCCTAAATAATCAAATTATATTCATTAATAATAATTAAAAAACCTTATCTACATGTAATTGATTTATTATATCTTCATTAATTTCATTTATGGCCTTTTATACGGGTTACTAGATTCACTTTCATCATTTGGGAGTGCAAGTTTTTATAGTTTTCATGATCGTTTTTCTTGTATAAGAGTATGGAAGTTCGTGTAAAATGGAAATTTAAAACCAGAATTGAAGTTATAATTTTTTAATGATAATACATAATTTTAAATGATCATATAAATATTTTGGCCATTTTGGTAGAGTATGAATCATTATATAAATTTTAATGATAAACGCTTGGATTATTTTGATGGGTTTTTCAATCACCACAAACTCATTTTGTTTTATAATTAAATACCATGTGTAAAAAATGATTAAAAGACATTACATATGATATATTACATATATTATGTTCTATTTCAACTATAAAAATGGTTTCATGACCATAATTGAAGATGTTAATAGAAATTGAAAACCCTTTGTCCTTGAATGTGATAAATTAACACATCTCGGATGGTGTTTTCATTTTAGTATAAGAGGAGGGGGAAAGAGAGAGATGATGATGAAATATTCCATTAGAATAATAAAATTTTAGTAAATGTAAGTTACTAAAATTATCATAAAATTTTGATTAGGGAATATGAGTAGAGAGAAACGAAATAATGGATCTTGTAAAAGAAGTTGAAAGGAAAAGGAAGATAGGTTTACCTCTTGAGTACTCCTCCTTGAGAATCTCCTTAAGGCTGCTGTTTTTGGCCTTTTGGTGAGAAAAGAAGGTCTTGGATGTGGGGGTATGGATTAGGAAGTGTATTCAGCTGAAATTAAGCAAGTATGAAAGTTTTATTGGTGTGAGAGGAAGAGGGGGTGGGGGGTGGTTCATATAGTGGAGGAGAGGAGGGTTTTTGTGTTATTTTAATCAATAGTTTATTATTTTTCCTCAAGAATATGAATATTCTTGATTATTGTGACCCAAAATAGTAATAGGTTCATGTGATTTCAAACTTATGGTTTATTACATCATCCATGATGCAAGGAATAGGGTATTTATCGCATAATGTGTTTGTACCGTAATTACTATATTGTATTATTCACCAAAAATTCAAGTATTTCAGAAAAATACCAAAAATCCAACCTAACCATTTTAAACATGTAGAATACAAAAATTAACTCCATTTATGAAAATAATTTTCTAAATTTGATAAATTTAATTTTTATTTAAAATCATCATTTAATTGAAAAATACCAATTTTGAAATTATAATGGATTTTATGCCACTTTGAAAAGTTAACTAAGGTCTCATTAAATTATCCTAAAAATCATATGGAATAAAACTATCGATTTATGAATACATTTTATGAAAATGAATTATTTTTTAAATAATTTTATTAATTAAAATAATATAATTAAAAATTTATTACTCACAAAAATACCAACACTTAATTAAAATATTAACCTTCATTTATAAGGAGCCTAAATTTTATTTATACACTCATGGGTAAGGTTACCATTCATAAGGGACATATTACTATTCATAAGGTTAAAATTACTATTCATAATGGTAAGTTACTATTCATAAGGGTAAGTTACTATTTATTAAAAATTAAGTTAATTATATCAAATTCCAAATATCACCTGGATTGCAACCATGTATGCCCGTTTTTTTTAAATTAAAATCACATAAGTGGAAAATTTAAGTTTAATGGCTAGGTTATAATTATCTCCTATAACTTGGTGTTTTTTCACAAAGACTCAGCATTGAATTTATTATATTCTATCTAATGAATTAAAATTATTTAAGAAGAAACATACCATAAAATATTGGGGTGTTATATTCTTCCCTCCTTAATAAATGTCATCCTCAAAATTTTTAATGTATAAAGCCCTTTAAAAAGATGCGGGTGGTTCTTCTTCATAACATCCTTAGGTTCCCACGTTGCTTCCTCCATTTTATGGTTTCTCCAAATAACATTTACCAGTCGAGTCATCTGATTTTTCAATACTTGCTCTCTAGTGTCAAGAATCTCGATAGGCTCTTCACAGTAAGACAAGTCAGGTTCTAGTTTTATTTCCTCATATGTGAGTATATGCATTGGGCCTTGCATGTAATTTTTTGACAATGACATGTGGAAGACATCATGAACCTTGGAGAGACTTGGCAACATCGCTAAACAATAAGCTACAACTCCAATTCTATCCAAAATTTCAAATGGTCTAATGTACATGGGGCTCAGTTTCCCTTTCTTACTGAACCTTAAGACTCCATTCCATAGAGATACTTTCAGAAAGACATGATCTTCCACTTGAAATTCCAAATCCTTTCTATGGTTGTAATTATAGTTCTTTTTTCTACTTTGGGCTGCTTTAATATGGGCCTAAATTGTTTTTACCTTTGTCGTTGTCTCTTCAATAAGTTATGGGCCTATAAGTTTCCTCTCACCAAATTCATCCCAAAAAGTTGGAGTTTGATACCTCTTTTCATATAATGCTTCATATGGTGAAATTTGAATGATATAATGGAAACTATTATTATAAGAAAATTACACCAAAGGTAAGTATTGATCCCACATACCTTGAAAGTCAAGAGAGCATGACCTCAACATGTATTACAGTTTTGGATAGCCCTTTTAGACTGTCCTTTGGTTTGTGAGTGATAAGTAGTACTCACATGAAGCTCAGTATCCAAAGACATGTAGAATTTTTTTCATAATTTTGATGTAAATTAGGGATCTCGATTGGACAAAATCGATAGAGGTTCACCCTGAAGTCTTACAACTTCATTAATATAAAGTCTTTCTAAGATATCAGGTGGTAAATCCTCTCTTATAGAAAGAAAATGTGTCGATTTTGTAAGACGATCAACAATTACCCATATTGCATCATTCCTTCTAGGTTTCCTCGGTAGTTCTTTGACAAATTCCATAATAATGTCATCCCACTTACACATAATAATAGGTAGAGGTTTCATGAACCCTCTAGGATGTTGTCTCTCTTCCTTCACTTATTGACAAACTAGAAACCTTGACACATATTCATCAATTTATCACTTCATATTATTCCAAAAAATCTTCCTTTATAATTCTATACATATTGGTGCTGCTAGGGTGTATATATAAATTTGAGCTATGAGCATCATATAATAGTTCCCTTTTGAGACCAGGTACTGATGGAACACATAAACTCTTTACATATTTCAGAACTCCATCCTCATACATGAAGTCTGCCAATCTTCCATCCTTAACACCTTTAATTTTCTTTTGTATCTTATCATCATCATATTGAGAGATTTTTATCTTCTATAGTAAATATTGTTTAGTAATCATTTGAAAAAGAAAAATGTTTCCCCTTCCTTAAAAATTCCCATATCCATCTTTCCAAGATCCATGAATATATGATCTCTCTCAATCCTCATTTGGGTTAGAATTCCATGCTATTTCCTACTTAATGCATCTGCCAACTTATTTTCCTTTCCTAGGTGGTAGTGTATTGAACAATCATAATATTTGAGTAACTCGATCCATCTCCTATTCCTCATGTTGAGTTATTTATATGTAAAAATTTATTTCAAACTCTTATGATCTGTATATATATCACATATTTCACCATAGAGATTGTGTCTCCATATTTTTAGAGAAAAGATTACGACTGCTAACTCAAGATCATGAGTTGGATAATTTTTCTCACGTGTATTCAACTGCCTTGATGCATAAGAAATAACTTATATCATTTTTCATAAGGAAACAAACCAGTCCATTTTTTGATGCATCATTGTATATCACAAATTCATAATTTCCAAACGGAATCGTCAAAATTGGAGCATTGTCCAATATTATTTTCAATTCTTCAAAGCATTTTGTATATTATTTTTTCCATACAAACTTAAACCCTTTACATGTGATATTGGTTAGAGGGTTAGCCAATCAAGTAAAATTCTGAATGAAATACCAATTGTAACTTGATAAGCCAATAGAACTACGTACCTTGGTTGTGTTCTTTGGCATGAGATATTCTTGGATTGCCTTTGTCTTCATAGGATCAACTAAGATTCCATCATTAGAGACAATATGTCCAAGAAAAGAAACTGATTGAATCCAACATTCACAATTTCTAAACTTCCCATATAATTCATTTCTTCTAAAATTTCTCAGAATGATCCGTAAGTGATTCTCATGGTCTTCATATCTTTTGGAGTATACCGGGATATCATCTATAAATATGACAACAAAGTCATCAAGATATTCCTTGAAAACTCGATTCATTAAATCTATGAAAACAGAGGGTGCATTAGTCAGTTCAAAAGGCATTACTGTAAACTCACAATTCCCATACCTAGTTCGAAATGCTATCTTTGGAATATCTTCCTTCCTCACATGCATATGATGATATCCAGATCGAAGGTCAATCTTCATAAAATATTGGGCTCCATGAATTTGATCAAATAAATCATCAATACATGGAATATGATACTTGTTCTTTATCGAAATAGCATTAATCTTCCTGTAGTCAATGAACGGCCTCATAGATTCATCTTTATTCTTCAAAAAGAGAATAAGGGATCCCCATGGAGAAACACTGGGGAAAATACATCCTTTATCACTCAATTACTCTAATTGTTTCTTTATTTAAACCAATTCCATAGTGGATATTCTATTAGGATTCTTTGATATAGGTCTTAAACCAGGAATTAAATCAATAGTGAACTCAACTTCTTACTCTAGAGGATGTCCAGGTAAATAATTTGAAAATACATCACCATATTTTTTCAAAATAGGTACATCCTAAATTTAAATATTTCATTCCTCACTCACACATATCGAGTTATCATCCTCTACAAGAATTGCATTCAATATAGCTACTGAGGGTGGATCTAGATAAGAATCAGATGATGAGGTTTTTTCTTTAAAGATAAGGGATTCTACACAATCCTCAAAAATTGTAACTTCCTTGTTCTTATAATATATTTTTGAATCATGATATGAAATCCAATCCATAATGAGGATTATATAAAAGTCAATCATGGGTATGATAATGAAATTAGTAGATAAGGTATGTTTATATTCCATAATGGGAACTACCTGACACATCTTTATTGCAATGATACTTCCCTTAGGAGTTTTGAATGACAAATCCTTTATTAAGTAAAATTGAAAATATTTAATTTTTATGGAAAATATAGGAAGATATAAAAGAATGTGATGATCCAAAATAAAATAAAGCATTATCTAAGTTTTAGGAAACAACTAAAGTACCTGACACCACATAATTAGAAACCTCAACCTCTGTGACTATGATCGCATAAGATTTCCCTTGATCCTGTGGCCTTTTCTGAGGTAATATTCCTTGGAACTTAGATGAATTATTTTAATAGAGTCCCATATCTCTAAAATTATAGCATTGAACATCATTGACTTGTTTATTCCCCTTAAATTCATTAGATTGATAACCCTTTTCTCCACACTTATATAAAACTCCCATGCCTTTCAAACATTTCCCATGATGATTATTTATATAGTTTTCACATAATGTAAATTTATTTATTCCCTTCTTATTATTTGGCGATTCACCTTTTCCATGGTTATCAGAATACCTCTTCTTATCTTGGTTTCCCTTGAATAAATTTGATCTAGAAAATTTCTTCTCAATTTTGATGGAACTTAATACAATTTCATCATATGATGACAATTCTTGATATTCCAGTTCCCTTCGAAGAATTGGATTAAGACATTCAAAAAAATGATCAATCTTTTCTTATAAGTCACGTACGTAATCTATGGCATACCTGGCTAGTCTTTTGAAGGTAACTTTATACTCCGCAACACTCTCTTATTCCATTTTATTTAAGCTAAGGAATTTCCTATTAATTTCAGTTCACTGTTCATGAGGGAAATATTTGTTGAAGAATATTTACTTAAAATTTGTCCATTACATATCATATATTTCTTCTTCCTCCATGGTATTCTGGATCAAGGACCACCATTGATCAACATCACCCTTGAGGTAATATACTTCCAGTACTACCTTTTCATTTTCATGGCATCTTAATTATAGAAATATCTTTTCAAGGGAATTTATCCACTACTTAGCTACCAATGGATTAGTAGTCCCACTAAAATATGAGGGCTTATATCGCATGAAATGATCCAACATAGGTGTAGAATGATTATTCTTTACAACCTGAGTAAGTTTTACCAATATGGTCATGATATGATCTGCGTCCATTAGGTGACATCACTAAAAATGATATAAAATAAATTAGGTCATAATGCATAATTTCTAACTAACAAACACTTAACATAATTTGAAAGTTTATGCACAACTAATCTCAAAATCATATACATGGTTTCTATTTACATTTAAATAATTCATAATGGTTTGTAATGAAAATGTGAATTATCCTAATAATATACAATGGGAGTACCAAAATAGGTGCATTGTAAGGTCTATTGTCGTGTACCAGGATTCCCCAGGTCAAGAATGAAACTCCTTTTCATAGTTATTACTCCTAGGTACATCTATTCTAGAACCATGTCCACTTTTTGTATCTATAAAGGTATGTATTTTCTAGGAATACCCTCATAGTCTCTACCTTACCAAAATTATAGGATGTTACTCTATTATTATTATCCTCAAAGTCCATATTAGGGTTATGTGTAACATCCCAGGTAAATAAATAATATTAAATTCTAATGTTTATCAATATTTGTGAATAAAATGTTAATATAACTTTAAAGGGAATGCTATGCTCGATGGCGTACCCAATACGCGACAACGAGTTCCTTTGAAATCTTACGTTGCACTCTAATAACAAAATAATATTATAATAGTTAAAGACTAGCCGTTTTAATGGAGGGAATGAACAAAAACAGATTCAAAATTATTATATATGTTTGTCAAATATTTTTACTTTTATCCGATAAATGTTAGAGGCGTAAAATGCAAATGAATCCAATTTTATGCATAAATCTTATAATATTCTTTAAAAGGTTGATTAACCACATTTTGATGGAGAACCCTTTTTAAATATACTTTTGACAATTTATATGTTTTATTCTACAAAATAAAATCCTTCTTTAGAATCTGGACATCAAAATTTACTTAGTGTAAATTTTAGTTATTTTTCCGATAAAGATCATTTTTAGGGAAAATGTTGCATTTTAATTCAAAAACTACTTTTAATCTGATTTATTTATTTTGATAGATTATATTTTACATTGATATTAAAGTGTATTTAGAATATATTGTTACCATTTAATCCAATAGTGGTCATTGGAATTAATTTCACTTTGAAATTGGACTTAAACTAGTGTCATCTTTTGATATATATTGTTTCATAAAAACACGCTATTTGTTCTGACAGTGGGAATTAATTATTAAATTAATTAATTTAACTTATATGTTTTTTATAATAGAAATCATTTTTGAATTCGGAATATCAAATATAGATTAGGGTGAATTTTTGGTATTTTTCTGAAAAACTTCAATTTTTGATGAATAGTGAAACCACTAAGTGGTACTTAAAAAAATGATTTTTTGTTTAAATGAAATTTTACCACCTATGTGTTTTGAATTTCAAAAATCCAACATACATGGTTTTCATTAGGAAGTAAAATGTGCTTCAATGGGATTAAAATAATTTTTTGGTGAATAGTAACTTTTAAGTTTTTAATCGCGATTATAGGTAATTAGTGTGATTTAAGGTAAAAATGATATTATAATAAAATGAAAATATCATGAAACATGTCCTAACCCTATTGGATGAGTCATGGACGACCAAGATAACCCATGGGTAGATTTTTGGGACCCCATGGATCCACTTGGGTAAGATAATGACATTAATGCCTTTTATTTAAAGTAAAAGTAAAAATGACACAAACATGTATTATTTTGTTAAAACAATTTTTACATGGGGTTATACAAGTCAGATTTTATACTATAAATAGTCATTGGAAATATAAAATGATTTACTACATTATAGTATTTTTTTATAAATTTTAGACATTAAATAAATTAAATTATTTATGACATCATGATGATGCAGCGATTATATCATTATTTAACGATTTAAATAAAATGAAAAGATAATGTAAAATATAATACTTAAACAAGTCAAAAACCTATTGTATGGGTGGATTTCGAACCCTTATCACATTATCCTAGAAATATATCAATGTGGGACCTTTAAAATCTGCAACTCATTTGAAAATAATGTAACCTTTTTTTGACTTTCCAAGAGTGCCCCTCCTCTCCTCTTATAAAAGGCCCCCACCTCTACCTCCTTACCCACACCTATAAAGCCTTTGGATCGGCCAATATCTGACCTTTTTATCTCTCCACATACCTCTCCTCATCCTAGAAGCCTTACCTTAGGTAGGAATCTTTTCAAGAAACCCTTTTGGTTCAAACCAAAGGGAGTTACCCGATTTTAAGGTAATGTCTTCACTTGTGTTCTTTTGTTTTATTTTGCTTCTCCAAACCCCTAAACTCTGTTTATTAATTTCTTTTGTAACAAATACAGTATCTTAAATATACTAGGATGTTTTTATAAAAAGTATTCTAGCTAGAGTTACACACACCTACATCTAATGGTTAAATAACATACTGTTTCTGTGGATGGTGAATTTCTGCCTCACGAAACAATGATTGTTCAATATTCATTTAACACCTTCAAAGGTGGACATTAAGATGTCACTATATTTATATATGATATATAATATTTTTATGTTTTTCTTAAGCTTCTGTATTTTTCATTTATGTCATACCTTTATGGTTTCCATTATGGGTAAACGTGATATCTTCATTTTAGGAAGTGTGGACTACCGCCCTCTCAAAGTGATTTGATTCGTTAATGCCATATGTGGGACGTATAAAGGATAAATTTAATGATATTATATATGATACTATACTGGAATTATAATATAACTTTATATAATTATTATTTCATTCCATTAAAGTTTGAAATAGAAATGAAAGTAGCATTCATGCGTACGTACGGCTTACCGTCTCCATGGACGGTGCATTTCATTTCTTACCTCTAAATGATTATGTAATATTACAAATGAATGTATATACAGGATATATATGGTATATATGATATATACATCATTAATATCATTCTTGAGATAATGGATATTTTACTACATGAACAACTAGTAAATATAAGAAGTTCACTTTTGACTCAAGTACCAAGTATCGACAAAACGACCGTTATTGACTTAAATGATTACATAATGTGCATAACATGGTAATAAGTGATATAAAAGGAATAATGAACTTGAAAAAGGTTATTAATCAAGTAGAAATTAACTCAAGTTTATTATTCAGGATATTAAACAATGATCGAGTCAAGTCGGACACGAGGTAAGGGATCCTACCTATCTCTCTTTCTTTTCAAGTACTCTCTTTTATGTAATTTCTTTTATGCTCCATGTTATTATGTTGGAGGATGTTATTTTATAATACTATTTCTGTAATTTTTATGTTCATGTGATTAGAGACCCTATTTGATCTCATCAATCCATTTTTGGAAGTTTTATGTGGCGCCGTTAGGCTGCCGAATTTTCATAAGGGGATTTTCATCTCACTTTTTATTCCCGTAAGATTCATGCTACATTTGCCACTATTTCCTTTTGTGTGGTGTATGTACTTCCCATTATTATATGATTTGTATAATATAATTTAATTTATGGGTATTTACATATTCATTTTATGAACTTTCTTTCATGGGGTGTACATTTTGAAAGTTGCCCAAATCGGTAGTGGAACCTTTCACACTCCTCTTTTTAAAAGACTTATTTTGTTATGTCTTCTAATTTACATCTTTTAATGTTGGTATATGTTCTCATATATCCTTATTGATGTAAATTTTATGTCCAAGTGAAGATATACCATTTTCTCTCTCATCAACTAATTTTATGAATTTTAAAGTGATGCCGTTAGGCTGTCGAATTTTACCAAGGGAACTTCTTAACCCAATTTCGATTTCTTTGGGTTCAAAATGTTGTTATTGAATATGTCATCATATTAATATGTGTGAATGAAATTTTATTGTTTTACACTTAATATCCACTGATATTGGGTGTATTTATATTTTTCACACATAATTACGAGATTGATTTATCCTTAATTTAAGGATACCTTCTTTATAAGGGATTTCATCTCATTTTACATTACTATTGAGATTTCATTATTGTTATGCACCAATTAACTCTTATATGGTGTATATACTGTCCTTTGGAATATTATATCATGAATACCTTTATTCTCATGATATTATAAAGTTATAATTAAATGTTATTCCTCAATTATTGTATTCAAGTGCATCTCATTTTGTTAAAGACCCATTAACAAAAATATCATTTTAAATGTTTTAATGATTTATTATTGTAAATATTTCTCATTAATATCCATGTTTTCAAAATGGTTTCATGGATTTATTTATATGGATATTAATGGTTTAAAATGTTAAAATCTTCAAAGTGGTATGGGACACTTTGATTCAAAAATATCTTTATTAAATGGTTTTGAAAATCGTTTTTTAGAATGGATTCATTATTTCAATATCTTAAAATGTTATATTGTTATTCCAATGTGGGAATTTTATCTTTACTTTATGCTTAAGTTATGTGCTATGTTTATGTTATGGTTCTTGGGAATTTTTTTATGAATACGGGTGGTTCCGTGATAAACTAAGGGCGGGTGAGCCCAATATAGATCTCCAATGCATTGGGTAATGTCAAGGGGTTAACATTAAGGTTTCTCCGAAGAGATTTAGGGAATATACTATGATGGGTATTCCAAACATAATCAAGAGGGTTACTCCCTACGTAAGAATGTTATGAATGCCTCAAGTTACCTTTATGTATTATGATTTCTATGATTTATTCATGATTTCATGAGGTATGTTAAAGTGCTTATGTTTTATGAGTAAAGTAGGATTTCATTGATTCTCATGTATACATGTACTAATGTTTCCTTTCCGTATCTTTATATCCCTTACTGAGCTTTTTTATTCTCATCCCAAGATTTTGAAATGTTTTTCACAGGTCAAGGGAAAGGTACATGATGTGATGATAGTGTCGAGGAAGTGTCAAGAAAGAATCCATGATTTATTTTAAATATGTTTCCTTTGATGGAAAAAAATGAATATTGTCTTGTTGTAACCACCTTGTTTAAATGTAGAGTGTAATGAATGGTTTTATGACCTAATTATCTAAAACTCTAAACCTGAAAAGATCCTCTATGTGAATTATTCATTTAATTCATGATTAAGTAATGTTTAAGGTCGAGGCCTTATAGTTGGTATCAGAGGTCGGTTTAGATAACTTTATAGGTTAGGGTATTTTTTAAGCATAAGTGACAAGTTGTGTTTAACCACAATGGTTTGTATATTAGATGAAGTCATTGTTGATTTTTTTGAAGGTTGGAATGAGTTTGAGATAACTTGGATAAGTATATATTAGTGTTTATCTTCCTCTTTAGTACATGATGATTTTGTTGATATACTAACACTGAATTTTTTTTGTTTTATTAAATGGATGGATCTAGCAGGAACCAAAGTGACAATGTGTATGAAGGAAACTATGGTGGTTCTCTGATTAAGAGACTGGATGAAATAGGGGATTCAATGAGGAATCTCGTGGTTATTACAAACCAACTGCCAAGGAGTCATGATTAACCACTTGAACTTTGGTGAGTTCTCTAATACATCGTGTATGAGAGAACCAACTCGATGTGGAAGTTCAGGTAATAATTATAATTATAACCATTAGGGTTTATATGATCCATACTTTGAGTTAATTATGGGTTAATACATGATATGATGGAATACAAAAGGCATGAGATAAATTTGAGGTTAAAACATGTTAGGGTTATTTTTGGAGTTTTATAAAAAGGACAACACGCAGACCGTGTGACAACCCGTCGCGTCGGACAAAGCTGTGGGAATTGAACCCACAACCAAAGTGCGACTGGTATTTATCGCCTACCACTGGACTACGTGAAGTACCTAGTTAGTTTGAATAATTCTTTATAGTTAGATGATTTTATGAATCAAGAATAAGTTTATTTTGGGTTATATATGGAAATGATTATCCTATCATAGAGAATATGTGATTAGGATAATTACTTTTCAATGTGAGACTTTAAGAGTAACTAGTGTTATTTGGAGATAAATGTTAATATTTACTTTGGAAGACAATGTGATTAAATACTTCAGAGATTTGGGTTTCAATCTTAGTTTGGATTACTTTGAAGAATTTTATGGATAACTGTTTATTGAATGGTCTTTGTTGAACTTTGGGTATTGTTGGACAAATTTTGGAGATTAGGAGTAGTTTTTTTTGTAAAAAAAAATATCCTTTTTGGGTATTATCTGATATCGTACTAAACTTTTTGGTTTGGTTTTGGTTGATATCTAAAGACATGGGAAATATATAGTTCTCTTTTGTGGATTAGGTGATTCTCAAGAAGTTGATTATAGTACTCTTAATGCGAACAAGTCTTCCTAAATACTCGTCTTTTGGAGAAAATATGAGTTTGATTAAGGAATCTAGTAAAAGTTGAAAGTCTACGTGACAAGTAAGTATGTTTCATTATGATTTAGTTAAGCTCAAAAATAAATTCCTCAATTAATAGTAACTTAAAACAAAAATGTTGTCTGTTAAATTTTCCTACTGGGGGATCGAATACCATTTAACCCATTACAAGCTTGTGATTTTCTTATGGTTAACTTTCTCCTAGACATGTTTACTATCACTCTCCATCAGAACATGAACCTTTTTTTTCCTCCATATCCATATTTTCATACTTGGAATCATATAATGGATTAACTCAGGTGAACTTTTTACTTCTCTCCCATTCTTTTTAAGTGATAGTTTTACTGACTCTTGTTCCGATGTGGGACATTCAATGGAGTTTCCAAGCCCAATTTTGAAATTGTGAGAAAACAATTCCCCAAAGGGGGGAAGGATGTAACATCCCAGGTAAATAAATAATATTACATTCTAATTTTTATCAATATTTGTGAATAAAATGTTAATATAACTTTAAAGGGAACACTATGCTTGATGGCGTACCCAATACGCGACAACGAGTTCCTTTGAAATCTTACGTTGCACTCTAATAACAAAATAATATTATAATAGTTAACGCCTAGACGTTGTAATGGAGGGAATTAACAGAAATATCTGAAAAATTATTATATATGTTTGTCAAATATTTTTACTTTTATCCAATAAATGTTAGAGGCGTAAAATGCAAATGAATCCAATTTTAAGCATAAATCTTCTAATATTCTTTAAAAGGTAGATTAACCACCTTTTGATGGAGAACCATTTTTAAATATACTTTTGACAATTTTATATGTTGTATTTGACAAAATAAAATCCTTCTTTAGAATTGGGACATCAAAATTTACTTTGTGTAAAGTTTTGTTATTTTTCCGATAAAGATCATTTTTAGTGAAAATGTTGCATTTTAATTCAAAAACTCCTTTTAATATGATTTATTTATATGGATAGATTATATTTTTCATTGATATTAAATTGTATTTAGAATATATTTTTACAATTTAATCCAATAGTGGTCATTGGAATTAATTTCACTTTGAAATTGGACTTAAAATAGTGTCAATCTTTTGATATATATTGTTTCATAAAAACACGCTATTTGTTCTGACAGTGGGAATTAATTATTAAATTAATTAATGTAACTTATATGTTTTGTAAAATAGACATCATTTTTGAATTCGGAATATCAAATATAGGTTAGGGTGAATTTTTGGTATTTTTCTGAAAAACTTCAATTTTTGATGAATTGTGAAACCACTAAGTGGTACTTAAAAAAATGATTTTTCGTTTAAATGAAAATTTACCACCTCTGTGTTTTGAATTTCCAAAATCCGACATACATGGTTTTCATTAGGAAGTAAAATGTGGTTCAATGGGATTAAAATAATTTTTTAGTGGATAGTAACTTTTAAGTTTTTAATCGCGGTTAAATGTAATTAGTGTGATTTAAGGTAAAAATGATATTATAATAAAATGAAAATATCTTTACACATGTCCGAAACCTATTGGATGAGTCATGGAAGACCAAGACAACCCATTAGTCTATTTTTGGGACCCCATGGAGCCACTTGGGAAAGATAATGACATTAATGCCTTTTATTTAATGTAAAAGTAAAAATGACACAAACATGTATTATTTTATTAAAACAATTTTTACATGGGGTTATACAAGTCATATTTTTGACTATAAATATTAATTGGAAATATAAAAGTATTTCCTACATTATAGTATTTTTTTATAAATTTTAGACATTAAATAAATTAAATTATTTATGACATCATGATGATGCAGCGATTACCTCATTATTTAACGATTTAAATAAAATGAAAAGATAATGTAAAATCTAAAACCTACACATGTCAAAAACCTATTGTATGGGTGGATTTCAAACCCTTATCACCTTATCCTCGAAATATATCAATGTGGGACCTTTAAAATCCACAACGCATTTGAAAATAATGTAACCTTTTTTTGACTTTCCAAGAGTGCCCCTCCTCTCCTCTTAAAAAAGGCCCCCACCTCTACCTCCTTACCCACAACTCTCAAGCCTTTGGCTCGGCCAATATCTGACCTTTTTGTCTCTCCACATACCTCTCCTCATCCTAGAATCCTTAAATTAGGAAGGAAGCTCTTCAAGAAACCCTTTTGGTTCAAACCAAAGGGAGTTACACGATTTTAAGGTAATGTCTTCACTTGTGTTCTTTTGTTTTATTTTGTTTCTCCACCCCTAAACTCTTTTTATTCATTTATTTTGTAACAAATCCAATATCTTCAATATAATAGGATTTTTTTATAAGAAGTATTCTAGATACACTTACACACACCTACATCTAATGGTTAAAGAACATATTGTTTCTGTGGATGGTGAATTTCTGCCTCACGAAACGATGATTGTTCAATATTCATTTAACACCTTAAAAGGTGGCCATTAAGATGTCAATATATTTATATATGATATATAATATGTTTATGTTTTTCTTAAGCTTCTGTATTTTTCATTTATGGCATACCTTTATGGTTTTCTATTATGGGTAAACGCGATATCTTCATTTTAGGAAGTGCGGACTACCGCCCCCTCAAAGTGATTTGATTCGTTAATGCCATATGTGGGATGTATAAAGGATAAAGTTAATGATATTGTATATGATACTATACTGGAATTATAATATAACTTTATATCATTATTATTTCATTCCATTAAAGTATGAAATAGAAATGAAAGTAGCGTTCATGCGTACGTACGGCTTACCATCTCCATGAACGGTGCATTTCATTTCTTACCTCTAAATGATTATGTAATATTACAAATGCATGTATATATAAGATATATATATGGTATATATAATATCTACATCATTAATATAATTCTTGAAATAATGGATATTTGACTACATGAACAACTAATAATTATAAGAAGTTCACTTTTGACTCAAGTACCAAGTATCGACAAAACGACCGTTATTAACTTAAATGATTACATAATGTGCATAACATGGTAATAAGTGATATAAAAGGAATAATTAACATTAAAAAGGTTCTTAAGAAAGTAGAAATTAACTCAAGTTTATTATTCAGGAGATTAAATAATGATCGAGTCAAGTCGGACACAAGGTAAGGGATCCTACCTATCTCTCTTTCTTTTCAAGTACTCTCTTTTATGTCATTTATTTTATGCTCCATGTTATTATGTTGGAGGATTTTATTTTATAATATTATTGCTGTAATTTTTATGTTCATGTGATGAGAGACCCTATTTGATCTCATCAATCCATTTTTGGAAGTTTTATGTGGCGCCGTTAGGCTGCCGAATTTTCATAAGGGGATTTTCATCTCACTTTTTATTCCCGTAAGATTCATGCTATATTTGCCAATATTTCCTTTTGTGTGGTGTATGTACTGCCCATTATTATACTATTTGTATAATATAATTTCATTTATGGGTATTTAAATCTTCATTGTATGAACATTTTTTTATGGGGTGTACGTTTTGAAAGTTGCCCAAATCGGTAGTGGAACCTTTCACACTCCTCTTTTTAAAAGACTTATTTTGTTATGTCTTTTAATTTACATATTTTTATGTTGGGATATGTTCTCATATATCCTTATTGATGAAAATTTTATGTCCAAGCTATGAGATACCATTTTATCTCTCATCAACTAATTTTATGAATTTTAAAGTGATGCCGTTAGGCTGTCGAATTTTACCAAGGGAACTTCTTAACCCAATTTCGATTTCTTTGGGTTCAACATGTTGTTATTGAATATGTCATCATCTGAATATGTGTGAATCACCTTTTACTATTTTACACTTAATATCCACTAATATTGGGTGTATTTATATTTTTCACACATAATTATGAGATTGATTTATCCTTAATTTAAGGATACCTTCTTTATAAGGGATTTGATCTCATTTTAAATTTCTATTGAGACTTCATTGTTGTTATGCACCAATTCACTCTTATATGGTGTATATACTGTACTTTGGAATATTATATCATGAATCCATTTATTCTCATTATATTATAAAGTTCTTATTAAATTTTATTCCTCAATTATTGTATTCAAGTGTATCTCATTTTGTTAAAGACCCTTTAACAAAAATATCATTTTAAATGTTTTAATGATTTATTCTTATAAATATTTCTCATTAATATCCATGTTTTAAAAATGGTTTCAAGGATTTATTTATATGGATATTAATGTTTTAAAATGTTAAAATATTCAAAGTGGTATGGGACACTTTGATTCAAAAATCTCTTTATTAAATGGTTTTGAAAATTGTTTTTTAGAATGGATTCATTATTTCAATATCTTAAAATGTTATATTATTATTCCAATGTGGGAATGTTATCTTTACTTTATGATTAGGTTATGTGATATGTTTATGTTATGGTTCTTGGGAATTTTTTTATGAATACGGGTGGTTCCGTGATAAACTAAGGGCGGGTGAGCCCGATATATCTCTTCGATACATTGGGTAACGCGAAGGGGTTAAGGTTAAGGTTTCTCCGAAGAGATTTAGGTAATATACTGTGATGGGTATTACAAACGTAACCAAGAGGGTTAATCCCTATGTAAGAATTTTATTAATGCCTCAAGTTACCTTTATGTCTTATGATTTCTATGATTTATTCATGATTTCATGAGGTATGTTAAAGTTCTTATGTTTTATGAGTAAAGTAGGATTTCATTGACTCTCATGAATACCTGTACTAATGTTTCCTTTTCGTATATTTATATCCCTTACTAAGCTTTTTTATGGTCATCCCAAGCTTTTGAAATTTTTTTCACAGGTCAAGGGAAAGTTACATGATTTGATGATAGTGTCAAGGAAGTGTCAAGAAAGAATCCATGATTTATTTTAAATATGTTTCCTTTGATGGAAAAAATGAATACTGTCTTGTTGTAACCACCTTGTTTAAATGTGGAATGTAATGAATGGTTTTATGAACTAATTCTCTAAAACTCTAAACCTAAAAAGATCCTCTATGTGAATTATTCATTTAATTCATGATTAAGTAATTTTTAAGGCTGAGGCCTTATATTATGTTCCATAATCTATGTTTCCTAAATCCATCTCCCAAGGTTTCTACTAAACTTCATTTGATACCAACTCTAATGCCCTGACCCCTATAGCCTAAATCTATTGAATTAATTTATTACATTGGTATGATTACTAGGAATAAAATCCCGAAGTACTGATTGGTTTAGTATCCTTATAGAAACTAGATACATACATGGATCCCATTTTACATTGGGAAAAGAAAATAAAACATAATATATAACAAGAGCCAATAAATTGAATCCATGAAAAATCAATAAATGATCCCTTCATAATCTTTAGAAGGAAAACAAATGAAAGGTGTGAAATTAAATGCTCAGTGAGGGTTACATATAGCGGAAGCATGAATCCATAATAAGTGAATCATAATCAATATGGCATGGTGAATAAATGAAAAACACATGCCATCAATACATTGAGAATGATAATGCTTCCATAGATTTTGTCATAGTGAAAACATCATAGAAATTAATAACTATATAATTAATAAATAGAATTCTTATTATTTGGATGTCATGTGTCTATCACATGTACCATAATATCATCAAGACAGTTTAAGTCTGTGGGTAGATATCTGTCTGATTCTATTTTGGAAACAAACTCAAAGGATTTGTCACCAACTGTTTTGTCTCATGAGACCTATCGATGCATCAAGGGGCTATAGAGATCCCAACTCATCATTTAAATTCCAAATCATTCTTTATAAAAGGATTTAATACAAGAACAATATGCCTTTTCAATATCCATATTGAGTAGAGGATACAGATTCATCATAACATTCAAAATAACCACCGTATGTAAAGTGGTATACAACTTAGACAATAATCATATACATGAAACAAGAATATGGATATATAATATAATTACAATTTCAAATAAAAAATTATCTCAAATGGGCAGTAGATACACCACATAAGAATTATTAGGTGCACAATACAAAGTAAATCTAAGTGAAATGGAAATTGTGACAAAGTCCCTTACCACATTATAATCAATCGAATAATATGACCAAAAATTAATAATCATAAAATGAATTATTTAATAACATTAATATAAATAAAATCATGATATTATATATCAAATGGTAGTACACATACACCACACATAAGAAATTAGTGGCAAACAATGGAAATATCATGAAAATAAAAGTGAGATGAGAAACCCCATACCTTAAGCCTGAATGTATTCTGCACTTGATATTAATGTATTGAATAATAAAATTAGATTCATTAATTATGAATTAAAAAACCTTATCTACATGTAATTGATTTTTTATATCTTCATTAATTTCATTTATTTCCTCTTATACGGGTTAAGATATTCAATTTCATCATTTGGGAGTGCACGTTTTCATAGTTTTCATGATCATTTTTCTTGTATAAGAGTATGGAAGTTCTTGTAAAATGAAAATTGAAAACCAGAATTGAATTTATGAGTTTTTAATGATCATATAAATAATTTTTTTATTTTGGTATAGGATGAATCATTATATAAAATTTTAATGATAAACTCTTTGATTATTTTGATGGTTTTTCAACCACCATGAACTCATTTTGTTTTATAATTAAATACCATGTATAAAAAATGATTAAAAAATATTAAATTTGATAAATTACATATATTAAGATCTGGTTCAACCATAAAAATGGTTTAATGTCCAGAATTTAAGATGGTAATATAAATTGAAATCTCGTCATTGTTGAATGTGATAAATTAACACATCTCATATAGTGTTTTCATTTTTAGTATAAGAGGAGGGGGAATGAGAGAGATGAGGATGAAATATTACATTAGTATAATAAAATTCCAATAAATTTAAGGTACTGTAATTATAAAATCATTTTGATGAGGGGAGGTGAGGAGATAGAAAAAAAATAATGGAACTTGTAAAAGAAGTTGAAAGGAAAAGGAAGAGAGGTTTACCTCTTGAGTACTCCTCCTTGAGAATCTCCTTAAGGCCTTTGTTTTTGGCCCTTTGGTGAGACCAGAAGGTCTTGTACATGGGGGGGGGGGATGTATTGGGAATCATATTTGGAAGAAATTATTCAATAATCAATGCTTGAGTGGTGCGAGAGGAATAGGGGGTTTGGGGTGGTTTATATAGTAGAGGAGAGGAGGTTTTGTGTATTATTTTAATCATTAGTTTATTATTTTTCCTCAAGACTATGAATAGTCTTGATTATTATGAATAAAAATAGCAATAAGTGAATTTTATTTCGAACTAAGGGTTTCTTTCATCATCCATGATTCATGTAGTAATGTATTTATCTCATAATGTATTTATACCATAATTACTATATTTTACTATTCAAAAAAATTCAAGTATTTTTGAAAAATCCAAAAAATTCACCCTAACCATTTGTTGACATGTGGAATCCAAAAATGAACTCCATTTTAAGAAAATAATTTCATAAATATGAGAAATTTAATTTTTAATTAAAATCATCATTTAATTTAAAGATACCAATTTAAAAATTATAACTGATTTTATTCCACTTTAAAAAGTTAACTAAGGTCTCATTAAATTATCCTAAAAATCATAGGGAATGAAAATATTGATTTATAAATACATTTTATGAAAATTAATTATCTTTTAAATCATTTTATTAATTATAATATTGTAATTAAATATTGATTACTCACAAAAATACCAACACTTAATTAAAATATTCACCTGCATTTATAAGGTGCCAAAATTTTATTTATACACTCATGAGTAAGGTTTCCATTAATAAGTGTCATTTTACTATTCATAAAGGTAACATTACTATTCATAAGTGTAAGTTACTATTCATAAAGGCAAGTTACTATTCATAAGGGTTAGTTACTATTCACAAAAAATTAAGTTAATTATATCAGACTCCAAATATCACCCTGATCATAATCATGTATGTCCATTTTTCAAAATTTAAATCACAGAAGTGGAAAATTTAAGTTTAATGGTTAGATTATAACTATATCCTATAACTAGGTGTGGTTTCACAAAGACTCAGTGTTTCGTGCATTATAAGCTATCTAATGAATTGAAATTATTTAAGAAGAAAGATACCATAAAATATTGGGGTGTTATATCGATGTTCATCAGGTAGGTCGAGATAGTGCGTAGCCACATCTGGATTCAGTCTAGGAATTTCTATATATTTCCAAGAAAACACATATCAATGTTTTTTGAGAAATGTGATGTAAATATATTACTCTTCAAGGAGCATGGATATATTAATAAGAACAAGTCGCGAGTATTTTTCCATTCCTAGATGTATCTGCCTGGGCTCATCGATGGTGGTGGAGACACCTTCCTTGAATGCTGGAGGGGTGTTCAAAACGTCATCCTCATGTTCCTCTAATTATGAGTCTGTGGAGACATTTTTAAATGAATATGGAAATATGGGGGCTTCTTCGTCACTATCAGGGTGAGGGAGACCATGAGAAGAGATATTATCATCCCCTACCACCTGATTCATTGCAGATAGATGCCAGATCAGATGATTGTTTTTTAAACTGTTGCTGAGTATAGGAGGATCTTGGATATTTGGGACCCAATTTATCATCTCAACTAGATTTATGGGGACCAAAATGTCACTATAGAGCATATTACAAGGATTTATAATATGGAAAACCATCTTTTATTACAAACATAAACATGATTTATTACCTAAACTATTCAATTGATACAACATGGAAGATCGAGAGGTCTAGTGTCTTTGGGGCTTAGGATCATTACATAACAACTTAAAACATGAAATACAACATCTTTATTGAAAACTTCCTTTACATGACCACTACATTCCCTCGTACTTAGCATTGCATGGGATAACCTGAGGACATGGATAAGAAAAGGGTGATCTATAAAGCCCAGTAAGGGAATAAACATGGAATACATGAGGAGTACAATACATGTTAGACAATAGGAACATCAATAGAGCACAAGAGAAACATGGACATAAAGGTATGGTAAATCATGATGATCATAACATGGAAAAGTGGCAACAACAATTAACATGGAATTAGCATGAGCCAAGGCTCATTGCACATGGAGCATGAGTAAATTATCATTACACATGAATCATGAGTAAACCCTCATTGTTCTTGAATTATCATGAGTCAACACTCATTTCACATGACGTATCATGATACTATATTTTACCCAATGCATTGGAGCACTATAAGGGCACACCCTTCTTAGACATTTCATTTCATGCATAAGTGTTCCACATGGATCATAAAACATGGATTCATTAAACATAATAATTTATTCCATGATAAAGGAATGTAGAATTAATACATGAAACTTTATAATCAATAAGTAAATGTGCATAAAGGTGAATACCCTTGATGGAGAAATGGGCATGGTATTCACTACACAAAGACATTGGCTTAGAAAATCGGTGCGATTTTGGCAGCGTAACGACGTGACTTAAGAATTCATAAAAATGGTTGATGAGAGAGAAAAGGGGAATCTCATCATATTTACATGAAATGGAAAGTAAGGGGGTCTTATAGATACATGTCCAAAAAATTGTAATGAAATTTAGATTCACGATACAAAAGTATTGCTTGAATGTAAATGAAGAGAGAAAAGTTCCTTTCAGAATTTCGGCATTGTAATGGGTGTACATGGGAGGAATTTAATGAGAGAGAAAGGGGTCTCCCATCATTCAAACAATAATAGGGAAGTATGGGGGAGGTTCGAAAACATACCCCAACATTTATAATTGAAATTAAAAGGGCATAACAATATTAATAAAATTGGACAAAAAGGTGAAAGGAATAAAAAACCCTTACTTGGAAGTGTGCTTCCAAGGATTGAGAGAGGCCTGAGAGAGGCTTATTGGTAGCTTGGGGAACCTTGGGAGGATTATAGAGAGATTAGGTCAGAGTTTGGACGAACTAAAAAGGCTTTGAGTGAGGAGGAAGTGGGAGCTTGGGTGGGTTTATATAAGAAAGGTGAGTGAATTCTTTATTATTTAGGTTTGGGACCCCTTACATTAAAACAATCCAAACCAGAAATCAGATCATGGTTTTTGCCCATGGTTTTTGGAAAAGGGAATAGTAAAACAATATTTTATAAGGCCAAAGTCCAAACTTCTTAAAGTAATGGGGTTGCTTATGTGGAGGTGAGTCACACTTCCATGGAAAATAATTAAAAAAGACAAGATGTTTAATTAGTCTTGAGGGGTCCATTAATGCTTTGAAAAGTAAGTCAAACAAACCCAAAATGACATTATTTTAATGGTAAAACATATATTGGCCAAAAAAAGCTTATAGTATTTTATTACATCACTATTGGGTCATTATGATGTCATAAAACACATTATATATTTAAATGGTATTTAGTTTTTACCCAAAAATTTGACTGTCTCAGAAAATTATGAAAAATTCACCATTAGATAATTTTGAAGTCATGATTCCATAAATATCATTTATTTTATTTAAATAATTTTCTAAATATTTTAATTTTCAGTTTTAAAATAAAAACTGACATTTATCGAAAATTCACGGGTTTTGACAGAAATGGATTTCAAACCTTAATAAAAATTATAATTGCATTCAGAAAATTATATGATCATTTATATATAATAAAATTAATTTAATAATAATAATAATATTTTATTAAAACATTATTTAATTCAAAAATCCATTAATTTAATAAAATATATTTCTTAATTAAATAATAACTAAAAACACAACTTGTACTTCAGAAACTATTTACAATGTATCAATAATGACAAGAAAGTATATTAATTATTATATAAAAAAATAATGTTCATGAACATAGTACTAGATATTTGTTACATAACCCCTTAAAACAGCTGCATAAGACCTAAGGGTAAGGTGTGCGATGGTGACAGACTCTTGGGGTGGCTCAGATAACATTTCTCGAGTGGTAATCTCTATCAACTTCCACTTTTCCCGTAGACAGTCTCGTTCGAGGTTGACATGATGAAGCTCAGCTTGGGCTTGGTCAAGATCAAATCCCAAAGACTCCACCTCTTTTCCAAGCTCCGGCAAATGGGCTTTGTATGGAGCAATTCTACTAGATGAGGCCTTCGCTTCCTTTGTCTGAGTAAATTGGATTTGTTAAAGCCCTATATTTATACTAATCATGTGATCACTATTTAACAACTATAAAAGAAATGGTCACAATTATTAATATAAAACCAAAGAAGTTGACATTTTATATAAACATTTTACATAAAGAGACATTTAATTAGATCAAGAGGTATTTCCATTAATGAAACTTTGGGTCGTTACAATATTTCCCCCTTTATAAATTTCACCCTCAAAATTTCCTTTTCCCACACTAAAACAGATGTGGGTAACTCAGCTTCATAATTTCCTCCGATTCCCAAGTCTCTTCTTCAAACTTGTGGTTTCACCACAACACCTTGATGAGGGGAATTATCTTATTTCGTAGAACTTTTTCTCTACGATCTAAGATCTTCACTAGTTGATCCTCATAAGAAATATCATCCTCTAACTATACCACCTCATAAGAGAGTACATGTGAAGGGTCCGGTATGTAATTACTTAAGAGAGATACATGAAAGACATCATGTACTTTGGCCATGGCAGGTGGAAGTGCTAGTGGATAGGCCACAACCCCGACAAGATTAAGAATCTCGAAGGGGCCGATGTACCTTGGACTCAACTTACCTTTCTTGTCAAACCTCATGACCTTCTTCCATGGAGATATGTGTAGAAAAACCATGTGTTCAACTTTAAACTCAAGGTCTCATTGACGATTATCTACATAACTCTTCTTTCGACTTCGGGCTGCCATGATATGCTGCTGAATGGTTTTCAACTTCTCCACCATTTCCTCGACCATTTTCGATCCAAGCAGCTTACATTCACCGACCTCATCCCAACACGCTGGATTTCTGCACCTTTTCCCATATAGGGATTCATAAGGTGCCATTTTTATGCTCGAGTGGAAACTATTATTATTAGAGAACTCAACCAGAGGAAGATATTGATCCCATCCTCCTTTAAAGTCCATTGATACCACTCTCAACATGTCCTCAAGTGTTTGGATAGTCCACTCAGATTGGCCATCAGTTTGAGGATGATAGGCCATACTGAAGTTCAGTTCAGTATCCAGAGAATGCTGAATACTCTTCCAAAACTTAGAGGTTAATCTTGGTTCTCGGTTAGACATAATAGATAGTGGTACACCATGCAGACTTACCACTTCCCTGATATATATATGTGCAAGTTGATCCAATGAGAAATCTTCCCAAAAAGAAATGAAGTGTGCAGTCTTTGTAAGATGATCCACCACAACCCAGATTGCATTGTTTCCTTTGGATGTCCTTGGAAGTCCAGTGACAAAGTCCATGATGATGTTCTCCCATTTCTATTCTGGTATGGGCAATGGTTGCATCATCCCCTTAGACTTATGCCTCTCTGCCTTCACTTGCTGGCACACCAAGCACCTTGATGTATATACAGTGATCTCCTTCTTCATATTAACCCACCAAATATTTTCTTAGAGATCTTGATACATCTTTGTGCTCCCTGGGTGAATAGAGAAATCTGAACTATGTGCATCATCCAAAAGTTCCTTCTTCAGCTCCGGACTTGATGGAACACATAGTCTTTTCCCAAATTGTACAATTCCTTCTTCATTAACACTAAACTCTGAGGATTTCACTCATTCGATAGCTTCCACTTTTTCCTGAATTCCCACATCATCCTTTTGAGAATCTTTTAACCTTTCCAAAAGAGACGGTTGAGAAATCATTTGTTAAAGGATTGATGATGTTCCCTTCTTTATGATTCCCATGTCCATCTTCATCAAGTCTAAGAAGATTGGATCCTTCTCAATTATCATCATTGATAGAATCACTGGGTCCTTTCTACTTAGGGAATCTGCCACCTTGTTCTCTTTCCCAGGGTGGTAATGTATTGAACAATCATAATCCTTGATGATCTCTATCCATATTCTCTGGAGCATATTAAGATCTTTCTATGTGAATATATATTTAAGACTCTTGTGGTCAGTATATATCTCATATTTCTCCCCATAGAGATAATGCCGCCAGATTTTCAAGGCAAAGATCACCACCGCCAACTCCAGATCATGCGTTGGATAGTTTCGCTCATATATTTTCAACTGTCTTGAGGAATAGGATATCAATTTATCATTCTGCATCATCACACAGCCTGATCCCTTCTTCGAAGCATCACTGAATATCATGAAAGGTTCCCCACTTGTGGGTAAAGTGAGCACGAGCGCAGTGATAAGCCTCTTTTTCAACTCCTTGATGCTTTCTTCGCATTCATCACTCCAAGAAAAATTTAATCCATTTCGAGTTAGCTTGGTAAGAGGGTTGGACAATCGTGAGAAATTTCTCACAAATCTTTGATAACATCCAGCTAACCCCAAGAAGCTACGGATATCCATTACCGATGTTGGCCTCGGCCATCCCTCAATTGCATCTGTTTTGGAGGGATCCACAGATATCCCATTGCTTGTGATGATATGGCCCAGAAATGATACCTCCTTCAACTAGAACTCAAACTTGCTATACTTTTCATAGAGCTTCTCCTTGCACAAAGTTTCTAGTACAGTTCTTAAATTCTCCTCATGATCCTCCTTGGTTTTGGAGTATATTAGAATATCATCTATAAAGACTACCACAAATTTGTCAAGGTAATCTCTAAAGACTCTATTCATCAAGTCCATGAAGATTTCTGGAGCATTAGTGAGTCCGAAAGGCATTACTATGAATTCATAGTGCCCGTATCTTGTACGAAAAGCAGTCTTGGGGACATCTTCCTTATTCACCCTTGATAATATCCCGACCACAAATCTACCTTGGAGAAGTATTGTGCTCCACGCAGCTGATCGAACAAGTCATCGATCCGTGGAAGAGGATACTTGTTCTTTATCGTGATTTTGTTAAGTTCATGATAATCGATGAAAATCCGCATTGACCCATCCTTCTTCTTGATGAAGAGGACTGGTGCACCCCATGGTGAAGCACTTGGGCATATAAAACCTTTATCCATATTCTCCTGTAGTTGTTTCTTTAGCTCTTCAAGCTCCACGAAATCCATTCTATATGGAGTCTTGGATATTGGTAGTGCCCTTGGTATAAGTTCAATTGAGAATTCAACGTCTCTTTTAGGAGGAAGACCAGGCAGTTCCTCAGGAAACACTTCAGCAAATTCCCTTACAATAAGCATTTCTTCAAGGATGGTTTCTTCCTTGGGCTCAATCATCTGAGCTAGATATGCATGCTCATAGGGTATTAATATCCATACTTGAGATGATGGAGCTAAAGGATATTCATATTTCTCCTTACACTTGTAAAGAATCAGGGGTCGATTCTCCATATGGAGTGTGATTTCCCTTTCCTGACAATTTATGTTGGATATATATAAGGAAAGCCAATCCATGCCAAGAATTGCATCAAATTCCACCAGAGGGAGTATGATGAGGTTCTCCAGGAAATTCAATCCACAGATTATAATAGGGGAGTACTTATATTCATGGGATGTAATTATTGCCCCATTTTCCATACTCACCGACATCTTCACTTCCATGATTTGTGGTGGTGCTGGAATTGTTCTACTAAAATTTTGAGATATAAAAGAATGTGTAGAACCTGAATCAAAAAGTATGTTCGCTATTATTGAATGAATAACTAGCGTACCTGTCACCACTTCATTGTCGGGGTTCACTTCGGCAGAAGTGATGGAAAAAACTCTTCCTTGATTACTTGGAGGTCGTTGGTTGCCTCCAAAAACCCTTGGATTAGGGCACTGATTTGAAAAATGCCCAGGTTCTTTACATTTGTAGCAATGAACAATGCGTTGAGGTTCGAATGGAGCGTTCCTCTCCTCTGTTGCAGCTTTGGTTCTTTCTTGCCGACAGTTAACAGCTAGATGCCCTTCTCTTATACACCTAAATCATTTCCTCGTCCCCCTGAGACAATTTCTAGGGTGCTTCTTTTCGCACTTTTGGCAAGTGGGGTGATGGATATTCTTAGCACCATTGGATTTATCCATCGGAACACCAGCATTGAAGTCCACCTTATGCTTCATGTCCCCATGATTCCCTTGTGATTCCCTGATCTCTATTTCGACCTTGAGGGAACATCAGAAAATTTCCTCATAGCTTTCAAAGTCATGGATCACTAATGCTTTCCATAGGCTAGGCTTCAGCCCACCAAAGAAGTGGTCAACCTTGAATTCCGGAGTAACGACAAATCCGGAAGCGTATCGTGTTAGCCTTATGAAGTTTTCCTCATACACTCCAACATATTCTTCGTCTTTTTTCTTGAGGGAAAGGAAGTCCCTTTCCATCTTAATTCAGAGGGTGTGTGGAAAATATTTATCGAAAAACATCTTCTAGAAATCCTTCCATTCTAATGTCTCGATCTCCTCATCAAGATTTATATTTTTGATCAACGTCCACCATTGACCAGCTTCAACCACCATACGATAAGCCGCCAGGAGAACCTTCTCTTGTTCAGAACATTGAAGGATGTAGAAGATCTTTTCAATGGAGTTGATCCATTGTTCAGCGGTTGTGGGATCGGATGATCCACTAAAAGTAGGAGGCCTTTGTCTCATGAAGCTCTCGATAGTGACTTTTTCCTTCTTAGGGGGAGTTAGACGTTCCTCTTGACCTGTGTTTCTATTCAAATCTCGAGTTATCTGAGATAGAGGCATGAAAAAGTTCGCGATTCCCTCTCCCATTGGATTGGGCATCTCATTAGTACAGTCATCACACGGATCTTCACATCGGTTGTTAGCCCGAGTTCTCCTATTACCAGCCATTGGATGGAATAAAAGGAATGTTAGAGGGTAACACATAAAGGGTAATCCAAAGACAAAATTTTATGACTTATAAATAAACTTTTATTTCCTTAACTCATGAGTCTATAGGCTTCAATCTAGGCTTTTCATGATCTACTTTCTAACATATATTCCTACAGGCATTTTTTTTAATTCCCTTAATAAGGGTTCATACTAAGCTTGTGAATTTATCAAAAAATATCCCCCGGGAGTGTCTTAACCAAGAGTGCAGAAAGACCTATTATCGTGCACCAGTTCCCATTTGAGTCCAACTCAAAGCAGTGTTTTCAGGTTTTACCCCTAGGATACATCTGTGACAGAGCCGCCTCTACCTGCTTGTATCTAGACAGGGATGTATTTGATTGATAAACCACTCAATCAGTACTTACCAAAACTTAGGGATGTTTTTATTATACTTAGTCTTGTCTCTAAGGATTTACTGGGGTTTTCTAATCCTAATCCCAAAAATAACTAAACCTATCCTCTGATACCAACTATGGAAACCCTGATTTTATTACAAACTTAAACATGATTTATTACATACACTATTCACTTGATACAACATGGAAGATCGAGAGGTATAGTGTATTTTGGGCTTAGGATCATTACATAACAAATTAAAACATGAAATAAAACATCTTTATTGAAAAATTCCTTTACATGACCACTGAATTCCCTCATACTTAGCATTGCATGGGATAACCTGAGGACATGCATAAGAAAAGGGTGAGCTATAAAGCACAATAATGGAATAAAAATGGAATAAATGAGAAGTAAAATACATGTTATACAATAGGAACATCAATATATCACAATAGAAACATATAAATAAAGGTATGGTAAAGCATGATGATCTTAACATGGAAATGTGGCAACAACACTTAACATGGAATTAGCATGAGCCAAGGCTCATTTCACATGGAGCATGAGTAAATTATCATTGCACATGAAGCATGAGTAAACCCTCATTTCACTTGAATTATCATGATTCAACACTCATTGCACATGACGTATCATGATACTATACTTTACCCAATGCATTGGAGCGCTATAAGGGCGTACCCTTCTTAGACATTTCATTTCATGCATAAGTGTGCCACATGGATCATAAAAAATAGATTCATTAAACATAATCATTTATTCCACAATAAAGGAATGTGGTATTCATACATGAAACTTTATAATCAATAAGTAAATGTGCATAAAGTTGAATACCCTTGATGGAGAAATGGTCATGGTATTCACTACACAAAGGCATTGGCTTAGAAAATCGGTGCAATTTCGGTAGCGTAACGGCGTGACATAAGAATTCATAAAAATGGTTTATGAGAGAGAAAAAGGGTTTCTCATCATATTTACATTAAATGGATAGTAAGGGGGTCTTATAGATACATTTCCGAACAATTTTAATGGAATTTAGATTCATGATACAAAAGTATTGCTTGAATGTAAATGAAGAGAGAGAAGTTCCTTTTGGAATTTAGGCATAGTAACGGGTGTACATGGGAGGCATTTAATGAGATAGAAAGGGGTCTCCCATCATTAAAATAATAATAGGGTAGTATGGGAGAGGTTCCAAAACATACCCCAGAATTTATAATCGAAATTAAAAGGTCATAACAATATTAAGAAAACTGGACAAAAAGGTGAAAGGAAGAAAAAACCCTTACTTGGAAGTGTGCTTCCAAGTCTTGAGAGAGGCTTGAGAGAGGCTTCTTGGGAGCTTGGGGAACCTTGGGAGGATTCTAGAGAGAGTAGGGCAGAGGTTGGACGAAATCCAAAGGCATTGAGTGAGGAGGAAGTTGGAGCTTGGGTGGGTTTATATAGGAAAGGTGAGTGAATTCTTTATTATTTAGGTTTGGGAACCCTTACATTAAACTAATCCAAACCACAAATAATATCATGATTTTTGCCCATGGTTTTTGACAAAGGGAAGAGGAAAACAATATTTTATAAGGACAAAGTCTGAACTTCTTAAAATAATGGGGTTTCTTATATGGAGGTGAGTCACACTCCCATGGAAAATAATTTAAAAAGACAACATGTTTAATAAGTCTTGAGGGGTACATTAATGATTTGAAAAGTAAGTAAAACAAACCCAAAATCACATTATTTTAATGTTAAAACATATATTGGCCGAAAATAAAGCTTATAGTATTTTATTACATCACTATTGGGTCATTATGATGTCATAAAACACATTATATATTTAAACGGTATTTAATTTTTACCCAAAAAATTGACTGTCTCAGAAAATTATGAAAAATTCGCCATTGGATAATTTTGATGTACTGATTCCAGAAATATCATTTATTTTATTTAAATAATATTCTAAATATGTTAATTTTCACTTTTAAAATAAAAACCGACATTTATCGAAAATTCACAGGTTTTGACAGAAATGACATTCAAACCTTAATAAAAATTATAATTGCATTCATAAAATTATATGATCATTTATATATAATAAAATTAATTTAATAATAATAATAATATTTTATTAAAACATTATTTAATTCAAAAATCACTTAATTTAATAAAATAGATTTCTTAATTAAAAAATAACTAAAAACACTACTTGTACTTTAAAAACTATTTACAATGTATCAATAATGATAAGAAAGTATATTTATTATTATATAAAAAAATAATGTACATGAACATAGTACTAGAGATTTGTTACATAACCCCTTCAAACAGCTGTATAAGACCTAAGGGTAAGGTGTGAGATGGTGAGAGACTCTTGGGGTGGCTCAAATAACATTGCTCGAGTGGTAATATCTATCAACTTCCACTTTTCCCATAGACAGTCTCGTTTGAGATTGAAATGATAAAGATCAGCTTGGGATTAGTCAAGAGCGAAGCCTAAAGATGCCACCTCTTTTCTAAGCTCTGACAAATGGGCTTCGTATGGAGAAATTCTACTAGATGAGGCCATCACTTCCTTTGTCTGAGTAAATTGGATTTGTTAAAGCCCTATATTTATACTAATCATGTGATCACTGTTCAACAACTATAAAAGAAACTGTCACAATTCTTAACATAAAACCAAAGAAGTTGACATTTTATATAAACATTTTACATAAAGAGACATTTAATTAGATCAAGATGGATTTACATTAATGAAACTTTGGGTCGTTACATATAGGGGCTATCCCCAATCCATTGGGAGCTGCAACCTATATATCATCATACATCATTGGTTATTTGACTCCTTTTTTATAGAATCTTTCTTTAGTATATATGGATTCAAAGGTCTCAAAGGGGAAATTATCACCATATAGTATTCCAAACTTTCCATTGATGGGGGTATTTCAGACATTGATGGAACATTTAAGATGACTCCATTTGTTTATGGAGCTAGGGACTTTTGAGAAGGACTTTTTATGTGGTGTCTTGTTGGATAACCATAAACTTAGCTTTAGATGTGATCACCCCAAACTGAGTTTTGAGTTTTAACTTCCTGATAGGTATTTGCACATGCTTATAACACCCTTGAATGGTTATCTTTTGTTGGAGAAAAATACCCTTCGCTATATCCTAAACATCAAAGGGTTCAAATAAGGATGAGATTAATCCCAGAGCCATTATCAATTATATCCCTTTAGATATTGACATTATTGAGTCTTCTCGAAACATATAGGGGTATGATGTGTCCTTGGATGAACTCTTCTTGGCCATGTTCTATGAATGCGATGGAGACATGACATTTTATTGACATTGTCTCCATTTGATAGACCTCGATCATAATAAAGTTTATCTTGAATTTCTGTGGTATTTTTAGGGATTTAACAAGACAATCTCTGAGTTATTTTGAAATATATAGCACCTAAATTATTGAGATCTTGGCTGAGACATCTTACAGCTGATTCCGAATGTCACACTTTTGTGCCAGAGGTTTGTGCTTCCCGAGGTAGGATTTCTTTTAGGCATGTGGATCAGGAACTGAGGAAATTGAGGTAGACAATCTTGGTGCTTTTTTAGAGGTCTTAGGAGAATCAACTACTAGTGGCAGGGGTCATTCCAGCTTCTCTGTTTTCTGGGCTGATCCGATAATCATACCCCCTTTAGGCGGTCGTATAATAAAATTAGGCATTAATGACTTCTGAAAGGTTATAAGGTGCCTCCATGTTTTTTTCAATATTTCTAGTGTGGTTCCCACAAATCTTAGCTACATATATGTTCTCTGTGGGGACACAATATAAATATTGGGATGACCATTCCCTTGTTGTCCCCTGTATTCTCAGTTCCAATGCATGAAACCTATGATTCCCCATTTATATGTAGGTAACTCATATTTTGAGGCATATTCATCATCATATAAGGGTTATGAAAAGTGTATCATGTTGACAGAAGCAGATATGAGCTATTTTTCTGATGATAATTCCATTTTGTGGGGTGATTCCCATGATTTTGATGTTGTAGGGAAGAAATATAAAAGCGTTAAAGATTTCATTAGAACAGAATATGACACTTAATATTCTATTTATTTCTACTTATGATGGTCATTCCCACCATTGGAAGGAATATATGATGTTACCTCATTAGGTGGTGGGGCTATTAAAGGTCTACACAACTATGCTCTTAGAGTGGCATGGGTTCAGTTAACTATTTTTCAAGTCATCCAGTTTTCAAACTTCCACACACATCTAGACAAAACTTTCTTTAAACATTCCTCTTATTATGATTGGGAAACAATTATATAGGCCACCTACTCTGAAGAGTTCTCTAATACCACATACCTAGAATCGAACATGCCTTGAAGGATTTATTTTAAGAAAAAGTTGTAATGGATATTATGAACTGGCCTTATATGGGAAAGGTAGTAATCAATACAGTTAGTGAGGCTATCCTCATCAGGCTTCCTAGGCTATGGGAGACTAATTAGGTCATTGTATATGGATGCCCAAAAATAATTAGGTACTTGTTCATTTTATAAGAAGTATGATTTATTCATCTATTCCTCAAATCCCAGGTGGCTCTGATTTCTATATAACTATAGATGGGGGAAATTCTATTTTTTTCACCACTTGATAGGAGGTTCTGGGTGGTTAGGGACTTTCCTAGGTTCTTGGACAGGCACTAATACTAGCTTGAGAGTGATAACTGCAACTTTTACTTTTACTAGTCTTTCCCCCTATGTTGAGGCATGAGCTGAGATTTGGATCGAGTTTGATAAATGGAATATTTGAGATGTTATTCCATTTCCACGAACTCATAGAAATCACCTAAATACTTCAATGTTATTAGAGGTTTCTGTAGCTCATCCTATAGATTTTCAGCACAGAGCTCCTGCAATTTTTCTTGTTAGAGAGGGATGCTGAGTGAAAAGGTTAAACCCTTCCACCTAGCTATGAAGTCAAATACCCTCTCATTTTCACATTTATTTCTATTCATTTGGTTAAAAAATGTTGTTTTACCCAGCATGGAGCTGAACTGATAAAGGTAATGATGATGATGGTATTCCCATCCTATAATAGATCTTGTTGGAAAACTATTGTACAAAAAAAAGGCTAGCCCTTTCAGAGTCTTCACAAAACACCTCATCTTTGTCACCTCCAGTTGATCCTAAGGGCTCATCATTAGCCTACATCATGATACAAAGTGTGTGAGATGCTGTTTAAGGTTTCCCATACCGTTAAAGGTAGAGAAGATAGTATTTCCAAAATTGGTTGGAGGAAAAGTGTCATCTACCCACTTAGGATATGGATTCCTCTCAGGCTGCATGGGTGCGTGTCACCCTTCCATGACTTCCATTCGAGTAGTTAAGGACTTGATGATGTTAAGTAGCTTTAGGGGTACTACTGGTTGAACCACCTCTTGTCTATAGGAAGTGGGTGGGGGTTAATGAGGTTTCCCCACCTTTATCCCCCACTGATTTTCTATTCTTCCTAATATTGAATAATTCCCCTAGTGAGGGAGAGGATTTCGTCGCAACAAAGGGAAATCAAAATCATTTTGATATCCCTTATCTATGTAGACTGGTTTCCTAGATCTGAATCTAGTATGATTCCCATACGCCACTTTTGCTGGAATATTATCTCTTGCGGGAGGAGGTATATTTTCCTTATACTGAAAATGATACCCAATGGGTATATTTCTCATGAGTATCTCCTAGTTGATTTGTTGGATAGTTTGTAATTCAATCTCATATTGTGGAAGTTATTCCTTCATGAGAGGAACCTCAACTCTTATAGGTGGTGATTGGAATGTGGCAACACATTTCCCTTTTTATTTGGTAGTGTTCCACTATGGATGTGGAAACTCGTTATTCAGAGGTGTCAGATTTTGGATCCTTCTTTGCTTTCGAGTGCATGTAGCCTCATTTGGTGCATCTTGATCACCCTACTCTCAGGATATATTTTTCATGTTGTGACCCTATATATTTGCGTCTTATTCATTAATATCTATCACATTGACAGTGATGATATTTACAGAGGCATATCAGGTAATGGTGGTTGTGCCACTACTTTCAACGCAATAAGAAGATTCTACACCTTCCTTTATCAGGGATGTTCTTTGAACCCTCAACTATGTTGGGATGTTTTGGCTTGTGACCCTAGTTTGATCTGGTCACCTTTACTATATGTTCCTTATATCTTAGATTATGATTAATTACCTTGAGGGAGTTTACGGTCATGATCAGTGAATGAGCCTTAAATAGAATATTTTTATCTTTCTATGGGAGGAATGAGTGGGATTCCCACCATTGATCTTGTCCTCCCAACCTAGAGGAGAATGATTCCCTCTGTGGTGATGATGATAGTAAAAATTACCACATCCCTACGGGCTGGGGGTTATTCGGGGCCGCAATTGGAATTGATTGGTCATATTTTTGAGTATCTAATGATTCCAGTCAGGGATTTGATGATTCCCAAGATGATCATTGAGATATAAATACCCTCATTCCAGTGGGATGTGGGTGATCTAGAATCACTATTTATGTCCCCAGGACCCTTTCAGGGGATGATGAACTTGGTGATGGTGATTGAGATATAAATCCCCCCAGCAAGCAGGGGTTTGTTTGTAGCTGCTGAGGATATTTCCTAAATCCTCTTGGTAATTGAAAATTCGAGAGGTAGAGGTGGCGGTATATATTCCACCATCCCAATGGAATAGGTCTTCTCTTTGATGGCTGCTATGGAAGCCGCTACTGTGACCTATTTGATGTGGTGAAACTGTGCTCATGTAGAAGATGAGTGCGATGGAATCCCATGATAAGAACCATTATTTACAGGATGTTATTTGGGTGATTGCAACTTCAGTCTCCATGTTTTATATTATTTATCATCGCTTTGAGGGGCCCATTTTTAAGTTATTTTGGATATAATATCTCTATATTCATGATTTCTAGGCATCGTTGAAGTAGAGGTATTCAGTTGTAGTGACCAACTATCCTAAGCGTTACCTAGTCCCCTAATATCACTAGAGGCTATGACATTACATGATGTCAAATTTGAGGGGTTCTACTTTTCCAGGGGTGAGGAAAAGTTTAACACAAAATACATTACTAGTAATTGAATACAAATACATGATGTGGATTTGTATAGTAGATGTCGAAGGGTTATGATGCAATGGAGGCAAGCGTGTTGCAAATTTGCACTGTGCTTTTCTGGTTTTGGATCCTAGACCATGGAGATAGCAGCCAAGTCTAGCTGACAGTAGAGTATATTGATTTTTTGAAGGTGAAATTTATATCCTAGATAAGGGATATGTCAATACTTCAATTGATGATGAGTATACCACATATTTTGGTGTAGATAAGACCTACACTCCTTTTATAGATCATCTGGGATCTCATAGTCAGAAGTGGTGAGGGGATAGAACATGATGGGGAGGTTTTTTCCAGCTAAATATCTCGATATGTTAATTCTAGTATCCTATTCATCATACTTACATGCCTCCATCTATTTAGACTATAGAATATGCTTCTAAGGGTTTCATACTGGCTGGAGTAGATTGATGTTAGAAGTTAATGGGGAACCATATGTAGTTGACCCTAATGATTTGACCACCTCTCTATACAAAGGTGTCTGCATTTTGAACACCTCTATATATGGATGTTTATGGGAAAGGGGATGATTTAATTATTTGTGGGAGATAAAACTATGTGGAGGTTGACCATGGTGGATGTCTATAGTAGAGTCCATCAATCCTTCTCTACACTACCACATGGAGTAATACTACGGTAATGATCTTCTTCTGCTTTGGTTGAAGAGTTAACAGACCCTTGTGGTGTTTGGAATGTGTCTTGAATGACCTCAAGGACACTGGAATTGAGAATATTGGGAATATGAGTCTCAATTTACATCATGGCCAAAATATATTGACTTTCCTTTTATAATTGTGTATGGATATGATCCTGTTGTATGATGGTTACAGAAATTGCTTATAACCTTTTGGTGCTGTGGGAACATGCTCCTACTACCAAGATGCTGTTGGAATATTCTAATGGGAAGCCTCTTTATTAAAGGTAATATGAGCTTGTCCCAAATCATGTACCATTCGCACTTGGTGGGACTCAATCAAAATAGGAGTATTAGCCCAATCTTGAGCCTTTAGGATATTCCACTAGTCTTTTGCGGTAGGAATATGAGGCTACCCTAAGGCATGTGTTGTTCTCACCTGGTGAGATCTGGTTGGATCAGGAATATTATCTTGGTCTGAATATGAATTCCCCACTAAAATATTCTGACAGACCTTTGAAATGGGATAATGTATATGATCCCCCTCTTGTATTGCCTCAAAATGACGCTGGTGCAATTGTTTATGAGAGAAAGTAGGAATATGTAATGAGATTATGTGATTTTTTGAAATATTCCAGGAATATTCACTAATAAGAATATGAGACTATCCTAAGGCTTGTGCTATTCTAACTTGGTTATCCCCAACTATAATGAGAATATATTCTCGATCCTAGGCCTTTAGAGTATGCTGTTGGACTTCTTCGACAGAAATATGAGCCTATCCTGAGGCATGTTCCCTCTCACTTGGTGATCCTCGACTAGAATGGGGATATGAGACCAATCCTAGGATTTTGGAATATGCCCCTGGACTTTTTCGATAGGAATGTGCCCTTGTCCCAAGGCATGTGCCACTCCCACATAGTGATCCCCGGTTGGAATGAGAGTATGATCTCGATCTAGTGGCTCATCCTTTACTGGAATATACCAATAATCCTCATGGATGGGAGAAAGAATGCACACTTGCTTCGAAGTATCCGATTTTTCATAATGATCAAAGTGTTGAGTTGTACTAGCTGTAGGGATAGGAGTATGTACCTATCCCTATATTTGTACCAGTGATGGAGTATTCTAGCATAGTTATTTAGATGTTGCTAAAATATATTGGAATTTTATTAAAGTGTGTATAGGGATATAAGCCTACACATTTTTCATCCCAACTATATACTAGAAGATATATTTGATTGAAGTGGGGATGTTCTTATATTACTACCCTCATTGTGCCACCAGAATATGTTGATGGGCTTCATGCATGGGGGTAGGGATATGTTCCTCCACCATGCCTGCTATGGGAATATTCCCACAAACTTATTCTAAGTGATCAGGAATATGAGCCTACTTACTGCTTACCACTAGAATATGCCGACATACATCATCAGAAGAAGTGGAGATATGATCCCACTCATGGATATCTAATGTCTTCCTTACCCAATGTGTCTTCCTTACTTCCTATATATGGGAATCATATGTGGCATCATGTCGGGTGTTACCATTAGCAGGTGACTGGTGGGTACCGATTGGGTGGTGCTGGTAATGGAATTGGACATGTTCCCTCCTCGATGACACCTAAACTAGAAGGGATCCATATTTGAGTCCATGTTATACCTTCATCAGAGACTAAAGGTGGTATTTATCATGCTCTGGGGATAATCTCCTAAAGTGGTTGGCTATGGTGAAGAGGGCCACTGGTTTAGTTGAATTTTTTTGGGTGATATGGACACCCCATTTTTTAGGCTTAAAGAATCTCACAGGCAGTTTCTAGAGTCAAAATTGTACCACATTGGTGGTACTCCTAGAACATTGTGTTCACCACCTGATGTTGGAACTGTTGATTAGGTGATATTTTTTTGAGACCCATGAGGGTTGCAGACCTGGGTGATTTACCAGAGCTATTGATGGATGAAGAAGACATTGTTTCATATCGATATGTTGTTCATGAGAAAAATACATGTAGTTATGTAGACAACAAGGAATAAGGTTACTGATTAGTTAAATATCATAGGCATGATATGCTCAATCATATTTTCATGGTTAACATAATTTTCCTTTTATTCCAGATCCAGACATTCTACTCTCTTAGACATGTCCAAGTGAGGATGGAATTATCTCATGAGAACCCTAGTTATAGATCATCAGTTGTAAGATTTGTGTTTGGATTATCAGATTTTTTTATGTAGGATATGTAAAAAAAAGTAGAATAATGCATGATTTACCGATCATTATGTTATCTGAGAGTTTCACTTTAGATTTTACTTTTTTGGTCATGTATAGTATGAAAAAAATGGATTGAAGGATAATAACCTAATAATTTTGTTATTTGAGAGATTCATGTTAGGCTCACCATTTTTGTTTCATTGAGGAAAAGAGTGCAACTAGGAAACCTCATCGAGGTGGGTCTGTTTTGTCCTGATGATTGATTGTGGGGACTTTATTTCATCATAATCATTAACATTAGGTTACCATTGTAACTCTTAAAAGAAAATCCCAATATTTTCCCCATATATAACTAGGTAAAAACCTAATTTCCAAAGGAAGGTGGTCACCTAAATTTTCAAGCCCGATGACACTTAGGTACTCACATTGGATGAGAGGATAGGAGGTCAGACTCATCGAACCCTTTTAGGAGGAATTGTTTCATACTCTAGGACTCTCTTATAGATTTATGATATGTTTGAGAATCTTTTTTTGAATACCAATATGAGTCCGGTTACCCTAATGAAATGATTATGGGTTAAATCTCTTTTATGTAAATAAGATTTGGATCTCATTAGTTAATCAATCTATACATATCTGAGGGTCTTCTTCCATTTTCTAGTAATGGGAAACTTCTTATGTGATAAAGCTATTTAACCAGTCCCTTTGAAATTTTCTACCATGTATAGTGGTAGTTAATATTCCAAGGAGGGGATTGATCCATTCGGAGGCATCCCACATATCCTGGTTATTATAGGAACCAAAACCCACATTTTTCATTTAACCCATGAAGTTTAACATCATACATATATGAAATATATGAGTACTCTAAGGCACTGGATATTCAAGATTGATTGTTGAGGGGATGTCCTACATATCCTAATTATATAAAGAATCAGAGTTTTCATAGTTTATTTTTTTCAGTCTACTGATTGATGATTTATAATGATTATACCATGGTAATTATTGCATCTTGAAGGTTGATATGTCAGAGACATGGGAGGAATTACACTAAAGTGGGTGACTATTTGAGATTAGGCCTTAGAAAGGCATCCTACATATCCCAGACATTACAAGAATAAGAGTTCTTGTAGTTCATTCACACCCTTAGTACTATCCCCAAAGTATATTCACTCATATGGGGGAGGTTTATATCATTCCACTTATCAAGTATTACATACCAGCATTTCCCTAGATGGTAAAATTCATGATACGAATTATATGACTACTGAAACTCCCTAAGTCCACTTGAATTATGATCGGTGTGAGAAACAAGGGATAAAAAGAAAGGAGTCTCACTGTATATGGATGCAAAGTTTAGGTATTTGGATAACCCTTGGGATGTTTAATTTAAATATTAGGCCTTAGGAAGGTGTCCTATTTATCCTGGTTGTGGTATGAATCAGATTCATCATAGTTCAATTGATTGGGGCTTACACGCTAATGTTTCCCTGGTCTTTGTAGAGTTTTATAGTGTATATGATATGATTATTACAACCCCTAAGCCCATTTGAGCTATTCTTGGTGTGAGAAACATGGGATGGAAAATGATCATTCTCTTGAATATGGATGTGAGACTTATGTACTGGGACTAACCTGAGGGATTAATATATATCTTGAGCCCTAGGAAGTCATTCTACATATCCTAGTTATAGAAGGAATCAGAGTCATTATAGTTTCCTTTTATCGATGATTATACAAAAACTTTTCCCTTATATTCAGGTCTTACATATCAAGGATGAACAAGGTCATCAAATCCTGGTATTCCCTAATGAATTGGCCTGATTTCATGCCTAACATGCATTGATTTTATTCTTTACATGCCCTGATTTCCTACTTGATATATCAGAGAGTATCTTCCTGACATGTCTAAAGACAATTGTATGATCCGGTTGAATTTTTCAGAGGACTTTGCATAACCTATATAGAATGTCCGAGGGTTGTCCCATGATCTAGGGTGGATTGTCCATATGACATCAAAAGACCTGGCCGGCTGATCCTGAAAGCCATCGCATGACCCAACTGACTCGTCCAGAGGGTGTCATGTGATCCATCTGAATTGCCTAGGTGTCATCGTAAGAGCTGGATACACACTTAGAGGGTGTTGATAGATTCAATTTGTCATGTCTCATAGGTTATTTCATATCTTTACTGACAAGTCTGTAGGGAATCATGAATCCTGGATGGTGTGCCTGAAGGGCATTGTGGGAGCCAGTTTACATGCTGGGTGCTACCGCGAGACTTAGCTGACATGAACTGGTGCTACCATATGGGTTAAGAGACATGTTTAAAGATCACCACAAGTCTTGGATTCCAAGCCCAGAGGGATTTTCGAGACCATGGTGGTATGTCCATGGGATGCCATGTGACTTGCTTTGACATGTCTAGGAGACTTCGTATATTCTAAATGGCATGCCAAAGGAATGTCGCATGATCTCAGAGACATGTCCTGGTGATTTTTCATGAACTGGATGGTTTATGTGAAGCACATGTGTACTAGTGTATATTCTCTTTCCTTAAGTGTCATATCTTTTAGTCTTTGTTCTAGAATTTATATTTCAAATGACTTATATTTATTTAGTGTATGTTTTTTTAATCCCCACATGATCTAGAAGGTTTGTGGGATGTTCTTCATTTGTCCTTCAAGAAATCCTTGTCATGATCTATGGGTGATTGCACAAAGTTACTATACATGTTTCACAATCCCTCTGGTTATTTACTAGTATGATACCTGATTAAAAACTTTTTGGTCATGAGATCAACTGCTCTGGGAAATATAATCTTGTTCTGGTGCGTCTAGATGCAAAATATAATAACCTTTAATCCCAAGTGTTAGGACCAATTGGGGCCTATATACCCTGAAAGGGGGGGGGGTGAATTAGGGTATGGATATTCTTTTTCAAAGTTCTTCCTACCCCAGTGGATCTTGACCTCTTTCTTACAAGGGTCACTTTGTTTGCACATGTATGGTTATTATGATCACTTATTTTCTTCTTTATCTGACGATGATGATTTAAATGCAATGCATGAAATTAAGCAGGCAGACACAAAGATTTTTACTTGGTTCACCCTCACTAGGCTACGTCCAAGGAGCATACGCTGATAAGTTGTCGGTCATAACAAATTCCACTATTCTTCACTAGATGTGGATACCAAGGTTCGGGCTAGATCACTTCTATGCCCAGGCTCACTGCCTTTACAAAGTTTAGGGTCATCTCACTGCTTTACCAAGGGTCACTCCCTGTTTCTCTCTCTTTGGATCACTGCCGGTGGAGAGGATCACCTTTTTCCTCTTCCTTTGCTCACTGTGTCGGAAAGGATCCACTCACAGTTTATAGACCTGTAGGTCTCTTCATTTGCATGAAGGAATGAATCTTCCTCTGTAAGTAGATGCTCTGTTGAAGTACAAATTTCACCCGCAGATGAATATCTCTTTGCACCAAAGGTATCGAGAAAACCTCCAGCTTCCACGCAGCCCGAGAATCACTGCTGGAAATAAACCTTACTTGGCTCGCAAGTCAATCTCAGCCAGTAAGTATCGGCGTGCAAGTCACAATGGGCGCGCAAGTCCATCTCAGACACTTGCGCGACACAATATTCCCCAACTCTAAACTTGCGCGACTCTCTTCCTTTTACGCCCAAACCAATAGTGGCACGCAACTACCAACCGGCGCGCAACTTCTCACACTGGCGTGCAACTTCAACCACCAGCGCGCAACTTCACTTGCGCGACCCACACACCACTTGTGCGTCCACCACACCTACGTTACAGGAGCTCTAATTTCTCAAAGTTTTGAACTCCGGTGGTGAATGAAGAGGGGTGGTATAGTATTTATAGGCAAATTGACCACCCTGCGCGATGGCGCGAAAGTCACCTGCGTTACCCAGTCTCGGCGCGCAAGTCTTCTGTCCTCCTAGACACTTGTGCGACCAACTCCAAAACTTGCGCAAACCTATTTCCTTTGCCATATTTTGATCTTATGATCTTGAAAAACATATGGCGCACAAGTTTCCTATACTCCAATTCCTCAGTGCGCAAGTCCCTTTGCCAAAAACACTTTTCTTTATTTGTCAATTTCCAGGCCCAAAAATTTGGCAAACACTGGAAAACGGCACCACCTTGTATATTTTCTTCTTGTACCACCTTCAGATTGTCCATTCCATTATCTACATTCTTGAATCAAACATGGATCATTGACCACAGCTCTTGAACTCAACATTCCACCATGAAACCCCCTTTGTCAACAAATTTTTATGTCATGGTCTGCATTGTCAACAATCACAACGCAGATGTTCACTTTGTCAACAAACACAATCACCTCAAAAATACTTCAATGATTCCTTTAGGGATTTTTTACCAACACAAAGATTAGTGGTTATTGTCCTTGTTTTTTTATTATGGGGTGGAGATTTATAGAAATTTCCACCCCAGTTTTTTTCCTCTTTGCATGACACACATCTTTTGAATCTAGGATGGATTCAGTGAAGGGATTTGGCATCATGCATCTTTAGGAGTCTCTTTCATGGATCACTTGAGGGGTATCACATGAATTTTAGCAACGGCAAGTCCATCCCATCAATTCCTCATTTATTGGATTATTTCCAATTAATGGGGAATTTTTAAATCATGTGGGAATGATGAAGGAATTCCATATTTTCATATTGATATGACCAAGTGTATTCACAAGATCAAGGAACCTATTTAAAGGTGTTCATGTGATATTAGGTGACTTTTCTAGGACTTTTTGTGAGACAAGGATAGATTATTATGGGGAATTTGTTAGATCGGTCTGAATTTTCATAGGGTATCACGAGACCTTGATATAGATAAACTTAGCATGTCCCAAGGGTTTTACGACCATGATAGTCTCTCACCTGATATCCTTTTTTATTTCCTTTCTTTATTTTTCAAAGGTTGGGAGCCATGTGAGATTTCATGAGTAATGTCAAAGAAAAATACTCTACCTTTTAGTGATGCATCATATGACCAATAAATGTCCAATGGAGATGCAAAATAATTTTATGGAAAATTCCATACATTTTTCCTTATGAGAAAAAAGGGGAGTGTGAGGTCATATGGACATACTTAAGGCTCTTTGCATGAATAGGATGACATGCTAGTGATATTTCGCGAGTTGAGGCAGACATATCACCAGGGTCTCATGGTTTCTTTTAGATCACCAGAGGCATGTCACATGACATTTACCATCATGAGTGGCTCCCTCCTATTCCACCTTTATTTCCTTTTCTCATTTTAAAAAGGCTCTAAGTCTCATGAGTTTGATTGAATGTTGTTAAATAAAATCATTCTCTCCATTGGTGATCCATTGTGTTACTTTTATAAATACAAGAGGATTCCTCATTTTGGAAAATTTACTCCTATTTTGAAAGGATTTTAAAACATGTTTCCAGGTGCCTACTAGTTGAAAAACTACATGATGAATTTAATTTATTAAGATAAAAATACATTGCGTGCATAAAAATAGTTTTTCAGAAAACACCTCTTTTACCTTAAAAAGTTTTTTATTTTCATTTCTAATCAAATGATAACTAATGAATTCATTATAAAGTTTTTTATTTTCATTTCTATTCATACCTTTCAATTTAATGTTTTAGTTATAATGGTACACTATATAAAAATCTATTTAGACTCTAGGTTATGTGTATCATAAGTTATTTATTTTTTTATTTGAAGAGAAATATTTCATAAAATATTGAGGTGTTACATTATAAAACCTTTAAAATAAATTTACCCCACAAAATTATATCCCTTTGGTATATTTTTTTTGGATTTCTCAATTTCATCACATCATTGGGTTCCCATGTAGTTTCTTCAAATTTCTAATTTATTCAGAGAACTTTAAACAGGTGGGTAGTCTTGTTCTATAACACTTTATCTATATGATGAAATATTTATACAAGTTATTCCTCATAGAAAAGATCATGCTAAAATGGTATAACCTATGAGTTTATTATATGTGAATAATTAGATATTTACTTATTTTTGAGAGATGCATGGAACACGTCATGAACTTGAGAGAGGTTCAGTGGAAGCACCATGCAGTAAGCTACCATCCCTATTTGATAAATAATCTTGAAAGGTAAAAATACATAGGGATTATATTTCAATTATTTTTGAATCTCATAACATTATTCCATAGAGAAATTATTAGAAAAAACTTTTCAAAAACTTCTAACTCAAAATCTTATCTATGATTATCAACATAAATTTTCTATCGACTTTGAGCTTCTTAGATATGTTGTTGAATTGTTCTGGAATTCTCAACAATTTCCTCATCTAGCTTAGTTCTCAATAAATTTATTTCTATAAATATATCCCATATGGTTTTATTTCTACACTTATTTCAATAGAGGGATTCATAAGGAGACATTTTAATACTTGAGTGAATGTAATTTTTGTATGAAAATTCAACTAAAGGTATTGTTACCTACCACATTTAAAATACATAGAGTAATATATAAAAATGTATTCTAGAGTTTGAATGGTACTCTTAGACTTACCTTATTTTTGAGGATGATAAACACTACTAAAAATAAATTTTGTATCCTAAACTCACTAAAGACCTAACTAGAACTTCTAGGTAAACCTTATATCCTGATCAGTTACAATAGAAAGTGGTAATCCATGAAACCTCATCACCTTCCCAATGTATATTATGGAAAGTTGATTAAGATAGATATATTCTCTAATATTAATGAAGTGTGATGACTTTGTAAGGATATTGACTATAACCCAAATAACATTATATCCTTTTTACATTTTTGAGAGTCTAATGAAATAACACATGGTGATTTTTTCCCATTTGCATTCTGATATGGGTAATTATTGTAACATTCTAATTGAATTCAGGCTCTCAGCCTTAAATTTATAACTTACTAGAAATTGAGATACATACTCTATAATATATATCTTCATGTTGTCCCACCAAAAAATACTATTTTAGATCTCTAGACATCTTCATAATTATAGTATTAATAGAGAAATATGAACTATGAGCCTCATACAATAGATCCTTATTCAATTATGGTTTTTATGGGACATATACTCGATTACTAAACCTTATCAACTTAGGGAAATTGTTCACATACTTCTATAATTCCACATCTTCCTTCTATGCTATCTTAATCCTCCCATGGATGGATGGTTAAAAATTAATTTGAGAAATATATGATCTTTATCCTTTTATTATGATATCAAGATACATATTTTTGAAATCCATAAATATTTTATCTTCTTAAATCCTCGTCATGGAAAAACTTTCTCAGTCTTTCTGACTTAGAGCATCAGCCACCTTTCTTGACTTCCTAGAGTGGTAATGTATTGAGAAATAATAATCTTGGATTAAATCCAACTACCTTTTATAGAATATATTAAAATATTTCTATGTAAATATACACTTAAAGGTTTAATTATCAATATATATATCACACCTTTCACCATACAGGGAATGTATCTATATTTTCAATGAAAAAATTTCCGTTGCTGACTCCAAATAATGAGTCGGGTAATTTTTCTCACGAAACTTCAATTTTCATAAGGCATAATCTATAATCATATTATTCATCATGAGGATATATCCTAGTTCCTTCTTTGATGCCTTATTATAGATTTCAAACCATTATATACTATAGGGTAGTGTAAGCATAGGCATATTAACTAACCTTCACTTCAGTTCTTTGAAACTCTCTTTATATTCATATATCCACAAGAACATAATCCCCTTATAAGTAAACTTAGTGAGTGGATTATATAGTCATGATAAATATTTCAAAAAGCATTGTTAGTATCCAAAAAATCCAATAAAACTATGGATTTCAGTTACTGTGATTAGTCTAGGACATTTCTCAATAAATTTTGTCTTTGAAGGATCCATTGAAATACCCTCAGTTGAGATTATATGACCCAAAAATGAAAGTTTATAAAGATAAAATTCACATTTGGTAAATTTAGAATACAAAATTTCCTTCCATAGGGTCTTCAACAAAATTCTTAGATGTTCTTTATAAAATTATTTTCTATTTGAATATATAAGAATATAATCTATAAATACTACCAAAAACTGATCAAGGTAATATCTTAATATTGTATTAATTAAATCCATGAAGATAAAAATTCATGGGTAATTCCAAATGGAATTAATATGAATTTATAATGACCATACCTCATACAAAAATCTATCTTGGGTATATCCTCCTTCTTGATTCTTAATTGATGATATCCAGTTCAAATATCAATCTTGAAAAAATATATATCTCTTCATAATTAATCAAATATATTATCAATATTGGGTATAGGAAAATTGTTCTTAATAGTTATTTTTTAAGTTCTCGATAATCAATGAAAATATACATTGAACCACTTTTCTTCTTAACAAAAATAATAGGTCACCCTATAGTGAAGCACTTGGCCTAATGAATCCCTTATCTTGATTCTCATAGAGTAACTTCTTCAATTACTACAACTCAATTGGGTCTATTATATATGGAGTCTTTGAAATAGGCATAACAATAGGTATGAGTTATATTGAAAACTCAACTTCACAATTAATAAGAAGAATAAGAAAGTGCTTTAGAAGTCCATCAGCATATTTCTGAACAATAGACACATTTTAATTTTTTATTTTCTCCTCTACCATTTGATATAAATATACCTTATGAATAGGTAGAGAAGCACATATGATGGAAGTAATTTCCATTGGGGTTTCAGGTTCATCATCACACTGATAAATGTTTGAAATTTAATTCATAATATCAAATAAAACTTTCCTTGATTGACAATTGATATAGAAACTATACTGGGATGTCTATTACATACCAAAAAAATTGTCAAATTCAACTAGAGGATCAATAAAAATATTCATAGGAAGAACCATACCACAAAATTCTATCATAGAGGAGTTAAAAACTTGAGATGTGATCATCCTACCATTAGAAGTTTTCACAACCAACTCAATACCAAATTGTTGTGGTGGTGATACAATACCCTTATAAAATTATTCAAATATAAAAGAGTGGTTATAAATATAATCAAATAAAACATTTTCAATTATGGAGGGGATGATAAGTGTACCTTTCACCACATCACTAGAAAATTCCACATCGGCCGTAGTAATTGGATAAGATTGACCTTATCCCCTAGATTATTTTGTGGTAAGTTCCATTGAAATTTAAGGAATTGGTTGGAATAGTGACCTATGATCTTATAATTAAATAAAAATAATTTGATGGCTTCTCCCTTGCCCTTTAATTCATTTGAATGATGGAATTTTTATCCACACTTTAAGCAAACTCATTTTACTTTTAGGCATGCACCAAGGCGTTTCCTTCCACAAGTATCACGTGTAGGGAAATTTTTCTTTCTATTATTCCTCTTATATAATTTTATTCTATCATAATATTCTTATATTAATTTTACTTAAATCCAAAATAATTTGATAATTATTATTTTTTCTTGATAGAACATGATATTATATCCTCGTATGATTAGAATGGTTGGGAGACAATTTACCTTCAAATTATTGTATTTAACCCATCAAAAAATGGTCAATATTACTCTTTGGATTATGTATATAGTCTATAACATTCCTTGATAACCTTATAAAGTTTTAGTCATACTTTAAAACATTTTAATCTTCCTTTTTTCTTAAACTCAATAATTTTCTCTCCATATCCTCTTATTGTTCACAAGGAAAATATTTTTAGATGAAAATTTCCTTAAAACCCTTCTATTCCATGCTCTCTATTTTCTCATAATTTTTATCATTTTAAATCAATCAACAACATTGATCTTCACCCCCTGAGAGATGATAAACTACCATTAAATCTTCTCTATTTCATTACTTACCAAATTAAGAAATATATTATCTAAGGAACTTATCCATTTCTCAGTTACAAATAGATTTTTAGTACCATTGAATAATGGAGGTTTCTAACACACAAAGTGGTCTAACATTGTTAAACTATGTTTTGGACTAGTAGCCTACTCCAAATGAAAAATTTCCTTGGTTATAACCTGAGTAAGAGGCCCCAATATAGTTATAATTTGTTTAAATCCAGCTATAACTCTAATTATAGCTCCATTATCTTGACCATGTGGGAAATCCCTACATGGATTATGTGCATTGATATAGTTTTCATTCATTTTACTAAGACCCATTTCAAAACAATGAATCATGCAAGATTAGATCATAATGTATAATATTAAAAATATTAAAACACTTAACATAAATTGAAAATTTATGTATAAGTAATCTCAAAATCATAAGCTTGGTTTCTTTGGGAATATTCTAAAGATCTATTATAGGGTTAGGTTCCATAATATATGTTTTAATAAATATAGTTCCTAAGGTTTATACTAAACTTGATATAATATATAGTGACCCAAACTTAACATACATGGATATTACATAATTTTAGATAAATATTATGCACATTACAAAAATACATTCCTAAGGACCATAATAGTTTAGTGTTTTTGTAAACTTGGAACACATTATTTTAATTTTGTGAAAGATATTCAATATATCCTTTAAATATATTTCCCTTTAGTATTCCTACTTAAAATAATTATTCATAACTTGGGGAAAGTAAACATAAGAAAGGGTGATCATAGATGCTTAGTAAGGGTAAATAAAAGAGATATGTAAGAATAAAATAAGCATAAGGGTATGAGAATATGATAATAAAATTTTAAAATAATACCTTGTATATTAAAGAATATAAAAATGAATCATGGAATAAAGATTGGCAGTTCATAAGACATTAATCATAATGGAATCGAGTTAATAAGCCATGAAATCATAACAGATGAATAAGACATGGAATTTTGGTAGATATAGAAGCAAATAAAATCATTCCCTATAAGTCAAGGATAGTTTACAAAACTTATTAGGGAACTTAATGAGGGATACACCTACTGGGTGGGATACACCTCCATCCCCAGTCGCAGCCCTTTCCTTATAGTGGAATGGGTTCACTCCCTTAACTATCTTAATAGTCAAGTTTCACTCCCAAGACCATCTTAGTAGTCACGGTCCACTCCCAAGACCATCTTAGAAGTCAAGGTTAACTCCTTAGACCATCTTAGTAGAAAAATTCCTTAATTGATCAGAGTTCACCCCCCATTCTATCCATGTCTATCTCATGAGATATTAATATTTACCCAATGCAGTGGTATAAGATATAGGTCCCACCCATCTCATAATGAAATCACACATAAGTGTACCATAAGATAATAAAACATTCATCATATCATGACCCATAAAAAGAGATGGGTTTCATAAACATCATATCATAACCCATGAAATTAAATGGGTATCATAAAAATTTCATCATATCATAACCTGTGGAAAATAGAGGTTTCATAATCATATAATAACCCATGAAAGGAAGCACGTTTCATAAGAAACCTATCATGTTATAACCCATGGAAGAGAAACAAGTTTCATAAACAAATTTTCATCTTAGTGATAAATAATTAAAATAAAGAATAATAATGGTGTCCTTAGATAATATCCCATGTAAAGCATAAACTATATCAAAGGATATCATCTTATATGGAGAAGGATTTTGAAAGACCACTTGGATCATTTTTTAGGAAAAATAACATTTATGTTAAAATAAATTGTCAAAACATAAAACATTTTAAAAATCCTTTTATATGAAAACCACTTTAAAAACTTATGAAGTAATCTTTAAAAATAATTTAAAACATTTGTTTAACAAAATATCCTTTTCAAAATGACAAAATCTTATTAGGATATAAAACATTTTGAAAACCACTTTCATTGAAAATAGTTATGAACACTTATAAAAGAATATTTGAAATCATTGAAACCATTTTCTTCAAAAATAAAATTTTTCAAACATATAAAGGAATCATTGAAAATCATTTAAAACAATTTTAAAACATAAAACATTTCTGAAGACCTTTTTATTTGAAAATATATTTGAAAACATATAAAAGAATATTTTAAATAATTAAAATCCTTTTATTTAAAAAACAACATTTTGAAAACATATAAAGGAATATTTGAAAATAATTTCAAACACTTTTTATGTATAAAACATTTTCTAAAACCTTTTTATTTAAAAATTTCTTTGAAAACTTATAATAAAAGCTTTGAAGTTATTGAAATCATTTTATTTTAAAATTACCTTTCAAAAACATATAAAGGAAGGTTTGAAAATAATTTTAAAAACTTTTTAAACATAATTTTTTTGAAAACATATTTCTTTAAAAATTGATTTGAAAACATATAAAAGTAGTTTTTAAATCATTTAAATCCTTTTATTTGTAGATAACCACTTTAAAATGTATAAATAATGATTTGAAAATCATTTAAAACACTTTTTAATTATATTTTTTTGAAAACATTTTTCTATGAAAACAATTTAAAAAAATAAAAATGTTCAGAATATTAGGGAAAACAATTTTTTTAGAAAATTTATTCTTTTTAAATTGGAAAGTAAAATTCAAATTAATGATGGTCATAATATCAGATAAATCCGTAAATATTGAACATTCCTTTTGCGAAATAAAAAGTTTAGAAATGTGCCTCAATCAAAAAATGATAAGAATATTCATTTTTGAAAACCATTTTATTAAAAAGGTAAAACATGGGTAAAAATGTCTTTTTAATATCATATTATAATAGTATATTTTTTTTGGAAAACATGGTTTTGGAAGAACATCGATTTCTGACCAAATATAGAAATGAAGTCCAATTTTCTTAAATTTTTTATTAAATATCTTAAATACCAAGAAGTGTAAAAATGGTACCATTACTTTAAGATATTATTAATAAATGTAGTATAATAAAATTCATGAGAATTATTTAGATATGGATTATAATATTTCATCAATGAAATAATAATCATAAACAATCCTGATAAACGATGAGATTTTAGCAATAAACTCTTACCACTTTGGTAACTTTAAATTTGAATCACCATGAAAGGATAAAGTTACATTAAGATTAAAATTTAATTAAAGGAATTAAATTAATGATACAAAATGTAAAAAGGAATTATATAAACCTCGTAAAAGAATATAGGTGTATAACATAACATGTGTCTCAAAGAAGGAAAATTGAGACTAAATTAATTTACCAATTTGGTAAATTTTGAAATGTAAACCACATGAAATAAAAATTATAGAATGGATATCTAAATACCCATAAATTTAAGGATAATAATCATATAATTAATTAAAGTTCATTATATACACCAAACAAAATAAATTAGTGGTTAATAAGGCTTGTATCTCACAAATATAAAATTGTGATATGAAATTCATTTATTACATGAGTAACTTTTAAATCATGATCCCCATAAAATAATAATATAAATTAGAACTTTTAATATAATTAAATAAATTAAAATCATGATATAACATGCCATAGGTTATTATTTCCACCACACAACAATAATAAGTGGTGAATATATCATATATCTAATAGAAATAAAAGTGAAACAAAAAAAGCCTTACCTTAACTCTTGACTTTATTTATACATGTTCAAACCTCATATATGATAAATATAAGTTTATTATACATATAAAATAGAACCATATTATAATATATCACACAATATATTATTTTATTCTGACTTTATAATATCGGTTTATTAACAACTCCATGTTAAAGTAATGTTTCAGGTAATATTTGCTTTGTTTTTCGTATATGTTTTGACTTGTTATTCTTGATCCTCTTACTTATATATTGATTTACTTATTTATAGAATATAAAAAATTATATAAATTTCATATATATTCACTATATAAGTTTTTATAATAATCTATAAAATATAGAAGTATGAAATGAATCACACCATTCATTGAGACGGTAAGCCATACGTACGCATGAACATTGTTTCCATTTTATTATCGTATATTTAAAGAAAGAAAAGTAAATTATATATATGTATATTATATTTCCAGTAGAATTATTATGTCATATATATCACATATGTTTATTAAAACCGTCCTCAATACATTTCATGTAAAGCATGAATGAATCACATTGCTTTGAGGAGGTAGAAGTCCACACGTTTACAAATGAAGTTATCGTATTCCCACAAAATGGGTAGAATGAAGGTATATGTTATATAATAATTAAATAAGCATAAATAAATAATAAATATAATATATATCATATAAAACTATAAATTAAATCATTATTACAAACAATGAGAGGTAGTAATGGAAGAACCAATGACATCGATTTGTATGGCGGTACTCCACCGTACACATGAACGATCACTACGTATCCCATTTGATAGAAATGTGTGAAGGTGTAAGTAGTAACCTTAACATAAAAACATATCATTATATTTAGGATATTAATTTTATTATATAATCATGTAATAATAATAATTGTGGGGTGGAGAAAGAAATAAAACAAAAGTTCTTGTTGAAGGATGTTGCCTCTTCTTTGGGTAACTCCTTTTAGTTTTTAGAAAAATGGAATCCTTGGTTGGATTTATCCCAAAAGTTAAGATTATAGGATAAATTAAGGTAAATTTTGAGCTTAGTTGGTCAGGTTTTGGATGATAAAAAGGTCTTGAGAAGTGTGAAGATGTGTGGAGGGTGAGTGCCTTTTTATAAGTGGGGGAAAAGACATACTTGGAATTTTTGAAAAGAATTTGTGTGTTCCCATGTTTTTACCAACCAAGAGGCTTCCATAATAAAAATAATTTTCTAAAAAAAGTTTTAAGGTCTAAATATGTACATAAAATGGGTTTTTGAAAAGTTTATGGTCATTTTTTCACCTTATATTCTATGTTTAGTCATTAAGTAAACTCATTTTTACCTTAATCATTGTATTTAATTTTAATTTCTTTCACTAATAACTTTAGTAAAAAATTAGTTTGCCCTTATTAAACATTAAAAATTATTATTATTACAAATATGGAATCCATTTTTCCAAATTCAAATCATATAATTTGTAGAAATTAATTTAAAATTAATCCCACAGATGAGATGAGACAATAAATTGAAAATGTTGAAAAGTTTGAAATGTTTTATATCCAATTTTAATGTGAAATTGATTCCAATGTCTTAAATTGTATTAATACATGTATAATTGATATAAATATACTTTAAAACCAATTTTAAATATAATTTAACTACATAGATAAATTAGAAGAAAATATAGTTTTTAATTAAAATTCAATGTTTTTCACTATTCATCAAAAAATGAAATTTCTCAAAAAATATCAAAAAATCATGAAAACTAAATTTTGATATTTTTTTGATAAAAATAAAGTTTATTGTTTCAATTAAAAACCATAAAATTGTCAAAAATTTGTTTTAAAACAAGTCTTCTATTAAAAGGCGGTAAAACTACCTATTGAAAAAATATAGCTTTTTATGCCTAAAATTGGATTTTCTCTTATTTTATGCCTATAAAAATTATTGGATGAATTTAAAAACATATGTTTGAATTTAAAATATATAAATTTCAATAATATATCTCAATTATTGTGTTTAATTTAATTAATTAAGATAAAATGCCACTATGGGCATAAAAATAGTTTTTTTATAAAAATCATATACACTATATTAATTTGGGTTTCATTTAAATTTATAATTAATTTATAACCAAAGAATTAATTTTATAAACATTTATAAACAATAGTTTCATAATTTAGTAAATCTTTTCCATATATACCATTCCAACAGTTAGGTGACTACTATAATAATATTTTAATAATAATATTAATAGTATATTGTAGCTTGGTAAAACTCGTTCTTGTATGTATGGAAATATATTTAAGGGACTTGAAATTGTATTTAAAAAATAGAAACATAGTGTTTTTTATACCAAAAAATATCCCAAGTGTTGCGTGTAGTGAAAAATTAACTTAGTTTTGCGTATAAAGAAAGTATAACTTGGTGTAGCGTGCAATGCAAGCTATCAAAGAAATTTAATTTATTTGAAAAAAATTAATTCATAAAAAGTCAATGTGTTAGATTTTAAACCCTTAAAACGAATTTTACCCATATAATTCATCTGGGTTATCAATATTTTAATATTTCAAATTTCCTTTCATAGGAACCCACATCGTAAAAATGAATAATATAACATTCTTTAAAAAGAAAATTTAGAAACATAAAAGTTACCCAAAGTAACTAATAACTAGGTTTCAACATAAGATAACATAGATGGAAAATGAAAACATGGAAATGGAAGAAAAATATAACTATCAAGTTTTGATGGAGAGTGATATAGAACATGGTTATGAAAAAGTTAAAATTCAAAAAATCATAACCCAAAGAGGCTTGAAAAGGTCACTAATATCATAAAAAATGATGATAATAGGAAAATATTTTATTTCAAGACACTTTTCCTAAAGTTGAATAATTTTAATGAGAAGACCTATTTATTTTATTTTAGAAAAATTTCACCCTTTATTGTGCCTTGATCAATTTGAACTTCATCTCTTACTTTAGGAAAAAAAGTTGAATTTTTTTCTCATTCTTGAAGCACTAATAGATCATGAGATCCATAAAAAAGATGATAAGTTATTTCATAAATACTTAGTTATCATCACATAAAAATTGATATGACAGGTCATCCAATATGTAAAAGATCTCATATGGTGAGATAATTCTTTAATATCTAAAACCTCATTCTAAGTTTAACATAAACCATTCTATAAATGGTTAGCCTTATAACCCTTTTGAAATATGAAAATACTAAACTTTATAAATAAGGTCAATAAATTTTCAAAATAAACTTTACATTGACCCCCATATATCATAAATTAGCTCTTATTTGTCACATACCAAACATGTGAATACCTTCATCATGTATTCTATTGAAAATGGTAATAACCTAAATTACAATAAATCCTTATTGAAAACATGCTTGTTTCCTTATTTCAAAGTTTATTAGATATATATATTAAATCCAAAAATTCTATAAAATTTATCAATGATAGAATAAAACACTTTCTCAAAAAATCATTTATTAGTTCTGAGGTCTTCGATAGCATCCAATTTACTTTATCTAAATCAATCATCCCTTTATCAAAGATAAATACAATTTTCTCAACAATCGAAAAATACTAATGGTCACCTTCCCTTGATCACAATGCCACATTTCCATTAAATCACATTTCTAGGTCATCATAACCATTCAATATATTTTTTGAAAATCCTTAATGAACATATAAAAAATTTGTTATAACCATGAAAACAACACATAACTGAAAGAAGAAAATACAAATAAACCGCTAGCTCGAGGACTTTACCCTGCGACCATGCCCCAAACCCCTCCACACCCTTACAACCCAGCCGATCATGGGGGGAAATCCTTTATGATCATATAATTCATGATTCATATAACATAATTCTTGAATTCCTATACAAATACACTTTAATCATCCAATTTTATTCTTAAACCATCACTTAGTATTAATCATCTTATTAATTAATACCCATTTCCTAGAATATGAAAAATGAATCATTTATTAAGGTTCCAAAAACTCAATTCAATTAAGTAAAAAAAACTGTTAGAACAACCCATAAATTTTACATGTCATTCAAGGTCTCTTTATCTTTAGTAGCATAACCAATATTCATGCCATCTTCCCAATTATCTTTATTAGATTCCCACTTAGGACATCAATTTTCATAATTACCATACTTTACATATCTAAAAAATTCAATGTTAACCATGTTTATTATAGTTATCACTATTTACTAAGACCAAAAAATATAGTTTGAGCAACAATTATCGTAGAATAAAACCACATAATCATGAAAAACTACTTATAGGATGCCTAAATCATGAAACCTTCTTTTAAATCCATGACAACTTTATCTAATCTATAAATAAATCCCTAGTCATATCGTTAGAAATATACCTAGGGATCTTAAAAAAGTTTTCTAATACTAGTTTCCAAAGGTTGAATAAAAATTTCCTTTTATACCAACTATAATGGCCTAGAATTAACATACATCGATATTACAAAATTTGTGATGAATATTCAAAATATTACAAAAGTTCATGCCTGAGGATTGTAATAGTTTAGTGTGTTTGGAAACATGGAACACATTCTTCTAATTTAGTGAAAGATCATCAATATATCCCATAAAGATATTCCCCTTTAGTAATCATGCTTAAAACCTTTCTTCATAACCTAGGGAAAGGAAACATAAGAAAGGGTGATCTCAGATGCTCAGTAAGGGTAAATAAAGGCGATACACAAGCATAACATAAGCACAAGGGTATGATAACATGAGAATAACATTGTAAAATGATACCCAACATATCAAAGAACATAAACATGAATCATGGAATAAATATTGGAAGTTCATAACAAATAAATGATAAAGTAAGCAATATCATAATCAATGAAAGCATAACATAGTAATAAAAAATAGAATTGTGGAATATATATAAGCATATAAAATAATTAACTATAAGTTAAGACTCATTTCCAAAACTTATCAGGGCACTTAATGGAGGATACACCTACTGGTTGGGACACACCATCATCCCCAGTCACAACTCTTTCCTTATAGTGTAATAGGTTCAATCTCAAACCTTATTAGTAGTCAAGGTTCACTCCCAAGGTTACATTAGTAGTTAAAGTTCACTCCCAAGACTATCCTAGTAGTCAATGTTCACTCCCAAGACCATATTAGAAGGCAAAGTTCTTTACTAAACTGAGTTAACTCCCCATTATATCCATGTATTTCTCATCAGATATAAATCTTTACCCAATTCATTTGAGGGATATATAGGCCCCACCCATCTCATAATGAAATCATACATATGTGTGCCACAATATAATAAAAAATTAATTATATCATGACCCATAAAAAGAGATGGGTTTCAAAAACATCATATCATAACCCATGAAATGAAATAGGCATCATAAAAATTTCACCATATCATAACCTATGGAAAAGAGACATTTTTCACAATAATAGAATAAACCATGAAAGGAAGTGGATTTTTTAAGCGTTTTTCATGGTATAACCCGTGGAAGAGAAATAAGTTTTGTAAACAACTTGTCATATTAATCATAAATCATTAAAAGAAATAATAAGAATGGTGTACTTGGATCATATCCCTATTGAATCATAAAATATATAAAATATATCATCTTATATGGAGAATAATATTGAAATATCACTTCGATCATTTCTCAAAGGAAATAACCCTTCTTTGAAAATTAATTTTTAAAAGTTAAAAAAATTTCAAAATCATTTTATTTGAAAACCACTTTGAAAAATTATGAATTAAGATTTAAAAATAATTTAAAATATTTCTTGAAGAAAATATTATTTTCACTTTGAAAAACTATTTTTAGAACATAAAACATTTTAAAAACCTTTTTCTTTGAAAATAGAATTGGAATTTTTTAAAATAATCTTTTAAATCATTGAAATCATTTTATTTGAAAATATCATATTTACAATATATAAAGGAAGATTTGAAAATCATTTAAAATATTTTTTAAACATAATTTTTTAAAAACCTTTTTCTTTGAAAATAACATTGAAAACATATAAAAGAATATTTGATATCATTGAAATCCTTTTCTTTGAAAATAACAATTTGAAAACATATAATGGATGATTTAAAATTATTTTAAAACAATTTATAAGAATATTTTTTTAAAAACTTTTTCTTTGAAAATATATTTAAAAACTTATAAAATAATCTTTCAAATCATTGAAATCATTTTCTTCGAAAATAACCTTTTGAAAACATATAAATGAAGCTTTGAAAATCATTTAAAACACTTCTTAAACATAAATGATTTTTGAAAATATTTTTCTTTGAAAATATATTGGAAAACATATAATTTTTTTTTTAAAAATCATTGATATCATTTTCTTTAAAAATAATTTAATGAAAACATATAAAGAAAGATTAGAAAATCATTTAAAACCCCTTTTAAGTTTCAAACATTTTTGAAACCCTTTTTATTTGAATTTTTTTTAAAAAAAACAAAATATATATAATATCAAGGAAAAATGTTTCTTAAAAAATAAATCATTTAAACTTTCAAAGTAAGATTCAAATAAATGATGGTCATGATGATGAATAAATCCGTACATAACGAACATTTCTTTTGCACTCTAAAAAGTTTAGAAAAGTGCCATGATAGGAAAAAAAATAATATGCCCTTTTAAAGACAATTTTATTAAAAGGGTAAAACATGGGAAAAAATTTATTTTTAAGATCTTAGGATAATATTAGAAAATTTTTGAAACCATTTTTAGAAAACATTATTTTCAAAGAACACATAATTCTGACAGAAAAGAGAAATAAATTTGGATTTTTTTAAAATTATTTTCTTAATTATCTTAAGTACCAAAGAGTGAAAAAATGGTACCATTACTTAAATATATAATTAATAACCATAGTATAATAAAATTAATGATAATTATTTAGATATTGTTCATAATATTTCATCAATGGAAGCCTAATCATAAACAATCATGATAAATGATGAGATTATAGGAATACACTCTTACAACTTTGATCACTTTAAATAAGAATACCCATGAAAGGATAATGTTAAATAATTATTAAAATATCAATAAATTAAGGATATTAATGATACAACATTGAAAAGTTTAGTATATATAGTTTATAAAAGAATACAGGTATATAACATAATATTTGTTAGAAAGAAGTAAAATTAAGACAAAATTACTTTACCGATTTAGTAACTTTTGAACCGAAAACCCCATAAAATAGAGATCATAAAATTGATATATAAATACCAATAAATTTAAGTATAATAATAATATAATTAATTAATGGGTAGTATATACACCACAAAAAAGAAACAAGTGGTGAATAAGACATGTATCTCACAGATATAAAAAGTTGAGATGAAATTCCCTTACTAAATGAGTTACTTTGGAATCATGATCCACATGAAAGAAAAAATTGATTAAAAATTTTAATATCATGAAATAAATTAAATTAATGATATAACATTCCATATGTTAGTATATACACCACACAATAGGAATAAGTGATTAATATAGTATATATCTCACAGAAATAAAAGTGAGATAATAAAATCCTTGCCTTAAGTATTGAACTTTTTAGTACATATTCAAAACTCCTATATGATAAATATAAGTTTATTATAAATGTAAAAAAATATTCTCATATATCATACCATATATGATTTTATTATGAATTCAAATTTCCAGTTTATTAACAATTCCATGTTAAGTTTATATTTTAGGTAATATCTGCTTTGTTTTTTATATATGTTTTGACTTATTATTCTCGATCCTCTTGATTAGATCATGATTTAATTATTTAAAGAATGTAAAAAATGAAATAAATTTCATATTTATTTAATATATAATTATTTATAATAAACTATAACATATAGAAATATGAAATTAAATACATCGTTCATGGTGATGACATGTTGTACGTACGTATGAACTCTTTTTCCATTTTCTTATTATATTTTTAAAGAAAGAAAGGTAAATGATATATATTTATATATTATATTTATTATAGAATTATTATTTCATATATATCACATATTTTTATTAAACTCATCCTTAAAACATTCTATGTAAACTGTGAACGAATCATATCGCTTTGAGGAGGCGATAGACCACACGTCCACAAAAAAAGTTATAATATTCCAAAAAATGGAAATCCTAAAGGTATATGTTATATAATAATTAAATAAGCATAAATAAATAATAAATATCATTTATATAATTTAAAAATATTAATCACATAATTATTCTCAACCATGAGAGGTGGTAATAGAAGAATGAATGATATCGTTTCATGAGGAGGTGGTTCACCGTACACATGAATGATGATTGTGTATCCCATTTTATAGAAGCGTGTGAAGGTATAGGTTGTAAAATTAAGATAATAAAATATAATTATATTTTTTATACTTAGTTTATTATATAATTATTTAATAATAACAATTTAGGGGATGTATAAAGAAATAAAACAAAAGTGCTTGTTGAAGGATATTACCTCTTCTTTGGGAAGATCCTTTTGGTTTTCACCAAAGGGGTTACTTAGTTGGATTTATTAACAAAGGGAGGATTATAGGATGAATTTATGGAAGTTTTAAGATTATTTTGATATGATTTTTATGTGACAAATGTCTTGATATGTGTTAAGAAGTGATGGTGGTGAGTGCCATTTTAAAAGTGGGGGAAATGACACACTTTCCATTTTTGAAAAGAATTTGTATTCTCCCCACATATTTACCAACAAATATATTTTCATAACTCACAAATTTAGATCCATGAAGGGTTAGGGTATAAATATATCCATAAAATGGGCTTTTGACAAGTGTAGGGTCATTTTTACACCTTATATTCTATGTTTAGTCATTAACTAAATTCATTTTTACCTTAATCACTGTAATTAATTTTAACTTCCTTTACTAATAACTTTGGTAAAAAATTAATTTGGAATTAATAGAAATTATAAATCATGATTATTGAAAATATGGTATTCATTTTTCAAAATTCTAATCACATAATTGGAAGAAATTAATTTAAAATTAGTCCCACAGACGGGACGAGATAATAAGTTTTTAAAGTGAAAATGTTCAAAATTTTGAAATGTTTTTATATCAAATTTCACTTTGAAATTGATTAAAATGACATAAATTGTATTAATATATATATAGTTTAAAACCTATTTAAAATATAATTTAACTATATAAATAAAATAGACAAAAATGCAGTTTTCAATTGAAATTCAGTGTTTTCACTGTTCATCAAAAAATAGAACTTCTTAGAAAAATGCCAAAAATTCATTCAAAGTGAATTTCGATATTTTTATTTCAAAAATTAGGTTTTTTTACAAATAAAAATTATAAAAGTTTTAAAAATTATTCTTGAAACAAGCCTTCCATTAAAATGCGACAAAACCACATTTTAGAAAAACATAGATTTTTATGCCTAAAATTGGATGTATTATTATTTTATGACTATCAAACTTATTGGATGATTGTAAAAAAAATTGTTTGAGTTTAAAATATATAAATTTAATTAATATCTCTCTATAATAGTGATTATTTTAATTTATTAAGATACAATTCCTTTGTGGGCATAAAAATAGGTTTCTCATAAAAACACATCCTTTATATTCAATTGGTTTTTATTTTCATTTATAATTAATTGATAAACAAAGAATTAATTTTATAAACATGTGTAAAAATTAGTTTCATATTTTAGTTAATCTTATTCATATCTTCCATTATAATGGTTATGTGATAATTATAACAATATTTTAATAATAATAATAATAGTATATTATACTTCGGTAAAAATTGATCTTGTGTGAAACACAAGCTATCGAATCCTAAATTACATTTGAAAACATAAAATAAAACATAGTATTTTCTTTGGGATCATATTCATTCCCTTTATTATATCTCTACATATTAATCATAAAAAATTTCTTAGAATCATGGGGAAAGGAAACATAATAAAGGGGTGAACTTAGATGTTAAGGGAATGTATACAACGAAAGCTAAATAAGGCATGAATAATATGATATGAATAAATTATGATCAAATAATTCCATATCAATGACCATATGAGTTTGAAAATTTATCATGGATAAAAAACTATTCAAATAAAATCATGGACATCAATAACTAATTTCATAATGATGAAATGCATAATTTTAGACATCTGAAAAATACATTGAGGCCTTGTTCTAAGAAGTATAAAAAAACCTTCACGGACTCATGCTAAGACATCTATATAATAGGTAAGACCTCATCTAAATCCCTAATCTAGTTTTTTTATTATACCTACCAATAAATCAATAGACTATATAATTCTAGGCCCCACCCATCACTTAATAAGTCCAATGTAGTCATCATATGAATAAATAACATAACTTAGTCATAATGCACTAAAAATCAATAACTGTATATATTGGAAGAACTAACATATGAGATATCAATACTTTCCCCAATCAAGATTTCAAGGGTTTGAATTTGTTTACTCTGACCCTTTATGTGTTCCTAAAGTCTATGGTGCTTAGAAGAGGCCTAGAGATGGTATGGAGGTGTTATACTGCTAAAAGTTGGAAGCAGGAAGAATTTACGACATGTAAGGGTTTCACAGCGTGAATGTGATATTCATGTCTTGTGTAAGGCTAGCTCACAGGGTGCTTCATGACATGCAATAAATCAAGATTTGGTCTAAGGTGATGTCTTTTTCAGTGATACTTAAAATTAAATACTTTCATGACATACAAATATTTCTCTCTAGGAAAATCCACTATTTAGTGCGCCTTTATAAGTTGTAGTACCTTAGGTTTTCTGAGGCCCTACAAATTTCATTATATTTCTAGGTGAACTGCAATGCTCTCTTTAAGAGTTTTAAAATCCCTTTGTTAAGGATTAATCCCAGCCTTTTGTCTTTGATCCTTGGAAATCTGAGGTACATTCTAACTCTTCTCTCATTGTTCTTCAATCTGGATCCTCCCACTTCTTCTTTCCATGTGATGGAAGTTTCTATACATCATTTTAACAAAGTTTTCTTGGTTTTTTGTTGGTGAGGTTGTGGTGTGGCATCCTTGGAGGGTTATAGCTCTTGTGGGAGGGGTGATCGAGATCTACGACTTTGGTTTGTTCTCATGCAATGAACGTTAATTCATTTGAGGTAGGGGATTCATTAATTCTCCTATTTATTTATATGTAATCATAAAGTTAGTTTGGTTTATCCTTTTGTATGATAATGTAATTATACTAAAAATGATTAAACCAGATTAATAAATAATTTGTTGTAATGATCACAAGTTGTTTATCTCTACCATGATATAGTTTTCCTCTTGATTTTTTAGATAGCGTGTTACCTATGTTATTATTGTTAGTATATATTGTGATACTATGGATTAGAATGTTATTGGTGGAAAATGGTAAAGAATATAAATCCATAATTAATTGATTAATTGGATTAATAATTAAATAAGAGGCATTTTATAATGAATCTAGTGTTTATTAAAATTTAATGACAATAAAATTGATGTAATTCACATGCTTAATTAAATTCTTTCTTTCATGATAATAGAACTGATAAATAACATGAAGCATGATAATTCTTATTGATAATATTGAAAATTAAATATAATTTTAATGAGAATGGTACTTCTTTAAGGTTGTTGAGATCAGTCTTAATTCAAAAATCATGTTTAGATTTTTATAGCTTGTTATAGATTGTTTCCTTATGTTTCTCATAGTTGGAACTTGTGAATAATGATTCAGTTAATTCAAGATGGAATAAAAATCAGTTTTTTGATAAAGATAATTGATAAGTCCTTAGTTTCCCATTTTCTTGAGAAGAATGAGTTCCTTGTGATTGGAGCTATGAGATCTTGTATTGTGTGAATGATGGATGGATTGTTTTAGGTTATATATTTCCCTATTAACTATGTTTGTTTCTTACTTCCTTGCGATTTTCCATAGATGTGATCTTTTCTATGTAATGTGTTATGATTCTAGGATGGCTGAGACTAGGATAACTGATGTGATGTGGGTAGGGAGGCCTAGATGTTGTTGTATTAGTTGACTCCTATGATGGGAGATGCATCAGGATATACATGAAGGTTTAGATGACGAAACTAGAGATTTTGGAATGGGTTGAACCTGGTATTACTCATTGATGTGATTCTAAGAGTTGAGTTTCTCAATAATGAATCTGTTTAATGGATGATGGTTAGATTTCTTCTTTTATCTACATTCATTTCCCCACTGTTTAAGGAATTTGGGTGTGCTTGGCTACATGTTTCTTCTTAGTGCCAACTTTAGATGATTTTACTAGAGTACCTAGATTATAGAATGATTCTAATAATGAATAAATAATTCTTAACCTTTGGGGTTTGGGTTGATGGAATGAAAATTCTAAAAAGATGTTATTATTGAGAAACTGTGGGCTCATTTTGGATTATGCATGGAGGGTATGGAATATATGCTGGTGGTTAATGAATGTATCTTGAAACAATGTTAATGGTTAATTTAATTAATAATAAATTAATCAATGAAAGAAAATAATAAAAATAAAATAATTAATTAATGTAACTCCTTAAATGCTTATGTGCTTATAGGATATTTAGTCCCCAGTAGTAGCATCCAGGTGTCTGAGCATCGATAACTATAGTTCAGCTTAGGACTAGGTTATTCCTATAGTGTGGTTGTGCCCTATATAATATCATGTATATTATGTGATTTCATATGTTACCCAACCCATGTTTGTTAAAGTGACTGAAACCCAGTGGAATATGGGAGGGTTCTTTCCCCAACATCCTGGTGGGAGGATAAATGGTTGGCTACCCCCTATGGCTCCACTCTCTTCTACTAGTTCTTACTTGTGCTGGTATGAACGATAGTTAGTTTACCCATATATATGTGTGTAGAGGTCTATTATGGCTTGTTGTTATTTTATACACATTTATCCCTAGATATTGTATCCAAAGGATTATTATAGTTATGATGTGTAAAGGTTGTGATGGCTTAAGGTACTTACTCAGTGTATGGGACCTGATGGCTTGAGGTATAATACCTGATGCATGATACATGTTGTAACACCCCGAGATTTTATGAAAAATATTCTTTTTAATTTTATTGATGTCTTGTGTTGTACGCTACATCAAAAGGATCTTGCACTACACGCATCCCTGACTTGGCTTGCATTACACGCAATCACGACCTTCCATGATAGCGTGTGTTGTACGCAATACCAAGTTTCACTAAACGAGATATTATTATAATATTATTATGAACTAGTCGTTATGAATAGTAATACAAAATTTTTGAAATTTTATCATTCAAAAAGGACTTCATTTTTGGATTCGGAATATCGAAATTAGCTTAGGGTGAAATTTTGGTATTTTTCTGAAAACATTCAATTTTTGATGAATAGTGAAAAGACTAGGTTACTATTTAAAAACCGACTTTTTATTTAAATAATTATTTATTATATTTAACTTTATTTTAGGTAAAAATTGATACATAATACCAATATAATTTAAATGTAATTCATTGGAGTCATTTTATAATAATTTTAGATATATAAAAATTTTATTGAACTTTCACCGTCTTTTACCCACCTCCTAGGAGAATTTTCAAATTTACATAAAACTTAATTTTACCACTTCTGTGAATGTAATTTCAAAAATCCGAGAGACACGGTTGATTTTAGTAAGTAAAATGTGGTTCAATGAGATAAAAATAATTTTTGGTGAATAATAACTTTTTACTTTATTTTACCACGGTTAAAAGTAAATAGGGTAATTAAGGGTAAAAATGATATTATTATTACCCTAAAACATGTCTTAATTCTATTTTATAAGTTTACGTCGACCCAAAACAACCTTATTAATAAAATATGTCCATTTAGGACCACTTGGATTAGATTAGGACATTTATTATTAATTTTTTTAAAGAAGGGTTAAAATAGTCAAAATCAAAGTTTAATAACTAAATAATTTTTAATATAGGGTTATACATAAGATAAATTCGACTATAAATATTCATTAGAAAGATAAAAATATTTCCTACATATTTGTGTTTTATTTATAATTTTTAGACATTAAATAATGTAATTTATTTATGACACAATAATGATGCAATAATTATCTTATTAATAAAATATTGACATAATTGATGTTATAAATACCCAAATAAATGTAATTTGAGACTTTTTATGAATTACACTAATTTTATAGGTTAATATAACATGTTAGTATTAATTTAGTTAACTGTTTTAGAACTAATAATTCTGTTATGATTTTTGAAAAAATCAATTACCAAATATTGGCAAAATTGACATAAAATAAATTTTAAAACAAATATTATATTATTAATTGTAATTTTATTCCTAAAAATATACAGTTCGGAAAAATGACTTATATAAGGTTATATATATTAATAATAAACAACTTGGGGTTCTTTTGGCTTGTTATAGTAAGTTTATTAACCTTATAGTGTAAGAAAACAAGAAGACACGGTAAAAGAAAAATTATTTATCTTAAAGTTAAATCTAAATGATAAGGTTACAATAGTAACCTAAACTTGTCCAAATTATCTTGGATGAGATAATTTAGACCCATACCAACCTTAGCTTCGAAATAAATCAATTTGGAGCTATTAAAAACCGAATATGACTTTATAATAAAATAATATTTCGAGTTTTTCCAAAGGTGCCCCTCTCCTCCCTTATAAAAGGACACCTCCTCCCTCTCTTCCTCACACCACTTTGAGCCTTCAATATCGGCAAAACCCTACCAAATTATCTTCTCCACTTACCTAGAAACATACTAGAGGTCTTGGTTTTCTTAAAAGACCAATTTTAGTGCCCTAAGAGGAGGTCTCAAAGAGGCGCTTCAAAGAAGAGGTAACTTCCGTTACCGATTCTTTCAACTTTATTTCTTCTTCCACTTCTTCTTTTTAGTTGTTTAATTATGAAGTAATAACATCAGTATCAATAATATACTGATATGTTATTATAAGTATGAAACAACCCTATTTCACCATCTATCCATCCTACGGAAAATGAAATCACCGCGCGTGCGTACGTACGGAATACTGTCTCCACGCCGTGGTGTAATCTGTTTTTCCAACACCACCTTACTTGGATGGGTATAATGGTGTAAATAATAACTATACATAGTTATAATAAAATCATACTGATTATGATATATTGTATCATCCACTCCAATTAAATTCAATAATTATGGGAACGATATCATCGCTCGTGCGTACGTACGGACTACCGTCTCCACGATGCGATGAGATTCATTCTCAATGATTAAAAATTCATGAATGATTATAAAGTATATATAAAAAGTAATAATGAAATATATGAAATAATAATGATATTTTATTTATGTATATATATATGTATGTCATCTATTTAGTTTAATTTAATTCTATAAGGAAACGAAAACAGCGTTCATGCGTACGTATGACCTACCGTCTCCATGAACGGTGTATTTCATTCCTTTTATCGATCTATAATATAAATGTATATGATGAATATATATTATATATAAATCATGTTTTAAATTATGGAATTATTTAAATCAGGATATAAGTAATAATATCAAGAACGACAAGTTGAAACACATACGATAAATAAAATGATTTTACCCAAAACGCTGCTTTAACATGGAATTTACAAAAGAACGGGTAATATAAAGTCATAAGTGAAACATATATGATATCATAACAATTAATATGATTATTTAATAAGTCAATGAAATTATTTAAATCATAATACAGGAGGTTTGGATCCATACAAAGTATATCAGACCTAAGGTAAGGGATAATTTTGCAAATCTCATTTTTATCTGAGATTGCTTATTCGTAAGTATTTACTGGGGTTATTTCTATCATCCATGTCCATGTTTTATAAAATTGTTTTCATGTATGTTTAAATTCCTTTTTAACCATCTTTTAATTTTACTACATGGTATGTAAGGAATCTTTTTTTACCATACGAGGTACTTTTTGACTTTTCCAGCAAAAGTACAAGAAGAATGTTTTTTTAACTTATACGGAATTAAAGGATTTTTATGGTTTTATAAAGCCTTATTTTCATGAAGTTTCCTCCAAAATCATTTTCTTTTAAAATTTCATGACATTTTGTGAAAAGAAAATGATTTCGAAGAAGAAAGGATATTTTCCTCAAGAATTAATTTCAAGTGTTTTATCAAAACCATTTTCCATCTAAGATGACATTTTTTCATATGTGTATGTTTCAAGTATAACATCTCTATGATTTATATGGTTTCACTTTTCTTATGATGAAATTATATCCATTTGTTTTATATGGATTATGTTATGATGTTTATGAAATACAATTTATTCTTTGGGTTATGATGAATGATTTATGTTTATGTTGTGGCACACGTAAGGATGATTTCAATATGAGATGGGTGGGACCTATATCTCCCTCCAATGCATTGGGTAAAGATTTATATCTCATGAGATAGACATGGATGGAATGGTAAGTTAATCCGGTTCAGTGTTATAGGACTGAAACGAGGAGTGAACTTGATTCAGAAAGGGACTTTGTCCACTAAGATGGTCTTCGCAGCAATGCCTTGGATACTATAGAAATCCTAACATGTGCTGAATGGTTGACACAATTACATGTTTTATTCCCATTATATTTTATCACGGTTGATGTTCCATTATGATATATGCCTTACGTACTTCCACGATTTATGTCTTTGCTCAAGATTTTGTTGCTTAAATTTCATGTTCAAGTTTTTGCTTTCAAATGTTTATGGATTGTTTTATGTTCTATAAGTTTTCCCTTACTGAGAATTTGAGCTCACCCTTTATATGTTTTCTCTTCCCCAGGATTTAAATAAAGGTTTTAGGTAAGGAAACAAAAATGGGAAGATCATTATGGGAGTTGTTTAAGATCTTTCACCATGATTAGAAGATAATATTCTGAGTTTCCAAAGACACTAAACTATTACGGTCTTTGTGTGTCTGTTTTTGTTATGTATTAATTATTTCTCAAAAGTAATGTAATGTCCATGTACGTCAAGCTTTGGGTCTCTACAGTTGGTATCAGAGGAAAGGTTTAGTCAACATTTGGAAACTAGGATGTGAAAACGTTAGTGAGATCCCTAGAGATATTTCTAAGGTATGTCTAGGGATGTCCCTAAGGATATGTATACGTATAGGATATAGTCCTAGAACTACGGTAACGATCTTAGAATTTAACCTAAGATGTTATATATTGATGGTACTCCCCCTTTATTATGTTGTTTTCCCTATCATGATTTTTTCCTCTCATACTATTCTTTTTGGGTTTTAGATGATGGATGGAACCTAAAGGTACCATGTTAATCAATGTAATGGACAATGCAATGATTTTCCTCCTGAACAAACCAATGTTATGGGAGATGGAGTGAAAAATCTTATTTCTATACTTACACAAGCTATGAATCATTCTGGACTTCCAAATGAACAGAGAAGGGAACAATATTCCATTGAGTCCTTCACGAGGCAACGCCCACCTTCTTTCAGTGGGTCTTCCAATCCACATGGTGCTGAACAATGGATCAGTACCATGGAAAAGATATTTTCAGTTCTCCAATGTTATGGACAAGATAAAGTCATCTTAGCAGTATATCGTTTGAAAGGTCAAGCTGATCAATGGTGGAATATTATCAAGAATATGAGGCCAAGATATGAAATTGAGTCCATGGAATGGGACGAGTTCAAGAACTTATTTTTCAATAAGTACTTCCCTCGTATTATTCGAACAAAGATGGATAAGGAGTTTCTTGAACTAAAGAAAAATGATGATAAATCTGTTGGTATATACGAATCGAATTTTACAAGGCTTGCAAGGTATGTATCTGGATTTATCATCCAACCTGAAAGTAAAGTTGATCGATTCTTCAGTGGCTTAAAACCAAATCTTCTAAGGGAATTAGCTATAAGAGACTTTAGTAGCTATGAAGAAATTGTGCGTTTTGCTATCAAGGTAGAACTAGAAGTTGGTGTAACATATCCATCTCATGGTTTTGACAAGAAATGAAAGATAGAGTTCAAGGAGAAATCTCAGAACAATGGTTAAAAGAAGATGAATGATTCTTTATGCTCAAAGTGTGGAAAGAAGCATGGTGGAGATTTTCTAAAAGGTACTAGAAAATGCTTTAAGTGTGGAAAAGAAGGTCATCGAGCAGTTGATTGTCAAAGTAATGGAGAAAAGGTTGCTAATGATGTGAATAGATAAAATACTACAGAGAACTCTCCACCAACAGTTCAATGCTTCAAGTGCAAGGAAATGGGGCATTATTCAAATAAATGACCTAATCCACGGGTTAATGATGATCAACGTGAGAAACCTCTTAAAGAAAAGGATAAAGGGAAGTCTCATGCGATCATTATTTGTGATGTTGAGTATGAAAATTATGTTGTGTAATGATTAAGTGTTTATGTAATGGGATTTCAAAATAGTATCATGGAATCTCATTTATGGTATTGTGGAATTTTGGAATATCTGTGTATTGGTTTTCAATTATTATATGGTACTGGTAACCATTAAAAAGTGATTGAAATATTTTTGGAAAGCAGATGAAATGCACATATGGAAGGGATAAGGAGAAAATAATATGATAGTAATCATGAGATCATGACTAAAATAAGGACAAAGTGATATCATGGTTTGAGTATATAGAAATTTTGGGATTTTGGTATGTGGAAAGAGTTAACTTTTGACAGCATTCATGTTTTCACTAAGGTTAAATGGGTATTAATTTTTCAAGAGAATACATGATTAAGGTATTCACATGATTGGAATGTGATCAACAAGATATATCGGGGATAAATGATGGTATTAACATGCTCGGTAGATGAAATTTATAGTAATTGTTTTCTTTATACTATAAGCTTGGACAAAAGTATTTTGGATAAGACTAAATATTTGAAATAGATTATGTTGAACATAAGTTAGTTTAAGGCTAGAACTGTTTTTGATATTATCGATGGAATGTCATAATGATGAAATTTTAGAAAAAGGACAACCTGCAGGATGGGCGACAACCTGTCGCGTTGGACAAGGCTGTAGGAATTGAACCCACAACCGAAGTGTGACTGGCCTTTATCGCCTACCACTGGCCTACAGGAAGTCCCTGGTTAGTAGAAACTAGTTTTATTTTATTAAGCAGTATGATAGATGAAGTATAAGTCCATGTTTGGAATCATATCTAATTAACTTCACCATAGATGGAATTATGTATATTTGATAACTTTTTCTAACCTTTTGTTTGAAACAGATGGAATGACCCATCATTCTATCACATGATCTGTTAACACTTCACGAATAACAAATTCAACTTCATTTCTTTAAGAGATGAAGTGGAAATTATTCAATTCATGAACAATAGTGAGATTGTACCAAAATCATGTAAGTATTTCTTTTAATTCATCAACTTTAGGGAAATGATCTTGAAAACCAAAAATGTTGTCCTAGTGCCCTTATATTCAATGAATCAGATGGTACCTTAGATCATCAAAAATATATGGTTTTGTGAATGTTTTCTTTTTTTATAGACATGTTCTCTACCACTCTCCATCAGAACTTGATGGTTATATTTTTCTTCCATATCCATATTTTCACCTATGTTCTCCTATGTGGAAACTCAGTGATTAATTAATTTGGGTAACCATTACATTTCATACTTTAGTTTTTAAAGTAAAGTTTTGGTATTACTTTTTATGATATGGGTTCCTATTAAAGAAACTTTCAAGTAGTAAACCATTTATAACCCCAACGAAATTCGAGGGCAAAATTTATTTTAAGGGGGGTAGATTGTAACACCCCGAGATTTTATGAAAAATATTCTTTTTAATTTTATTGATGTCTTGTTTTGTACGCTACACAAAAAGGAGCTTTCACTACACGCATCCCTGACTTGGCTTGCATTACACGCAATCGCGACATTCCATGATAGCGTGTGTTGTACGCAATACCAAGTTTCACTAAACGAGATATTATTATAACATTATTATGAACTAGCCGTTGTGAATAGTAATACCCACTTTTTGAAATTTTATCTTTCAAAATGGACTTCATTTTTGGATTCGGAATATCAAAATTAGCTTATGGTGAAATTTTGGTATTTTTCTGAAAACTTTCAATTTTTGATGAATAGTGAAAACAGTGGGTTACTATTTAAAAACCGACTTTTTATTTAAATAATTATTTATTTTAATTAACTTTATTTTACATAAAAATTGATACATAATACCAATATAAGTTCAATGTAATTAATTGGAGTCATTTTATAATAATTTTAGATATATAAAAATTTTATTGAACTTTTCACTGTCTTTTACCCACCTCCTAGGAGAATTTGAAATTTTACATAAAACTTAATTTTACCGCTTCTATGAATGGAATTTCAAAAATCCGAGAGACACAGTTGATGTTAGTAAGTAGAATGTGGTTCAATGAGATAAAAATAATTTTTGGTGAATAGTAACTTTTTACTTTTTTTTACCACGGTTAAAAGTAAATAGGGTAATTAAGGGTAAAAATGATATTATTATCACACTAAAACATGTCCTAATTCTATTGGATAAGTTTAATTCGACCAAAAACAACCTTAGTAATAAAATATGACCATTTAGGCCCACTTGGATTAGATTAGGACATTTATTATTAATTTATTTAAAGAAGGGTTAAAATAGTCAAAATCAAAGTTTAATAACTAAATAATTTTTAATATAGGGTTGTACATAAGATAAATTCAACTATAAATATTAATTATAAATATAAAAAGATTTCCTACATAATTGTGTTTTATTTATAATTTTTAGAAATTAAATAATTTAATTTATTTATGACACAATGATGATGGAGTAATTATCTTATTAATCAAATAATGACATAATTGATGTTATAAATACCCAAATAAATGTAATTTGAGACTTTTTATGAATTAAAATAATTTTATAGGTTAATATGACATGTTAGGATTCATTTAGTTAACTCTTTTCGAACTAATCATTATGTTAAGATTTTCACAAAAATCAATTACCAAATAGTGTCAAAATTGACATAAAATAGTTTTTAAAACAAATATTATATTATTAATTGTTATTTTATTTTTAAAAATCTACGGTTCGGCCAAATGACTTAGATAAGGTTATATATATTAATAATAAACAACTTGGGGTTCTTTTGGCTTGTTATAGTACGTTTATTAACCTTATAGTGTAATAAAACAAGAAGACATGGTAAAAGAAAAATTATTTAACTTAAAGTTAAATCTAAATGATAAGATTAAAATAGTAACCTAAACTTGTCCAAATTCTATTGGATGAGAGGATTTCGACCCATAACCACCTTAGCTTCAAAATAAATCAATTTGGAGCTATTAAAAACCGAATATGACTTTATAATAAAATAATAGTTTGAGTTTTTCCAAAGGTTCCCCTCTCCTCCCTTATAAAAGGACACCTCCTCCCTCTCTTCCTCACACCACTTTGAGCCTTCAAGATCGTCCAACCCCTGACAAATTATCTTCTCCACTTCCCTAGAAACATCCTAGAGGTCCTGGTCTTCTTCAAAGACCAATTTAATGCCCTAAGAGGAGGTCTCAAAGAGGCGCTTCAAAGAAGAGGTAATGCCCGTTACCGATTTTTTCAACTTTATTTCTTCTTCCACTTATTCTTATTTAGTTGTTTCATTATGAATTAATAACATAATTATCACTCATATAATGATATGTTATTATAATTATGAAAAAACCCTATTTCACAATCTATCCATCCTATGGAAAAAGAAATCACCGTGCATGCGTACGTACGGAATACCTTCTCCACGCTGTGGTGTAATCTGTTTTTCCAACACCACCTTACTTGGATGGGTATAATGGTGTAAATAATAACTATAAATAGTTATAATAACATCATACTGATTCTGATATATTGTATCATCCACTCCAATTAAATTCAATAATTATGGGAACGATATCCTCGCTCGTGCGTACGTACGGGCTACCGTCTCCACAGCGCGATGAGATTCATTCTCAATGATTAACCATTCATGAATGATTATAAAGTATATATAATAAGTAATCATGAAATATATGAAATAATAATGATACTGGATTTATGTATGTATATATGTATGTCATCTATTTAGTTTCATTCAATTCAATAAGGAAACGAAAACAGCGTTCATGCATACGTACAACCAACCGTCTCCATGAACGGTGTATTTCATTCCTTTTATCGATCTATAATATATATTTATATGATGAATATATATTATATATAAATCATGTTTTATATTCTGGAATTATTTAAATCAGTATATAAGTAATAATATCAAGAACGACAAGTCAAAACACATACGATAAATAAAATGATCATACCCAAAACACTGCTTTAACATGGAATTTACAAAAGAATGGGTAATATAAAGTCATAAGTGAAACATATATAATATCATAACAATGAATATGATTATTTAATAAGTCAATGACATTATTTAAATTATTATACAGGAGGTTCAGATCCATACGAAGCATATCGGACCTAAGGGATAATTTTTCAAATCTCATTTTTATCCGAGATTGCTTATTTGTAAGTATTTACTGGGGTTATTTCTATCATTGATGTACATGTTTTATAAAAGTGTTTTCATGTATGTTTAAATTCCTTTTTAACCATCTTTGAATTTTATTACATGGTATTTAAGGAATCTTTTTTTACCATACAAGGTACTTTTTGACTTTTCTAGCAAAAGTACGAGAAGAATGTTTTTTTAACTTATACGGAATGAAATGATTTTTATGGTTTTATAAAGCCTCATTTTCATGAAGCTTCCTCCAAAATATTTCATGACTATTTTCTACAAAATCATTTTCTTTTAAAATTGAATGACATTTTGTGAAAAGAAAATTATTTTGAAGAAGAAAGGATATTTTCCTCAAGAATTAATTTCAAGTGTTTTGTCAAAACCATTTTGCATCTAAGATGACATTTTTTCATATGTGTATGTTTCAAGTATAATGTCTCTATGATTTATATGGTTTCACTTTTCTTATTATGAAATTATATCCATTTGTTTTATATGGATTATGTTATGATGGAATGATGTTTATGAAATCCAATTTATTCTTTGGGTTATGATGGATGATTTATGTTTATGTTGTGGCACACGTAAGAATGATTTAAATATGAGATGGGTGGGACCTATATCTACCTCCAATACATTGGGTAAATATTTATATCACATGAGATAGACATGGATGGAATGGTAAGTTAATATGGTTTAGTGTTATAGGACTGAAACGAGGAGTGAACTTGATTCAGAAAGGGACTTTGTCCACTAAGATGGTCTTGGAAGCAATTCCTTGGCTACTATGGAAATCATGACATGTACTGAATGGTTTCCACAATTACATGTTTTATTCCCATTATATTTTATCATGGTTAATGTTCCATTATGATATATGTCTTACGTACTTCCACGATTTATGTCTTTGCTCAAGATTTTGTTGTTTAAATTTCATGTTCAAGTTTTTTCTTTCAAATGTTTATGGATTGTTTTATGTTCTCTATGTTTTCCCTTACTGAGAATTTGAGCTCACCCTTTATATGTTTTCTCTTCCCCAGGATTTAATGAAAGGTTTTAGGTAAGGAAACAAAAAGGGGAAGATCGTTATGGGAGTTTTTGAATATCTTTCACCACGATTAGAAGATAATATTTCGAGTTTCCAAAGACACTAAACTATTACGGTCCTTATGTGTCTGTTTTTGTTATGTATTAAGTATTCCGGTCCTTGTGTGTCTGTTTTTGTTATGTATTAGTATAGAATATCACAAATATAGTACAAATAATTCATAATAGGATGAAGGATATGCAAGATCATCATAAATCCTATTATAATCATATAAGGAGGCCTCTATAGTTTTATGTTGTAGATCACATGTTCTTGAAGGTGAATATTTTTCATGGGAAACAATGTTTTGTTCATGGGAGTAAGCTTTATCCCTAGTTTATTGGGTCTTTCAAGGTATTAGACCATATTGGAGATGTGGTGTATCATATAACACTTACCTTAAAAATGAGCAGAATATATGATGTTTTTCATGTATCATATCTCCATAATTATCTTTATAATGAATATAATGTCATCGATTGGGGTGATATCGATGTTCAAAATGATCAAACCTTTGAGGAGAAACCTGTGGATATCCAGCAATGGTAAGAGAATTTGTTTCAGGGGCGTTCAATTCCCTAGGTTCATGTCTTGTTGTAACACGGTGGCATGAATGAGAGTACCTAGGAATAAAAGTCCTAGATATACACTTAGTAGCCTAAGATATTTGATTTTTATCTCTTCTCTTATAACATTTTTCATTTTGTGGATATTGACCATTTTGGTTTATGAGATGGTTACCTCTTGTTACTTGTTGGTAACCTTAATCTTATTTGAGAGGTATCTCCCCTAATAGAGTGTTTAGGATCTCTTTGTTATTATTTCATGGTTCCACACTATTCTTTTGATGAGGCGGTTGAGTTCCTATGATAGAGAGATCTCTGAGAGGCATCTCACGGGGTAACTATTCATATGACTTCCTTTTCATTTTCTCTAATGATTTTGGATTGTCAAGGACGATAATGTTTTGAGAGGTATATAATGTAAGGGTTCATATAATAGCCTAGAACCCACACTCCTGGATCCGATGCTAAATTTATAAACTTTACATTTCAATATTTAATATCGAAAAATGTGACCCAATTTTTTTCTATCCAGACCATACTACATTAAAAAAGAAAACTTGGATCAATTACATTCTATAGGACCTTTAAGGTTTAAATTTTTTATATATTTATGATAAACCCTTACATAAACAATATACATGTATTTAAATGATCATTTCTCTCACTTTACATAGCTTTTTTTCATATAAATTCATCATCGTCATCCATATGAAATAACTTCTAAACATAATTCATTAAACCTCGTTATTTATAAATTGGGAAAAAATAAACATAAGAAGGGTGTTCTCAAATGATCAGTAAGGGAAAACATAATCATTAACAAATTAACTTCATCAATGAGCATAAGAAGAATATAAGGGTGTGATGACATAATCAAAGTGCATGCATATAACATAAGAATATTCATACCCATCAATACCTGGATAATAGAATATGAAAACATGGCAAAAGGATTTAACAAAGGAAATATTAATAAGAATCAATAATCATGATCCATGTGATAATAATATTGATAAAAAAGAAAAATCATAAACCCATAGAAATCATAGAAAAAATGCATTGGTATCTTCAGAAATCATCTTCATAGAACATTTACAGAACCCTAACAAAACCCTTACAATTAAAATAACTATATTATCAAATTCCAATATAATTTTCCATAGAAAATAATCAATACCCAATGCATTTGAGCGCTATCCAGGAGCACCCATTTTATAAGCTATATTGGGATCACCCAACACTATCTGGACACAATCATCATTTATAATGTCCAAGAACCATAAATAAAGTATATAGATCTTTCATTTTAATATCAAACACATAGAAACAATAATTATTCATTTTATAACTTGATTAACCTATATAAAATAAATGGGTTCCATAAAATTTTCTTCGAAACATGATTAAACTGTGGAAAATAAAAAGTTCTATAATAATATCTTTGGAAAATGATAAACCCATATAAAATAAATGGGTTCCATAAAAATCCCTTTTAAGAATGATTAAATTGTGTAAAATAAATAGGTTCCATAACAATATATTTTAAATATTCTTAAACCATCTAGAGAAAGAATGAGGATGGTATCATTACAAAATATCACCACAAGATCATAAGTAACAATAATGGTTGTTGATTTTGATGAATTAAGATTCCATTAAAATATCATTAAATACATTTTGAGGTAAATACACTTTCCATTTTGAAAATAACATTTTAAAACATAAAACATTTTGAAAATCATTTTTTTGAAAATCACTTTTAAAAACCAATAAATTTCAAAATATTAAGAAAAAAATATCTTTATAAATATTCTTGTAATCCTGAAAAGTAAGATTCAAAGAAATTACAGTCATGATAGATGGTAATTTTGTACATGTTGTACACGTTAAAAAGAACATTCCCATTTCACTGTAAAAAGGTTAGAAAAATGCCTTTTTTAGAAAAAGAAAAGAATATTTCTTTCAAAAAATTCTATAAAAAATAAAAAATTAGTAAAAATGTATTTATTAAATCATTTTTAATAGGTTAAAAAAACTTTTGAAATAATTTTTATAAAACATGTTTTTTGAAGAAAATTGATTTCTGGCTGAAGAGAGAAATAAAGTCGAATTTTCCTAAAAACATTTTCTCAACTATCTTAAGAACCAAAGAGTGGAAAAAATTGTACTATAAATTATAAATATAATTAATAAACATATTAAAAGGAAATTCATGAGTTTATTTAAATATGGATCATAATATCTCATCTTTGGTAGCATAATCATAATGAATCTCAAAAAATGATGAGATTATAACAAAAGACTCATATCACTTTTGTAACTTTGAATCGAAATCCCAATGAAAGAATAACATTAAATGAAACATATAATATTATTAAAATAATGAGGTTAATGATATAACATTTAAAATGGGTAATATATACACCTCATAAAATAAGATAGGTGTACAATATAACATACGTCTCAAAGAAAGAAAATAAAGAAAAAAATCCCTTACCACTTTGGTAACTCTGAAACCATAAACCCCATGAAAGAGAGATAATAAAATAGATATATAAATACCCATAAATTTAAGGATAAGAATTATAAAATAAATTCACGGTCTGTATATACACCACATAATAAAAATAAGTGGTGAATATGACATATATCTCATAGGAATAAAAGTGAGATGAAAAACCCTTACCCCACACTTCACTTTGGTTGAATGTTATTTAACATACTCTATAAAAGTTTTAAAAATATTATTAAATTATTGAAGAATAAAATTAATATTTATAATTTAATATATGATTTTACTATAACACTATATCACCCATTTGTGAATAATTATTCATTATTTTCATTATTTTGGGTGTTATTGCCTTGTTTTCTCATTTGTACTTTGTTATGAAAGTCCCAGTTCCTATGCATATAATATAGTAATATCATATATATAATAGAAATAATGAAATTATTATCATATTTATACATAAATTATACCTTTAAAACCAATCATGAAATATGTTTATGAAAAATGAATTATGTTTCGATCATGGAGACAATAATCCATACATACACTTGAGTAACATTTCCATTTTTCAATGATCATGATGGAAATAAGGTATGTAATATTTTATCTTTATAGAGTAATAATAATAAAATATATACCCTATTATTTCTTCAAATATACTTATACATTTCATCCTTATGGGGTGGTGAAGAAAAGAGAGTCACATCGCTTCGTGAAGGCGGTAGTCCACATGTACGCGAATGATGTTATCAAATTTTTAGTATAAAAAATAAAATGATATATTATATTTAAAGAATGATAAATATGTAATTAATATCATAATTATTTCATTTATATCACATATATTATTTATCATTACCCATATTTCCTTCCATGTAACGTATTAGTGGAAAACAAACCACATTGTTTCGCAACGCAATAGTCCGCCTATAAAGACCCAAGCTTGACATACGTGGATATTAAATATTTTTTCCTAAATAAAAAATACATTACAAAAACATGCCCAAATACTGTATTAGTTTAGTTCCTTTGGAAACTTGGAACATAAACTTCTAGTAAATTATCTTTATTGTTTACAACAAAGATTCCCCCCTTTAGTACTCTGACCTAAAACCTTTTTTTATACCTGGGGAAAAGAAAACATAAAAAAGGGTGATCTCAAATGATCAGTAAGGATAAAAAAGGAAGATATGAATCATAACATAAAAATAGGGGTATAAGAGTTTGAATATTGTACCCTTAAAGTCAAATATCATAATCTTGAGTCATAGAATAAATCATAAAAATTCATAAGACATGAATCAAAAAATAATATCTTTCACATAAAACATGGAATTTATAGAAAACAAATAAGCATATAAAATCATTTCCAAATTAGTTAAGGATAATTTCAAAGACCATCATAGTGGAAAAATTCCTTTAATTAAATGTGTTTATATCCCGTTCCATCCCTATATTACTGAACCAAGTTTACTTCACATTTCATCCCTATATTACTGAACCGAGATTACTTCTTATTCTAGCCCTGTATTACTGAACCAAGATCATTTCTTGTTCCATCCTTGTCTATATCATTTGATATAAATATTTACCCAATGAATTGGAGTGATATATAGGTTACACCTATCATATAAGGAAAACCATACATATGTGTTCCATAAGAACATAATTCATTTATCATATTATAACCCATGAAATAAAATGTGTTTCATAAACATCCTTCAATCATAACAAAACCCATGTAAAATAAATAAATTTCAATAATATCATTCCATAATAAACATAATCCAACTATAGAAATAATAAAGATAATATACTTGAAAAAATAACTATGTTAAATCATATGTAACATCAAATAATATTATATTATATAGAAAATAATTTGAAGAGATTACTTGAAAATAATTCTTGAGGAAAATATCCATTCTTCTTTGAAAACATTTTATTTTCTTAAAATGACATGAAACTTTAAAATAAAAATATTTATTAAAAAATAACCTTGTAATATTATAAGGTAAGCTTTAAGAAAATGAGATGAAATGAAATCAAAAATATATATTCATGCTGTATAAGTTAAAAGCAAACATTCTTCTCATACGTTTTCCAAATAAGTAAAAAACTACATTGTTCGGAAAACAAAAAAAATATTATTTTCAATCCATGTAGTAAAAATTAAAAAAATGGGTAAAAATGAATTTAAACATTCATATGATAATATTAAAAAAATTATTTTTTTAGAAAACATGGACACTGATGATAAATATTCCCCAATAGAGACTTAAAACGAAACAATCCCAAATATTGAAGAGATTGTAAAATAAATACTCATTACTTTATAATCAGAAAAAATCGTATGCCTAATGGAAGAAATAAAATCATAAGGATATGAAAATATCATAAAATTATGGATAATACTCATATAATACATTCATGGGTAGTATATACACCACTTAGAAGAAACAAGTAATGTATAAGGCATGTGTCTCATAGAAATAAAGGTGAGACAAAAATCCATTACTACTTCAGTAACTTTAGAATCATGAACCCCATAACATAATAACATAAATTAGAGATTTTCATATCATTAAATACGGTAAATTAATTATATAACATGTCATAGGTCAGTATATACACCACACAAAATAAGCGAGTGGTGAATATAACATGTATCACACAGAAATAAAAAGTGAGATGAAATTCCCTAACCTTAGGTCTGATTTCCCTCAAACATATCCAAAAATCATGAATAATGTTTTAAATAATTTTATTAACTTATCATTGAGCCATATTCATATTTATTATGTTATATATAATCATCTTATCATCATTTTGTTAATAACATTTCATTATTTTTTTTGGTGTTAACTTCTTCATTTTCTTATGTTTGTTTTGTCATATAATTCCCAGTTCACGTGTAAAGGATATATTTCTTCATTTCTAGAATGATATAAAGGTAAAAGGTAACATGTTTATACATTATATATATAAATATAATCATTCTTTAATGGTGATCATGGAGAATGAATCACATCGCGTTGTGGAGACAGTAGGTCGTACGTATGCATGAGTGATGATATCATCCCCTTAATTGTGAAATGGTATAGAAGTGGTTGGTTTATATTTTTTTTCAAAAATCAATATCATATTATAATAATCATATATATATATTATTTACATCATTATATCCATCCAAGTAATGTGGTGATGAAAAAATAGATTACAACATGATGTGGAGACACCAAACCAAACGTACGCACGTGTGGTACATTAGTTTTTCATAGGACGGATGAAACATGGAATTTGGTTGTTACATAATCAAAATAACATATCATAATAATTTTTATACTAGATTTATCAGTTTATAATTGGAACAAAACATGAAGAGAAAGTAGAAGAAGTCATGATCTTGAGAGAACCAGTAAAGGAGATTACCTCTTCTTTGGTGAGCTCCCTTTGGATCTCCTATCAGGGTCACTAGAGTTGATATTTTGAGACAAAAAAACGTCTATAATGTTTATAGTAATGTTGATAAGGAAAAAGAGAAGTTTCTGGAAGATCTTGAAGGCTTAAAGAGGTTTACAGAAATGAGGGAGGCGGTGTCCTTTGGTAATTGAGGTGGGTAGAACTTTTGGAATTTCTCAAAATATTAATTTATAATAAATTCAATATCATTTAAAATACCAAAAAAAGAGTCATATATTAGAATATGAGATTAGATAAGGTTTTAATATTATCAAAAAATATATTTGAGATAAGTTTGGTATTCATTTAAACCTTATCATTTTAATTAACCCCTAGTTAACCAATTTTAATTTTAACTGTGTTAACTATATTTTCAATGTTAAAAGATTGTAACTTTTACTTATTTAATTTAAATTAGACCATAAATGAATACTTTAGAACCTTTTATACCATATTATAATTATTTTTAATTTTTTAATTTTTTTTTATGATTTTTAAATAATTTAATAATATATTATTTTGATAAAATATCAATAGTTTCGTTTTTGACACTATTAAATTATTGGATTTTTAAAATATCAAGATAATGAGTTAAATTCAAAAAATATATTTTATTATATCCATTATTTTTCAAGGTCATTTATAAAATTATTTTTATATATTAATTACCCAAAATTATATTTGTTTTAATATTTTTAATAACATATATTTGATATTCCCATTAATAAAATAGTTACTACAAAAGCATTGTGTAATTATTTAATATACACATTTCTTTACTAAAAATTAATAATAAAATACCTTGATGAAGATAAATATTATATATTTAAAAATAATATTTATACTTAAATTTATCTACTGTATAACTTTATATTACAAATGATATATTATTTAAAACATGAATGTGACATCTTAAAATGTTTATTAAATAAAATATTATAAATAACCCAATTTCCTCTAAGTAGCCCAAAACATCAAAAATAAATTTATATAATAAAAATATGGTTATTAATTTAAAATTTAACATTTATATTCATTCATAACACTCATTTTCCCCATGTGGACACATAAGAGATATTAAAGACAAAGAAAATGACATTTTTTTTTGTATTTATTTAATTTAAATATTATATAAGTCATTTTCATAGAAAAGTGTCCCTTAAATGAATTAATTTAGATCCTTAAGTGTTAAGGGTATAATTCCATTATTAGAATAATTTTTTTTCATTTTTAGGGCAATTTTATAGTCTTTATAATTTTTGGTAACCTAAATTACATAATTTACCCTTTATCGTGGTAATAAAATTTACCATGGTTACCATTAATATTGGAAAAAAATAAAATATACCTATTTACTAAAATTTAAAATTATAAATACAATTTTTTAATCCATTTTTAAAAATAATAAAAAAACAACAGAATTTAATTTAAAATAAAACCTGTAAAATTCAATGAAAAATAATTTTTTGAAAAGATGTATTTTTAAAACATAAAATGTTTTTATAATAAAATAATTCATAAAATAATTTTCAGAAAAAATAATTATACTATTTTAAATTCAAGTTATATAATTAATATTTAAAACTAATTCAAAACATAATTTGTCCTTGTAAATAATTTAAATGAAAATACAGTTTCTTTGATAAAAATCTATATTTCACTGTTCATCAAAACATGAAACTTACTTGAAAAATATCAAAAATTTATCCAAAGTGAATATTTATATCCCAATTTCAAATAAGAAGATTAAATTTTCATATAAAATATATAGAATTGTCAAAAATTAGATTTAAAATGGGTTCTCTATTAAAAGACAGTAAAATTACCCTTTTGAAAAATATATTTTTTATTTATAGAATTAGATTTATTCTTATGTTATGACTAAAAAATATTTTGGATAAATATAAAAAATATTTTATTAAATATATAACATATATATTTCATTATTATTATTCACTAATTGTAATTAATTTAATTTATAAAGAGAAAATGACTTTAGAAGCATAAGAATAAAAATACTTCCTTTATATTCAATTAGTATGTATTTTCATTTATAAGTAACTAGTAAATATTAAATTCATCTTATAAACCCTATGTTTTCATATGTTAGTTAATACAATTCATAACCACAAATTTAATAGCATTGTTTTTATCTTATTTGAATAATAATAAAATGATGTTATATAGAAACTCAGTGTTACATGGAACACAAGATAAGCTTGTGTTGCGTGTAACACAACACCTTAAATAAATGAAACCTATTTCATAAAAATCTCAGGGTGTTACATTGTAACCCCCCCCCCCCCCGTAAAATGAATTTCTCCCTAAAATTTTTTCTTGGTTATCAAATACTTAATACTTGAAATTTTCCTTCATAGAAACCCACATCGTAAAAATGAATACTAAAAATTACTTTTAGAAAGTAAAGTTAGAAACATAGCAGTTACTATATAGGAGAAAATAGGTGAAGATTTGGGCATGGAGGAAAATATGAAATAATCATAGATAAATATCACTGATCTCAAGAAATTAGGTTATCTATAGAAAGTTAATAATCACAAGACCATAAACTAAAGAAGCATGAAAGAGGTCCTTGATATCATAAATAATTATGATATTATGAAAAACATTTATTTAAATATCATTTTCCTATTGTTGAATAATATTCTCAAGGGGGTAAACTTACTTTATTTTAGGACAACTTCACCATTTTTTGTGCCTTGATCAATTTCTACTTTATCTCTTATTCCCAAATATAAAGTTTAATTTTTCATTCCTGAAGTGTTAAGAGATCATGAGATCCATAAATATAATAATAGGTCATTCCATATTTATTTATCACAACAAAAGGTTAGCACAAGTTATAAAATATGCTTAAATCCACATATGGTAAGATAACAATTTAATCTCACAAACTTTATCTAAAGTTTAACTTAAATATTCCATAAATGGATAACCCTATTGTACATATGAAAGATGAAAATCTAATACTTTATAAATAAGTGCACTAAATCAGCTTAACATTTAACTCCCATATATTATAAGGTATCTCTTGGTTGTCACATTCCAATCATGTGAATACCTTCATCATGACTTCTCTTGAAACATGGTAATAACCTGAATTACCATACATACTTATTGAAAACATGCATGTTTCCTTATTCTAAGGTTTATTAGATATATTCATTAAGTCCAAAAAGTTTTATACTTCATCCATGATAGCATAACCCACTTTTCAAAAAAGCATTAATTAGTTACATGGTAATGAGTATCAATCAATTAATCATATTTAATATATATTTATCCAAAAATCATTATCCTAACATAATGGATATATTAAGGGTTATATTTCCCTTAATCATATGTTTCCTATCATATTTACACTAAACCACTATTCTAGTCCATCAGAACCATTCATCATATTCTTGTAAATCATTAGAAAAATACATAAACAGAATAATCCCTACATAATTCACCATTCATAATTTTTGAACCCAAATACATAATATTTTGATTATTATACTTCATCCCTAAGACATAAACAAGGATAAATTATCCTATTAATTCCTAAATGGCCCGAATTCCTTTTTTTATTGATTTTTGATAAATCCCCTTTCATGGGATGAGGGGGAACCCTTATAAGGCCCGTACACTTAGAGATTACATGGACCATAGGCTTATGAGACATTACATGACCTAAAAGTCTTAGGGAATTAAACCAAATTATAACTATAATGAAGTGACCCTCCCCATCATTTGCATCGTGATGGTAGCTCTCCACATTTTCATGGTCGTCTAGCTATGCTTCCCATGCAAGCATAAGCTGGTCCCGATGGTGTTTCTATACCCTATCATTCTTCCAATTCCATTGGTTATGCTCTGGTGAGTCCACTTGCTCTGAATCCTCCTCTAGGGATGCTCCTTTTTATTGTGTCTATTTGGAGAAACTTCATCGATCATATGGCCCAAAATCCTTGAGGTGGCCCAAAGTCCTTGAGGTGACCTGAAGACCTTGTGGTGGTCTGAAAGCCTTATTATCCTGAAGGCCTTGGGTGGAACGAAGGCCTTGAAGGGTCCTAAGACCAAACTAGAGGCCTGAGGGCCCAAACAGGTGAATAGTTAAGACTGCTACAATACCTAATAGTAAATGCTACAGTACCCAAGAAATTATCCCTCCTCTTGGTTTTGATCTCAGGTCTCTTTGATGCACATGCCGAATCCTCACCAACTGGGATAAGGCTCCTGTGATACCTTATCCTATTACCTAATACCTTTTTTCTTTCCAATTTCATTGGTAGTCTCATCATTATCAACAATATAACCATTAATTCTACTACCTTGATGATTTATTTTGGGATCTTTTATATTAGGAAATCAATTCTAATAATTCCCATTCATTCCACACATAAAACATTCAACTATTGATAATACCATATGGAGTCCAATATTTCCATCCATTATGTCAACTGAACTTTTCATTTTTCCTTTGCAGTTACTTGCTTTGTGTCCTTTTACATAGTCAAAACATTTTCTTGTTCCTTTGAGACATTCACTTGGGTGTTTCTTCCCACATTCCTAACATGTAGGAAACTAAATCTTCTTTCCCCGATGGTCTTCAATACCCAAAATCTCATCAAACTCTTTTCTTACCTTATTTTTTGTGTCCAAGAGTTGGTTAAGGTACATATTGTTAATCATGTTCTATGAAAACATTCTATGCATGATCACAACATTATTCACTCTAGTGAGAACCCCATTTAACTACTAATTGGAAAAATGTTCATCACATTCAATAATATCCCTATCCCTTTTGGTTTCCTCCATTGAATAAAACCAAAAGAAAAATGTTATAAACAAAATAATAGTTGGAAAACCTTATAATCATGGTAAATTACCTTCTATCTGTAATATCTTAGGTTTAATCCTAGGTTATTCATGATTTCTAACAAAATACTAGGATTATAAACTATACTTATATTTATCCTTACAGAAATCCCTCAATATATCCTTAGAAATATCTTTAGGTATATAAATAAATGTTTCTTATCATACTTTCCAAAGGTTGACTAAAGTTTCACTCTGATATCAACTATAATGACCCAAGATTGATGTACTTGGATATTAAATACTTTTTTCTATATACACAATACATTACACAAACATACACCCAATGAACATATTAGTTTAGTGAATTTGGAAACTTGGAACACAAAATTCTAGTGAAATATCTTCAATGTTTCCCATAAAGATCTTACCCTTTAGTACTCTTACCTAAAACCTTTCTTTATAACCTAGGGAAAAGAAAACATAAAAAAGTGTGAGATCAAATTCTTAGTAAGGATAAAGAAGGAAGATATGAATCCTAACATAAACACAAGGGTATAATAATTTAAATATTATACTCTATATTTCAAAGATCATAATCTTGAGTCATAGAATAAATCATAAAACTTCATAAGACATGAATCATAAAATAACATTTTTGACATTGAACATGGAATTTGTGGAAAACACATAAGTATAGAAAATCATTTCCAAATTAGTCAAGGATCATTACCAAGACCATCATAGTAGAAAAATTCCTTTACTGAACTATGTTTACATCTCATTCCATCCATGTATTACTGAACTGAGTTTATTTCTTGTTCCATCCTTGTATTATTGACCCGATTTCACTTCCTGTTCCAGCACTGTATTACTGAATTGAGATCATTTCTCATTCAAGCCTTGTATGTATCATGAGATATAAGTATTTACCCAATGCATTAGAGGGAGATATATGTCAAAACAATTACATAAAGAAAATCATGAATATGTGTTCCATAAGAACATAATTAATTAATCATATTAGAACCCATGAAACAAAATTGGTTTCATAAACATCATTTAATCATAACATTACCCATGAAAAAGAAATGGGTTTCATTAATATCATTACATTATAAAAAAATACAACTATATAAATAATAAAGATAATATTATTTAAAAAATATCCATATTAAATCATATTTAACATCAAATAATATTATCTTAGATGAAAGATAATTTTGAGATATTAATTGAAAATAATTCTTGAGGAAAATATCATTTCTTCTTTGAAATCATTTTCTTTTCTTAAAATTCCATGAAACTTTAAAAGCTAAAATTTTCTTAAAAAATAACCTTGTAAGATTATAAGGAAATAATTAAGAAAATGATATGAAATTAAAGCGTAAAAATATGTTCATTCCATATAAGTTAAAGTAAAACATTATTCTTGTACTTTTTTCAGATAAGTCGAAAAGTACATTGTTTGGAAAATAAAAAAATATCATTTTTAAAATATGTTGTAAAAATAAAAAAATGAGTAAAAATGAATTTAAAAATTCATTTGAGAATGGAAAAAAAATTGAAAACATTTTTAGAAAACATAGACATTGATGACAAATATTCCCCAATAGATACTTAAAACGAAAAAAATCACAAATATTGAAGAGATTGTGAAATAAATACTCATAAATTTATAAACTTTTGAATTTTATGCCTAATGAAAGAATTAAAATCATAAGGATATGCAAATATCATAAAATTATAGATAATACTCATATAATACATTCATGGTTAGTATATACACCACGTATAAGAAATAAGTAGTGTATAAATCATGTGTCTCATAGAAATAAATGAGAGAAAAAAATCCCTTACTACTTGAGTAACTTTAGAATCATGAACCTTGTAAAATAATAACATAAATTAGATCATTTAATATAATTAAATAAATTTAATTAATTATATAACATGTCATAGGTCAGTATATACACCACACAAAACAGGTGAGTGGTGAATATAGTACGTATCTGATAGAAATAAAAAGCGAGATGAAATTCTCTTACCTTATGTCTAATTTCCTTTATACATATCTAAAAATACTATATAATGTTTTAAATAATGTTATTAACTTATTCATAAAACATATTCATATTTATGATATCATATATGAAAATTTTATCACCGGTTTGTTAATAACATTTCATTATTACTCTTTTTTTCAGGTGTTAACTACTTCATTTTCCTATGAGTGTTTTGTCTTATAATTCATGGTTCATGCACATAAGATATGGTTATTTTTTATAGAATTATATTAAGGTAAAAGTTATCATTTTTATGCATTATATATATTTATATAATAATTATTTAATGGTGATCATGGAGAATGAATCGCATCGCGTCGTGGAGACGGTATGTTGTACTTATGCTTGAGCGATGATATCATTCCCTTAATTGTGAAATGTTATGGAAGTGTATGGTGTATATATTTTAATTTAAAGAATTAATATCATGTTATATTCATCATATATATTTATTATTTCCATAATTATACCCATACAAGTAAATTGGTGATGAAAAAATAGATGACACCTTGGCGTGGAGACAGTAAGTTGTACGTACGCACACTTGATACTTTCATTTTTTATAGGATGGATAAAATATGGAATTTTATTATTAAATAATCATAATAACATATAATAATATATTATATACTGTAATTATTACTTTATAATGTGAAAAATACTTGTAGAGGTAGTATAAGAAGAAATGGTCTTGAGAGAGTCAGTAAAAAAGATTACCTCCTCTTCGACGATCTCCCTCTAGATATCCTCACATGGACACTAGAGTTGGTCTTTTGAGAATACCAGAACCTCTATAATGTGGATATGAATGTTTATAATGTAAATTATAAGGGTATTTAGAATATTTAAGTATCAAAGGGTAGTAAAGAAATGAGGGAGGAGGTGGACTTTTATAATTGAGGTGGGGGCACCTTTGGAATTTCTAAAAATATTAATTTATAATAAATTAAATCTCATTCCAAACGCCACAAAAATTTCATATATTCAAATATGAGATAAAATAAGTTTAAAATATTATCATACAATATATTTTAAAAAATTTTGGATATTCATTTAATCCTTATCATTTTAATTAACCCCTAGTTAACTGATTTTAATTTTAACTAACGTAACTACTTTTTCAATATTAAAAGATTATAAATTTAACTTATTTGATTTAAATTAGACCATAAATGAGAAATTTATAACCTTTAATACCATATTATCATTATTTTTTTTATTTTTTAAAAACATTATTTGATATTTAAATAATTAAATAAAAAAACATTTTGATAAAATGTCAATAGTGTCAATTTTGACACTACTTGTTTATCAGATTTTTAAAATATCAAGATAACAAGTTAACTTTAAAAAAACTTATTATATACCTAATAGGTAAAGTTCATATATAAAATTATTTGGATATATTAATTATCTGAAATTATATTTATGTTAATATTTTTAATAACATATATTTGATATTTCCATTAATAAAATAATTTATACATAATATTTGTGTAATTATTTAATATAATCATTTATTTACTAAAAAATAAAAATAAAATAACTTTATAAATATAAATATTATAGATTTTACAATAATAATTATAGTATAATTTATATACTATATTATCCTATATTAAAAATGAGATAGTATTTAAAACATGAATGTGACATCTTTAAATTTTTATTAAATAAAATATTATAAAAAACATAATTTCATCCAAGTAGCTCAAAACGTCAAAAATAAATTTATATAACTAAAGTATGGTCATAAAGTAAAAAATTAACATTTATATTTGTTCATAACACACATTTTTCCCATGTATACATGTTAGAAATATTAAAGACAAAGAAAATGACATTTTGTGTTTTTTTTGATTTAAATATTATATATGTAATTTTCATGTAAAAGTATTCATTAAATGACTTAGTTTAGATAATTAAGTTTTAATGGTATAATTTAATTTCTCTAATATTTTTTTTTTATTTTTTAGGGTCATTTTATAGTCTTTATAGTTTTTTTAACCAAAATTACCTAATTTACCCTTTACTGTGGTAATAAAATTTACTATGATTACTATTCATATTGGAAAAAAATAAAAGGTACCTATTTACTAAATTTTGACCTTATCAATCCAATTATGGAATAAATTTTTAAAAATTCAAATTAGATAAGTTTCAGAATTTAATTTAAAATAAAACCTGTAAAATTCTATGAAAAACAATTTTTCGAAAAGATGCCTTTTTAAAACATAAAGTTCTTTTATAATAAAATCATCTATAAAATAATTTTTAGAAACTATAATTATACTATTTTAAATTAAAATTGACTAATAAATATTTAAAACTAATTTTAACTTGTAAATACTTTAAAATAAAATACATCTTCTTTGATAAAAATCTATATTTCACTATTCGTCAAAACATGAAACTTACCATAAAAATAACAAAAATTTAACTAATGTGAATATTGATATCCTGATTTAAAATAATAAGTTCAATTTTTCAAATAAAAAATATTAAAGTGTAAAAAATTAAATTTAAAATGGGTTCAACATTAAAAGGCGGTAAAACTACCTTTTTGAAAAATATATCTTTCTATTTATAGAATTATATTTATTCTTATCTTATGCCTATAAAATATAATGGATAAATAAAAAAATATTTGATTTAATATATAAAATGTCTATATAATTATTATAATTCACTAATTGTAATTAATTTAATATATAAAGACAAAAGGAATTTGAGAGTATAAAAATAAAAATACTGCCTTTATATTCAATTGGTTTGTATTTTTGTTTCTATGTTATTGGTAAATAATAAATTCATCTTATAAAACCTATATTTCTGTATGTTAGATAATACCATTCATAACTATTAATTTAATGACCTGGTTATTATCTTATTTAAATAATATTAAAATTATGTTCCATAGAAACTCAATGTTGCATGTAACACAACCTAATACAGTGTTGCATGTAACGTAACACATCAAAGAAATCAAATCTATTTCATAAAAATATTGGGGTTTTACACCACTGTACACATGAGCGACATTATTGTATAACCTACAAAATGGAATGTAAAAAGGTATATATGATATAATGACTCAAGATGTATAATTATGTTATAAATTTATTATATATACTTCATATCCATTATGATACCCAACCGTGAGAGGCTGTAATGAAAAAACGAATGACATAGGTTCATGAAGCGGTAGTCCGTTTTACACATGAATAATGATTTCATAACCCATTTTATGGAAGTGGAGATGGTTTTATATCATTTACTTATTATAAGAACATACCAGTCAATGAAATATAATGTGTTTATTATATGATCATGGTTTAAGAATAATTTAAATAGGTGGATAAATAAATAAAATAAAGATGCTTATTGAAGAACAATATCTAGTCATCTGGTATCCTCATTAGGTTTGCACTAAATCCTTTCTAGGTTGGATTTATGCCCAAAATAAAGATTTTAGAATTAGGGGAGGGAATTTGGGAAGTGATTTAGGTATGGATTGGGAAAAACAATTATTTTTTAAGGGGTGAAGAAGATAAGATAGGGGTGGGATTTTATAAGTGGGGGAGAGGACACACTTGACATTTTTGAAAATAATTGAGTGCTCTCATGTTTTTTATATGCCACAAGAAGAATTATTAAACCTTAGAGATTTAATGGTCAAAATATCTCTATAAAATAGTTTTTAGTCATGTGTATAGATCATTTTAACCCGTACATTCATAGTTTAACCCTATAATAAATCTATTTTTTTACTTTAACTATTGTAATTAATTTTTATAGTTTTCAAAATTAATTTTGGAAAAAAATTAAGCTAAACTTATGAGTCATTATAAATTATTCTAATTCAAAAAAATATTAGGGTCAGTGTTGTGTGTTGAATACACTCTAAATAAAAAACATATTAGGGTCACATGTACTAAAATCTATTGAAGAGATTAAATTTATTTTTAAATACATATATCTCAAAGTATCATTGTTTTACATTATCTTATAAGCTTAGTGTTTCATGTTGTTTACATTATCAAATGAAATTTTCTTTTTTTTTTAAAATCTAAGGGTGTTATATCCTCCCCCTATTTAATAAATTACAGCCTCAAAATTTGAACTTTATCTCAGAAATAAAAGGATGTAAATTTAAAAATAAATTTTTTATAAATACACATCATAAATAGGGTTAATAAAACCCCCTCTTAACAAGAGAGAAATGGAAGTACAAAAGTCATATAGAATAACGCATAACTAGGTTTCAAAATAGGATAACATCAGTGAGAATGAATGAAAAGTGTAAATAAATATATAGAGTGATTGAGGTCATTGATCATAAGAAATTGAATGGTCAATGAAAATTTAACGGTCTAAAAACCCTAAATATGTGATGATTGAAAAGATTATTGATTCATCATAATTGAAGGTACTAGGATAATATTTTTGTTTCAAGATATTTTTCCTAGATATAAGAAATTATCTTACCATATAGACTAAGAGAATATGAAAATATACTTACATGATTACTAGAATTTAATCCTTCTATAAAATTCCACCAAGATCATATCTTTTTCTTTAAATGATTTTTATTAAAGATTAATTTTTAATGCATGAAGCACCAAAATAATGTTTTAATTGACCACATAATCCCCAAATTCATAACAAGACATTCTTCATGTCTTTAAAAATTAACCAAAACCAAAATGATTATCACAAAATAAGATAATTTCCAAAAAACCCTTCATACATTAATCACCAAATTTCAACAGTAATAGCCAATGTTCAAACTAAATCATCCCTTAAATAACTGTCCTTAAATTTCGTCAAACATTTCCTGACTAAGTTTGAAACCCAAAGATTAGATGTATTTGATCATATATTTTTCTAAGATAAATCAACTGTTATTACTCAAATAAAATCTCATATGTTTTCGAAATAAAATTAATATTTACCTTTAAAAATGTCATGACATCATGTATGCTAGTGGTAGGTACTGCACTCTTGTCACCCTTTGGTTGTGGGTTCAAGATCCATGACCTTACCAGATGTGATGGGTTACCACCCGACCTTTAGGTTTTTTTTTCTTTAAAAATGAAAAATATTTCCTTTATAATTAAAACTTATTATTGATACTAGGGGTTAAAAATACCCTAATGTAATAAAATTTCTCCTAGAATATCATTAATAACCTCAAAATTTTTACTACTTAAAACCCTTAAATGGGGTGTCTAAAAAATTTCACTTATTATCATAATTAATATTATAGGAATATAAAGGTATACAAAACACTTAAGATAATCTCACATGGAAACATCCTAATCTATAAAGTTATTTAAACCAACCTTTGATACCAACTATAACAAATTGAAACCTGCACTCCTGGATCCGATGCTAAATTCCTAAACTTTACATTTACAGCTTTGATATCGATAAATGTGACCCAATTTTTTTCCATCTAGATGACACTGCATAAAAATAAAAACTTGTATCACTTAAATTCTTAAGGATATTTTATGATTAGAGTTGTAGAGAGTTAGGATAAAACCTTACACAAATAATACCCATCTTTAAATGATAATTTATCCAACTTAAACTTGTTTTTTCACATTGAGTCATCATCATCATCCATATGAAATAACTTTTATACATAATTCATTCAACTAGTTATTTATAATTTGGGGAAAAGGAAATATAATAAGGGTGATCTCAAATGATCCATAAGGGGAAACATAATCATTAAAAAATTAACATCATTGGTGATCATACAAAGAGCATAAGGTTTTGATGACATAATCAAAATGCATGAGTACAACATAAGAATATTCATACCCATAAATACTTGGATAAAAAACATGAAAACATAGAATAATGCTTTAACCAAGGAAAGAATCATAAGAATCAATTATCATGAGCCATGTGATAAAAATATTGATTAAAGGAAACATTATAAACCCATAACAATCATAGATAAATTGTGTCAGTATCTTGGGACATCATCTTTATAGAACCCTTATCAAACCCTTATAATTAGAATAACTATATGGCCTACTTCAAATATAATTATCAGGAGAATATAATCATTACCCAATGAATTGAAGCAATATTAGGGAGTAGCCATTATAAAAGATATATTGGAATCACCTGATTCTATATGGATGCACCCATCATTTATAATGCATGGGGACTTAAAATAAAGTACATATAGCTTTAATTTCAGTATAAAATTCATATAAATAATAATTAATCCTTTTATAAATTAATTAAACCATTGAAAATAAATAGGTTCCATAATAATATCTTTGAAACATGATTAACCCATAGAAAATAAATAGTTTCCATATCAATCTCTTTGAAACATTATTAACCCATGTAAAATAAATGGGTTCTATAAGAATCTATTTGAAACACAATTAGCCCATTAAAATGAAATGATTTCTATAACAATCTCTTTGAAACAATATTTATCCATCCAAACATATAATGATTATGGTATCATTAAAAAATATAACTATTCAATCATAAGTAACAATAAGGGTTAATAAAATTGATGAATGTAAATACCATTAAAATATAATTAAGTAAATTTTTAGGAAAATACTCTTTTCATTTTGAAAATCAATTTTTAAAACATAAAACATTTTGAAAATTATTTTGTTTGAAAATAAATTTTAAAAACTAATAATTTTAAGAATATTAGTAAAAAAATTATTTATAAAAATTATTTTAAACATAAAAATGAATCTTAAAATAAATTATGGTCATAATGGTGGGTAGTTCCATACATTATGTACAAGTTAAAAGGAACATTCCTTCTTCATTTAAAAATGTTATAAAAGTGACTTGTTTAGAAAATGAAAAGACAATTAATTTAAAAAAAATTAAATGGTGAAATATGGTTACAAATTTATTTAATAAATAATTTGGAAGAGATTAATTTTTTTAGAATATTTTTAGAAAACATGTTTTTTGAAGAAAACATATTTCCGACTGAAGAGAGAAATAAAGATAGATTTTCTTAAAAAAATCTAAATCATTTTAAGTAACAAAGAGTGAGAAAATGGTACTATTAATTTTAAATATCATGAAGAACTATATGATATGAAAATTATTGTTTTTCTTGAGATATTTATTATAATATTTCATATTTTGAAGCATAATTATAAACAATCCTGATAAACGATGAGATTGTAACAAAAGACTCATACCACTTTTGTAACTTTGAGTCATGATCCCCATGAAAGAATAAAATTAAATTAAACTTATAATATCATGAAAAGAATTAGATTAATTATTTAACATGTAAAATTGGAATTATATACACCTTATAAAACAATATAGGTGTATAACATAACATACGTCTCAAAGTAGGCAAATTGAGACCAAAATCCATTACCACTTTGATAACTTTGAAAGCATAAACCACTTGAAAGAGAGATATTTAAATGGATATATAAATCCCCATAAATTTAAGGATAATAATCATAAAATATATTCAAGTTCATTATATTCACCACACAACAAAAATAAGTGGTGAATATGGCATATATCTCACAGAAATAAAAGTGAGATGAAAAAACCCTTCCCACACGCTTCACTTTGATTGACCTTTATTTAAGCTCATGTATATTTGTTTTAAAAATTTTATTAAATTATTATAGAACCATATTAATAGTTATAATATCATATATGATATTATTATAACATATTATCATCTGTTTATTAATAATAATTAATTATTTTTATTGTTTTGGGTGCTAATTGCATTGTTTTCTCATTCGTGATTTTTTATGAAAGTCTCGATTTTTATGGGTGTAATATAGTAATATCATATACAGAATAACAATCATGAAATAATTATAATATTTATATGTAAATTATAATTTTATAAACAATAATAAAATATGGTTATGAAAATTTAATTACGTTACGATCATGGAGATGGTAGGTCATACGTACGCATGAGTAACATTTCCATTTTTCATTGATCATTATAGAAAGGAGGTATGTAATATTTTATATTTAAATAGTGATTATAATATCATATATACCACATTATTTATTTAAATATAATTATATATATTATCCTTGTGGTGTGGTGATAAAAAGAGAGTCACTTTACTTCGTGGAGGTGATAGTCTACAAGTACACGAATGATGTTATCAACTTTTTAGTGTACAAAAAGAAAATGATATATTATATTTATATAATGATAAATCTATAATTAATATAATAATTATTTCATTTATATCATATATAAAATTATTGTTTCCCTTATTACCTTCCATCTAACATGTTAGTGAAAAATGAATGACATCGCTTCACGAGACAATAGTTCATCAAACACAGGAGCGACACTATCGTATCCCTTATAGAATAGAATGTAAAAAGGTATATATATATATATGATATAATGAATCTATAATTAAAATTATTTATTAAATATTTTATTTATACTTATATCTATCATCATACCCAACCATGAGATGTGAAAATGGAAAAACCAATGAAATTAGTTCGCGAGGTGATAGTATTCCGTACACACGAATGGTGATTTCGTAACCCATTTGATGGAAGTGGAGATGGTTTTATATAATTAAATTATTATAAAATTATTTTATTATATATAGGATAATTATTATATTATATTTTCATAGTTTAATAATAATTTAAGTAGGTTGAGAAATAAATAATATAGAGATTCTCATTAATGAACATTATATCTTCTTTGGGTATCCTCCTTAGGTTTGCACTAAATCATTCCCTGGTTTGATTTATTCCCAAAATAAGGCTTATAGGATTAAGTAAAATATGTTTTAAAGTTATTTGTTCTGGTATTTTATGAACTAAATAGGTTTTAAGAGTTGAATAATGGTGGATAGGGGGTGGCCTTTTATAAACAGGGGAGAGGACACACTTGGAATTTTTGAAAATAATTGAGTACTCCCACATATTTCACATGAAAAAAGGATAAAAAATAGACCATTATAGAATATCATAGGTTTAAAGGTAAAAATATGTCAAGAAAGTTTTTTATACAAGTGAATATATCATTTTAACCCTTATCATAATTTAAACCCATGGTAAATCCCTTTTTACTTTAACCATGGTAAATAATTTTTACTATTTTAATTATTAATTTTGGTCAAAAAATAAATTCAAATTATGAGATATTAAAAATTATTATAATTCCAAATATTTAATCCATTTTTTAAAATGAAGTTTACATAAGTGGAAAAATTTTATTTAAAAGTAATCTTACATACACGACAAGAAAACCGGGTTTTAAAGAGAAAATGATCAAAAGTTTACATTGATTTTATATAAAAATTAAATATAAAAATGATAAAAATGACATAAATTGTTTTATTTGATATATAAATAAAATAATTTTAATTTTAAATTAATTTAAAATATAATTTATTTTTATAAATTATTTAATTGAAAATGAAGTTTTCAATTAAAATTTAGTATTTTCACTATTCATCAGAAAATCAAACTTTTAAGGAAATTATCAAAAATTTATCCTAATATAATTTTTAAATAATTATTCAAAAAATTATTTTTTTCAAATACATTTTCTAAAAGTGGACAAATTAAATTTAAAACAAAACATGTAGACGTTATGAAAAAGCTCAAAAAGTGTATTTTTCAAGCATAATATGATTTTATATTAACTTTGTGTCTAATAATAATCATGGTATGAATATAAATTAAAATTTATTGATATATAATCTATAAATTTAATTTAAATAATTCCTAATTTTTAATTATGTTAGTAAATTAAAAACGAGAAATATTATGCATTTTAAAACAATTTTTAGAAAAATCCCTTTTTTAAACCCAAAAACAAACTTATACTAAAATTCAATATAATGATGATTAAAATTTAATTAAGTATATAAAGTATAACTAAAGAATAATTATGTTACATTAAATCATATTCAAAACATAATGTTACTTTTAAATTACTTAATTTATTGAAAAAATGACAGTTTTACAAAAATCAGTATTTTCACTACTAAAAAATATCAATATTCTCATAAAAAAACCCAAAATCTCACCCAAAATTAATTTTGAAATTAAAATAAAAAAAATAATATAGTTTATCAAATAAAATTTATAAAAGTTCCAAAAATTTATTATAACATTTTTTCCATGAAAAGTAATAAAAAATCATCTTTGAAGAATAAAACCATGTTACCAAAAATTGATTGATTGTTTACTAAAGAATTAAAAATAATTTATATTGATTAGGAAATTTATTTATATATTTATATATTTCATAAATTAGTTAATAATATTCATACTCTTCAATTTAACAGCTAGGTTATAACGATTATATGTATCATGGGTTGTTTAAGCTCAGTGTTGCATGTTGAATACGCTATCGAGCACAAAGATATCAGGGTTGCATGTACCGAAATCTCTTTAAGAAATTAAATTTATTTTTTTTAAAAATATATAATAAATTATTTTGGTGTTAAATTCTCATCTAAGATCAGTGATGCATATCATTTATGAAATTGAATATAATTTTATTCTTTTAAAATCTCAGGGTGTTACAATCTAGATCCATCTAGTTCGACCACTTACATGTTTTCAAAGTATGTGGTGTTCAAAGGAGAACTATAGTGATTCTAGAGGTGTTTGGATATTAAAATCCAAAATTAGAGAGAATTCATGACATGTAAGGGTTTCACATTATGAATTCGAGGTTCATGCCTTCTATAAGGTTGGTTTACAGGGTGCTTCATGTTGTGAAATAAATCGGGATTAAATGGTTTTAGGAAACACATTTTTTCAGAAATACTTAAAATCTTGATACATTCTTAACATGGAAAGGTTACACACTGTGAAAATAAAATGTGAAACATGCATTTATAAGTTGCAATGCCTCTGGTTTTCTCAAACTCTATGTATTTCTCTCAATTTACAAGTGATTCGTGGTGCTCTCTTCAGGAATTTTGGAATCCCTTAGACATGGATTAATCTTGGACTTCCATGATTGATCCTTGGTGATCTGAGATATTTTCTACCTATTCTCTTATGATTCTTCAATCTGGATCCTCCAACTTCTGCTTTCTATGTGATGATGGTTTCTATCCGTCATTATAATAGAGATTTTTTAGTTGATTATTGGTGCAGTTATGATGCATCATCCTTAGAGGGATGTATCTCTTGAGAGAGGGGTAATTGGGATCTATGATGTTGGTATATTCTTGTGCAAATAAAATTGAATTGTTTGAGGCAGTGGATTCATTTCTTCTTCTAATTATTTCCATGTAATCATAAAGTTAACATAGATTATTGTAACAACCCATAATTCTATCAATGGAAATTCCTTTCTTATAATTATTTTAGATAGTATAAATCACATAAAATTACTTATAGAACACAATAAAAACTTTATAAATGAATAATGAATGGATGAAGAAGTATTTATATAAATTAAGGAACCTAAACTAATAGAATAGTAACTTGATTTTTGGAATAGTAATATGACCCTTATAAATAGTAAAATAGCCAATCAAATTGTAACCACACCCATGAAAATATAAATAAAATTTAAGCATCATATAAAGAGTAATATTCTATAATTATATCATAGTATTAAGTAAATAATTTTTTAGAAATTATTAATTAAGTGTTGATATTTTTATAAAACATAAATGTTTATTTTCATTTTTATAATTAATATAATTATTTAGAAATAAAAGTTGTTTTCATAAAATAAATTAATAAATTAATATTTTTTTCTCATTATTATAAAATAATTTTATGACACCTTAATTAAAATTTCAAAGTGTTATAAAATCCGTTATAATTTTAAAATTGGTATTTTCCACGAAAATGATGTTTTGAATTAAAAAATAAATTTATCATATTTAGAAAATTAATTTTAAAAATGGAGTTCATTTTTGAGTTCTACATGTCAAAAAATGTTTATGGTGAATTTTTTGGATTTTTCTAAAATACTTAAATTTATAGTGAATAGTAAAATATGATAATCTATGATATATATACATTATAAGTTCAATACACTATTACTTGATTCATTGCTGATGTAATCACCATAATATCTAAATCCTCTTAATTATTTTAATATATTTAGTGATAACACTCAAACTATTCATATTCCTGAGGAAAAATTATAAACTAATGAATAAAATAATAAGAAAACACCCCTCTCCTCCTCTATAAATACCACCCCTCACCACCCATTCTCCTCACACCTTTCTAGATTTTATCCTTTCCCAAATTATACCCAATAATATTCCCAAGTATCTTCCTCATTTCTTGGATCCCTTGATCTCAACAAAATACCAAACTTCTTTTCCCCAAGGAGGTTCTCAAGGAGGGGAAATTCAAGAGGTAAAATCCTCTTTCATTTTCTTTTAATTTCATTTCAATTAATTTTTTCCTTATTTTTTCGTCACTTACCCTTAACCAAGTGGAATTAGAACTATATTATCTTATATATACTTAAATTTTATCATTTTAATGGAATAATTTATCATCATTTCTCTTCGCATCTCATTTTGTACTAAAAATGAAAACATCGTCCGTGATGTGTTAATTTATCACATTCAAGGATGGTGATGTTTTCAATTTCCATTAAATTATTCAATAATTAAAATAAAAATATTTTAATGGTTAAAATTGATTATAATATATGTATTACATACTATATAATGTTCTTTAACCATTTTATATACATAATATTAATTAATAAAACAAAACTAGTTTGTGATAATCGAAAAACCGCCAAAACAATCTAAACGATTATCACTAACATATTATCTAATGATTCATCCTCAAACCATATTACCATATTAATTATATAACCATTTATTATTATTTATTTTCATTAATAACATGTAACTTCAATTCTGGAAAACCATTCTCATTTTACATGATTTTTTGTACATGTATACAACTAAACTGATCATAAAAACCAAGGAAACCAATGCCCCTGAATGATAAAGTTGATTCTCATAACCCATAAAAAGGGACATAAATGAACATAATAGAATTATAATAAATAAAATAAATTTATAAAATATCATTAATTAGTTAATTAATGGATTTAATTTGATTATCCAGGATATTAAGATCAAGTGTAGAACTATTTCAGTCATAAGGCAAGGGGTTCTTTCTGAACCTCCATTTTTTCCTTCAGGTTATGATTTCTCTCTCTTTAACCAAATTTAATTATTAATTATTATTATGTAATGATACTAAATTATGTATTTATGTTCCAATTATTTGTTCCTATTTCAATTATTCTTTCTTTTATGGGTAAATACATGTTTTTATAAGGTTCCCTTCTCAAATCTTCCCAACAAGCAAGCCCGATAAAAGGGAAATTCCCGATTTATTACCCATTTTCAAGTGAACTCCATAATTTGTTTTAAGAAACTATTATTTTATAAAATCACTCATTTTAAAATTAAAAAAATATTAGTTTATTTCTGGTTTTATATAAACAATTCTACCATTTCCATTTTAAAGAATCTTTAATTTTGTCCCTTAAACTACATGAAAATGTTTTATTTATAAAGTTTCTTAAACACTATTTTGACATTTATTCACTTTAGTTTGACAGAAATTATCATGATATATTACTATTTTCCATAATTAATGTCCATGTATGATTTAAATCTATTATTTCCTGGAAAACATTATGATATTCCCTTTTAATATGCCTTTTGACATGATTATGATACCCAATTCTTTCCATGGGTAACCCTAATGTTTATGTTTTATTTATTATGAATTAATATTTATGTGGAACACATATTCATGAAAATGTTATGATGTGTGTGATCTGATATTATTGCAATGCATTGGGAAACATTTAGTCTCATGAGAATTCATGTGAAATGGTCTTGGTGGTTATCCTTAACTCATGCTCTATGTGTAATGGTCTTGGTGGTTAGCCTTGAATCATTCTCTACCATGTGAAATAAACCTTGACTCATGATTATGTCATGTTTTATGTTTCTTCCACATTACTATGAATCTATGATTGCATGATAACATGTTCTATATGTTATTCTTCTATATGTTTATTCATGTTCCATGCCTTCTTATGTCATCATGTTGTACCTTCTAACCCATGTTTTATGATTTATTCCCTTACTGGGATTTCTTATCTCATCAATTTGTTCATGTATGACATAGGTTATATTATGAATATGTAAGGTCTCAAAGGTTGTTAGGAGTGCATTATAATCATTAAATAAAAGATGTTTTTATTTTGGTTTTCTACTTTCAGTTTTATGTATCTAATCCTCCAAAGACACTAGAATTTATGACCTTTGGTTTGTATTTAATGGTTAATTATGATTAAAATCATGTAATATATTTTTTAAATGATAGGGTCACAGTTGGAGCACCTTAAAGGTGTCCAAAATTCCATATTTTCTTCTACAAATGGAACCAGTGAGATCGGTGAAAGATCAAAACAAGGGAAATAAGTCATTGAAGGGATTACTATACAAACTAGATCGTATGAATGTAATTATGATGTAATCAAACATGAAACAAATTATTAAAGCTCATATTTTCGCATCACACACTTTTCCTTGGAAGGACACATCTCATGAATATTGGGCTATGGATAAATGATGCACGCCTATAATAGGGCGTGGAAAAACAATTATTTCTTAAGTTAAAATTTATATATGTGGTTGAACTAGGATGTCTCCCAAAGAGGAGTGAACACAAAATATTTTGTCACTTTAAAATGAGGGTAAAACTTTTGTACTTTTGAAAAGAAATTTGAAATTCAAATGATTAAAAAACTATGATATTAAAAGGGTGATTAGGTCGGGGTCAGTTTCCTAATTGTAATTCTATCCTTGTTAAATTTAATTCAAACCTCTTAATCTTAGTAAATTAAAGTGAGTTTCCACAATTTTTTCCTCTCACTTCCTTGGTGAAATTATAATGGTGAGAGAAAACCTTACCAAGATATCAATTTGGTCAACTCTCCTTCCATGTGCAAAATAGTTGTATTGAATATCCTTAATTTACATGGGCAATACCCAATCGGGTCTTGTTTATCCCAAACAATCAAGAACATTCACTACACCTTTTACGTGTACTGATGATCGTCGAGTACATCACTACTAATCCTTGATTTATTCCATCGTATATAAACCGGAAATTAGTAGATGGAGATAATTATTATTTTACCAAGGAAAAAATCAATAACTAGATTAAAATTCAAGAACAATTGAACTTGATAATAAAATCCTATATATGAAATTGAAAACAACTTTGAAGAAGAAAGAAATTTCATTCAATTACGTCCAAGAACTCAAGCATTACAAAATATAAAACCTACCCTTCCCCAATCACTCCAAATGTTTACCCCACCATGGTAAGGGTAATTGAGATGAATTGGAAAAAACAAGGCATTAAAAAACTATGAAAAATAAAATAAATAAAGGGGAAAGATGAAAAGTTCTCCTCTTTAGTGTCCCAGAAGTAATGAGATGGAATGACAGATGCTTTGAGAGGGAGGATCTCTCCTCCTTTTATCGCCAGAATTTGTTGCCCGAATGTTGATGCATTTTAGTCCTATTAAATGTTCACGCATTTCTCCATTCTTGAATTTTGTTTATACTTCTCTTGGGTGTTTCCCCTAAAAATCTTAGTGGAGTTGGACAAGTATTCCGAGAGTTATGCTCGTTTTACTCTGACCATTTATTCTGTCCAGTCAGACTCTCCAAAACGCCAACCTTCAGATTAGGAAGCTTAAATGGCCCCTTAAATGGCCAATTCACACAGAATTTCCTTCATTGATGATATTTCCCAACTACCTGAGTGTCCATCCACCGAATTCCACAACAATGGGGCCCACCAATAATGAGTTATGTACCTCACACCAAAAATAGGTAGAACTATAAACAGTTTTCTTGAGACAACTTGGGATCTTCTTTTGAGCTTCCATATGGTCGATTCAGCTTTTGGTCCAAAAAGATTAAATGAAGCTGTGGATGTGAAGAATCTGATTTTTTTTTCAATTTTGATTAGTGTAGAATATGTTATGGCCAAACTACAGAAATAATTTAAAATAATTAAAAATCTGAAATGATCCATTTTTACTGTTCAGCTCAAAATAACACCAATATCATAAAAATGAAGCAATTAATCTTAGAGTAACAATTTTGTGGGTTTAAAAATATTAAATTCAATGTAAATTTAATTGAAAATATTTTCACTATCAATTCCCCCACACTTAGCACTTAGACTCCTGGTTAAGTAAAAATCAAATCAAATCAAATCCAAAACACATAGCAATGAGATATACCAAATTCATAATAAGAAACAAAAAGATATCATGCCTCATCAAAAAAAATTATTTTAAGTTTTCCATTTTATATTATTTAATATATTTCCACTTAATTTCTTATCCCATGCACACAAAACAGCTACCACGCATGAATTTTCTCTCATATCACAAATGTAAATTCTCAACAAGGATTTTCTCATCCAAACTCACAAAAGAGTCACCATAGGCTTGATAAATTCATAATACTACACCTGATGTGAGCTAAGGAAATTTGTTTCTCATGAGGAATTTTTAGGGTTGTTCTATGGCTTTTAGTTGGTAGGATTTAGATGTTAAAAATTCTAAGGCCAGAAAAGGAGGGCTTGGCTCTTTTTGAAGAAAAATTGTAAGATTCTAATTTTCACTCAAATATGGTCTCCTTCTCTTACCCTTTTTAGAAAATAGGCTCCATCATCATTTAATCTGCTCAGTATTTCAGCAGCAAAAATTTCAATCTTTTCAAACATGATTTTTCTTGAAAACTCTAGATAGACACAGCTTTCTTTTTATATTGGAAGCTTCAGAAAGGCACAACTTCTCTTATAATGAAATCTCCAGAAAAGGCACATCTTTTAAAAAAATGAAATATTTAGTAGATACATTAGATCTTCAACATTTTATATTCCACCAAAATTATGACCAAATGAGGTAGTACACCACAAGACATCTTCCCCCACACTTAAGTTCAACTAGATCATGCAATTTCACTTAAAGAGCAGGTTGGATAGGGAAAATTGGCTTGTAATGTGGCTAAACTAATAGTATATTCATGGATACTAGGGGATATAATGATTAATGTATAAGGTATGCCATAATTAAAAGGTTTATTTTGAAAATGGGGCTTAAACCAAATAAATTCCTTAATCTTTTAAAACACAAGTACCTAAAACCCTCAAGTTTTGACAAGAATAAATCAAATTCTAGTTAAAGAAATCATGGTATAGTTCTCTCAAGAAATGAGGTGAATGAAAAGAATATGACAAAAATTGTTCAGAATCCTCATAGGAAAGTGATTTCAAAGATATAGATAGTGAAATATGGCATGGGTTTCAAAAATCAGTGTGCTTTTCATGAAATATCAAAAGATTTGAACTCGAAAGAAAGTCATTTCAGCATTAATTTAAGATAATTTTCATGGAATATATTAGTTCACTCATTGAAATGGGTTTTAAAAATTGTAATGATAATCATTTCAGCTCAAAAGTTTCAAAAAAACACACCAAAAATTGAAAAATAAACAAACAAAAATTTGAAAACACGCTTTTTTTTGAAAAATATACAACAAATGAAAATCCTAAACTAAAAAGGTTCCCTCCCCCACACTTAAATGATATAGTGTCATCAATTAATTCAAGTGTATTTAACCTGTAAGATAATTTTAAAATGAATCACAACATCAAGCAAGTGTGAAGGAGAGGTACAACCTGATGGGTCTTATTGATAGACAGGTTGGAGGAGTGTGATCTCCTCCACTGGATCTGATGGCAGAGTCCCAAGGAATTTATTCAACCTATGCCCATTCACAGTGAATGGATCCCACTCTCCATCCTTAATAATCTTCATTGTACCAAAAGGATATACATGAGTAACTATAAATGGACCTTCCCATCTGGAACAAATTTTACCTGGCATCAGCTTGAGTCTTGAGTTGAATAACAACACTTTGTCTCCAGGATAGAAGTTTTTTGGTTGGATCAGATTTTCATGGGACACTCATGTTATTTCTTTATAAATCCAATAATTTTCAAATGCTTACTTTATTATTTCCTCCAGATCTTGAAACTTCAATATTATTTCATTCTCAGTACTTTCAATGTCCAAATTCATTTTCCTCACAGCCCAATATGCCTTATGCTCTAATTACACAGGTAGGTGGAAGCTTTTCCCATAAATCAGCCTATATGGACTCATTCCAATCGAGATTTTATAGGCTATCCTATAATCCCATAAGGTATCTTCTAACCTTTGTCTCCAATTCTTCCTGTTTGGATTAATGGTCTTTTCCAAAATTCCTTTGGTTTCCCTGTTGGAAACTACAACTTGGGCATTAGTTTATGGATGATAGGGAGTTGATGTTTTATGATGCACCCCATACTTCTTCAGAAAAGTATCTATTCTCCAATTGTAGAAGTGAGTCCCCTGATCACTGATGATTGCTCTGGGAACTCCAAACCTATAAAATATGTTAGACCTGACAAAATCACAAACAATTTTTTCATCGTCAGTCCTTGTGTATTTTTCTTCCACCCATTTGGAAACATAATCAACTACAAGAAAGATATAAGAATTTACAAATGACATCGGGAAAGGTCCCATAAAATATATTCCCAAAAAATCAAAAATTTCACAAAAAATCAGTGTCTTTTGGGCATTTCTAGTCTCTTTGAAATATTTCCTGAAAACTGACATGTTTCACATATTTTTCAAAATTCATGAGCATCTTTAAAAATGCATGGCCAACAAATTCTAGATTCTAAAACCTTTCTTGCTATCCTTTGATGTCCAAAGTGGCCTCCACAGGCTAAAGTGTGACAAAAATAAAATACAGATTTAACTTCACTTTCAGGAAAACATATTATTATTACTTGATCATTGTAAATCTTCCAATGGAATGGATCATCCCAAATGTAATATCTAGATTCAACTTTCAGTTTTTGAATTTGGTGAGAATTGAAATGAGATGGGACCT